>JAVTVJ010000241.1:1200000-1797500 GCA_034509425.1 Eopsaltria australis
CTAAAGTGAAATTTGGGAGCTTGACACTTGAGTCTTTAAATGGAACATTTTAGGCAGTCATTAACTAGGGATAATGCTGCCATGAAACCAGACACATTTGTGAGGAGGCACACAAAGTTTCATCAAGTAAGAACAAAATCCCATGTGGCTGATGTTAATGAGAAAATTCTCATCAAATACATTTTGCATAACAAATATTCACAGGAGTTCAGAGGAAACGCTGCTGGAGAGCAGTAAAGCCAAAGTATTTGGCTTTGTCCTTGTGGAGATCAGAGGTATAAGACGATACTGCTGATGGTTTGTTAAGGTGATTTCCTGGTAATCATTTGTATATCTTACTGTGCACTGGATGGATCTGCATTGATAATGGAAGAAATCATGCACTAATTTTCATACAGCATTGTCACGTAGTTCATGTCAAAGTCTTTGCTTTTGATGCTCTTGCCAGGACCTGGCATTTTTCAGTGTAACCTTGAGCAGATAATAAGGCACTACCCTAAATGAAGTGGGCAATGGGTTCATAATTGATCCCTTCTAATCCTACCTGGATAAGAAGGTCATTGGGCAGAGTTCATAGAAGCTTGGTAATTTCTCTCTAGTCATCATAGCATTTCAAATTTGGATTTACATTAGAAGAAGAGAAACTTTTTGATTGTATTCTGATAAAGAAGATGCAAAATTTTGTAGAAGTGGCTGAAAGCACCCTGTCTGTTCTACACTATTGAATTGAGCACTGCCAGGCAATGTCCTTGGGGTGCTGCCATTGGATGGCCAATAAATATTAGCGGGGCCCCCAAAAAAGGCAGAGGTATGAAGTCCATTAAAATAATGCATTTTCTCAATCCAGAATCAGGCAAGATAATAAGACCATGGTTAGTTTCCTATTGATCATATATAATTAAGAAGGTATCTCAGAAAACATATGGTAAAAGCAAACTTTAACTGCTGAGGTATAAAAGAAGAAAATAACTCCAAAATTTTTTTAATTAAAACACAGACTCTTGCATTTAAGGTAATCTGTGGAGTACAAATCTGATGTATAGTAGATAGTATTTACAAAATTGTTATTTGGCCATTAATTTGCTATTTTGGTGTTTGATATTAATTCAAAACAAACACAGGTAGGTCTGATCTGGACATTACCTGAAATTCAGAAAGTATTCATGAATCAACATTATCTAACTTTTGTATCAAAATGATTGCCAGATTGTATCCAATCTTGAAAACCTTTAAAATGTTAACTCACAATTACTTTTTGTCCTCCCTTCCATTTGTGAGGTTGGAGACGAGATCGTGCGCATCAATGGATATTCCATTTCATCATGCACACACGAGGAAGTCATAAACCTCATTCGTACAAAGAAAGTCGTGTCCATAAAAGTTAGACGTAAGTAGCACACAAAAAAATCACCTCTATCACCAAAGATTTCTATTAATAGATTGCTGGTGGTCTGTAGAAATTTAACAAAATGTTTTTCTGTTTCAGATGTTGGCATGATACCTGTCAAGAGGTAATGGCTTTTCATTTGAAATCCAAATATTCATTTTCACACAGCCTCTTCTATCCAAAGAATCTGTGTTTAATTAGGAAAATGTGTGAATGCTGATTAAAATGTCACATCATTTGTAATGAATAGCAGATGTTTGATGAATCTGATTTTATACCAGTTGCCTACATAAATGAACCAATTTATATTTCCTCATTTGTCACAGACATCTCCTGGAAATTTAATTATGAATGCACCTAGCTTAACAGAGAGCTCCACTGCTTCTCTGTGTATGTAGCATTTGCTGACAGCTTCAGAGTTTAGTAAAATTTAAGATGGCTTTTCTCTTCCAATTTTTGTTGAAAAGCTGAATCTTTAAGTGGAATGTTTGAGAAATGTTAATGTCAGGAGGCATTGCTCTGCATAGACATTTGTGTAAGATGTTCGAGTGGTCATAGTTAGTTTTACAGTCTTTCTTAGAGTTTCCTGAAATTGTGTCACTTGAGAGGGTTTTATCAATTTCATATTCAATCTTTTTCAATCTTCAATCAAATAATTGTATGCTTGTTTGATGTTCTATTTAAATTGCTGGAAAATGTGAACGGTATTCAGAGAAAGTTATGGATGCAAAACTGAAGACCTCATTCCAAAGTAGTTTCTGGAATATATTGACATTTATTGTGTCTCGTTATTTTATATTATTTTTTTCCTTTCAGTTCTGCAGATGAACCCCTTAAATGGCAATATGTGGATCAGTTTGTGTCAGAGTCTGGGGTAAGAGATCAATATTTTGTGAAGTGTCTTCTGGGGAATCTGTAATGGTTCTGAAACATTTTCTCCTCTGACCTTATCAGAGGAGCTGTTGTATGCGTTACTATAATGCAATATCTTGAAAGTATTCTGTGAGAAACATCTTTTGTGGCATGAAATTATTCTAGAGCTATTAAATAAGGAAAGGGCAGGACACAAATGAAATTGCTTTTACTCATTAATTGATACTTCATTTTGCTTGAGCTTATTACCTTCCCAGGCTGTTGTTCTACTGCATCAATCTTTATCAGATTATTTGGCCTATTTTAGGCATATTAGTGAAGGAATGACAACTTTGAATGCAAGTGACTTCTAAGGGTTGCAGAAGTGAAAAGAAACACCACAATAACTGTTCTTTTGCTTTCAGGAAGAAAGTCTTGGTTAAATAGTGAGCCTTATCATGTATTTCTCCAGCCCTTTTGTCAGGGAACATCTAAATGATTATTTTTCCATATCACTTTCCTCTAATTTTCCTTCACCCTTATCTGAAGACAAAGTTTGGCCATTTAAGTAATCTTCTCCAAATTGGTACGTTTAGTCTTTCACCTCAGCCATGCAGCTTTACCTCACATTCATTTCCAGCAGGATAGGACCTTGGAGCCTTGAATAGGACCTTGAATCTTATCTTGATGCTGGCTGAGATTCATCCTGGCTACATGAAATTTTATAGTAGTCTTGATACAAATTCAATACAGAATTAACATCTGCAGCATTGTTTCATCCCTCTACAGGAAGGAAAGGGCAGTGTTGCTGGGCTTGCTTCTTCTGGAGGGAGAGACAGTAAAGAGAAGAAAGTCTTCATTAGTTTGATTGGTACAAAAGGCATGGGGTGCAGGTGGGTGCACATTTTTTATTTAATGTCACTGTTTTTTAAATTAGACACTCACAGCAGTTATTTCCATCCTTCTTTGATATGATGTCAGGAAAATAAAGATCTGTGCTGGATCAGGAAGGCAAACTGCAACAGCAGGATATCTGTGACACAACTTACATATTTTTAGGCAAAGCATAAGTACCTGTGTTAAAAGTTCAGTTATAAAGCAAAAAACTTTAAAATTTAAAAATAAGAGCAGACTGAAAGTGCCTTAGTACAAGTTGTCATGGAATTGGATCTTTTAAATGCTTTTACATTTTTAAGTACTTAAAAATGCTTCTCGGTGATGTAGCAAATTCCAGCATTATCTACTGTCATGTTCACTCCCTGCCTTCTCTGACCTTTTCAGGACTAAGACACCATCACAAAGCTATATCCAGTTCCTAAAATTAATGTTGAGAGTTTTTAGAAATGGGATTCTGGGATTCTTGGATTCCTGTCCTTGCAATACTTATGGAGGTTTTGGAGTAGAAGGGATACTGTAGGAATTCGTATGTATTTATGAGTACATAGTTGAAATTATCAGGAGTTTTCTTTCCTGTAATTTGGAGGATGCAAAGGTTTTTAAAAAATTGTTTACAAACCTGGAGGGTTGGCTCAATGCTACATGTTGAATATATAACCTACAAGAGTACTTTCTGTATTTGGGCTCAGCTTAGATGGCAGCTTAAAATTCCTGAGCTAGATGTTGGCCTCTGCTTGAAACATCCTTCTTGCTCCTAATAAATAATCATAACAAAATAACATTGGTTTATACATAAATTATTTTGCAGTTCAGTGATAATTAGTAATTCTTCATTGTGTTACTTGCTTGCTTTCAAATACCATTACTGTCCCAGTCCTTTACTCAGTGTAGATCAGCATGCATATAAGTTTCAGCATGTAAGGCAAAATACAGAAGCTTGAATATTTTTCTTTTAGCTTTTTCTTTAAAACCAGTTTTGTGGTGTAAAGAAAAATAGAGTGATAAACCATTGTGTGCGTAGTGGTAAGTTTTAGTGTTTGTTTGGTTAATACCATAAATATTCTTTAATCAAAAACAAATTATGAGGAAACAAAAACTACTCATTGTACTACACTGTATTACTCCATAAATACTATTCTATAAATATTACCCTATTAATGCTTGGGGTTTTTTTACATTTCCAGTATTTCCAGTGGTCCAACACAAAAACCAGGCATTTTTATCAGCAATGTTAAGCCAGGCTCTCTTTCAGCAGAGGTGGGCTTAGAGGTAAGTTTTCCGCCTTCCAAGGTAGGTACCACAAGGAACTCTTGTTTTGTATTCACACCTTCAAGGATTCATGGGTTTTTTCCCCATGGGAAAGAAATATCTCGTGGTTACATTTCAAACAAAGTTAGTTTCCTAAAATTTTAAGAACATGAGTGACCTGGATTGCTCCAATATTCCTTCAAACTCAGGATTTGATCCCAAGCAATGGCAATAGAAAATACCAGTGTAGGAGGATGTGCAAGCCTGACCAGTTTCCAATCCATTCCCCTTGTGCTCTGCCAGTACCCATGATTGTTGTATTGATTGTGTTAGAGAGTTCATCTCTTTCTGTTTTCATTTAATATATGTACTTACTTAGCATGTGTACTAAAATTTGCATTCATTTCTTTAGGTTGGTGATCAGATTGTTGAGGTGAATGGAGTTGACTTTTCTAATGTGGATCATAAAGAGGTAAAATCAAGTCTTCTTAGTTCCCTGGATTTGTAGTTGTTGGTTTATTAAACATCTGTCTTGTTTTCCTGTCCACAAAAACTATGTTTTGGTGCTGGGCTACTTACTTTAGGGGTTGTTTATTGAACATGAGAATCCGAGAATTGCACGCCTACTACCCTATTTAGTCCTGGAAATTCCTTGACAAATCAGCATATTTCATCCAATATATACTGGCCTTTTCTCACTTCATTCACACCAGTTTTTGTTTTGTTTTAATTTGCAGGCTGTCAGAGTTCTCAAGAGTAGTCGTACCTTGACTATCTCTGTGGTAGCAGGCGCTGTAAGTAGTATATTTTTAAAAGCAGAACGTTTGTGAGACTTACTATGTGGGGAAATAAATAGTAAAAAAATGGATAAACACAAAAGTTGTGCTTCTTTATAAGATCTATACCTCTGTCAAACCAGGACTGTTTTGAGTGGCTTTTGATTATTTCCTACTACATAAAATATTCTCTGATAAAACACAATTGTGGGCCAGTGTAAAACTGTTCCCTTGACAAGGAATTGAAATTAACTTTATTGTAATGGTCTCTCAAGTTTGAGAGCTTCTGTTCTAATAGATACCTGCTTCTGCTGAAACATGAAAGGTGAATTGGATTGGAGGCAAATAATTTTTAATCCTGAATAGTTGATGTCTTAGTCTTATTCAAGATTAGTTTCTTTTGTAACTGTTTATCTGATCTCATTAGTGTATTGACACACTGAAAATTGCTCAATTTTTCATTTCCACTGTTCTGTGCAACAGAACCATAAGCCTTTGGGGTGTAATCTAAAACCAGCTGAAATTAATTAAGTCTTCTCTCTGACTTTAGTGTGACTTTCAATAAATGTTTTAATATTTTTACTGCTTTAATCCTTCTTACAGCAAAGTGTGTAGTTATATAAAAGAGGATAGTCAAGTTCCACAGACTAATCAAAGATCGTGTTTTCTAATTGCTTTGCAACTGAATTAAATAGGGGAAAAAAGATTTAATAAGTCACTTCAGCTACTTCCTAAAGGCTCATGTATACTGTGTAGCTGGATTAAGGAATTAATGGTTTATTTGATCTCCCTTACAGTAACAAATGATGAAGTTATCCAAAGGCACTGTAGACATTGTTTAAACAAATGCTCTGGGCTAGTTGATTAAGCTCCAGGAATTCAACATCCTAAGGATTTAGTTTCAACTCCCAGTTATGTTAACAACTGTTTAAAATACGAGATCTACCTCAACATGCATCACTGGGGTGGTATCCTTAAAATGGCAAATTGTTGCTATGGAACTCTTCTGTCCTTCACTCCTTCTTCTCAATGCACATCTTTGGAGAACAGATAGCAAAAGGCAACAGTTTCCCTACCATGGTGCAAAGACATTCTTCAAAACCTGGTTTTATTCAAGCTGTCTACTTTGCACTTTAGAGACAGGAAAAATCCTACCTTCCTAATTAACATGGGATTTTAATTTCAGAAATGAAAATTAGATTAATGTTATCAAAGAGTTCTACACAATGGAAGTATCTTTCTTATGTCTATCTGGTGTCTTAATTGGAAAGCAAATGAAACAGGAACAAACACAACTGAAATACATAAACTATGCAGTGTTTTGGGGATGTACATTCCCTGTGTTTGGGTTCCCTCAATGACACATTTCTGCAGTAACCAGGCACAGCAGCATTAAAACCCAGTAATTGTGTGGTTGTCTTCACATTGGGAATCATTCAGTGTTCTGTCCTCTGGCATTTCACTGCTCAGTGAGATTTCAGGAAAGTACAATGTGAAGTTTTTTCTGGGTGACACACTGAGCATATAGTTGGCACAACCTCTCCGGTGTTGTTGCCGACTTCAGTAGTTGTAAACCTCCTCTGAGGTGTTTAGCACATAATAACTTAGAGGTTGAAACTAGAATAGCTCCTTGAGTATGTGGTTAGAACTTTGAGGATCTTTCAGAAGGTGTTTCTCAGGAAGAGCAATGTGAGGAAATGGCAGATGTGCTACTATGTAGTTGGGTTTTAATTATTTCCTTCTAGAACTGCATTCATGAGATATTTGCACAGCTGATTGGGTGGTGGTTTTGATTGCAGGGGAAGGAGCTGTTCATGACTGAAGAAGAAAGGCAAAGAGAAGCACGTCTCCGTGAGCAGGAGCGCCAGGAGTTAATGCATCAGAAGCGGCTTGCGTTGGAGACCAACAAAATCATCAAAGAGCAGCAAGAGAAAGAGAGATTGTGAGAACTCTCTGAAAAATTTAGCTTGGATTTGGAGAGGGCATAGAAGACAGGAGCATGTGATCATTTCTGTGATCCTTCTCACAGAATTCAGAGGATTCTCAACTTAGATTAACTTTGTTTTGCTGTTGGAGAGTCTCTGTTCATAAAATTTTTATCCTGTGTTGCTCTTGTTGTTCTGGGCTTTCAGAGCTGATACAATTCCAAGCCATCTTGGATACAAGGGTCACTCTGCTCCCCGACTGTCATGCCCCGATAATTCAGTGTGATATTTGTTATTTTCCTGATGGTATTCACTCATGCTTTATTTTTAGCAAGACAGTTAGAAATTTTATATTCATACAAAAAAGTGCTATAGACCTGTCTCAGAAGGAGGCTTAAAGAATTAAGTAGATGATGTGCCCTTATTATCCAGATGGTCAGGAATGTCCTGAGGGTTCCTATGATACCATACTGAACCCTTGGTGTCTTAAAGATGA
This sequence comes from Eopsaltria australis, assembly GCA_034509425.1. NCBI lineage: Eukaryota > Metazoa > Chordata > Aves > Passeriformes > Petroicidae > Eopsaltria > Eopsaltria australis. Next base: position 1,207,582 of record JAVTVJ010000241.1, read on the forward strand.
CTTATAAAAAGGAGAGTTTTCCCCCAGTACATACGTATTTACTGTCTATATCTTTTACTAACTATGTGCTGACACACTTTGTTCAGGTTCTTGCTCAGAAAATACTATTTTTATCATGTTGTCCTAATTCCTTTTATTATAGAAGAAAGCTGGAGATTTCCCAGAAGGCTGCAGAGGAAGAAGAGAGATATCGCAGAGAAATAGAGCAGTGAGTAAAAACCTTACAGAGGCAATGTGTCACTTGGAAAAGGGAGCTTGTGTATTACATCTGGCTGAAAACATTCTGCATGTTCCTTTCAAATGAAATTGTAGTATTTCCATTTAGCTAAATCTAGGAGCCCAACACATATTGGTATGTACACCACAGTTAAGGAATAGGAAACTGGTCTGAAAATCAGCACCTGGAAAACATGAGGCTTATGGCAATAATAAATTCAATGCGAAGTTGAAGTTGAGCACTTACTTTAAAAAAATGTTGCTAATGTAGAGACAAACTTAATATTAAGGATGTTCTGTGTCCCAGAACTTGTTTACTCTGTTGTCATTGAAACACTACATTTAATTCTAACAGAAAAAAATTAGTACTGCTAAGAAACAGATCAGTACCATGTTTTTAACTTAAGCATTCTTTTACCTTTGGAACTTTGAAATTAACTGGTTATTATCATAGTAATTAGCTCCTATTCTAAATTATGCTGGGAAATTACATGAAAATGCAAGTTGCACAATAATATCTGTTTGGATTCAGCCTTTTAGAGCTAAGATTGACCATTGAGTCTTCAGGTTTGCCTGTTTAACATATTAAGGAGGGGTAAATTCATTTAATGCCCTTAAATCCCTTTTCATGTACCTGTATTAGCTATAATTTTCTGATAGAAAAAGTGCCGGGATTTCTGAATTTTTAAGGTGCAAAAGATATTCCCCAGCTGTCACAAGAGAAGACTCTTCCGACAGTCCTGCTGTGGGCTCTGCTGCAGCACATGGATGAATTCTTACACATTTCCCTTTTCTGATCCTGGGGAATTGATAACATCCTTTCTTTATTGTGGCCTACTATGGAAATTCCTGCAATAGCCAAAAGCTGCTACAAAAGCAAGCCATCAGAAGTGAAGGATGATTCCGTACTCCAAATCTAGATTGCCTGTCTCTTGTAATGGATGCTGGATGTCTGCCGTGTTGTTCTGCACTCAGAGCATCTTTACTCACTATGGGAGGGCTTTCATGCCCTGAGGGCTGCTCAGTGTAAGGTCTAGCACAGCTTTTACTTCCTTGTATAATTTTCAAGTGTTGCTCAGGCATTTCTAAGCTTTTCCATATCACAATCCAAACTGTTAAGTCAGTGTCAATCTCCTGGATGAGGAGGAGGTAGAATGGTAGTAGAGGAAACAAGATGAAATCTAAAGCTGAGATTTAATGAGCAATTGTGACAGGCTAAATACAATGTTTTTCTATATTGATGGTTTGTGAGGATCATGCCTTGCCTGCTTTTAAGAATCCTTTCTGTAGGAATTCTTGTATAAAGTCACTGTGCCCTTTTTTGGTATCTTGCTTTTGAAAAAATCTCAAATCTGCCTAAATGGCAGACGTCCCTAACATTATGTACTGCAAGTTACACTGTAGCTCCAACTTTTTTTAATTAAAATGAAATGAAAAAACATTCTGTCCATTGTTCCCTGACAATGCCTCTAAATTTAAATAGTGAGCTCAGCTACAGATTTAAGAGTGTTTTGATTCCATGTGAATATTTTTTCAATTTGCTTTAGCTAATTTAGAGATGCAAAAGATAATCCAAGTACAAAAAGCATCATATATATGTAAGACCTGGTAAATTTTGGCACCACATTATCAGTTCGAGGCCAGCTACAGGCAAGAATAGATCTTGGATCACTTAAGGCAGAATATATGAACTTATATTCAGCATTTCTGCTGTGACCTACTTGGTATTTGCTGAATTTCTGTTTGAAATGTCTTTTTTCTCTGATGGTGGTGTCATACTAGATAATTTACTTGTTTTGCATGCTCTTCTCCTGAAGTGTGACACTCTTTGCACCACCCCCATCCTCTGTCTGTACCCATCTATTCCACTTTCTTCTCTTTTTAAATTTTTTTTTCCTTGAAGACGGAATTTAATGTGATTTATGTTTCAACAGTATTCAGTTCTTTTTAGTGCAACCTAGAACCCTGTGTTTAGGGAGCAATCATCAAAATAGATTTAAATACAGAAAGAAGGTGCACACATATTAGGTATAATTTACCATTGTGATATCTGATTTAGGTGTATGATAGATGTTCTGTTACTCAGTGTTTTAGTTAAAACTGACAGTTTTTTCTAATACGTAGTTCCAGTTCTAAAAAATAAAACTGCTAAATGAGAAATGTTTTTTTTACTTCGGTTAAGGTGACAGTCAGTACTGTAGTGTATCACTCATGGCTTAGTGTCTGTGCAGGTGTTCATATAACTGACTTTATAAGTCTCAATATTAAATAAGATTATCTTACACTGTATTTTGCAAATTGTCTTAGTAGCTTAGTAAATTAAACAGATTGATGAAAGGAATGAAAGGATGAGGAAGGAGCAGTTTATTATACTTCATATTAAAGAGAGAAACAAATATGCTGAAAAATTATAATGGCAATGAATATATACTGATGCTGTTTTTGTGCTCTGAATGTCTAAGTGCATTTGTTTCCTCTAGAATAACAGCAGAGGAAGAGAAATTTAAAAAGGAATGGGAAGAAGACTGGGGTCCTAAAGAGCCACCTAAGTCTCTAAAAACTGTAACTGCAGAAGTGCACTCTGCCCCTCGTTCCAAACACAAAAGTGAGTAATTGATTTCAGCCTACCTCCTTGTATTTGTCTCAGACACATCACTGAGCTGTGTGGAATATAGCAACACTTTGTGTCCAAGCCAAGCTAGCTATGAATTGATTATTTTCAAATGGCTGGAAACGTGTGATAAATTAACTTAATAGCTCTTATTTAACAGGTACCTATCTTGCAAAATCTGTTTCCACTCAAATGATCATGTTTTTTTAACAACCAGCAGCAGCAGAAAAAGCACAAAAAATGAAGGTTGCTGAGAAAATGTCTGAAGGATCAAACTCTTTAACTTGGGGATTTGGTGCATTGTTTTGCATGTTTCTGTTCAATGTTTGCCTGTCAACCTTTTCACAGTTCAAGTTGGAAGGAATCTTAAAGCTCACCTTGTTCCAACTCTCCTGCCATGGGCAAGGACACCTTGCACTAGACCAGATTTTTCAGAGCCCCTTCCAAAATGGGCCTTGAACACTTCCAGGGATGGGACATCCACCACCTACCCTGGGCAATGTGTTCCAGTGCCTCACAGTAAAGAATTTCTTCCTAATATCTAATCTAAATCTACCTCTTTTAGTTTAAAACCATTTCCCCTTGTTCTGTCACTACATGCCCTTTTAAAAAGTCCCTTTTCAGTTTCCTGGTAGCCCCTTTTAGGTACTGGAACGTCTAAGGTCTCTCCACAGCCTTCTCTTCTCCAGGCTGAACAGCCCTAACTCCCTTAGCCTTTCCTCACAGCTGAGGTGCTCAGCCCTCTGATCATCTTCATGGCCCTCTGCTGGACCCATTCCAACAGGTCCACATCCATCTTACATTGGGAGTCCTAGAGCTTATGCAGCACTGCAGGCAGGGTCTCATGGAAGCAGAGCAGAGGGGCAGAATCCCCTCCCTTGCCCTGCTGCCCACACTGCTCTTGGTGCAGCCCAGGATGCTCCTGGCTTTCTGTCTGAAGGGAATTAAGACATTTGGAGCTTAGTTGGCAGTTAAGAAGCTAAATTGGAAGCTGCAAGTTTTACGTGGAGAGTGTACTAAAACAGTATTTTGCAAAGCAAAAAGTGGAAATTGCCTGTTGCATAATTTGTAGGAGACCTGAGCCGATTCCTAACCTGATGTTATTTTAATATATATTATTTTGTATGTTACTTTGGGGAAGTCTGCTGATGGTTCCATTACAGGAAAAGCCACCAAACTCTGGAGGCTCCCCGTCGTCACAGAACACACTGATTGTCCACTTGTAAATTCTAACTGTTCTTCAGGACTGGAGGAGGTTGGAGATTGATTTAAGTAGGCCTTTTTTTTAAACCAATTTTGTAGAAAAACATCCCATCGCTAACTATGTGTTTTTTTTATTTCATGGAAACTTCTAGTCACACATTGCTTATCTCTTTTTCATTTCATGGAAACCTCCATTTGGACTGTCACTTCTCTCTCCTCACTCCTTTCCTCCTTTGTTTCTCTAGAAGATTTAGAGGGAGTTGCACACGACCAGCTTGAAACAGATGACATGGATGACATGAACAGGAAGCAAGATAAACAGGTTTGCCACTCAGCCCTGACTTCCTATCCTGACTCAGATTCTTCCTGTGTCTCACTTCCTGACAGTCAGTCTTGACATTGAACTCACCATTTGGTTTTCCCGGGGCAGTATGTGTGGTGCTTTGGTAAATGATGGAAGGTTTTGACACTGCTGTTGTTGTTGCATTCTAAAGATACCTTGGTATGAAATCTAACAATCGTACAAAAATGTGGACTATATTGAGTTCTCTGTGTTAGCAGTGTTCCTTATATAAAGTTATGGTAATATATTCTTTTGCTTATTTTTATTTAGCACTGTATTTTGTAATATTTATGCACTTGGCTTGAAATATTTTGTCCTGGGAAAGGGAATTTTTTATGTCTCCTCAAAACCCATTGCTCTGCCACAAGCTTGAATGAGTTTGAATACCTATTTAATTTTCATAAGGCTTGCTAAAACTACTGTGAAGTAGGAGTGTGACCATAGAAATCTTAGCAATGCACATGCCTGTGTGGTTCTGTATGAAGATTGCTTGTTGCATTTGCTTTGCTTTGACATAAAATATGTATCACTAAAATAAGGGAAACTTATGACTAAACATACTAGAACCATTTATTTGACTGAGAATTTGTCATGTAATATCAAACCTCTGGTGTTGCACCTTCAAATAAATCTTAATCAGTTGCACATATCAGCATGGATTGATCTGAGTACGAGCCAGCCTTAGATTTTTCTTCAAAAAACTTTTCCTTCACCTTTTGTAGCTTTTGGATGGTTTTATCGGTATGAAGGAAAATTTCCCACAATCCGTAAGGTACAGAGTTTGAAATGTAAATTTGTTTGCTGTGCGTGTGTTTGAATTGGAATTCCTCATTTTTCTTCTTCTCTGTAGATGTTCTTTATAGTCAAATTCTTTCTTGTGCACAGATTGAGATGCCTTTGGGATGCATGTGTCTAGGAGTTTGTATTTATGAGTGCTTTGGACTATGTAGTTCTGCCAGCTACAGAGGGAATTGTAAGTCAATACTTTGCAGAAGGCATTTTTTAAAGGTGGGCAGTGTATGTCTTCATGGTCTCCAAAAGTCCTCAGAACTGTGTATATAAAAAGAGTACACAGACAAAAATTTTACAGTTCTACCTTTGCAAATCTCCCTGTAGGAGGAGTGCTGAAGGCAAAAGGCTTTTAGGCATGTACATACGAGAAAAAAAATTAACTGTGTTTAAGCTGATAGAATACTTCTGTGTCTGTAGGGATGCTGCTGAAGTATTGCAATTTCAGTTATGAGAGTTTCAAATAATATTTTATCCTTGCTGTTTCTACCTTCTCTTTATTTCTTGCAAGGTGTGTATTATATTAGCCATGTTACAGGGGCATCGGTATTGCGTTGTGTGTTTTGGTAATTAACTGTGGTAAAAGTGCCATGAAGATTTTGTGTGCGTGTCTGGCAAGAACTCAAGGTTTCAGAGGAGGTCAGGATTGTTTCTGACAGGTGAAGTACTTGTGTCACTGTTTAGGACTATTACTTAGACCTTCTGTGTTCCCAGGGTATCTCCTTAAAAGAGATTAGGAGTAGATGGTGCATTCCAATACCTTTTTGTACTTCTTGTGACTGTAAATCATCATGAATCTGTAACCTGTGTGAAAGCCAGGGCAGTTAGGATTTTTATCTGAAAATTATAAATGCATGTTATGGAAACTCTTCACACAAAGAGGGTAATCTTTTGTGTTGCTGCTGATAAATATAGTTCAGAGAATGCCCAAATACCTCTCCATAGAATAATGAAGATCTTACACAATTCCAGTTGAACTTTACCACACAGTGTGCACTAGAAGCTTGAAAAGATGTATTTTTAATCATTTGCTTTTAGAAATATTTTTAAATTTGGCAGTGATGAATTTTCATCCCACTCCCTATTGCTAATGATTTTTTTTGTTTGTTTTTAAAACAAAATTTCACTTTGTACTAAAAATGTCTATAATAGGAAGTAAACGGAATCCATGGGGAAAATTGTAGGAAAGGATGAATCATCCTGTTGTATCTGAATGCTGAGAATGCAGCTAAGATTGTCAGATATATGTTCATATTGTGGAAGACTTTGGCTTGTGTACTGCTTAGTGTGCTTTTGAAATCAGTAATTCTTCAAATGTTGGTACCTAGCAAGTTGACCTGGCTTGATCTTACGTTTAGTAGACAGAACTAAATGTATCTTCTAGTTCTTTAGAGGATGGTATTGGCAATTGTTAAGCTAAAATTATCCCTGAATAAAATGCACCACAGAATAAGGTTTATGTTAAAACATTAGTGTGAAAAACTAGATTTTCTAGTTAAGCTTTATAGCCAATGTTTTTGGGGTTCCTTTTCCCCCTGCTCCCCTCCCTACAACACCACCACCACGTAACCATGAAGCAATGGACTACATCCCACTGAACTCAGCAGTACAAAGGCCCAGTTAACTGCTTGACTGGGAGAATTGGCCTTTGTAGCTTCCAGGGAAAACGTCTCTTTTCCAAGGCTCTGTCATCAATATTAATGTGCAAAAGGTGAAGAGAAGTCTAATAATGCTATTTAATGTGAAGCAGTTCATGGTGGTTTTGGGAATTCAAAGCATGAAAAGTCAATAGCTGATGAGGATGAGCAGAAGAAAATCAAACCTGAAGCACAGCCTTTCTGGCAGTGACAGTAATTGACAATAAGTGGCTACCTGCTTCTCTGTTTTACATTTCATAAATAAAAGGAGAACACGGGATTTCCAATATGAACTAAGTCCTACCTGTAAAAATTTGGAAAGGTAACAGAAATGTGACATCACTAAAGTAGGACTAAGGAACAGTGTGTGTTTTGGAGACAACAGGGACAGAGGCTTCCAAAAGACTATGTAGCTTTTCCCTTTGTTTGCATTCTACATCTAAAATTTTAGAGTCATTTTGTGCTGTATTACTTAGCTCATCTGAGTAGATTTTATGGAGTGCTTGTAGAAGTTCCATGGTCTTTGTGATGCAGTGTTCCTTCTTGGAAACAATTCACTTTCTGCACTGATCTAAACCTTTCCTTCATTATTCCTTATTTCAGTTTTATTAGGGGACGCAATGCTGATTTTAGGGCATATGCATGAAGCTGTTGTATGTATGGACTGTTCACATTTACCTATACATGAGCACCTGTCACCTGAAAGTAATCAAACTTATATATATCTATATATATCTATCTATATATATATCTATATATACACACACACACACACACACACACACACACACATATATATATATATATGCCAAAACAGAGAGATGACAAATCAAGACCCAATCAAAACTGTTTGAATATTGCAAGTTTTGTAGTTGGCCCATGTGCCCTAAAGTTGTAACTTTGCAGAGGAAACAAAAAAGTTGAATTCTCTGATCTCATCCAGCTTATGTTAGTGGGCACAAGCCCTCTGAAACATTTGAATTCCCTGCAGATTTCTGGATAAATGAACTCTGGATTTTCTTTTAAAGACCGTCCCCATACTTGCATAGATTATAATTAATTTTTCAAGGCAGACACTCATGTACCAAGGTTGAAGTTTGTGATGTTTTTAGCTGATGTAAAAATTTTTGTTAAAAAACCTTCCCAGAAAGGGAAAGAACGAAAGAAGTCAAAAAGTGATAGTTTCTGTGAACAGAAGAAGAATAAAAAGGAAATGGAGTTTGAGCAAAAACTTGCCAAAGAGAAAGAAGGAATGCTGGAGAAAGAAAAACAACTGAAAATAAATCGCCTTGTGCAAGAGGTATGTCATGATCTATCAAGTGCAAAACTATATTGAAAGAAAATTAGATGGATTTTTAGTGGAATTATTTTAGGAGGACACTTGTTTAATTATGTCAAAGATAATGAAATTTTAAAAGCTGTTTCACTGCAGAACTCTATTGCCACGTTTGCTTTTTTCTAGTCAGCTTTTGCGCAGATGAGGATAGCTCTGCATTTAATGTGTCCATGTGTAGTGATGAATTTAAAGAAAGACAGCAAAATAGGAAATCCTTCTTAAAAGCATTACTATTTTTAAAACTATTTTTAGTGGAGTTTCATACTTTTTTAACATATTTGTATTGTGACCATACCTATAACCTTTTCTAATGCACCAATGTTATGGTCAAGGTATCTGAGACAGAACGAGAAGACCTGGAAGAATCAGAAAAGGTGCAGCACTGGGTCGAAAGACTTTGCCAAACACGGTTAGAACAGATTTCCTCTGTGGAGAATGAGTCTCCTGAGGTAAAATTCTGGCTTTTCCATATATTGCATGATTTCTAAATAACTGAAATTTGTCTCCTAAAAGCAACGGGTTTTACCAGTGAAAAAATATGTCTTTGTCTTTCCCCCTCAGCCTTCTGTCTAAGAAAGGGGAAAAAAGTCAGTAATTGATGACTTACAATCTATAGAATTTGCTGTTCCTGTGTTTTATGAAGATTTAAACAGCATTTTAATGAACTGATTGTATTTTTTCCTTTTTAAGTATATTATCACCATTAAATTAACAGTTTTATTGTCTTGTGAAACGTTTGGGCTAGGTGGGACGTGCTACCAATAATGAAAGCTAGACCTAGCTATATTTTTGGAATCCTGTGAATACAAGAACATAATTGATGATGAGCTCTTGGATGTTTCCTTGTATTGCATTAAATAAAGGAACAGGTTAAGAAAATTACAAAAAAATACAAAACTCACAAGGAATAGGGTTTGGGCTTGTGTTTTAAGTAGTCCCCTTTAATCAGGGAGCTGCAGATAGTGATTTATTGTTCCTTGGAGCCTGATGGTTCTAGACGTGGAGTGAGGCTTTCCCACCATCCTGTTGCTCTGGCCATCTTCCAAGGAAAGCCATTTTCAAGAGGAACACTGCAATCTGCTGAGCTCCCATGGGATCCCCGAGGAACTGCAACCACAAAAGGGACCTTGGGGAACGCTCTCGCATGATCTTCCTTCAGGTCAATGTGGAGCAGCTCTGGAAAAGGCAGCTGATCTTTTGTTCCTCATGGCCCTAGGCTCAGATCCATGTGGTTTTTCATTATAGGTCTTTAGTGGAGTGATTATGCAGAGTTTTTCTCTCAGTATCTAAGGTTGTATTCTGCTAGACCTTTGTCCCCCTTACTTTGTAAAGTAAGAAAGAACATTAGAGATTACAAACACTGTTGTATTTTCAGAGCTCTGCCTGGATTTAAGACAAGCACTCTGTGTTGTATTTGGTCCATCAGTTTTTCCATTACATTACATGTAAGTGCTCTATTATGATTTTTCTAAAAACCTACCCAAGCAGTCAAAACATGTAAAACACAAAACCTGAGTGCTCCTTAGGGGTAAATGCAGCTGAACAATTCTCAGGTGCTACAGGCTTGAACTGCTTTTGGGAACAATGGCAGTCAAGATCTCTCAGCCTCTGCCAAAAAAATAGCTGTTTTTCAGTACAAAGGGGTGAGCATGTTAGATAAGAAGAATGTGAAAAATGTTACCCACTTGAGGGAACTGTTGCCATATTAGAGTAAGATGAATGTGTCTGTCAGCTTATATATGTAAGGATCCCTCAGCTGAGTCTACAAAACAGCAAAATGACTGAATTTTCTCAAATACTCCAGTTTGATCACTGATAAAAGAAATACTAGCAACTCTAACAGCATATGCTGTTACATTCATGCTCTACCATGCATCCTTATTTTTTTGGATGAGCTGCTCTTTGTGTTCATGCTCTGGAGTTATTTGCATCCCAATAGATCTGGTGTGGATTAACATAAATTATAAGATCTCAAGCCCCTTGAGGATCTGAATTTCATAGTGCACTAAACTTCTTGTTTTGATAGCTGCTTAGGCTTAGTTGCCTTTCTTGTACTAATGTGTGGTTATGTTTACACAACTTTAACCCCTTTCCCTTTTTAATGACATTGAATCTCAGGGCCTGTCTTTGATTATTTTCCTTCAAATAATCACCTTTGCAAGGAGTAATAAATGCTTTCTCTTCATAAGAGCCAGAGAGGAAAAAGTTGTGTCATCTTGGTTTGTCCTGTGATTTTGCTTTCTGAAGACTTACTGCTGTTGGGGTTCTGTGGGGTTTCTTTTGTTGACTCCCTCACCCCAGCAGCTGCTGTCACACCACTCCTATTTTTCTTCTTTTTAACTAGAATCCCAAGGAGTGCTTTCAGAAAGGTTTTCAGAGAAAATATTTGTGCATATTCTGCATGAGAGAAGCCAAGAGCTTCCTGTGCGGGAGCAGTTGGGCTGAGTGGAGCTCTAGGGCTGGCCATTGTTCAGAACAGTTGCAGACAGGAGTGTTGAGGCGGATTTCTGTTCTGTCACACGTAGCTGGCGAGTGGACGTCCCTCTGCCTCTCCCCCTGCCACCTCGATGCGGCGCTTTGCTGGGGGCCTGCAGCTGCACACCACAGACCTCGATGACATCAACTTGGATGAAGTTGACAAACCCAAACAGCGCGCGCCGCCGCCTCCGCCGCCACCGCCACCCCCCACTGTCACCCCAGCACCACCAGCTCAGCCACTCCCTGCCTCAAATGCTCCACGAGGCCCAGCCTTGCTGGTAACACCAGCTGCCCAGGTGACCTCGGGATCTGTTTGGATGCATGCGCCTTTACCTGCGTGCCTCCCTGCCCTGATTCATCATCCTCCTTGTGCACTGGGTCTGCCCTTCTGCCCCTTGCAGTGTTAAGAGGGAATTAGGTGGTTTCTTCATTTTTTCAGTAGTGATTGCAGTCTAGAGGTAGTTTCATTTCAACATTTTTTAATGTAAGTCAGGAGGGGTTTGCTCTCCTGCCTACATATGTTGTAACCCAATTACGTGCAGATACATTCAGCAGAATGTACCAGTTATAATTAGGATGAGTTGGACTTGAGTATTTAAAGATGAAAAAAACCAAAAACTGACAGACAGCAGATTTAATTCATTGTTAAATTTGAGAAAAGTATTCCTGTAGTAAAAGTGCTTTAAATGTGTCATCAAATTGCTTTGTTAGGTGAGAAGAGTAGACAAAGAAAACTGGCTTAAAGTCAGAAGCTCAAACTTTTAAAAGGCCAAAACCATGTAAAATAAAAAAGCAAGAGCTGGTAACCTGGATTGACTTTTTGCACTTTGAGAAAACATGGACTTTCTCCTTATTGCAATCTGAGTCCAAGAGAGTATCAAATATAAGAAATCTTGTGCCAGATCTTGCTTTAGGAAAGAAACAGCAGCTGATTCATCGTAATTCCTTTTGCTAAGCACTGTAGTGAGAATCATGTACTTGTTCTTTTGGCAAAAGATGCTTACTTGTCTCAAGCAGCAGAAGAGGATCCCATATGGTCTCTTCTTTCCTTTTTGCATGGATTGACTGACTGCGTTGTTGGGTTTTGGGGATTTCGCATGGTTGCTAAACAGTCTTTGTATTTGCATGATTCTCCTCGGGGTGGGGAAGGATATGCAAGTGTGTCACTTTATGATGGAAACTGGTAGATTCTCAATGAATACTTGCCCTTATGTGACCCATGAGTCTCTTGTAAACTTATGTGGACTCTGATAGTGCTTGATCTCTATGGTTTATACAGTTGAAGTACCAAGAATGTGCTAAATCCACTGAAATGGAAATATTATATGTTCTTATGGATAGCAGATTTTCCAAGTTATTTGCAAAATTAAAATTTTGTGAAATGACACAAATGTACAAAATACTGGTGTTGAGAGAAGAAATACACTCTTCTAAAGATAACTGAAAATATTTGGGTAGAAGAAGTAATATAGGAACTGCCATACTGGCCCCAAATCAATATATTCCAATATGTGTTTCTGGCAGTTTGTCACTGCTAGGTGTTAGAGAAAAGAAATTAATGATTAAGAAAAATATGTTAGGTAACAACAAATAACTTAGCCTTTAAAATTAATGTCAGTTTTCACTGAATATAATTAGTGCATATAGGAAATAACTAGGCTCTTAGTAAAATTAATTCTGAGCCAAAGCTGCTTTGTTTATAAATAGATAATTCAGTATTTCTGATGTCATTTCAGAATGGAAGAAAAATCCAAAACATGACAATTTATTGTTGCTACATTTTACAAGTTTTTAGCCCCACAGATAAGCAAAATCAGTGCATTTATGTGACTGTATGGATTAAAGACCTTGTGTTTATGCTGGCTAAAGCCAAAAAATAAGACACCTGTAGTTGTCCCGTAAGTTCATTTTTCTAATATTACTCAAGTTGGTAAATCTCTACATTGCTCCATGTTTGGTTTTAACCCAGACAGTTTCATTTCCAATTCAGTTCAAACAAAACCTGACAAAAGGAATAAAATCCTGTCAGAGACATTCTTGAGAACTAGCTATTAAAATATCTGGTATAAATTGTCTGTTTCTGAAAAAATTATTATTAGCTTTACACTTTAAATGAACCCAGTACTAAGTGTGTTGCTGTTTAGGTTGTAAGGAACACCTCCCACGTCGGCAAAGCGTCCCCTGTGTCGAGCAACCCACTGGTATGTCACGTGCTGTTAATGGCTGGAGTTTCATGAATTTCACATGTAGTGCCAATGGCAAGGAAATGTCAAAGCTTTCATTCTGCATGGCTAATTTGTTTAAAATTCAGCACATGGAATGATCTGTGTGGACACGTCGCTGTGCTGAAAGTGGTGGAAGTGACTCCTAATGGTCCAAGGATTTTGTATTTCAACAGTTGGGCAAAATGCAGTCCATATTTGCATGTTGTGAATGTCTTTACATCATGGAGCATGTGCTTTGTTCTTCTGTCAAGGCAAAAATTGCTAGGTTCAAACAGTCTTTTGAATATTATGGGTGCTGAGAAGCAAGTTGCATCTCAGAACCACCATTTTTTTGATACCTCTTTGCACTGATCATGAGTCAGAATGGTCAGATGTTAGGTTTCTCCACTGTGCACTACAGAAAAATCTGTTGCTAAACTGTGCAACTCCACGAGAAATCATCCAGTTCCACTGCAGCTTTAACAAGTTGGTATTTATGCATCTCTTGATTCTGATTCTTCTAAGCTTGTAATGCCTAATTTTACAATATATTTTGCAGTGTGGAATAACATTAGTTAAGGGATTTCCACAGGGACTTTCAAATATCTAAAACCTTTTAAAAGTTATTTAAGAAAGGAAAAGGGAAAGAAAAAGAGAAACCACAGGAGGAAAAAAAACCCCACACATGCACACACAAAAAAACCAAACAAAAAACCGAACCCAAAAAGTGGCTTAACCCATTTGCTGGAAGCAGATAAATAATTTGAGAGGATACAGCTTGTACCTTAGGAATGATCTCTGGAATACCTCACATTTCCTATGAGAAACATTGAGAAAAGTGTCCCAAGAGTTGCTGGGGTTAAGTCAGAAACTGAACCCACAGGGCTCAGTTTGGAACTCTTTTCTTTAATAAAACTGTGCTTCATGTCAGTGGGAGTTTTGCCTGAGTGAGAAGTGTAGGATTGGGCTAGGATGTGCTACATGATTAGGCCTCAGATGCATCTGTACTTTGTGGAGTCAAGGGCAGGGAAATAACCTAACAAACTGCTGCTGTCAAGTCAAGATAATTTAATTTGAAAATCTTTATGGAAAGCTGTTTGCTGCAGCCCCGCTGAACTTCATGTAAAAGATCTATTTAGCCATGGATTAGTTAAAATCTTGTTTTGGGTTTACTGTGTTCTTACACTCAAGTTTAGCAGGTTTTTTTTTTTTTCCCTCTAACTTCTCATTCAGTTTGTTGCCTTTATGGGAAAAATGCCAAAAGCAGGGCTGAGATTTTTCCATAATCTTGCTGCTGAGGCCAGAATTTACGTGAAAAACTACTACTTGGATATAAGAGAAATTGCATTTTGGTTTGTTAACTTTGTAAGCCTTATTTAAAATAATTCTTTCAGCTCTTTCTTGTATTAGTGTTGTTAAATTCATTATGATAAACCATTTGAATTGAGGAGTCATGGTGAAATGATGGATTTGCACAAATCATGTTGTGAACTGTAATTTTCCTAAATTAACTCCTAGCAACTTGCTCCAAGTCCACCTACCCAGCGTCATCCTGGGGTACCAATAGTCTCTAAACCAGTTATGCTGCATCCTGACCCAAACTTCGTGGTCAGGCCAACAATCAAATCAGAGGCCCTGGTAAGCCTTTTAATATTCTTTTTCTGAGTGCTCCAGTATTGTGGGGGTTTGTTTTTGTCATTGTTCTTTGAGATGTCCTCAAAGAATTGATCTTTGTCCCATTTCCTGCTCACTAAAATTCCTGTATGTTTTCAAGCTGTCACTAATGGTAAGTACAAAACAGTATTTTTCCATTTTTTTTCCACTGTGGAAAAGCCACTTTTAGTGACAATTTTTGTAGAGGGGTGCCTTTTTCCACAGCAACATAAAGCCCTAGAATTTGTACATCTTATATTTAATTTCTTCACATGCTGGGTTTTATTTTTATAAATTCTGAATTAATTTGTCAGAAATGAAATAATAAAGATTAACTCAGCTGCATTTTTGCATTGTAAATGGTCATGATCATAATTGAAGATATGTGCCTCAATATATCACTTATTTTTATATTTTTCTTTTCTGGGGAGAATAAGTGTGTTGTTATATCAGATTCCAGTATACTGCAGTGCTACTGCAAAATTCACTCACAGTCAGCTTCTTTTTCTTATTTATTTTCCATTTCTATTTCAAATGCAAGTGAAGAGAAAAGTCAGAGGCAAAATATTTTAGGATCAGCCATGTAGCATCCTTGGGAATTGTAGTTTATGAGAGAAGGTAAGCCAAGCTGAGCTAAAAATGAGAACTATTGCTCAGACAGGTGATAACTTCCAGCTGACAGCCCTTGAAATTCACCTCAAATAGCTGTGGACTGATTAGTAGTATTTTTTCTTGAAAATCATCATGACTTACGCTGTTGGTATTGGAGTTCTGTATTTGTTGCATGCATGTGTGTGGACATGTATATACACATTTCTAAGAGAGTAAGGGACAGAAAAACCATCAAATTTGTATTGCATTTATTTAATTAAAAGCTATTTCTGGCAATAAATTATATGCACAGTATTCCTAGCTGTGTTTCATTAAAACACAATGGATTTCTTTATCATTGTTCATTTTAATAATTTAGAAACTTGTTCCTTTATTTTCCCCAGTTACACTTTGAACAAATTTAAGTGATACTTAGTAACCACTTTTCCCACAGCCAGAGTCATCTTGAAGCTTCTACATTATAAATGAATCAAATGATAATTTGAAGCAGTTTTTGTAAGTTGCTTAAGAGAAGGCAGGCACATGAGCTAAAAATAAATTCAGATCATTCCAGTGGAGATGCTTCCTTCAGTTGGAGTTCTCATTTTGATTGTGTTCAGTAATTTAACATCTCTAAGCAAAATGAAATTCCTTAGGGGAGGAATGAGCAAAGTCATAATCTGCAGTTAATATAATCTAGCTCTTGAAAAAGTATGTATATGTAAACTAGTTTGCAAAACTGATAATACCCTTATGTGTGATCAAACAGTCTTGGAACAAATTTTAAAAGGCACTTTTTTTTTTTAACTGACTACATACAATTAGTTTAAGAAACTGGCAGCAAGATCCACCTCCATAGGGAAATGTCTTACCATTTGTTATGCATGCATGCACATTTTCCAAATCACAAGTCTGCTAAAATCTTTCAGATTCAATCATCTTCATTCCCAAGCTGCCTTATATTAGTTGGAAGATCAAAATTTCTGTGGGAGCAATATTCTGGTAGGACTTTGAGAGAAAGATCAGCCTATAAATTGGTTTGGTAGATCTTAAACTTCTTATTTCCATTGTTGACTTCCTGCAGTAAAGGGCATTTATTCATCTTCACTGCAGTGAAGTCTCAGTAGTATGTGAAGTAAAACTTGCATGGATACTGAAGAGGGAGATTACTCCTATTAGTTTAAAGAAGAAAAGGCCAATGTGTGACAAAACAAACAAGACAGCACCTGCCTGTCTCCAGAAGTGTATAAGAATTATAATTAGATTTCTTGCAGAGGGGGAGTGGATTTTATTGGTTGCTATGTGTGTTTTTGTGTGTGTGTGTAAGTTCATTGTTCAGGTAAAGGACCAGTTCAGCTTATTTTAGTGGAGGTGGGTATCACCAAAGACAAAATATCATTTGCTGTCTGGTTTCTCATCTTCCTAGATTTCACACACCTCATGGGACTCCAGCTTTATGTCCTAATTTGACATAATGCACGCCATTTTTTCTACCTTGTTTTTACCTGAATTTAACTGTCCTAAGTACCAGACTCTAGAAAGTGAAGTTGATGGATTTATTTGATTCAAGCAGCTAATCCAGTTGGCCTATCCTCGAGCAATTCACTAGTGAAGGAGATAACAAAGCATGCACCTAACAAAATAGACATGCAAGAATGGGTTAAATCCTTCTGTTACCTGGAAGGCAGTTGGACCAGACAGTCTCTGTTGTGACTTAAGTAAACTTATTAATCAAATTCAGGTCAGAATTTCCAGGCCTTTTAACAGTTGATGAGAATGAAATTGTTTTCATTTACAAATAGGGAAATGATGGGAGATGTTTAAACCTTAAGCGTGGCCTTGAACGCTGAGGGCTACTCTGAGTCAAAATCAGTGTGAGCTGTACTGGAGTGAGCTGGAATACACTCATGGCAAAGCCAATTAAATTTTGGCTCAGAGAACAGGAGGGGATTGTTAGGATTTAGTGGTGAGATTTTCATAGAAGCAAAACCACCGGGAGCATTAGTCTCTGCTCTCCGATCTATCACAAACATCCTGTTGTGCGAGTTACAAGCTTCTGTTGCACTTGCTGCTACAAAATATTTTTCTTCCCTCATTCCTTTGTGGCTGGATGAAGAATTTCTGGAGGGAAAAAAATAATATTTAAGCGTTCTTCCAATTTGCAAGCTTTAAAGCCTGATTCTGCAGGCCTGAAGTCAAGACAGGTGCTTAGATACCATGTGGCAAAATGTGTGAGGATTGGAAGTTCCAGTTAGCATTGGTTATAGCCATACCAAAAGAGTCTGTGTTGAAAAGGAATTTTCATTTTAGAAAGGTTCTAAAGAGATTTGTGGAAAATCTTTCCAAAGTCGCCCAGAAGTCCTCCAAGACAGTGACTCACAGTTTGTATTAATTAAACAAAAACCACATTTAATTAAGTCCAGGATATATTTTTCCTAGTAATGGTAGGACTACAGGACACTGAGAGAAACTTTACTGAAACTGACACATAGTAATTTGTTTTATAGCAAATTGAGTTTGAAAAGGTAAATGCCAGAGTTCAGTCTGTAGAAAGTTTTTCTTGTTTCAGAAGACTCAAATACATTACTTGATTTGCTGCAAGGTTTTGAGTAGAGGCTGGGGAAGTGCCAGTAGTGTTTTCTATAATAATATGGGGGTTTAGCCCATTTCATTTTTGAAAATTTTTTTAGATTAATAAGATATTCTGTATTTTAAGTGATTCCAAACTGCAGCATACCATTTTGTTGCAATAGTGAAGTGGCAGAAAAACAGAATGAATATGGAATTTAAATCCTTAAAGCCAACACAATAAAATAAAATCCATTGTAAAATAGAATTCACCTCTTCAGTACAGGAATTCCCTGGTAGGAAAGCAAGTCTTAAATGCATAAACATATATTTATCATGATTTCTCAATATTTTGGAAATTATTGTCTACCATTTTGTCCATGTTTAGGGTTGGGGTTTTTTTCAAATTTTTTTTCCTCATATATCATGGATAAGAGACCCAAGCACTGTTTCATAGAAATGAGCTGTAAAGGCATTAATGGAAAATATTTTTAAGAAATCTTGTGGTATGGAAAAGTGCATTATTTATGTCATTTCTCTAGAATTCTTTCCACTTTGCATTCAGTGCTATTTCACTGTGTACGTTCTCTCATTTTGAAACAATACAGGGAACAAGCACTAACAAGTGCAAGTGTCATTCAGTCCTTAGGAGAGGAAAATAAGCAGTAAGATAATTTATGAGTAGGTGATACTTATTTACAGCAAAACGTTAATACCTGGTTTGGCGATTTTCTTTCTTTTGCAGCCACAAGAGATGTTTAAAAGGATGGTGGTTTACAATTCATCATTTAGATCTAACAAAAAACAAGTAAAATAACATTTTCCCTGTTTTGTGTGGTACTTCTTGTTTGACTGATCATAGATTTGTAACTATCCTTTCCAATCCTGTTGCTCAGTTTCTAAAAGAGAAGATGCAAGGCAGCCCTAGTGCATGAGAAGTGCTAGTCTTTGTAAGCTTTAAGTCTGTGCCTGTGGCTCCTGCTAGTCTAGGCAGAAGAATGAGAATAAATCCTTCAGGTTGAATCATCTGTAGCTACTTATATGGTTAAGTGCAACTTTTAAGACAGTTGAAGACTGATAACTGATCTGATCTGATACTGGTATTCCTAAGATTTCCTTTTTTCTTTTGGTGTCCAGATGCAACGCTTTCGGTAATAAAATACTTTATTATTTTAACAAATAGAGCTATTATCATAACATAGTTACTGGTAGGAAATCAGAGGAACTGGTGGTGGAAAGCACTTGTTCATTCAGCCTTCCTGTATTGCGTAGGACTTTCTTGCTGTGCTTTTACTTTGCTTCTTTCCTCTGTCATAATGATGATGTTTCCATTTCTTCCTCTTGGGCTGGCTGGTGATTCAGTAGATGGTTTCTTGAAGAAGTGAATTTCATGCTAAACTTCTCTGCTGCTGTAAAATGTGCCAGTTTCTGTACAAAACCCCTTTGTTAGTACAAGTTAAGTTAGATGCATTGACATGTTATATGAAAAGTTGGCACACAGTAGTGAGCTTTTGAGCAGTAAATTATTAAGACTAATACTATTTTTTTTCTTCTTTTAATCAATTTCAGTCTATATATAGAAGGGAAAACTGTATTTGACCGAAAAAGATCTGACTTTAAGATTTTTTATTTGCCAGTGAATGCCAGTATGTTCTGAATTTATGACAGTCTCAAAAGAGGTGGTATTTTGAAAATTTTGTTGTATCTGGTCACAAGTTTCTCTTTCAATTAGTTTTTGTTATTGTTGTTGCGTGAGGTTTGTTTGTTTGTGGGTTGTTGTTATTTCAGTTCTCAATTGCTCTTGACAATTGTTGTTAGAAACCAGTGAAGCAATATCATTAGAATAAGTGCTTGTGTTTTGGAGGTTGTTTTTTCTTTAAATAGTAACTTTGGCTTTCACCTTGAAGTCCAGAGAGAGAGTTGTTTCAGTGCAATCAAATATTTTAGTGTTCCATTCTCAGCTTATGCTTGGTTTTGTGAATGTTCTTGTAAGTCAAGAAAGGATTTGAATGGTCTTAACTCTCTCATCTGAAGCATCCTGAGTGGAGGGAGGGTAGGCTTAGAACTGAGCTTTCCACACGGTGTTCCTTGGTTCATTAGCTCCTGCTTGGACATGGAGTGCGTTCTCTGATCTCTGAATTTGTGGTGTCCATTTCAGGGAAGATTATTAGAGTTCATTGCATGTCTTCTTTCAATCTTAGCAATATTTGTACATTACTGGGTCTAGATCATATCTCTGACACATAGTGATATGAACCCAAGTGGAGAACAGTTTAGATTGAATATTAGGAAATGGTTTTTCACCCACAGGGTGGTTGGGCACAGCAAGAGACTTCCAGAGGCACCAGCCTGAGAGAGCTCAAGAAGTGTTTGGACAGTGCCTGAGGGCACATGGTGTCACTCTGTGCAGGGCCAGGACTTGGACTTGGTGATCCTTGTGGGTTCCTTCCAACTCTGGATATTCTATGTTTCTATGACTTTTGTTTGCAGATTGGGGTTTTTTTTTGTGATTTGTGTGTGTGCGTGTGTGTGTGTGTTCTTTTGTGGAGTTTTTGGGGTTTTTTTCCTGTTTAAAGATTATTTTCGCAGGAAAACTTCCTTCAAGGGCAACATCTGTTTTTCATGAGGACAACCTGGGACAAAGAGTTCACTGACTTCCTTTAGATTACATAATGACTTAGTGACTTGGCTGAGATTGGAGTCCTTTTCTCTAAATTGCTTGCTTCAAAGTCATAGATATCTACTTTAGCCATGATTCCTAAAGGCAGTACTAATTCAGTTATTCGAAGTAGTTGAAACTAAGTTGTTTAGGTAGCTTTCATTGTAAAATGTTTCTCTTACTGTTTTAGTTAAATGGTTCATAATATTAATGCACTTTGTAAATTAATGAATGATTGATTGAAGTTTTTCCCCCACGATGAAATTCTACCCTTGCTGATGTCTGTGATTTAATTCCCATTTATTTGATTAACAAATGTAGTGCAGTGTAACAAACTCAATGTAAGGCAGTGATGTTAAGGGTGAGATCAGAACCCAGAAGGTCATTCATAGCCACATCAAAATCAGGCAGCTGAGAGAGGTGATAAAGAGTACAGCAGAGCAGGCATTAGTGTTTTCTGCTGCAACTTTGCCATTTAACAGCCAGCCCTTAAAGATGTCACAGGAATCTCAGGCTCTGTGTTTAGTTTACAAGTGGAAAAAGGCTTAGCTGAGTCTGAGAGTGGAATAGACTTTGTTGTCAAATGGAGCCAGTAGAAAGGAGAGCAACAATGAATATTTCAAGCTTGATCATGCGCTGAACCACTGGTCTATGTAAGGTATTGGCTTGCCTGCTGTGTCTGCAAAGCGTTGTGTGGTTCTGTGTTCCCCTGTCACTAGGTTGTTGCAGCTTGAGGCCACAAGACTGGCAGCTGGGTAAATGTCAGTAAAGATTCTTTAAGTTCAGAAGTCCTTACTTTAGCATGCAGGGTAAGTGCAGAACTTTTATAAATCCCCAGCGTTGGCCATCCAGTCTCACCCAGTAGCTACTAATCCTTCTCTAGAAACTGCCACTCAAACACCATTGACTCCTGATTGCTGATCCAGGAACTCCCGTCCTTGCAGAAAAACTAACTCCTGCTTTTCCCTGCAGTCTTGGTCTGACAAGGATTAAGCACTACATTTTGTGGGTCCTCTCAAAGTCTAAATCTTGCTGTGCCTAACTGCAGTATTATCTTCTGCATTTCAGACATTCCCTGACAAAACTTTTAAGGCCTCCACAGAACCATATGAAAACAAAAATCATATTTTTGTCCTGCAAATTTTCCAACAAATTGTTGTCCTGCACTTGCTTGTGGTATGGAACCAACTCCCTGAAACTCCACATCAAGAAGGAGAGAAAGGGGCTGAAAAAGAATCCTAAAACCCAGACAGTGTGGAGTAGTGTTGCTGACAGGTGAATTGGAGCCTGTAATTTCTACCTGTTACCATCCAACATGTTGATAATCCCAAGAAGTGTTGCTCCAAAGAGTGTGGCAGAACATACCTGCTTACAGTGCTTTCAGGATTTGTTTCTGTTCTTTCAGGTGTAGAGGATTTGTGGACCTGCCAGAGTGGTAAACTCTTCCTCAGAACTGCTCCATGATATGACCAACTCAAATTATTGATCTTTCATGAGGTTTTGAAATGTCTTCTGACTGTCAGGATGGACTCCTTGCTGTCTCTCTGGGCTTTTCTCCAATTACTGTCTTCTTTCATAGCTTACAGAATTACATGTTCTCTCACTAATAAATAAGATGGAGTTTGTGTGTTAAGTGTATGTGTGAGTTGCTGGTTTTGCAATTAAATATTGTTTTATTCTCAGGGCTTCCAGAAGTATGTGGAAGATTTTGATCCGTATTCAATGGTAAGGAGAGAACTTAAACATGCCTCACTGTTTAATATTAAATACTCTGGAAAAAAAGTCAAATCCTTGATTTTGAGAGCTAGGAGTAAGTAAGATTCTTGCTTGTTGCTTTTCTGGGTCTTGAGTATTTGTCTTTTCTAGTCATCTTGAATAGGAGTGCTCTTGCAGGAAAAGGTGATATGGCTTTCTGATCTTCCTCTAACACTATTTTAGAGGAGGGAAAGATCTCTTTTCCCCCAGAAACTACATAGGTCAGCCTAATTGTTCTGTGTTTCCAAAGTGAAAATGATTAATCATTATATCTTTTCACAGTTTACCCCAGACCAGATTATGGGAAAAGACGTACGGCTATTGCGAATAAAAAAGGTAAATGCTGTGTTGTTTGATTGGTATTTAAAGGGATCACGTAAACATTTGATGTACAGCATCATTTACTGGGAAGAAGAAAGATTAAGCTCCTGTTAATGGCAAATATCAGCAGTCTTTCCTGACCTAGAACTGTTTGTTTCATAGGAAGGATCACTGGACCTTGCAGTCGAGGGAGGAATTGATTCTCCCATTGGAAAGATAGTTGTGTCTGCCATCTACGAGGATGGTGCTGCAGACAAACATGGTGAGCAACCATGGGGAGTTTGAATGCTGCTGCAAAGTGTCTCCTTACACTGGCTGAGAATGGTTGGCAGATTTCATAGCCTGGTACTGAAAGGCTCACTTAGATTGTCCAAGGAGCCAAGTTCTGCCTCAAGTCTAAGGGCAGCCCCATGTGTTGCTTAAATTAATAATTGTGTAAAATTTATAAAAACCAACACCTGATTTTCTGGTGTTGGTTCTGGTGGAATATGTTATCCATTATTTCACAATTTCCAAGCAGTGACATTTGTAGTATTTCGACATGCAAAGCAATTACCTACACTACGCTGCTTAGTTTTGTTCATTATGCTATTTTAAACAGAAATTTGTCTACTTAAGCAGGTGGCTGTACTCCCAAAAACCCAACTAAAGGCCGGAGCCTCTGAGGCTTAGCTCTCTGAACACACAAGGATATGCTCAGCAACACATCTGGGCTTTGCACCTGTTGAGAAGTATCTGCTATCCTTTTCTTGAGAACTCTTGTGATGCCCAGGTCAACAGACAGGGCAATATTCCCTTACACTTTCTTTGCTGTCCTTGTCCCAGCCTGCACCTCAGTTCAAGTCAGTCTTGCTGTGAGAACATCTCGGTCATTTGACCTCCTTGGTGCTCTTTTTGACCCTTCACTCTTTTTAGGATCTCTCATAAATAAGGCTATCCTCTTACCACCCTTTTCAAATTTAGTCCCAGTTACCTGGTTGTGCTTCATTCCAAACTGGCAAGTCAAAATCAGTTCTAAGGAACAAACATTGCACATACACTTGCAAAGTAATGACAGTCATGCAAACCCTTGAAAACTGCCATTTTATTTTTATTTCTTCAGTAATTTAATTAATTTTGACATTTTTATGGAATCAAACAATTATTGGGGTTGGAAGGGACCTTCATCCAATTCCAAGCCCCTGCCATGGGCCAGAACACCTTCCCCTAGACCAGGTTGCTCGAAAGTCCCATCCTACCTGGCCTTGAACACTTCCAGGGATGGGGCATAGTAGCACCAGCCTACAGTCTGTGACAGTTTGTAAGATGTACACCTGGACTACCCAAACAGGCAAACTGTGGGAATTCTTATTGAACTAGTTTTTTACTGGTCATGATCAGTAAGAGTTTAGTTTGGCTTTTGCCATGCATAAAAATTCCTTTTCTGTTTGCTTGTAGCAAATGTTCTACAATTTTTAGTGCAGACATTCACATCCAGTGAGAACACTTTTTGTTATAGTCAGTACTGCACAAACATGGCACAGAAAAGACTCCTAGAATTTTGTTTTGCTTACATGGATGTATAACACATTTCTCTTTTCCACAGGAGGCATAGTGAAAGGAGATGAAATACTGGCTGTAAATGGCAAGATATTAATTGACAGCAAGCTGGCAGAAGCACAGGCAACTCTTGCAAAAGCTTGGAACATGGGTGGGGTAAGTAACCTGGAATACTGATTCATTCTACCTATAGAGCTCACACGAGAGATACTTTTCTATCATGACATTGTCATGTCAACACAAGGTTACAAACATCAAAAACAGTGGGTATGTCAGGTACTCCCATAGTGAGCCAAAATCTGCAGAAGATGTTGCTATGTAGCATCTCTGAAAACCATGTGTGTAATTTACTGGGAAATTTCATGGCATTTAGCCACGTGTCAAGATTGGTATTTAAACATATTACATTCTGAGTGTTTATAGTACCTTTATCAGTAGAATCATTCTTTCATATGGAAAATGACTTGAAAGGTGATTGGAATTTTCTGATAATAGCTTACCTTTGATTTCTCAATGTACAAGCAACACTTGTATATAGTGAGTGTTTCCTCAGCAAGAATTGTATTCATTGCTCAGATGACCAATACAGGATGACTCTTAGAATAACTTTATTTAAAATATTTTCTTGCAACAGTAGATCTTTCTTTAATTTCAAGATGCAAATCAAACAGCTCAATCTTCAAATCGTCTTCCTATAGAAGTTTTTAGTAGAGACCTCGCTGCTGCTCCCTGTGCTTCTCCAGGAATATATTACCTCCCTGATTCTCTATCTGACATTCCATGGTGGTCCAGTAGCCACCTCTAAAAGCAGCATTTAGCAGCAGATGTTTTTCTGTGCTTTTATTTTTCAGGACTGGATTGACTTAGTCATTGCAGCATCACCTCCAAAAGAATATGATGATGAAATGTAAGTGCATACACTGTTTTCTCTGGGGATTAAAAGCTGAGTAACAATAGCCAGTTTGCTTTTTTTATCATACATTTTTCAAGTATCTTCTTCTTATGGACTATATAACCTCCTGCTTTACATGGTTGCTGATTTGATAGTTATAAGTAGCTGTCATGCATTACAGCAGTGGTTCCCAGACCGCAAAATTGTGTTTCTCAGAATTGGTTGTACGTGACTACACACTCATACTTTCAGTTTAAAGTTTGAGGATTTGGGGTCTGGTTTTTTTTTTTAGAAGCTACACTTAACTTCAGTCTGAATCATTTACTATATTCCCATAGATCATAATTTAGGGAAACAAATCCCCATAAGCATTCTACATCACAACCAGATATTTAATTCTGTTGTTTGGTTTGGGGTGTTTTTTAATTAGATTGCAGATACTCTTCTTGTCTAAGCAAACTTATGTGTAAAATTTTCAGAAGAGATTAAGTAATTTTGGTGTCTTGGCAATTTGTGGTGTTCACAGAATCCTTGTTTTAAAGATAAACAGCATAGGTGTGAAACAGAAGAATCCATAGGTAGGAGTGTGATAGAGGTATCAAGTTGATACAATTTGTTTACTTTGGACAAACTGTTTCAAAAGCAAGACTCAGGTTTTCTAGTTTGCTTGAAGGAAAAGATTTGAAGATACCCTTACTACCAAGTAAAATGGCAGAGTAACGTTTTGCAGTCACTGTTAACCTGGGCTCTTGTTCCACGCAGAATACTGGAGTATCAGTTGCTGTAAATCAGTTTACTGGCTAACACCAACTGTAGATTGACATGAAATTTTGGTTAATAGCTGTGCGTAAACTAACGGGCAAGGAAATAACTGTCACTGTTATTTTTGTTTTCATATTCTGTATGTTTAGCCCTACCATTCCCTCATCAGCAGTCAGTCCCAGCACACACAGAAAGGTTTTTGAAGGCAGTGCACCTGTGTACAGACAAGGGTATCTCCTGCAGCTGTAGCCACTGCAGTGTCCCTCACGGTGAATAGCACACCTGGCTTAACATGACTGGCCATTGTGAAGTTGCGTTATTTTTTCAGCATGTGCCTGCCTGTGCATTGCTTGCCATGCTTGCTTTTGTTCCTGGCATGCTGGAGCTGGAGTGTTCTTTGGGCTTTTGCCATGCCTGTGCTATTAAAATATAAGTATTTAGTTTCTACTTCATGAAGTCCCTCAGAGATTTCCTGCAGAATTGGTTTGTCACCTGCTAGACTATTAAATAAATACACCCTTTCTAAACAAGTAGGATTGACCTAAGGTTTTTTCCTTATCTGTGGACCACTGCTGTGGCTTTGCGAGTTCATAAGTATATAAGCGACTACAAATTATTTTTTTTGAAGGCTTGTCCAAAGAACAAGTTTCCATTTGTATTATTCACAGTGTGCCTGTAAACAAGTATTCATGAGTGTTTGGTTTTCACTGAAGTTTGTCTCTGTTAATTTTTCATATACCTATATGGTGGGTTTGTTCTGAAATTATCCTTGTCTCAGAAATTCAGTTTACTCTGTATGGTTTCTCCGTGGCTATAATCACTGTAAGTACAGTCACAAAACTCTAGAACTACCAAGTTAAGATTTCTTGCTGCATGTGGATCTTTCAATTATTACTTATAATACAAATCAAAATTACTTAAGATCCAGTTACAAAACTGTGCTTTATAGAAAAAATTAGAAGTTTCACAAGAGCTAACAGCGTGTTTCTCACTATCTTTTTTTCCACAGAACATTTTTTTAAGGAAGACTGCAACTGTTGAAATGGAGTCTTTCCAGAAACACACAGCTCAGTAAATGAATAGGAAATCAATAACCATGCAAAATGCATCTTTATTGACTGACCTGTAAATTGAACTAGAGACTTCATATTCTTCAGATAATTTGAATAATTTATTATTATTCTATAGACATAAAACAAAAAAAATTTTTTGCAAGATGATTGAAAAGAACTGCTGACCAGCATAGTTGACTCTGCGAGCACTTGATCTCTTTTTGCTATTTTGAGGGGCCAAATTTTGCAAATTATCTTTCAGTTTTCCTGGAAATTGACTCTAAAATGACAAATGAAGGTAGAACACAGATGTCTGTTCCCACATGCAACACTTGTGAATACACATTCACAGGCCAGTTTGGGTGTGAAAAGAATTATATTTTTACTTCCTAGATAATGATTTCCCTGGGAAGATGGGAAAGTACGGAGGTAACTTCTGCTCTCACTTGTATTCTTGTAGTTCTCTCAATGTCCATTTTTGTGTCTCAGTTGTGAGGATTTTTTGAATATAAAAAACCCTGCTGGTGGAGGAACTGGGAATACCAGGAATGTGAGCATTATAAGGAATAATTTTGATTGTGTTCTTCATAGAGTATGGAGAATCTTCTGTACCAGCAAAGTAAATAACTAGCAAGTAGTTCAGATAAAATCATTATGCATAGTCACATTCATACTCCTGAGTATTTGTATTGGTGGCAAAAATTCCTCCCTCATATAGCCATGGGTGGAAAATTTGGGTGTGATTCACAGTCTGCAGTTTTGTACTTTGTTCTCAGTGAGCCTGTGTATGTGACTAAACTGTGCAGGAAGCCACCAAGTATAACATACTGCTCTTGGTGATTGTGTATCTTAAGTTTGAGTAAATTCCTCAAGACCATAAAATCGATACCAGCTTGGCTTTAAGTATTATTACAGTTGTAGGCTTAGTAATTATATTACCAAGATACCTCTTTAGAAATGGCATTGTCTTCTGCCTTCCTTGTACCTGCCAGTTTGTATTGTCTTTAGATTTTTCTCACCTGTTGTAATGACAAGTTTGTAGTTCAGTGGCATATCAAATTCTCAGTGAAGTCTTGCCTTTTCAAGGTTTGAAAGCCCTCCTCTAGCACATAAAAATAAGAGTAACAACTATAATAAAATAAAAATAACAAATTACATTCCTGAGAACTCTATACTTAAATGCAGATGCTTACATCTGTTAACTTTCTTTATTTGCATTCTTCTTGTATGCCAATAATGTGTGTTGCAGTGTATATATGTTAGAATATTTAAAATGTTTAACTCTTACAACTAATCCAGAAATAAAACTACATTTGCCAAATGGAAGAAGTCTAGTTTCCTATTTATCTCTGGTTTTGTACACCATGGTAATATTTAATCTGCTGAAGTCAACAGACTTCTGAATTTTTCTTTAATGACAGACCCATTTGCAAGAGGTTGCCACCCTTGTGGAACTCAAAATTCACTCTGCACAGAAGGAAATTCTCTCTTGGCTGAGTTGCAGTAATCTTTTATAGAGTTTTTGGGGGAAAATCTGGTCATTTGATAGTTGGCAAGCTACTGAATGCAGTCGCTACAGCATATTTTTTGCTACGTCTTAGCATGCATCTACCCAGGCCTGTAGACTTCCTAACCACAAACTAATCTGAATGCTGAATGCATCAAGATCAGCATCAGAAGGAAATTGCAGCAGGGTGTACTTCTCTCTGCTGCTTTGGTTTCCAGTTGCCTACATACTGCAGCCATCTGGACCGTATGACAATGCATCAGAGAGATAAGTGGTGCTATCCAATGTTCTCTCCAGGGCTGCTCGGATGTTTTGTACCAGCAGATAGAGAGGCACAGTAATGCACCTCTAAAGAACTTCACTGCTTGATTGTGCTAAACACTGTCTCAGCACACTAAGAAACATAGCACAACAAAACTTAGAGGTTAGATATTAGAACTATTTCTATTGGTGTTATTTTTTCAGAGACAGAAGGAGCACAGAAGACTGAGCTGGGAAATCTGTGGGAGTACCAGCAGTTGAGTTGTAGCCTTGCTTCTTAGTCACAGAACTATCTTTCTTCTCCCCATCTACCCTGTTAACTCGATTTGCTTGGATACAGCTTAAAATGTATGAGAGGCAGTTGAGGAAATAGCTCCTGCTCAGTACTCCAGGTATATTAAGAAAGTGTTGGTTTGAGAGTTTAACCTGTGTTAGGATGGCAGAGTTGCTTTAGGCAATGTAAGGAGGTGGTGTTGAGAGAAAGGAGCCTTTCACTTCAGAAATATTAAAATTATATTAAGCCATAAGCCAGGTAGTTTTTTACTGTATTTCTGACTTTTAGTGCCCTAGGACTTCATCCCATCTTTTGTTTGCCAGCTAGTTAAGGGATTGGAAAACACTACAAGAAAATACAGTTTTCAAGAAACTTTGCTTTCAGTTACTTTGATGTGTGAGCAGAGTGTCCCAGATGTAAATAATTTAAACAGAGGTGCCCATTTTGAGATGCTCCTGTGTTGTTCTTTGGTGGCTGTAAGTCATTACATGTGCCTGTGCCTCACCCCTGTTGAACAAGGCCAGTTTTGAAAAGATAACAGCAAGGGTAAATGGGACTTTCTCTTTTTCAGCCAATTTCAGTTTCCTTTGGGAGTATGGAAACTGTGACCTGATGCACAAAGCAGGAAGAAGTCCAAGTACTACACTGACAGTATCACGAATGCTTCAAACCACTTTTAAGAGAAGATGGTTTTTTGTTTTTCATTTGCTGTAATCTCAGAGGGAATATGTGTAGTTTCTCAGAGCTGTTTGTTTGGTTAAGATCGCCAAACCCCACTATCGCTCTCTATGGGATAATAACCCAGAGGAAGACTTTCTCAGAACTGTTAACAACCATTCTTATTCTCTCAGGAATTTCTTGGCCACGTTGTCTTAGCAAACCCCTCACAGTTGCTGAACTGGAGCATGAATTACATTAGAGACTTGTGACTTTCACATCTGCTCTGTAAGCCTGTGCGTGCCTGTGTGCAGGCAGAAAATGTGAGACCCTATGGATCAGAACCATGGCATGCATTACAGGATAGGAAATACCATGGTTTATTACTCATATGGATATTAACATAGGGAGGCCTTTGATCTATTTATTACTGCCATTCTGCTAATTCATAATTGAGCTACTATTTATCACGTGGCCAGGGCATCTTTTAGAAATCATGCATACATTTCAGAGAAGTTTTAAAAAATGCTCTATTCACAAACAAATGTACAGCATAAGGAATGCTGTATGCATGTACATACAACAGTAAGGTTTTTTAAAATCAACTTAATTTGAGGAACACACACAAATAATCTCGGTACTTCACAAATACGAGATATAACCTCTGAATAAAAATAAGTTGTTATAAATCCTTTTATGAAAAAAAAAAAAGGAGTGAAAAAGCATGGCTTTGTGTCCAAGGATGTCTATCTGGTGGTAAGGAGTTTGATATGCAATAGCTGATAGAGGTACTCCTGTTTGCTTTAGCTATATGTTGACCCTGATAGCATATGGTCAGATTTTGGCTAGCTGCTGTGGAATTCTTAGCCATCTTTCACAACAGAAATATTCCCCTCGGATCTCTGTTGATATGAAAAGACACCTTTACACCATCTAAGGACAAGGTCTAGTGTAGAAAAGCCAGTATCTTAAATGTAAGGACCTGACCCTTAGGATTACAAATCGGGTGAGTTCCTTGTAATCAATTTATGATAAGCTAATAGTGCTTGATGCTCATACTGAGTTTGACCTTCAGTGTTTTTCTGCTGTCTGCCAATTTTATCTTTTGCCATTGTCCTTGATGTCAGGAGGTTTCTGCTTTTCTGGCTGACAGAAATTTCTGGAACAGATTTCAAAGTTGTTTTTCTGCAGACTTGAGATGTGAGGTGGCTCCAGGTGGGCTGTTCACAGATGACGCAAACTTTTTTTAAGGACACTGACTAGGATGCTTTCTTTCCTTATTCCTGGGGAAGGCATCTAAAGGTTTGCCTCTGCTAGAATATTTCTTCCTCTATTACCAGATCTGCATTTGATATGTTATTAAAGGACACAGATAATAGAACACTTAGATGAGAATCAGGGTCTACTTATATTTACAACAAGGTAACTTGGGCTATTTTTAGTCTCTACGGAAATAATGTATGATGAAAGAGGAAGTAGAGACAGACATAGGAAAAGTAGGCAATAAAATTTCTGTTCTCTAGAATAGAGGTTTTTGAAATGTGAAGCTTCAGAGCTTCACGTGTCTTACAGTTAAGGAAAAAAGTGTTTTCCAAACTGTGATGATGGATGCATATCATAATAACAATCATTAGTGTAAAAGCCACCAGAAGTAAGTTTTAAGGAATTAAGTAAGTTGCAGACTGGCAGCTCTTGGATATGCAAGTCTGAATGGCTATTGCTGAACTTAGAATGTTTGCCTACGTGGAAAAACTATGGAGTCTGATGTCCTGCAGAGAGCTGCTTCATGATTCACAAAAACTGCTGCGTGATTAGCAGTGGGTATCCCTTGCACACCTGAATTATGCTTGATAGATACTTGCCACATAGAAAGCAAACACAGACTAGAACAAGCAAAGCATTTAAGTACATGCTTAAATTCAAGCATATGAGCCAATCCCACTGACATAGGTTGAGTTCAATAATCCTACTCAGGCTTAAGTATTTTGCTGGATGGAGGCCTGAAGTCAAAATCTGAAGGCAATTGGTGGCTTAGTCCTGGACACACTTATTACAGGAACTTGTTCATGCTAAAGTTCATGCTAAAATTCATACTGAATTTTAGTTCCTCCTCCTTTTCTCAAATAATCTCTAAAGGTTATTCCTCCCACTAGCTCCCACTGCCCATTTTCTTGGCTTCTTATCTTTTCTCACCATTTCTCTTCCAAACATAAGTAAAACTCATTAGTCTTCAATGGCTATAACAGAGGTTGTTTATATGGTGCTTAGAGCAAAGTTTGGGAGAAAGAGACTGAGATTCTCCCAACATAAACTGAGTAAGATAGAAATCAGCTTTTCTGAGGACAAGGACTTCTCTAAACAGTAAGGAAGTTAGAGGGAAAATTGCTAATGGTTATTCTTTATGCAAAGCTACACACACACACACACACACGTAAAACCAAGAGAGTTTTAAACTACTTTTCCTGAAATTTTGTTCTCTTCCGTCTGCCTTTCCCCTAAGCAATTCTGGATGCTTTAGCACTGAGACCCCATGTTCATGCTGGCAACAGCTTGAGGCTCTTGAGGATTAATGCCACTTAACAGAGTGCAAAGAACACTAGATATAAAACATGTTCAGAAACACTGGAGAGAAAAATTAAGCTTTGACTAAAATCTTGTAATAAGCATTTCCCTGACAGGGTGAAATAACTTCTCAGGGTTGTCCTTTGAAACTAAGTAGGTTATAATTTTGCGAATATCAGTATTCTTGTTATTTTTTCTCCCTCCTCCCAGTATAAAATGTGGAATTTTCAGAGCAGAGACACACAGTAACAGATTTTGATTAGCAGCAATTCCAACAGCAAGGAAGGACAGAGGGAAAGAGAGGAGAAATGCAGGTTCCCATTTTGATTACCCACAAAGAATTGTGGTGAAGCAGATCTCTGAATGTTAGGACAGAAGAAATTGCATCCTGTTCCTCAGTGAGAATCAGGCAGCTCCATCTAAATGCACAGGAGTGACATACATAGCAGGAATCCAGATTGAGAGGACACACAAACAAGTCTTTTCTCCAACTAACACCAATTTCTCATCAGTCATTGCAAAATTTACAGGTGGGTACAATAAAATTTATAATGTTGGTTTTCTTCTTGGAGAATTTGATTGCAACAAATTTCTGTTAACACTCATAGGGCTGATTGAAACAGAGGTGGTGGGCATATTTTTTGGTCGGACTATTCACAGGGAAAAGCTAATTGAGTGTATTAAGTTGCCATTAAGTTGTAATGATTTGTCCCAGATTGTAGTGCTGCAGGAAAGCTGTGAGGGTTTTTTTTGTTAACTGACAATATTCACATTTCTTTGCCTCTAGCCAGACAGACATATGCAAAGATGGTTTTTCCCTATAATGCTATTGAAGTACATAAGGAATAGTTTAACTCCTCAAGGATAAAATTACCTGGTATTGCCTTTTCTAATGATATCTTTAAACCCATGTGTACATGAACAGATGTTCAAAATACCATAGTAAATAGATGGGGAAAAGTGGCTAGATTTATAAATGACACAAAGGGTCAAAATGCTTACCCTCCTTTACACTAGGATAATGCAAGTGACTTTTATACAAGGGACATCACCATTTTCCTAGGAAGCAGATAACTCCTGAGGATTAAATCTCAACTATTCTCTCTTTAATATTGATATGGTCTCTTAATCACAGGGCAATGCTCACTATGGTCAGCAGTATTCCCATTGTGGAAGAGAGTGAAGTTTTTATCTAGTCCTTATCTTATAATATCTTGAACCTTCATGGCCCAAACTACAAGCAAAGGGGGAAAACACAAGTGCTTTTTTGTGATGTGGTGAAAAGAACAGACAGTTCGGAATTAAAGTTCAATTTGTTAAAGAAGCCATGGCCAATTACAGGATTAGGAATATGTAACAAGCAATCTTACTTCTTCTGCCCAGTTGCTGCAAGCATGTCCTGAGGATGTGTCTCTGGCACACGTGAGGGAATGATCCCTTGTCAGTGCTCTCCAGCTGGATGTGGCTGTCCTTGTCTCCACCGCATTGCTGCTATGCTGCAGATAAAAAACAGACAGCTGAGAGTTGCACGTGAAAAACTTCCATGGCTGAGCCTCAGCATTTGACATCGCCCTTCACGTTTGGGCTGCCAAAATGCAGACGTGCAGAACGTTTCCACTGGCTCGTGTTGCTGCCTTATCACAGGAGACAAATATAGCCTGGGGAAAGCATGCTGAGAAAGGCTACCTACAGCCGTGAGAGAGAGAGAATCGGGAATAACCCCATGTGGGAGGGAAGATCAGAGTGTGGGAATTATCCCCTGCATAGGTGGTTCTGAGACATCCCCTTTTAGTGTCAGCTGGGCAGCCAAGGGTGTTTGTGCCTGCACGTGGCTGCCCAGGTACCTGCTGGGAGCCATGACTTAGGCTGAGAAGTACCTGGGACTGTTTTAGGATGAGTCTCTACCCGAAGAGGCTCTGCAAACTCTCTACAAACTAATTCCTGTAAAGAAAGGCATTTCTAGGTCCTATATTTTACAAATTGGTCTCATAGGCTATTTGTTCTAAAAACTATAGAACCCCACACAGTGTTCATTCATGTTACTGGTCAATTCTCATTGTGTCCTCAGGGGGATTTCAGCTCTATCAATCACAGTTGTGTTTATAGTTTCTGCACACTACAAATTGACTGCTGCAATGCAGTCAGCATTGTTTTCATAATTAATGCTACAAATCAGACAGTGCAACATGAAAACCTTCAATTTTGAGATTTTTTTTTTTTTCAGGAAAACTACAACAAAAGAATATGGTTTCTCTTTAAAGAAGAGATTTGCAATATAAAATACTATCTTCAGCCTTGTGGTATCAACAGTCAGGAAAAAATAATACATGTGCTGAGGGGAGAACTATTTCTGAAGGAAATAGGAATTATTCTCTTTATAACCACTGTCAGGAACACAAGGAACTTTTCCAACTACTTTTCTTTACCTCAACAATGTCTTTTTTTTTTTTTTTTAATTATATGAGTTTTCATAGCAGGCACACCATATTCTTACCAATAATTCATACTTTCCTCAGAGGAGTTCTGATAGAGAGATGTGAAGCTTCTTTACATTCTGCACTGATGTGGGTACCTAGAATTGTTTGCTTTTACGGTAAAAATTGTTTTTTTATCATAACAGTGCATGTAAGTGCCACTCAGCATCAGATTCCTGGTATGTCTTAAACATTATCCCACTTCTAAATATTCTTGTTTTCTGAGAGAAAATAATCCTACATAGGAATAAAATCAGAATTACAGAATCGTTTAGTTTGGAAAAGATCTCTCAGGTCATCAAGACCAACCATTAAGCCAGCACTGCCAAGTCCACCACTAAACCATGTCCCTAAGCACCACATCTAAATGGCTTTTAAATAACCCCAGGGATGCAGACTCAACAGACTCAACCACTTCCCTGGACAGTCTGTTCCAGTGCCTGAAAACCCTTTCAGTGAAGAAATGCTTCCTAATATCCCATCTAAACTTTCCCTGGCACAAGTTTTGGCCATTTTTCCTCATCCTATTGCTTGTTACTGGGAGAACATCAACCCTCACCTGGCTACAGCCTCCTTTCAGGCAGTTGTAAGGAGCCATGAGGTCTCTCCTGAGCCTCCTTTTCTCCAGGCTAAACACCCCCAGCTCCCTCAGCTGCTCCTAACAGGATTTGTGCTCCAAACCCTCTACCAACTCCCATTTCCCTTCTCTGGACACACTCCAGCCCCTCAATGTCTTTTTTGCAGTGAGGGGCCCAGAACTGGACACAGCACTCGAGGTGTGGCCTCACCCATGCTGAGTACAGAGGGACAATCCCCACCCTGCTCCTGCTGCCACACCATTGCTGATCCAGGCCAGGATCCCTTGGCCCTCTTGGCCACCTGGGCACTGCTGGCTCATGTTCAGCTGCTGTCACCAGCACCCCCAGGTCCTTTTCCCCTGGGCCCTTCCCAGCCCCTGTGCCCCAGCCTGTGGCTCTGCCTGGGCTTGTTGTGAGCCCAGGCCAGGCCCCGGCCCTCGGCCTTGCTGAACCTCCCACCATCGGCCTCAGCCCATGGCTCCGGCCTGTCCAGATCCCTCTGCAGAGCCTTCCTGCCCTCCAGCAGAGCAGCACTCACACCCAGCCTGGTGTGTCTGCAACCTGACTGAGGGTGCCCTCCATCCCCTCAGCCAGATCATCGATAAAGAGATTAAACAGGACTGGGTCATCACTGAGTCCTGGGGACACCACTGGTACCAATGTCAGCTGGATGGAATCCACTCACCCCCGATCTCTGGGCTCAGCCATCCAGGCAGTTTTTTACCCAGTGAAAGTACACCTGCCCATTCCATGGGAAGCCAGTTTCTCCACGAAAATGCTGTAGGAAATGGTGTCTAAAGCTTTCCTAAAGTCCAGGTAGGAAACATCAACAGCCTTTCCCTCATCCACTAAGCAGGCCATTTTGTCATAAAAGGAAATCGGGTTTGTCAAGCAGGACCTGCCTTTCATGGACCCTTGTCTGATCCCCTGGTTGTCCTGTTTGTGCCACATCATGGCATTCAAGGAGATCTGTTCCATGACCTTCCCAGACACTGACACCAGGCTGGCAGGCCCATAGTTCCCTGGATCCTCCTTCCTGACCTTCTTTTGGATGGGTGTCACATTTGCTAACCTCCAGTCAACTGGGACCTCCTTGAGAAGCCAGGACTGCTGATAGCTGTAGTATTTCATTTTAAATTCTGCTGGAGAGTAATCTCTCAATTATTTTCAACCCATTCTCTACTACACCAATTTTAGGGGGGTGCTGTGGCTGTACAAAGCTGTTTCTATTATTTGCTCTTAAAAAGACAACTTTTAAATGCACTGTGTAACACATAAAAACTAAGCTGAATATCCACTACTCCCACTCACCCATTACTTGA
The DNA here is from genome assembly GCA_034509425.1 of Eopsaltria australis. Taxonomy (NCBI): domain Eukaryota; kingdom Metazoa; phylum Chordata; class Aves; order Passeriformes; family Petroicidae; genus Eopsaltria; species Eopsaltria australis. The sequence goes on from JAVTVJ010000241.1 coordinate 1,243,826, forward strand.
ATCACTTAAGGAATTCCTTGTTGTAAGAGTGGAGCATGTTCAAAATATCAGGGCACGACCAGTCCCTGAGGTGACTCCTCTGTGCTATTCACAGTGTGAAGGACCTGTGGCATTCGCAGGAACAGCTGAGACTCCACGACCCCAAATCCTAAGGACAAACTGTTTGTTGTCCAGAGGCTGGAAGCCTGGCCTGTCTCAGCAAAGCCTGTTTCCTGTGTGCTAACGTGACTGCCATGGTGTTAACTTCTGCTATTTGCTTTTGCTCATGTTTAGAATTTTCCCTCTTTTTTTTTTTTTTTTTTTATAAAAACACTATTAAATGTGATGCAAACTTGCAAATAGTTTTAGCCCCTTTGACACTGCATTATTTTCACAGCTGAAGGGAATTTTTGAAGGTTTGGTATTTAGTTTGTCTTATTAATTGTTGTTACAAATTTGTAACTTTCCTATAGAAATTTATAGACAATGTTAAGAAAACATATTTTTCTCTTGCTATAGAGAGTGAAAAATAATGCCAAATTTCAATACTTGAGAGAGCTGTACAGATATCTCTTGTTTTTTTTGCCCTTTTACAAAAGCTGCTCGATTCTTCCTAAATACTGACAATGTAAAGAACAGTTACCCAGAGCAGAGGGTCTCTGGCTGGTTTGAGGGCTGAGGCAGTGGACATCTGCCCTAAGTGAGGATATTCAGGAATTACTGCTGCCAGGTAAGTGTCATAGACAATTTAATTTATTGCATAGCTTCACACCTACAAATCCAGGTACAGCACTTTACTGTAGAGAAAACAACTCTGTACTACTCCAAGAGATAATGAGCTTCAGGTTCCAATCATCATGAAAATTGGAAAAAAGATAGAAGAAAATTACTACTGGCTGTAAGTTCAATTACTAAACCATTGAATTAATTTTCTTTTTATTTCTTATGGGTATTGATTGTTTTAACTCCCGTGAGCCTCTGAAAATCCCAAATGTAGTCTGCATGTGGGCTGAACTCAAGAGAGATGCCTCCTGAAATAGGCCTTTTAAAATTAATTAGGTATATGATAAATCACGCAGGGTATTAACAGTATTTGCAATACAGGAACAAACCTCTTGTGCATACTCATGATTTATTTTTTTTATGAATCTATAATATGATTTTTTGTCATTATTTTAAGAGTTAAAATAAATGCCACATTGCAACCTATTAAAAATAAATAGTAGAAAATTTTGAAGTGCAAAATTTCATTCAACTACAACACTCTTTTTGTTTATTATCTGGATAATTTTGTCAAATAGCGGCACAAGATAAACACATTCCAAATCTAAATCTGAGCTGATAGCTTTGTTTCTCTCTAATTGTTGTGTCAATTTTATCCACTGGAGAAATCGAGTGCAGCCTGGAACAATTCCTGATCGTCAATAAAAAAATCAACTAACTAAAACTCTGTATGCCTGACCAGAACACTGTTTTATATTCTGAAAAGGAAAGACGATGTCGTTGGTTTGTTTTTAATAATCTTCAAAAAACAATTAAAATCTTAGTTTTCAGTCTAATTTCTGGTTTTTGATAGGGTTCCTAGAAAGGCCAGTGACTTTTAGCCCTGTTATCTTCTGGAAATGAGTGCTGGGTATTTGTTATGGTTATTTGTTAGTGCGTGTAATTCTTTCAGTATAAACAGGCAGAATAATCTTTTACATACAAGAGCCCATATCCAAGGCAAGCACCATAACAGCACTTCACTGAATCAGTAACTGAAATAACATTTGCTGAAGAACACCACACTGGAGCCAGCACTCGAGTTGTTTACTGGCACAAGTTAGTTCACAGCACTCAGCTTATTCCCCTGAGGAAAACACAACACTAGTACTACAAGTGCTACACAGGGAGTACTCAAAACTTTAACCATTTAGACACTGGAGAAGAAACTAAGGTGTGAGGTGATCAGTGAGATCATGCAGAGGTTGTAAAAGTTCATCTGCACACAAGGAGAGCCAGGAGTAAATAGAAAGTTGGTTTAGCATTGTTGTCAGTGTTGAAGAATCTTGCAGGAGGTCAGGGGAGCACCAGGGATATCCTCAGGTCAGGCTTAGGTAAGGGAAACAGCCTGCAGCCCTTCAGGTGATTCACCCTGAGCTGCGCCAGGTAGCCCCAAAAGTGTCAGTGTTTGTTTAGCACTGCAAAGGAGAGTGCATGAACTGAAAAGGGAGATTTTTCACCAGGTTTCAGGTGCCAAGTCAGCACTGCTCTGGCTCTACTGAACCAGGAAGCTACTGTTAAACTGAGGAGCTAGTTCAAAGTGAGATTAATTGGCTGAATGTTATATTGGATGTTGGAGAATGTGCTTCATAAAATGATTTAATGATAGAGGTCATTGATGTGGCTGAAGCCACAAAATGTCTGCACACACTTAAAGATAAGCTGTTCCAATCTAAAACACTTATCTGAGTGTTTGCCTGAAGATGATTGTCCAACAAAGAGTCTGTTTCCACTCAAAGATAGATCTGCTTACTCATAAGTACTTTCTTCATTTTTAATGAGGGACAATAATTAAAAATTAATAAGGTTTATTTAGAGAAAAACAGCTATTTATGTGAATCTCTGCACTATTATAAAACCGATAGAGGTCAGGTTTAGTTTAGATATCAAGAAGATATTCTACACTATGAGGGTGGTGAGGCACTGGCACAGGTTGCCTGAGAAGCTGTGGATGCCCCGTCCCTGGCAGTGTTCAAAGCTAGGTTGGATGGACCTTTGGACAACCTGATCTGTTGAAAGGTGTCCCTGCTCTAGCAGGGGAGTTGGAACTGAATGATCTTTAAGGTCCCGTCCACCCCCAGCATTCTAGAATTCTATGACTATGCTTATTTCATGAATTTTAAAAGCATCATCTTAGACTATTTTTATAAAGAAATGTCTTTTTTTTTTTTTTTTTTTTTTTGGTTAAATGATGTCTTCTATGAAATGATAGAATGGAGTTCTTTGTTCCAGAAGAATAAAATAACACTCCTCTATGGAGGTGATTTTCTCCAATTTTTTCCTCTCAACCTTTTTCAATGCGCTTTAGAAAGGGATTGTGGCTTCCTCCCACACACATATATTGCTTTTCCTCTTTTCTTACAATAACAGAATTTACCAGGAACCAAAAGTCATAGTTTAGTGCATCTTGTTTAGCAAATTCTAAATCACAATGAGAATTTGAGAATTTGCTTTATTGGTGTTTTTTCCCTAAGATTTCCCGTTTATAATTGGTCTCATTAATGACTTTAAAATATACAGGAAAGTGAAATTTTCCTGTTTGATGCCTAAATTTACATGTTTAACTATGCTAACTTTGAACATGGGCTGTGGCTGTTCAGAACTTTCAAAACTTTGGGGGTTTTTGTATCTGAGTTTCTTGATGCAAACAAAAGCACAAAGCTGCAGAGTGATCTTTGGTATCAAGTCATGATTTTTAGCCAGAGAGCACTTCATTGATGAAAAAGAGGTCAGTGCAAAGAAACTGATAAAGAGGAGCAAGAAACGAATGGCAAAGGTAGGAAACAAAAATGAAAGCTCCCACACAAACGAATATCTTTTAACAACAACTGGATTCTGAAGTGTCAGTGCTTTACTACAAAACCAAAACCTGTCTGCATCTTGTAGACAAAGTCAAATTCCAAGGCAAGCATAAAAACTGATTTCTCCTTTAGTTAAAAATATTGCCCTTTTCTCTCTGGAAATCAATTTTACATAATCAAAATGCTTTCAAAGTGTTTCCAGTCCCCTACTGAAGATGCCAGTGGCTGCCAGAATCTAACTTGATGTCTCATTTCTAATAGATACACTGAAATAATGGAGTTGGAAACTGACTTATTGTGAAATAGAAATAGTCAGGAGTAGGAGAAATAAGATCTAAAGGGATTTCAGTGGAAAATTAAGTTGCATTTGCACCATGCAGATAAACATGGCTGTCTACCTGTTGGTTTCATATTTTCTTTGCCTTTTCTGTACTCTGAAAAGGAATTTTACTCTCACAAAGCTCCATGAAATTACAGATTTGAGAAAGGAACTATTCCTCTCTGACTTGCTCCAAAGCCCACTGGACCAGCAGAGATAGTCTGGATAAGAAGGTTCAGTCCTTTGACACCACAATCCCATCTAAGCCTTTCCTAAGAAAAGGATCAAACTATGTCTTAGCATTATTTTGTGAAGTCACAAAATGACTGTTTCACCATTTGTGAGTGAAAAAGAAATTGTTATTTGATGCTTTAGTAAGGAAAACCAGTATTTGTCCACATTATTCACTTGATTTCATTGCAACAGTAGGCACAAAATTGGAATATTGTTATTGGGAGTGTGAGTTATTTAAAGAGTTTGTGTGTGTGTGTGTGTGTGTGTGTGTTTGTGTGTGTGTGTGTCCCTGTTTATTGCTATGAATGCTTATCTTACCAATTTCAGTTTACTAACTGCTTTGATTTCTATCAGTCTGGATTTTTTTCTGCATTTCATTAAGTCATTAATTATAATTGAAGATTCTTCCCCATTTAATCCATCATCTTTCTGTTCAGAGTGCCAACACATTCCTGACTCAACTTTAGCTCTGCCACAGGTGCAGATCTGTCGTAGGACCTAAACTGAGATCATTAATTTTAAACCACCACATTAACTGTGTAATCCAGGTTGTGTCTGAAAATCATTGAAAAATTAATTTCAAATTCAAAACCATGGAGTTTCCTGATGTTTTGTTGTTTGAGATACACGTTTTTTAAAATGTTGTGATTGACACTTTGTAGTAAAAGAAGATGGTCTAAAGGTTAAGAAAACATGCAGAGGTTGGGCATGTGAGCTCAGTTCTTGGATTTCTTTGGAGATGTTGGCAAACTTTAATTTCTGTGTTCAATTCTCTGGCCACAGTTATTTCTTCCTCAAGTCTGAACCATGATTTCATCCTCCAGAGTTTAAACTGCCAAGAGTTCATTGTTGCTCTTTGTTCATGTGTAACATAGAGATCTTGTGTCACTTCGGGACTCAGGAAATGCTAAAATATAAATTACTTAAATTATCTGCATGTAAACTGCTCATACTGTTTATTAAATAACTATTAGGATAACAGAACTGAGCTTGACCAGAAGCTCAAATGAATGCTGGATTCTGTCCAAAACTTAAAATAATTACAGTCTTTTCAGCGTGCGTGTAACTTTCACATTTGAGAATACATATACACAGGATTTGGCTTGGGGTTTGTCTTTTAATTTTTATTCTTAACCACACTGCTGTAGCTCCAAAATGCCATACGTAGGAAATAATGTTCCACGCAGAGAATTGCTTTTTCTTTGCTCCTGTCCAACGGCAAGATCAATACAAGCAGCATGACAAAAGTAATTTTCAGGTCTATTAGTGGAGCTGCCTGTCCTAAAAATTGATTGTACTCTGTTATGTTGAAGGAAGAAGGAGGAAATTTTTCATGTATGGGGTCATTTCCCTTGGAGGCATTTAGCCAACTTGTAGCTTTTGCATTTTGAAGAGTGAAGCCTGGATATATGGGCATTATTTGTTTGCATTTCTCTTGTAGGATGTGGCAAATTGTGTTAAATACTCAGCAAAGCAACGGAAAAGCATGACTAGGAATGGGACAGGATTTGGTTATGAATCTTTTTGTTGAGTATTTCATGGCTAAACACCAGAGATATTTGAATCTTGGACATAGATTCAGCCTGTGTTGGGAGGTGTGTGCCAGGTGCAGATTTCTGCTGCACATCACATTTTACTTTCCAGTGCTATCCCCCAGCAGAGAGGCATTTCATCAGAGATATTGTTTGGCTTTGGCTCAGCTGAGCCTCACTTCTACTCAAGAAAAAAACGGTTTGGAAAGTTTGATTTGTAGATTATTTTGTTGTACATAAAAATGCTTAGGGAGTGATTTGGAGACCACTCAAATTAATGGTCTGATTCTCAGAGACTGTGGCAGTCTTAGTGGAGGGGGGAAAACAGGGTTTAACTCATTTCAGGGGTAAAAAAAGGTAAGGCACAAACACAACAGCTGTTTATTATATGATGTTGAAGTCTCCTTTGAAAAGAGCATACAACTGAATATGTGACTTAATCTAATAATATCTTTATCATAGTGGAGAAAAAAGCAAAAGCCGACAAGGCTGAAAGAACACACTTCCCGTAATCTGTAATTCCTCTGTCACCACTAATTTAGTGTTGGATTTTTAATGTTCTGTCATATTAACGGTGCATAAAGGCTCAATAGCGAGCCCCAAGAGCCCTGAACACTGGGTCTGGTACTCATGGGTACTGAGGGCTATCACGGTGCATTCGCATCGGTGCCAGCCCCGCCAGGGAAGGGACGTCCCGCCCCCGTGGCCGTGCCCGCCGAGCGCTCCTCCAGCGCCCCGCTCGGGGCTGTTCGTGGGCGGTGCCGGGGCGGGGCAGTGCCGGGGCGGGCGGAGCGCGGGGCCGGGGCCGCGGCCGGGGCCGCCGCTGCTGCCGGCAGGTGCGGGAGAACCGCGGCCGCGCCGGCCCCGCCTGATGTGCGCGGAGGCGGAGGCGGCGCCCGGCTGCGCGCAGGGTCCCGCCATGGCCCTGGCGTTCTGCGGCGACGAGGGCAACTCCACCGCCTACAACGTGGACCACGGCGTGCTCAACAACGGCTGCTTCGTGGACGCGCTCAACGTGGTGCCGCACGTCTTCTTGCTCTTCATCACCTTCCCCATCCTCTTCATCGGTGGGTGCCTGCGGCTCTCCCTCCCCCTGTCCGCCTGTGCCTCTCGTATTTGCCCCCCTTTTCCTTCTGCTCCATCACCGCCCGTGATGTCTTGCCGTGTCCCCCCGCCCGGCTTTGTCTCGCCGTGGGCTTCCTTCCCTCCCCCGCGCTGCCACCCGTGTGCCGCGTTTCCCCCCGCCCGCCCGGCTTCTCCTTGCCGTGTCCCCTGGCCTGGCTCTGCCCCCGTTCCCGTTCCGTGCGGGGAGTCTGCGGTGCTGTTGAGATGCGGTGCGAGCTGCAGGATGCTCCGGCGGCCGCCTCTCCCCGGGCTGCCCCCGCACCGGGCAGCGGGGCCCGTCTCCGTGTGTCGGGGCAGCCCGCGGGGCTCCCCGCAGGTGAAACCCCTTTCCCAGGCAGGGCGGGCAGGGATGGGTGATGTTGGAGGAGAGCGCAGGGTTTGCCCTGCCAGTTTTGACCAGCAGCGCGGGAAGCAGAAATAAACGGGCTGTTAAAGCCCAGCAAACCTGACAAGTAAGTGTTGCGTTATGAAATATTACTCGCAGAAATTCTTGCGGGGTCACAGCCGCCGGACAGCCCCCCCTCATTGCGAGTCCTGCCCCGCGGCGGTAGCTCCTGCGGAGGGTGCGATTTGATGTCACAAGCCCGGCGGGGCCGGTAGGTGGCCCGGTGGTTCAGCGCACGGAGCTGTCACCGCTCCGGATACCCTCCTCCTCCTCCTCAGCCCGGGCCGGCCCGCGGAGAGCCACACGGGCTGGAGTAACACCCGCTCCTGTGCATGGGAAAAGGTCCGGTGAGGAAATAGCAGCCAGCAGGACTGTGAAAACGGGGTCAGCTGAAGAGCTGCTTGGCGTTTATCTGGGATCTTGCAGTATGGCTAATTTTTAGCAAGATAAAGCTTCACACCTTATCCTTTTTTGTTTTTTAACTTTTTAAAAGAATCGAAGGGAAAAGAAGTAGTGCGTTTATTATAGTGTTTGCGTGTATTTGTTGAAATGTTAATCTGTTGTTCATTTAAGCTGTGAATAGATTTGAAAAATGTTTAGTGCATATTATTATTTGATAGTAAGTTGCTAGAAGTATAGGAATTTAAGTCTGTGCCCTGTCTGCATTATTGATTTTATTCCATATGAAGTAATGAGAGCACAGTTCTGATAATATTCAAATATATGTGTGTTTAACAACACAGCTGGGTCGATGTTGGTACATTAGGTTGTTGCATACATGTTTTGGGGTTTTTTGTAAGCAGGAACTTTGTGTGTCACTCTTGTTAAGAAAGCTCTCTATAGTTCTCTTTTCTCTTTTAGGATGGGGAAGTCAGAGTTCCAAAGTACATATACATCATAGCACATGGCTGCATTTTCCTGGCCACAATTTACGCTGGATACTGACTTTTATCCTCTTGTTTGTGCTGGTGTGTGAAATTGCAGAGGGCATAGTGTCTGATGGGTAAGTGTATGTCTGCCTTCTCCTGGTAGCAACGAGCAGTTTCAAGGTTTCAGGGTAGATATTTCCTCCCTGTCTAAATTCTCATCTAGACCATATTCCTTGTGGTTGTGAACATATAATCTGTTTTCTTAGGGATTAACCTACCAACCTTGTATCAGAAATTCCACAGACCTTGCCAAGTGATGTACACATGGACAAGTGACCTTAATCATTTTTAGTTCAGCTTAATGACACTATCTTTCCAAAGAGTAATCATAGATAAATCCTAATGATTCAAGCAGATGGTGACATTTTAGGAATATGTTTTATGTCCAAGGACCCGGTTGTACAGTCCTTACTTAGGAGGAACTCCCATGTGCTCAGTAGGTCACACCATTCCCCCCCCAGACTGAGTTCTCTTCATCTAAATAAAAGGAGTGAATCTGCTGGGTCTTATGTCACACCCCACAGAGTTTTCTCTGATGATTGTGCACTATATCTCCTGTGTTACCTGAACCAGAGTAGCTCGTGTTATGTGAGCATGATCCATCATCTGTGATTCAGCTTAGGATGTTTTTAAACAGAAATCTGTGGGGAAAAATTATCCCATGTGATACGGGAGAGTGATTTATTATGAAAAAAGCTAATTATGTGTAACAATGAATATGATCTCTTCCTCTGAAAAGAGGCATGATTTTTCATAACGATTATGAATTTGAACCCAAGGATTATGAAATCGAAGCTCCTCATTAAATAGAACAAAACCTCCCTGATTAGCCATCTATATAACAAGTATCCACCAACCAGTGTGAAATGCACTGCAGTCTTCTGTGTAGAGAATGATATCACCATTATTATTTTAACTTCTCTTAAACATATATAAATAGGATGTTTCTCAGTGCCAGGCTTTTTTTAAAAGGAATTTTTCTCTTGCTTATTCAGAGTTATCAGGGTGTGGGATGCTCAGAGCAGAATCTCCTGCTTCGAGTTTTCTCCTGTATTTTTCTTGTTAGCAATGCCTCTCATTATGTTTATTTGCTATTTAACTTGACTCAGAACACTGCTGTTAAGTAATAGGTGTCACCTGATGAGAATCAAAGCTCAGAGCTCTACTGGGGGAGTGCCAACCCACAGTCGTGCTTCCTGAGCACTCAGCAGGCTGGCGAGGGCTCTAGTGAATAGAAGAGAGTTTTGAGTCTCATCAGCTTTCTAAGAACCAAAATGGATCATGCTGGCGAGTCCTTTTGACAGCAACTGGGTGCTAGAGGCTTTGGCATCTCAGCAGTAGAAGCGGCCTATTGGAAGTACAGTTATATAGGGGAATTCCAGCAACTGTGAAATAAATAGATTTTTAAAAGCCTCCCACTGCTACAGTGTTACCTACTGAAGCTTAGGCTGTCTGAAGAAATCTGTTCTTGTTGCTTTTTTTTGTCCTTGCTGAGAATTCAGCCCTGATGTACAAAATCTCCCGGCTTTACTAGGAATTTCAGAGGATTCTTTCTGATTTTGCTGTATCGATATCCAGCTATTGTCAGCAAGAGGAATTCAGTGTTCATGACACAGGCTGTCAGCATGGCTCCAGCCAGCTCCACAGAGTTCACCACAATCTTCATTGAGGGAGGCCTCTCCTTTCTAGAGCAGAGATGCAGGAAATGGTTGTCCTGAGCTCCTGTGGCTCTGCTAGACATTTGGGGTGTTCTTCTCTCAGAAATGTGATATCCTGTGAGGATCTCTCATCTCTCTCCCAGCACAGCTCTTCTTGTCTCTCCGAACTCCACAAAAATAGTGTTTGATGAAACAAGAAGAAATCCATTCAAAGGATAAGGTGTGAATTTCCCTAAAAGTGTCCTGAAGTCATTATCTTGGTACCTCTTCTGGTGAAGCTGGCTGGGAGACAAAGGAAATTCTAGCCCTTGATAACACAGGACACTCAATTATTTTTGTGAAAGAAAGAATAGGAGAGGGGGAAGGAAGGGAAAATAAGTAGGAGGAAAGAGTAGGGAAAACGTGTTTCTATTGAGCGCTTCACAAACCAACAGCATTGCCCAGCAATTCCAATATTCCCAAAGGGCTGTGTTTGGCAGGATTCTTGCTGCTGCTACCTGAAGCAAAGCATCAGCACAGTTTTGCTTTATAAGACAAAACATCAGGGTGTATGATTCTGTTTCTGTATGGTAGGGGTATTTTTGTTGGCTTGCAGTCACTGAAGACAGACCTCACTGTAAGTAATTTTTGTGCTGTGGTGTTGTTCCTTCTTTTAAACTGAAAAAAAATGAAGCACTTCCACAAAACGCTTCTGTAGAAAATCTTGAACTGTGCTGTCAGTTGGTCTTATCTGCATATTTTGATGGACAGCTCCCAAACTAGTTTAGCTTAAATTAACTTTTCTCATTTTGGAGATTAGCTGCTTGTCCTAATTTAAACAGCGTTCCAATTGGTTTCAGTAAGAAATAGGAATACACACCTTTCATTTTCAGCACAGGGGAGGAATTTGAAAGCCAACTGTGTGATTTAGGAGCATAAATTCAATTAAAACTTGGAGGGGTTTGCATCCATAACTCATTCTCGAAAATATTGCATCAGAGCTGGGTACAGGGTACAGCTCGTGAATTAAAAGGGAAACATTTAAATAGATGAGAGGTTTGACTCTAACAGATATTTTTTGTTTTGAAGGGTTTCTGAATCCCGCCACTTACACCTGTACATGCCGGCTGGAATGGCGTTCCTGGCAGCCATCACATCAGTTGTCTATTACCACAATATTGAAACTTCCAATTTCCCCAAGCTGTTAATAGGTATGTCTTAAAACCTATGCACCTGGAAGAGTGACTGTGGTGCTGCGTGTCTGCTTCCTCGGTGACAGCTCACTGCAGTCTTGTGCTCAAACAGTTCCTTATTTTTAATGCTTTCAACTTCTAATAATTTGTGTAGCGTTCTCAGGGATCCAATGAACCAAAGGCTTCTCTAGGATAAACTGCTTTTGTGGGAAAAGTAGCATGGCAAAATGTTTATTCTAAACCCAAATCCCCCTACTTGTCAGCCTGTTGTGTGGAAGCATGATGTAAGAGTGAAGAAATCTTCCTGTGCGTGGTCTGTTGAAATATGCGAGGAGTTAAGGAATGACATCCCTGATTTTCAGTCATGGACATATTATTACTCTGCCTCCTTGCTCTTGCTTCATGTTCCTAAATCTCCCTTTGAAAACTGCTTTAAGGCCTTTTGAATGGAAAATGCTATGTATGAGAGCTACCCAGTCTACTCTGTATTTTGCACAATTGTGAATAAATTGTAGCTATAGAAAAACCGTTGCTGACAGTCAAGCAGTTGGTGATGTGTTCTCTTCTGTTTAAGTAGCCTGCAGGCTGGGGATGTCTGCATGCTTAGTCACATCCTGTTACCTGTTATTTCTTTGGTCATCCTGGCTCATCAAATTTTGTTTGAGCTGGATTTCTGTATCAATAGATCCTGCTAGTTTGTCTTGTGTCATTGCAGCTCTGTGTGTCAAAGTTTTGTTCTAGTTTTTGTCAGGTAGGGAAAAGTCAGTAATAACTAGATTTGAGAAAGCTTTTAAATATTGAAGATTATTTTGAACTGCATGTTGTGGTAACTGGGAATCCTGTGGTAACTGGCTATAACTCCTGTAAAAAAATTCCTCTCCAAAGACTTGGATCTCTATCCAGACTTAGCAACCTTTATGTCTTCTCATTTGGGACTGCTTTTCTTCTTGTTCCCTTCTTTTTAGTAGGATCTTCTTTATCCTTTATGAACAGGTGAGGTTATTTAATTTTTTAAATAAGTCCACACAGTATTTTTACTGCCTTTTCACAGGAAGGCATTATGCTTCAGGAAGCATTGCTGGGCTGTTACCGTTGTCTGTAAAGCATGCAGTGATTTTTGTGGTTTTGTTTTTTTGGTTGTTATGTTGTTTGGGCTATTTGTTGTTATTTCAGATGTATAATGCAGTGTTAAATAATTTAGTGTCACTACCACATTCCTGCTGTTAAATCTTTGAGAAGGGTAGCACCAAGTTACAACTGATGGTTGATTACCCATTTTTGCATAATTTCTGCTCAGAAGAGATTTCTTTTTTATGATAATGCTTTTCAGTGTTTAGAGTGCTGATGCTGGATAAACTCTGGACAATACTAGAATACTAAACAGTTGTACCAATGAATACCAGCACTTACTTAAGTATTATGGATGAATTTTAATTTTGTGAGAATTTCCAGGGAATAGACTCCCTCAGAAAATCTGATCTTAATAGCTCTTAGGCTAAAAAGAAAATTAGACCATCACAGTCTTTCCCACTTAATTTGTCTGATTTGAATTTTAATCCAAAATCTTCACAAACTGATGGTCTTTGATTTTTATTTTATTTTTTCTTTTGTTTTTCTTTTATTTGTCCTACAAGAGATGTTTCTGGAAGTCTCTATCCTTTTTTCTTAACTGCACAAACTGTGAGGATTGTCATCTTTCAATCTTAGTTGCAATTACTCTGTATTGACATGTGGGAGGAGGCAATGAGCGCTTTATGCAAATGAGCCCAGTACAGATAGTTAAATTATACTTTACTCACTTATCAACCCACTAGAGTGCAGTGTGGCCATGAGGCAGCTTTGCTTCAGAGTCTCATTTTATGAGGTAAATGAGAACCAGAAGGCAAAGGGAAGTTGGTAATAAACTTTTTGCTGTGTGTATGGGAAACGGGGCTTGTGTAGAAGAGATCTAATAACTACACACACACAAACAGAGCAAAGTAGAAGAGCTGATGTGACATGTTGCTGCTTCTGAGCATCAGTGAATTTCCAGCAAACTGGAGGGCTTCATCTGCCTCAGCTCCAGGGTGAGTGCTCACAGCTGCAAAGAGTTGGTAGCTGTTTAAAGCAAAGCTAACAGAGCCTCATCCAAAATCTATTAAACCCAGTGGGGGGAACTCTCATTGATGGAGTGCAGTGGACCCTTAAAGGTCTGTTCATTAATTCTTAACAGGGTGAAATTTTCCAATCCCATGAAATTTTGAGATGTGTTCTGTCTTAAAGATTCTTTTCACTCTTTGCCTTAAAGAATTCAAGTCCATTTGTTACTCTTTGTAAACAAGTAAGAGGCACATACCGTGACAGACCTGGGGATTAGTGTGTTTCCTTGGCTATGCAGGAGGACTCAAAGTTCCTCTGCTGATCCTGATCTTGCCTTTCAGCTTTAGCCCAGGCACCTGGCTGTTATTCTTAGTATTTCTTCTCAAAAACAGTTGACAAGGTTTGGCATATTTATTCACTGAAGCTAATGATTGAGTTCATGAATGCAGTTGAGTGTTCCAGCTATTGAAACACATGGATCTGGTCTAAATGTGTTTTCCTTTGTATGATTTTTGGCCTGTAATTATATTTCAACAAATGTAGCTGTTCCCGTGTAGTGCTGTTTACCAGGATACTCTCACAGTGATGCTAATTTTGATGCTCTTTGCACCACATGGATTCTTAACAGTTGTACTCTTTAACAGGACTCATTTTAGAGTAGTTTTCATACTGAGTTGGAAAATCTGCTGCTTTCTCGATGTTTAAAATACCTCTGTGGTCTGATCACTTCGCAGTTCAGATCAGTGAAAGTTCTCAGAAATAATTTCCAAAAACTCTCAGCCAAAATGACAAAAACATCATCTATGAAGACTAGAGCCATAATTGTATTTTCCAAGGAACCTTATCTTGAGTGGCCTGTGAGCATTCTCCAGATCAGATACATTTGTATTCAAAAGTGACAAGCTAAGTAAATTCAAATGCTTCTAAAGAAGGGTGACAACAAGGGGCCACTTATCACCTGAGAATGTTGTGTTTGGCACTTTTTATTACTTTTTAGATAAAATAGCAATAAATGTTATAGCAATAATAATAAAAAGGTCATATAGACCCATATATAAATCCTAAATAGGAGAATGGCTCTGCTACCTTTTATTTATAATTCCAAGAAATACATAAATGCCTGTTGGCTTGGTTATTTTTTTGGAAGTCCTCCACTGGTGGATATTTTCAGTGTGCAATTTTTAAGTCCCTTTTATTCCAAGAGGGATGTGTTCTCAGCCTGTTGTTAGAAGAATGAGACAAAACAAGGATTAACAGATAAAGGTGGTTAAGAGTAGAACAGCATGGAACGTGATTCTTGGATGAAGTGAGACTTTATAGTCAGAAGTACTGCAAATAGGGAGGAATAGTGCCTCAAAGGAAGGAAGCAGTCTGAAACAGAACGAGAAGCAATCTAAGTTGGGAAGATGGTAGGAAGCCTCACATAAGAAAGCTAAACTTTTGTAAGAGAAATTTGGTAAGTCTGTCTTTTAAACCCTTTCTGCTACTGCATCGGCCGCTGAAGTATTGTGCACAAATACCTGACCACTCAGTGTTTTCATCTTATGAACTTGCCTGTTAATTTTAGAGGAAGAGAGGCTCCCTTGGCAAATTTCCTAATGCACAGTGTTCCTGTACTTCACTGTCCTCATTTAAAGGAGAGGTTTTAGTTTGATTTCAATGGAAGCAGGACTGACAGTCTCAAATCTCACATGGATTCTCCTCATTGAATTTAGCTTTGCTTGGAAAGGGAAGCCCCAGAGTACATCTCCAGAGAGCTTTCTGGTGCCTCAGGGTAGCTGGAACACCACCAATTCTGTGAAATTTATGCAACTTCCTGATGATTATCCATATTTAAGCTAGACTTACAGTTGCTAATGCCTTGGTTGAAGTCTTTCTCCGGTGTTCCGGCAAGGCGCTTGGAAAGCACATCCAAGCTTTTCTTGGCAGTTAGAGCTCATTCCATCTGTTGCACCATGGCAGATACAGCAGCAGTGAAAGATTCATTTAAAAGAATATGGCTCTGGGAGGCATTTCCTTAAGAATAGGGAACAGGAGCTGGCTTATGATGTGATAAATGGTATGGAGAGTGCTTCTAAATCACCAGACCTTATTCCAGGGATTATTTATCTGTAGCCGAAGGTAGCATAAGCACCTTTAGACAAGAGGTCTGGTAGAACACTAAAAAGTGAGAGTTGTGTTTCATGAATGCCAGAATATCCTTCCTTGATGTGGCTGTTTTATCTATGTTGTGAATTACATATATGGAATTTGTGTTGAACAAAAAAGTGCAGCAGCAGTTTGGACAAAGCATTTTAATAGCTGTTCTTGCCACATCCCAGAGATTTGCAGGGGATTTTCCTTCAAGCCACATTCATAGCAGTCTTGTAGCAGTAACCAAATCTGAAGAACATAATTGACAGGCACCTTCCCCTTTGGAACAACATCCTTCCTTGAGCTCATCATGTGGACACATGTTTACAGCAGATGGAAATTTCCTTCAGCAGACTTCATTTTGAGAAACTTTTCAAATATCACTAAATCTAATAGAAAAGGCATTTAGAACTAACATTGCCTTAATATTTTAATGTTTGTGGAATTTAATTAGGCTTCTGTTTGAAATGAGAAAGGCCACTCTCCGGTTTTATATATTTTGTTGCGTTCTTCCTTAATTATATTTTATGTCATTGTATGTTTTTGCAACTATGGAGCTGATTAATTTTTTGGTTTTTTTTCTCTACAGCATTGCTGTTTTACTGGACTTTAGCTTTCATAACTAAAACCATCAAATTCGTAAAGTTCTGTGATAATGGGGTTGGATTTTCTCAGCTTCGATTTTGCCTCACAGGACTCTTGGTTGTTCTTTATGGAATGCTACTAGCTGTAGAAATCAATGTCATCAGGGTGAGGGTAAGTTACTATCATAAAAGTCTCTTTCTGTGGTTTTTATTGGTTGTTTCTTGGGGTTTGGGTATTTTTTTCTTTTTTTATTCCCTTTTCTAGGTACTTGGTGTAAAATGCATTGCTAAAGGAGAAAGAAAAATTCAATTAGAAATAGAAATCTATTTAACAATCAAAGGTTGTATATTTTACTGGGCCAGATGAATTCATAATTTAAAAAAATGCCAGACTCTGTTATTGTTAATTTCAGATCAACTTCATCTGTTCAAGTTTGTTGTAAATTTTTAAATGATCCTGTTTCAGTCACGACAGCCAAGTATTTCTGATGCCAGGGAAGACTGGTAGAAAGGAATTGTCTGCTCTGTCAGAGAATATCTTAGACACACAAATAACATCTCATTTTCCAGGAGACAAGCACAATCAGTGATTTATTTAGGCTACTGGGGTTCTTCCCAGCTATATTTTTCCCCACTGCAGTGTCTGCAGTCATAATCTAAACTGAGACTTTGGTGACTGCTGGATATATATATGCCAAAGTTCCCTTCAGCTGGCACTCACCAACTGTGTGCACAAATTAAATTTAGGAGGGAAAGAAATATTCCCATGTAAATTTTCTTGCTGCAGAACCAGTAGCTCCGTGTTCTGAGCAGTGTGGGGCAGTGTGGTGTGGAAGATGAATCCCAGTGATAACCTCAGGGCTGTGTCTCAGCTCCTGTGTCCCGTGTTGTGCTGCCTGGAACTCAAAGCAATGCTGGGGCTGTACTGTTTAAATAATTGAGGGGGTCAGTCTCTTCTGACATGTCTCAAGTGAGGAAATGGCCTTAAGTTGTGCCACGGAGGTTCAGATTAGTTATTAGAAAAACTTCTTTTCACTGAAGCAAGGGGCAGGCACTGCAATAAGTTGCCCAGGGAAGTGGTGGAGTCGCCCTCTCTGGAGGTGTTCCAGAGGTGTCTGGATGTGATACTTGTGGATATGGTGTAGGGCTCATTATGGTGGTGCAGGTTTGGTGGTTGAACTGAGTGATCTTGAAGTTCTCTTCCAACTGTGATGATTCTGATTCTGTAAGGTGGTTTTTTTCTATAAGTATGTAAGTTTTTGCACCATAAGCAAAGGCATAGTGAATGATAAGAATTATTTATTTCTATAATGGATGCCTCTGATTTTCCTCAGTACATGAGAAAACTGGATTACTGTATTCATTGAATTTAACATCTTTTGAAAAACCAAGACTGATTCATTGGTTACCTGCAATGTCCTTATCTATTCTTTCTGCACTTGTATTTTCTATGCACTTACTGTGATTCTGCTGGCATTTTTCTGGATTTCAGAGGTACGTTTTCTTCAAAACTCCTAAAGAAGTTAAACCTCCTGAGGATCTCCAGGATCTCGGTGTCCGATTCTTGCAGCCCTTTGTGAATCTGTTATCCAAAGGAACATACTGGTGGATGAACACATTCATCAAGACTGCCCACAAAAAACCAATAGACTTGAAAACCATAGGCAAGCTTCCCATTGCTATGAGAGCTCTGACCAATTACATTCGCCTTAACGAGGCCTTTGAAGCACAGAAGGTATGCAAAACATAGAATTACGTCTGCCTGCTTACTCAGGGTTTGTGGTTTTCATTACTTTTTATCATATAAGCATGATACAAAGTGATATAAACAGATATTATGCAAATGAAGTATCCATTAGCAGAGCTGCCCAAATACCAAGAGATCACATTCTCAGTTGTACCTCACTGAAATAATGAAGTTTCTCTAATGAAACGTGCATGTCAAACACATTACTGGTTAAATGTGTGTAAAATGCATATGGCCTCTATTTTGATGTGGAAAGTCATCATGGGCTGTGTTCACTGAACACCATTTTTCTTCCTAATAAGATGTTGGAAACATTCAATTACACAGTCAGTATTAATGAGGCCTTACAGGACTATTTTTTTTCCATGTTATTTTGGTTACAGTTTGTCCATAGGAAGCTACCTCAGTTCAAATTAATTTTCACTCCTCAGTGGGAGCTGAGCATACACAGGATTTTAAGAGAACTTGTCTGCACCCTGCCTAAAAAGTGTAGGTTTCCAGTCTGTGTTCACCAGAGAACAAAAAACTGTCACTTCCCTCCCTGTTTTTTTTTCCTCCCCCAGCAGGCCACAAGCAACACACTTACTTGATCTCTTTCAAGGGGAGGAAAGAAATCATGGTTCTTTTTGTGGAGGGAAGTGCAAATTATTGCTTTGTTCTAACACTATAAAAAGAAATTAAACAGTAGTTGTGGTTCGTCTGCTTTTCTAACTGAGAGATTACAAATGGTTGTCAATGAATCAAAGCAATTATAAAAATACCAATGATTTATCCAGACCTGAGGTTAATGCATAACATAATTCTTACTAATTTTAATTTAATTCTGCCCAGAACAAAAGATCATCATCTCCCCAAGGATCCAGGTCCATTTGGCGTGCTCTCTGCTGTGCTTTTGGAAGACCCCTACTTCTCAGTAGCACATTCCGTATTCTGGCTGACTTGCTTGGATTCACTGGGCCTCTCTGCATCTCTGGGATTGTTCACAATGTTGGGAAAGGAAATAACACCATCCGCCCACAGGTACTGTCAAAATGTCATCCAAAGAGAGGAGTCGAAAAAGTGGTGCTGTGACTCTGGATTGGTTGTCCTCAGTAAGGAAAACGACTCTGTGGTGTGTTTGTGAATGCTGGAAGTGACAGTGTGAATGTACTGCCTGATACCCACTTTTATACCAGGCTGGAGTGTCCAGTGCAGGGCAGCAAAGGTGATTAAGGGGCTGAAGCACCTCTTGCAAGGATAAGCTGCGGGAGCAGGGCCTGTTCATCCTCAAGAAGTGACTGGGAGGGACCTCATTAATGTACGCAAATATCCAAAGGGAGGATGCCAAGAGGATGGAGCCAGGCTCTGCCTAGTGGTGCCAAGAAATAGGACAAGAGGCAGTGGGCACAAACTGATGCACAGGAAGTTCCACCTGAATATGAGGAAAAACTTCTTTAAAGTGTGGGTGACAGAGCACTGGAACAGGTTGCCCAGAGAGGTTGTGGAGTCTCCCTCGCTGGGGATACTCAAGAACCATCTGGACACAATCCTGTGCTATGTACTGTGGGATGCCCTGCTTGAGCAGGAAGGTTGGGCCAGATGACCTCTAGTGGTTCCTTCCAACCTGACCCATTCTGTGATTCTTTCTGGGGTTAAAGGACCCATGTATCTGGTTAGCCTTGCATTCTGGAAAATAACCTCATTCAAGATTACAGTGAAGCATATCCAGAATCCCATCAATATCATAAGGAATTTAGGTGCAGTCTTGAGTAGGGATTGAATCAAGTATGTGACAGACTGCTTTCCAGGAAGGAAAAGTGTGTGTTCAATAGGCATGGCTTTTCATTTCCAAAAATGAGGGGTGTCTAAGAGGATTAAAGCAGAGTTTTGTCATCATAAAATGACAATAATTTAACTGTGACCAAGAATTCCCTAATGCCTTTGGGGAGGTTAGTTTTGAAAGATCAATTGAAATATATTTTTAAAGGATGCTATTTAAATGAATGCTCTCCAAGAAGAAGCAGACATATTTCTTGATTAACTAAAAATAAAAATGTAACTCAGGAAGCATCTTTTCATTATAAGGTGAGGTCACTCAGGCTGGATTTCTGTGAGATCAGTTTATTTCTTCAGCTCACTTAGTGTCTGATATAAGACCTTATTTCTGAAGTCTGTTGACACTAATGGAAATATACCCATTCATTCAAGTACACTTTGGATTAGGTCCACTGTAAATATTGAAGTCCATCAGCTGCAGTGCAGATAATTTAACAAAGGCCTCAGGCTAAAACCAACTGTTTGTCCGTTTTGCAGTCCTTATCCTAATATTTGGAAGCTTTATTATAGCAAGTAGGTTCAGTGGAAACCAGTTAAAGCAGGAATTGAGAAAATTAAGGCTATAGGACTAGGATGCAGCAAAGTAAAGGCCTTGAGCTCTGCTTTTCAATAATGTGTTTGGGACACAGTTTCAGCTGAAATTGTGATTTGATATAATTTACAGATTGTCCTATTTAATTTTCCTATAAAAGTGTCAGCTAAGGCTTGTCTTTGAAAAAAAAAAAAAGTTCATTCTGGTCCTGATAGGCCCTGACCAGAACTTCATCCAGCCTGGTATCCTCACTCACCACCTAAGCAGTAACCTCACTGTTGTCATTGACACCAGTTTGGGATCACCTAACAGCAATATTCACTGATGGTGGTAGTCCACGAGTGACATTTAAGGGTGTATGTTAGCTTTGCTAAAATGTCTCCAAGAGGCTTTTCCTTATGTTTTGACCTGATTTATACACATTGTTTTTTCTAAGGGTCTACCTACATTTATGTTTGAACATTGCTTTTGCTGGGTGAAATGAAATATCTTTCTAATGAAGGGTTTCTGTTCAAACTATCAGTAAGCAGACTGGGATGTTCAGGCGGGCTCCCCGTGTGTGTGCACATACCTGCCAACTCAGTTTTGGAAAGAAATACCCCAGCTCTACTGCTAGGAATGTTATTTCCTTGCTTATAATCAGACAGAAGAAGAAAACCTTGACTTCCTGTTTTCCCCTGTGAGCCTCATGGGTGTGAGAAATAATCTTTCTAAAATGCTGTCATGTGAAGGTAAAGATAAGTTGGGGTAAACAGTGTTAATGTTTGATGTGCTGCTGAGTTTGAGGGCACTGGAAGGAGTTGCCACACGGTGGGACAGAATCAGACAAGCAATATAAGATGTGAGTACCATGGAGGGTGTCTTTTACCAGTCTCTTACCCAGCTACATTTTAAATAGTTTAGATTGAGGAGATGTTGTAATGTGTCAACTCTATCTTTCAAACAGAAATTCTTATTGTGAGACTGAGGGCAAAGAGATATAATAATTGTTCTGTTCCTCAGGTCCTTTGTGACAGATACAACCCACCATGGAGCTGTAACTCAGATCACATGGGTGTCACAGGCAGTATTAACTGCTCTAGTTAGTGCTGTAGTTAGAGCACGACGGCGTCTTAAATTCTGTCATGCTCTTCATGTTTATTTATAACTCCAGTAGCAATGTTTATGGCCACCCCAGAACGTTCCTATGACACGGATTTCTCTAAGCATTAATCATTTCATGCCGAAGAAGAGACTGACAGAATGATAACCTTTGTAATTTGCTGGTAGGGTCTTCCACGTTGCAACGTTAGGATTAGCAGTTCCAGTATTAGGAGCAGCTGCTGACATAACACATTCAGAGATGCAGCAAACTCATTATTTAAAAAGGCTCTAGAAGTCATAGGGCCCAGTGTAGCAGAAGTCCCAGTGTTGACATTAAGATTGAGTAAGTCTAGAGTCTTTAGGCATTTAAATAGCAGCTTTTTGCTCAGCCTTTTACTGGTTAGAGCCACTTTTAAGAATTGGTGTTACCCTGAAGTTGTCAGGAAGGTGGGACACTGAATATTCCCAAAGCCATTTCTGAAAATAAAACCTTTAATTATTTCCATTAGCTTCTCAAAAAAGATTATTTACGTTATATGTGAAAGGTTCAGGAGGTGTTCAGGTATTTCTGTGTTTCCTGCAAGCTGACAAGTGTGTGGAGACACCCATTGTAGCTTAAACACAGGTATGCTCAGGAAGCCATAATGGCCTGATAATGCATCTGAGACTTGGCAAACGTCTTGGTGCTATCACCAAGTATGTGATCTTTATATATATATATATATGTTTTTTCTCTTTTTCTCTCAAGGGAGTCTTAGAAGAAAGGATGAAAATGTTAATTTCTTTCTCCCTCTGTGTCTATTATATAATGTTTTGATGAAAATCACTGCTGCACCAAAGTCTCATTGCTAGACAAGCATGAGCTGTCAAACATGATTGTGGAAAAAAAAATGTGTTCTTTTACATACAGTAAAAAGTGGTGTTAGCTGCAGAGATTAGCAGTAGTGACCAGATGTATATGTAGGACAGCACTGAAAATCTGAACTTTTAAGACCATAAATAATCTGGAAGAGAAACTCATTTTTAGTGTACTATAGTCTATTTGTAGTATAAAATGCTGCTGTAGCCTATTTGAATTCCTATGGCATAAGTAATAAATCGGGGCTTTAAAATCTCTTTGGGGTGAAAATAGGTAAAATAGTAGTTAAATGTCTCTTTATCTGAGCATAGTTGCTGACATGTACCATAATTGTTCAGAGTTTTGCACTTAATACAGATTTTTGAATCTTCCTCCTTTTACATTGCTTGTCACTTCTGCTCCTGTTTTCTTCTTTGCTTTATCTCTGGCACTGATTGGGCACTTCTTTGGTTCATTTAGCCTCTTTTTTTTTTTTTTTCCTGGGCTGATTTTCTTATCTCAATGATTTGAATTGGCTCAGGAAGAAATCCAGTTAGCTCCCCAGCTAGTGCATAGTACAGAAGCAACAGAAGCATGCAGGTTGGAGCAGCCCAGGTATAAATAAGAGTAGGGAGACGTTCCTTTTCCAGCTGGCTCAGCCAAAAAAACAGCTTTAAAAACTAAATTTTGCCTCTATATGAACTTGCCATATGGGATTTTTATGAAGTTAACTGCAAGCTGCAGATCAGATCTAATAAAATTTACAGACACTGAGAGTTTGTGAAATATAGCTGATTAAGTGTTAGAGCAGTTGTGAGAACTTCAACAGCAAAGAAATTATGTAGGCAAGAAAAAATGTGCTGAGCAAGGGATACAGCAGGAGTGTAAATGGCAAGAAGCCCTCTGAAAGGGAATAGACAGAGTCCTCTTCCTAATTTTGCCTTTAATGGAAGCACAATCCAGCAATCAAAGTTTTGAAGGGGCCAAGAGGAGAAGGAGGAAGATAGAGCCAGTTTAGTCGCAGAATGTTTCCCATGGTGAGCCAACCTCTCAACTTGTTGTGGCAGCTTGTTAAATATCATCTGAAATAAATGCACTGTTTTCCCATTGAGCTGTAGACATGCTTCAGAATGCACTTTGGTGATTTTATGAACTTGCTAGAAGGTAATGACCATAAATAAAAGTGAACAAGATGCTGCAGGCCAAAATAATTTGTATGGTTCCAGGAGTTTTGGTTTTTTACAAATTCTGAAGGTTGTTTTTAGTGTTCAGTAACCTGAGGTATTAAAATAATGAGAGTAATTTTTCCCAAAGGATGTTAACTCTTCCTTTTTGATGATGGGAGTGCAATATTTTAATAAATGACCATATGGAGTTACTCAGTGTCCTAGAGTTTTGGAAGGCTATCAGAAATCCTGTAAATGTCATTTTGCATTTAAATGAAGCTTACTGAGTTGGCATGTTATGAGGCTGTTTCTTTGAATTGATAAACTGTGAAATTTCAGACAAGGTTTCACTTTCAAAGTAATCAACTGTGATTATCTCTGCTTATAAATTATGCAAAGCAGGTAATTAAATTACTATTGCACCTGATTCCTAACTTTTCTTCTTTTTATAGACTAAAATTCTCGGTGTTTTCTTTATTTCGTCACAAGAGTTCCTGTCCAATGCTTATGTTTTGGCTGTACTCTTATTTTTTGCCCTTCTATTGCAAAGGACATTTCTCCAGGCGTCATACTATGTTGCCATTGAAACAGGAATCAACTTGAGAGGCGCAATACAGGTACCCAATATATTACTAATTAACCTTTTCACACCCTCATAGACGTGTAAATATAAATTATAATTATAGTTGTTAAATTCTGAAATGCTTCTCTCCTGAAATGTATTGAATGTACCATTGCTATTAGAGATTGTGTTGGCCCTGAGTTCTGTTTCCTTTATATCTTACTTTATATAAATGTTTATTTTTAATATCTAATGCTGTCTTTCTTCTTACCTTCAAGCAAAAATTTGCTGACAGTAAAACTGAATGTAACTTTTGAAATAATTCAGGGGTGAACTGAACCTCTCCCATCTCAAAGGCATTTTTTTGTAACATCACATCCCATGTGAATAATACAGCTTGAAAATGTTCGTAAATATACTTTGGACAGAAGGACAGGTTGTATTCCCAATGCATGGAGTAGTGTTTTATTCCATGGGTCATGCCACAAAATCTGCCAGGCACAGTGGAGTCTGTAAGCACTGAACATAAGATTGCAAAAATGGGGTCTGTAATCATTGTATAACTGACAGCTACAGATCAAAGTTCGATGTAGCATGCAAAGGTCTGTGCCTGGAAATGAGAGAATTTGGTGTAAGATTACAGTGTGGGATTGCCAAAGGTACTGGCTGAAACCTACCCTGTGACACAGCCTGAAAGCCAGGCTTGGTGTAAGTTATAAGTTACACTATTTATCCCCTGGGCTGCACGGATCCTGCGGGGAGTCTCTGTGATGGATGGATGCTTTCAATAGCAGCGTAATTGTTTAATTCTCTTTTGATCTTACACTTGGAAGCACTTGTCAGCTGACAGACTTCTGGATTCCATCCATTGGTTTTGCCTGACTAGAGTGAAGTAGAAGTCCTACAGGAATAAAAATTTGACCAAAAAAAAAAAAAAAAAATTGCGTGTCTAATTTTAAGTGGAAGAGCTACACCTGACTGAAAAATATATGGACCATTGCAAGTGCAATACAGGAGTAGTTGGAAAATAGTGCTAAATTAATTTTGTTTGAGAAAAGCCTTGTATTCTCTGTTCTGGATATTAGAGGTCCAGGTAATGCCAGTTGGACTATCCAAATTGGAAAATTTTTAGCCATCACTCTAAGCAGCAGATTAATTAGTGGCAGTCTCTGTGCCGGTGTTTTTATGTACTTTTTTTCCTTACAATTTTTTCATTAAATCTTTTATCTGTCTTCCTCTCCTGTGTAAATCTTCACTTGTTAAGTGTGCCTTATATGATTTTTACCAAACCAGCTGGTAAAAGTGCACTTTCATTATTCTGTACTCTTGTTTTTACACCTGGTGCCTGATTCTACACTGAGGCAACTGCTTAATTCAGTACGAAACTGTACGTGTGACATTTTCTGTTTGTGAATTAAACTTTGCAATGGAACTGAGTTCTCTAAGCAAAATGTAGCAATGTTCTCATCCAGGAATGTTGTTCTGAGGCTGGATGGGACCTTAATCAATTGCCAGAGAAAAATAACAAGGATTGCAATACATTGAAGATTATATATTGAATCTAATAATATCTTAGTGTTAATTACAGGAAGGGCACTCTGTGGAGATGCTGGAGGTATAAATCATAGTTGCTAATATGCTTCTTGGGCGTTTTTGAGCAGTAAAGGTTTCATTCTCTTATTGATGCACAGGGATGCAAAAAGGGAGTACTTAGGCAACCATGATGCAGGTAACTGCACTGTGCTTTGTGTCAGTGAAGAACAGTAGCTTCAAGTTTTGCAAAATAACATAAAACGCTAAATTTAATTCTCTTCACTCAATTTACTGGAAATATTGTTTTCCCTCAACATGCTGGGCCTGTGGTTTAGATGGAGCTAGAAGTCTTATTTTGTTTCTGTATGTAAGTACCTTTTGATCTCTCTTCCAGACAAAAATATACAATAAAATTATGCAGCTTTCAACTTCTAACATGTCTATGGGGGAGATGACAGCAGGCCAGATCTGTAACCTGGTTGCCATAGACACAAATCAGCTGATGTGGTTCTTCTTCCTCTGCCCTAACCTTTGGGCTATGCCAGTACAGGTAAGGTGATTGAATGTGCTTTTGTCTTTAATGCACGTCAGTCTGTAGTGGTTCATTGCAGATGAATTTTATGAAAGTGGAAATATTAAAGAAGTTAAAGAATAACTTGAGATAACATTTCAAGCTACTAACATCTAGAAACATTGCCTGTAATAGATTCCACATCTGTGACTGGACTTTAGGTATTTATGATTGTATTAGGATCTCAGCTGCTGCCAAACATGCTTTGCATTTATAACAAGAATTTATAGGGTGCAGCAGGTTGCTGTGCATTCATTTATTACATCAGGGAAGTTAACTGGAAGATATTGCAATCATTTGTCTTCTGAATCCTAGCAGAAACAAGAGAAGTAGCATAAATATGATTACTTAGAGAAGATCCTTTGGATATCCTTTGAAACTAATGCTGCTTCTTGGATGATAAACTCCACAGTTCATTGTTGGTCTGGGTTTTTTTTTTTTTTTTTTGTAATAGCATATTTGTTATGCAAAATGGTTTTGCTGCTTTATCCTCTGGTGTCTTTGGTCTCCTGTGTCTAAATACCAGTCTGATTCCTTCAGTCTCCTTTCTCACTTGGATCACCCCAAACTTCCATTTATGAATTTCCTGAAAAAGCTGACAGTACAGCATGAAGTTTCATCTGCTATTCAGTACCCTGCAATTCTTCCTGCTATCTTCCAGCTATTCAGTGCATTTTTGTTGGGTGTGCTTCAGTGCTAGCAGTAAATACAAACAGAAGAGGCAGTAAAGTTAAATTTCACTTGGTATTTTCTGGACATATAATTCAGTTTCAAAAACATGATGAAAACTCCATTGTGTTCGTGTCATAAAGGCAGTCTGGTTCCAGCACCACACAGAGACTGATTTGGCTGGTGTGTGAGTCAGAAACCTGCAAGTAATCCACCCAGCAGCTTTGCGTTTTGGGTTGCTTACCCTTGCCCAAAAATTAAATAGTTTTCATGAGACTGCATATAGACTGCAACTGGCAGATCGTATTTCCACACAGTTTATAATGTGGCTTTAGAAGTGTTGCTTAGGAGTTTGTGTCCCTCTGCATCTTATATTAGTGGTTTTCTTCTAGAAGGTGTTAGCCATATAAGAAAATAACATTGAAAAACTGGGGACAGGAAAGAAAAGCCGGCCATTCGGATGATTAGGTAAATTGTATGAATGTCTTTCAAAGAGTGAGGTGTTAGACTGCTGGCCATTAGGATTTTTTTCTGAGAATAAAAATACTTACTAAAATTGAGTGGATTTTGTAATTGTTCCTGTTGAATACAAGAGACTTTTGTCAAGCTGCTACAGATCAGATGAGCAACTCCTCTTAAAATCAGGTCTTCAAATCATCTGATCATGTGATAAACCAGATTAACTTCCTAACTTGGAAAAAAAAAAAGCCTGATTTAGCTATTTGCTCTGAATTTTTTTCCCTTCATTGAGGAAAATACTTGGGAGGGGCAATGCAGGTCCTTTTCTGTTGTCAGTTATAGTGAGTCTTTGAATTCATCTTGTATCCTCTTGTGTAGTCTCACTCTTGGGTAGTGTTCATTCTCTGAAAAACCAGTAAGTGTCCCTCTGAAATACTTTGAGTCTTCACACTTTTGCCACATGTTTGAAACCGGCTGTGTTGCCACAGATTTTCCTGTATCTCTTTGGTAGTGGGAGCAGATTGCTAGGATATGGAAGAAGAAGTAAGCTGTCTGAACCTCTGATAAATCTCTTGCTAGCTTCATGAGGCTTGTGTAAGGCCTCAAATCAGGATAGTGAACATAATAAGATGTAAACAATCAGCAGTTTACTAACTGATGACTTCTTTTAAGTGTGCTTTCTACATGTGTGAGATGTATGAAATCATGCCTGTTAAAATATTAAAATTTAAGGTGATTGTGGCCGTATTTAGGTGCATTCACATAGTTTAACTACATTTTTCTCTTTCAGTGCAATTACTCCTGCACAGGAGATATGGATTAATTTTTCTGATCTACTCTAGAGAAACTTATATGGCAGTTTAAAACATTTTGCTTTCTAGAATTAAGAGAGGATGACGGATATAGCAGTTATCATCTGAAATTTTTCAGAAAGCAGCTTGACTTATTTTTGGCATGGTTTCCCTGAAGTAATGGATGGAGGAGGAAAAATGGGAACCAGATTATTTTAAACTGGGGGAGGGGGAAATTATCAAGGAATGTGTCCTAATATTGATGTCTAATTGCAAAAGAGAGGATACTTATAATGGAAGTAAATTGAGAGGAAATATCATATTTGATATGGTTACATATTGGCAGTTTGTTGGTAATAATTTTGATATCAGGGTATTTTCATTCCTTTTATGGGAAGCACAGTTAGAAGTCAGTGATTGTAGGCTGCTAAAATGATATTGCTGAAATGCTATGAGTCGTTAAAAAGAATCCACCCCCTTAATGATAACGTCTAGGGTATCAATTATTATAGACAAACTGTGTACAAGCTACTAATTTTGTGTACACTTATTTTCTAAGACCTCTCTGGCAGCTCAGCGTAGAAAGTACTTTAGTGCAACTGAGAATTAATCCAATTCCGTTGCATATTCTCTAACAACATTTTGCTCTAATGTGCCAGAAGTCACGGACTCATAAAGACTTCCTGACGGTCTGCAGAAAATACAATTATATTTGCATTAAAATTCCCCCTGTGATGCTCCTTACCAGATGAGGACAATCAGCACTTGGAGTGTGCTCCTGGTTTTGTGGATGATGCACCCCTTGCCAAAATCAGTGAGTCAACATTGGTCACAAAGGCTTCTTCAAAACATTTTTCCATAGCATTCACTCAGTACCTTGTTTTATGAGGCAGTGAAAGAAATGACAGGATGCTTGAAAGATGGATAATACTAAGTTGCAAAACTCCGTTATTATTTAAAACAGGTTTTTAATTGTTTTGTACCTCTTAATCTAGCAATCAACATTTCAGCATCTGCTGCGGATTTTGTAATAGCCATTCATGGCAAGTTAGGTTTTCTATACAGTCCAGATAATTTGAACCCCATCTTTGCTCTGACTAGAGTCAATGGGAGCTTTATCATTGCCTTAAGTTACTGTTTGAATGTCACTGAAATCCATGAGAAGAGGCCCAAGGATGCCAGTGAGTTGAAAGATGCCCTCAGTAGGTTTGGCTCAAACCCTGGGAGCAAAATTCCCCCCATGCCTTCATTTTATAAATACC
The DNA here is from genome assembly GCA_034509425.1 of Eopsaltria australis. Taxonomy (NCBI): domain Eukaryota; kingdom Metazoa; phylum Chordata; class Aves; order Passeriformes; family Petroicidae; genus Eopsaltria; species Eopsaltria australis. The sequence continues at coordinate 1,272,546 of JAVTVJ010000241.1, forward strand.
CTTGTTTGATTTCATTGTGATTATTAAAAAAAAAATGTGTATTCTCGTATCTCTGGCTCATTGGGAGGGATAGCTTACACTTGTAATGAAAGGACATTTGTCTCTTTCCAAACTGCCCACAAAGCAGTTTCTGGCTGAAAGTATTTGCCATCCTTAATAAATAATCAAGACAGAATAACCAGAGCTATTGGTGAGCTTTTTGCTCCTGATATAGATCTCTGGCAGGGAAGAGCTTTGGGATTTTGATGAAAGAGAAGCAGTGTTTCATTACAGAGGTTTGTTTTTTTTTAAATACAATTTTTGCCTTCTCCGGAATATTGATGAGGGCCAACCCATCTGCCAGACACTGTCCTCCAGAGCTCAGATATTACCTGTGTACTCTTTATTCTTGACTCCATTCTTTGTGATGTGATATAGAATTATATTCAAAAAGATTTCAGCTCTTTTCAGATACAATTCTTCACATTTCCTTCCATGCAACGCTGACTGTATTTCCAAAGTTTGCCTGTATTATCATGTTATGAAGAAAATGAAAGTGGGATAACTTTTAACCTATTGGAAACATGGGATTTTTATTGCAAAGACTGACCCTCTTAATAGCTAGCATGAGGGGTGGAAAAGCAGCTGTGCGCTAGAAACTCCCTCAGGGTCCAGCTGGGAGAGCTTTCTCCTTGTCCATGGGAAAAACTGATGCTCCCCTCTTAGAACCAGGGGGTCCCTTATTGTCCTTGACAATCAGCCAGTAGTGAGGGAAAACAGGGAGTCAGTGTTCTGCAGTGGCTGCTCACTGTTCAGTGCTTTCCTGTATTTTGAGTGCCCACAGCATCTGTGCCCAGGACAAAGCAGTTGGGAATGAAAATCTGTAAACACCAAGACCATTTTGTGTTATGGAGGAGAGCTCTGACAGGGGGATCTGGCAGACGCCTTGTGTGGTTTGTTTGGCTTCATACACTCATTAATTTCCTTGCTTCAGGTGGAAGCAGATTGCTCACATACTTATCACTGAAAGATTTTTTTAAATTTGCAATTTAACCTTGCCTCTTACTGGATTTGTGGTGCATATACAATAGGACTTTACTTTCACGTCAGTGCATATTTTCTAAGTCAATGCTGTGGCTCATTTTGAGAGTATTTTTTTAGTTTAGTTCAGTTGTAGAAAGGCTGGGTTCCTAAGAAGAAGAAAAAATCCTTATTTTCATTCCCTGTGCTTTAAAGTGATGGAAATGTGGAAACTACAGGCTTTTCTTCATGTAAACAGCCAATTTCCATAAATGTGTGGAAATAGATAGACATATGTCTATTGAGCTTTGAAATTATGGATGACTGTTTCTGTGAAGGTTATGAAAGTGTACAGACATAGCAAGAGTAGCAGATAACAATTTAGGGAAACTTCCAATTATTGGGTTGTTTTTTTTTTTATTAAGGGAAGTGATGTATGAAATTAATTTTCTATCCCTGTGTCTTCTGATTGATTTATCAGTTTACACTTTCAAATACATAGATTGTCAATGTTGCAGGTTGTTCAGGAGTCAGTCATTAGAATAGTGATAATTAACTTTGGTAGCTTGTATATATTGTTTGTGTTTATTGAGCTGCTTACAGTAAACCCTCTCTATCCACATTGTGGCTTTCTCTCTAGATTCTTACTTATCCAAAGACAAAGCTTCTTTTTTTAAGCCATTTCTCTAACCCTTTTTCAAAAGTAATTATCAGACTGGCACCGTAGATCCTTAAAACAGGTCCTTGCTAGTTTTTGTGAGAGATTATCTGATGAGGATATTCTCAGTAGTATAATGTGTTACTAGGAAGTATTTTTAAATTAAATTTTATTTAAAGGTGTTTTTCTAAAATTCATTTATTTTTAAATAAGGGCATTTTAAATAGTTTCAAGAGTTAAATTACAGAAGATACACTAACCTGTACAATCTTCTTTTACTGTGCATAATGGGGAGAGATACAGAAACAGAAATACAGAGACTGCCCAGGCTGAGGAGGAGCACTGGGTGGGTGTGTGGCTCTCTGAGAGAAGCCCTGAGTTATCACACTGGGTGTGCCAGCAGTGCTGAACTTGTGACATTTGGGGTGGCTGTAACTGAGGCTGCTGTTGGTTGAACATTGTCCCTTACCGTGAAATTGGTCTTTGTGGTGCATACCCCTAATGAAGCCAAGAGATTTCCCTCACCTTCTCTTTTCCCAACAGATAATTGTAGGAGTTCTTCTGCTCTATTACCTTCTTGGAATCAGTGCCTTAATTGGAGCAGCAGTAATCATAGTCCTTGCACCTGTTCAGTACTTTGTAGCAACAAAACTCTCACAGGCCCAGCGAAGCACATTGGTAAGTGTCTTCAAACTCATTTGTGATATAAATATCATATCTGGTAATTATGCATTGGTCTGTGCTTGGAATTACAAAGGTAACCATGCATGCTGACCCAGAATTGCTTCTCAGACATTTTTTAATGTTCAAGCATGCCACGTTCAAGAATGTGAGATTCTAAGTGTAAGCAGTAAGTACATATTTTTTGGGGTTTATATTTTTCAACAAGTATGGTTCCCTAAGAGCAAAAACAACCCTTAAAAACCTTCTAACTTACCAATATAAGTGGTCAGTTGTCATTGACTGAAGTAGCTTTGGGCAGTGCACAAATAAATGAGCTGTGCAGGACAAGCTGTCCAACAGGAAAGGAGGTAGGAATGCTGCATCCAAACTTGGACTCCAGATGTGGAAATCTATCAAACTGATTTATTTGAATAAACTCCATGCAGCCCTAACTCCCACAGTGTGTGCCTCAACTGGGGAGCCTAGAGGTCTGCTAAGTCACAAGCTTGGCTTGTCTATAATTTGAATCACCTGCATCACTGCTGAAAAAGCTACCTTGCTTCATTGGAATTCCCATGCCCAGCTGCTCTGGACCTTATTCCCCCTTTCAGCAACTGTTGCACTGCCAAGGAAGCCACAGGAACTTGTAATGGAGCCAGAGCTTGCTAAAATCTCTTCCATCACAGATCATGGGTAGTAATGAGAGTTATTTGTGCATCTTCCTGTGTGAAAAGGAATTCCTTCCCGTCAACAGTATGCAGCCTTCCAGGAATGTGGACAGCATTCATCCCTACAGCATTCAGTCATACAGTCAGTGTCACCTAGAAATTCCTGCAGATGGGAGCAGTGCTGTTTGTGGTAGAAATGCCCGCACTGTGCAGGGGGGCTGCTTGTGATGTTCGTGTCATCCTTATGCTTGGGGAACCGATGTTTTTATTGTATTCTTCAGGTAAATGTGTTTGTAAATGTTGCAGGAGTACTCCAACGAGCGACTGAAGAAGACAAATGAGATGCTTCGAGGCATTAAGCTCCTTAAACTCTATGCTTGGGAGCACATATTTCACAGCAGCGTGGAGGAAACCAGACAGAAAGAAATGACTAGCCTCAAGTCTTTTGCCCTTTATACCTCCATATCCAGTAAGTCTCTGCCTGCATTGTAATCCACTGCTCAGCTAAGTGCTACTGAATTATTAGCTACTAATGAATTTACCATTTCTCTGTGGAGATTATTTCAGTTGCTTTAGGCTCTGATCCATACTCTTCACTTTCCATCCAGTCAGACCCTCCATTTCATTCAGTAGAACTTTGCTTGTATGGGAAATATGCCTAAAAGAGAAAACCAATGCTTCATAGAATTGACTTTTTCTGGAGAAAAGCTTTTAAGAGACAAATGTTTCACAGACTACATTTAGCTAGCAATATTCCCTTCTAGAATACAGCATTCAAGAGGAAGCTGATGTTGAAATTGATTTGTTGAGGTTTTTTTTTTGCATTTTGCACAATTCAGAGCGTACAAATGATATGTGACAGGCACTGTCTTTGCACTGAAGCTCTAACACACAGTACTTAGATGTTCTTACTCAAAACTTGGATTTCTTGTTAAAATAAGTGATTCTTTAAACCATTTCTATATCCTGGAAAGAAAAATACGAGCATCCTGGCAATTTCATCATTCTGTATCCAGATTCTTCCCTCTTCTGTTATTTTTCAAGCTGCTTTAAGACTTTATTGTGCTTTTAAAAAAACCTACAGCAAATTGAACTCTGTATTTGAGGAGATTATGTGCAACACCTATATAATTGCTACTGTAATTCTTTAGAAATAATTAGTAAAATCACACTGAAGAACATATCATCTGTGAGATGTTAATGAAATGGAAAATTTTAGCAAGTTTTTGAGTAATACAAGGTACTTGTAAAAATACCTCTTGGAATAATAAGGAAACCTAGTCCTGATGATCACATAGGTGATGAACTCTAAGGGAAAGATTGTGATCCCACTGAATTTAATTGACATTAAATTGAGGTATACATTGACTTCTGAGACCAGAATTTCTCTCTGGTGATCCTAAGCACCGTGGGTTTGGAGAGGAGTTTCTGCTTTGACATAAAACAGAATTTAGCTGCAGGCTGTGAGACCAGGAACTCCATCTTAAACCCAGATCAACATAGATGGTTCCCTTTGTCTGCAGTGCTTCATGTGGCATTAAAATCTATTTATAGTCAAGGATTCAGCTGTAGGGCTGTGAAGGCTTATGATTTCAAATCCTCACAGTGGCATTTTTAACAGCTAGGAAAAGGTGTATTCGTCCCAGGAGTACTGATTATTCTGTGAAGCAATTACATAAGAACCCATACTATTAGAAACAACTTTAAATATTTACTGATGCTTCTTGAAATATTCCATGTTTGCAATTGCATTCTTGTGTTTTATGTGTGATATTTAGGTATGTGCAAGACACAGGAGGTAACTTAGCTAGGGGTAAAGCAGTGCAGCTTTTTAGTTGATGGTGCAGATAATTTTGGATTATAAAGATTCTTATTGTTTCAGCCTAGGAGTTCCTTACACCTTCAGACTCTAGCAGAAATTACACTTATCTTTACAAACTTCCACTTTTTATAGACTAAAAATGGAATATAAATACAGAAGAATTTGCTCTTTTCTCTTCCCATAAGTATAATTAGAATGAGAGGCATAATGAGCCCAAAACACATTAGCAAATATTGTAGTGAACACATGATTTAATTTATTTAAGAAAAAAAAAATTAAAAGGCAGTAGAAGACCAAGATTTTATGTATTTGTGATCTAGAGGAAGGCAGACAATTGTAGAACACTAAGAAAGCAGAAAAGAGATTTTTATATATAGTTCTTTTAACAGTGTTGAATAGACCCTGGAATTCTTTTCTAAGTACACATAGCTATTAACAGAAATAAAGGATGTGGCTGGAACTATTTTATTCATAAGGAATAGATTTGCTTTGGATTACAGAAAATATACCTACAAGTTTCAGGGCAGTATTGGCTAGACTACGAGAAAATTCCATTTCAAGACCACATGGAAATTGGATCTTGTGTGTCTCACCCCTGTGCCAGGATCCAGGCTATATGTATATGGAATTGTTCATGTGTTCTAAAGGAGCTGTTATAGAAATTACCTCTTGCTATATGTTAATGAAATGCCCCCACCAGAATCAAAGTTGGGTGACATCTTTACAGGATTTATTATACATGAAAACTCAGGACAGATAAAGAAAGAATGGAGTGGGTTTCCTGCTTCTATGATTTTTTGCCTAGTCTGTCAGAAGCAAAACAACTCCAGGCTTTCTCACAGAAAAATAACAGTGGTTACTGTTACTAAAATATGCAAACCAACTGAACATTTTTCCCAGTTTTTAGTCCACCTTTTTCCAATAACGAAGTCCTTTGGACTAAAACTAATTAAACATAAATAATGAACAACATAGAGTTGTTTTAGAAAACATGTTATTATTCTGGACACTTGCATAATTAGAAAAAAACATAAAAGCAACCCTAAGATTGCAATGGCTCTTAGTTCTTTGATTGGAAGAAGTTTGAAGTCCTTGTATGTACTGGTGATCTCATATGACAGCAAAATTCAAATCAGCTCCTTGGGAGCCACCAAGTAGTTTAGATGTCTTAACTGCAGTAGGATTTTCCTGCCATACAGAATATTTAATCCAACCAGCTTCATATTTGACAGGTATGATCTTGTACTGTGGACAGAAGAGCAGGATCCATCTCTGAATTTATCAGCTTTGCTAGATTCTCTCAGCAGATTCATCCCTAAAAGCAAACCCATGTACTGCAGCAGTCTCAAAGGCACGTTGCAAAGGCAAGGATTTAATGGCATTCAGAAGGACCAAGTTGCAGGCAGCAAGTTTCCCTACTTTACAATTTCTGTGCTGTAACTGCCCTGAGTTGATACAAAGTGTGAAAAGTGGTCAGGAAGTAGAACCATTAAGGAGACATGAGAGGCTGCTTTGTATTCCAGCACAGCAAGAACATTTTCCTCAGAAAAATACCGTGTTTTTTTCTCTGGGGTGAGGTGTAAACTATGCATTCCTAGACTTTAATACATGTTAGTCTTTCAAAGCCTAAACTTTCATTTTGCAATTACACACACTAACATAGTTACATTTTCAAATTTTCCTTTCTGACAAGGAATTAGAGTTACATGCAATAACTCAGCTATTTTATATAAGCATGAGTACAGAATTTATGAATATGTTAGATGATTCACTAAAGATCATTTAAACGTAGGCAAGAGAAATATCTGACACTAAATAAAATCCTTCAGGGGTTTATGCCGAGAAAAGTATGGCCAGTCACCCAGGGGAGTCAAACAAAGACACTTCAGATGAAGTAACTGGGGAAAGCTTTTACTGTTTGAACATTGCTATATCTGGTAGGAGAAAAGGACAGGCACAGTTTAAACACAAAAGAAGTGTCAAGCCCTTTTCTGTTACACCTGTACTGATGCTTGAGTTCTATTTTAGCTCTAGAGTATATATTCTTTCTCTGTGTAGTTTACTTACGTGAAATGAAGTTGAGTGAAGGTCAAAATGAAAAGGTGATGATTAAATAATATCCTCAGGTTGTGATAGAGGGGACAGACATGCAGGGTAAGAGCACAGAAAATACCATTGTAAAGCAGTGCTAGTAGTATTTTAGCATTTAGCATGTCTGAATGAAAATTGTTTCTAAATGTTCCTACGTGTTTTCCTTCACAGTCTTTATGAATGCAGCAATACCAATTGCAGCTGTACTTATAGTAAGTATGGACTTTTCTAAATAGTGTTAATTATGACTGCATTTTCAAGCATAAGTGATGTGGAATTGAGGAAGGAGAACAGGATGCAAACCTGCTACACATTTGCAGTTCCTCTGGGAGAGAATGGAAAATGCTCACTTGCTTTCTGGGACCAGAAGCAGCCCAGAGCATGCAGCACTCTCCCAAACTGTAAAGAGAGTATGAATTAAGATTCTGTAAATGAAATGCTTGTGAAATATGCAGTCTGTTTCCGTCTTTATGGCAAAGCTCTGACGATGATGTTTGTCTCTTTGTAGACATTTGTTGTCCATGCTCATCTGACAAGAAAGGCTGACTTCTCCCCATCAGTGGCATTTGCCTCCCTCTCCCTGTTTCATATCCTTGTGTCTCCGTTGTTCCTGCTCTCAAGTGTGGTTAGATCCACTGTCAAAGCATTAGTAAGGTGAGAACTGTAAAATTAATATCTTTACTACCACTTATCCAATTTTTGAGAATGTGTCTGTTGCTCATTTTACAATTTTGAGTTTGGAAATAGCATGGTGATTATTTATCTGTTCTTGTGAACTGCTTCCCAACCTTTTTTCCCCTCCAAGCAGCATGTAGAAGGGTAAAAGGTAATCACAAAAGGACGTGTGTTTCAGCATGTATCTCTTGTTTTTCAGCTGCTGCCTGTTGGTAGAGTTAGTCTGAAACAAGCAAATAAAAAACCCTTAAAAATCACTTTTAAGAGTCACAGTAAGTTCATGACTATATGTCTAATCCAGACTTGATGAATTTTTACTTTCTGATGAACATGTTAGTTTGACTGTTCAAAAGCTAACCAAATAACAACCAGTACAATTGCTGTTTCACTGGGGATTTTGAGTATCAACAGATTAGTGAAAAACCCTCCTAATGCTTTCTCATATGCAGTGTAACTCTACCTGACTGATAGGGAAGGCAGAGTTTTGGCTTCCTCCTGTGTTAGGACAACTTTATGACCTTCAGTGGAGCTGTTTGACAAGCTTATTTGAACTATGGGACAGGTACTGGACACCAGCCCTTGCTTAATTGCCTTTGTGTGGCTTTGGAGATGGAAAGGAGACTACAGCACGAGGCTGAGATTGCCTTCAGTGTTTGAAAATTCCCTGACAGTGCAAAGTCACAGCTGTGTCCTCTCTCCTAAGGAGTGTGAAATGTGAGAGTGTCAGCAGCTGGCAGGAAATATTTTGCAGCCACTGTGGTAGTCCCTGGAGCCATGGCAAAGATTGCAGCCAGCAAAGTGTCTGGGAGCCCATACCGACACTGCCTGTTACCAACAGGCATTTATTTTGGCTTGTCTAAGCATTTCTTTGCAGATGAATTGTGTCTGCTAATGCCACAGGAACAATTTGAGAGTGATTAGTATCAGCCAAGTATTAATTGTTGCTAGCTGGGAGTTCTTCATGGTTTATTCTGGAGATACCTTCTTGTTGGCAGGCTGTTGCCCTGCCATTTGTGGTGCAGACAGGGATCAAATTCTGTAACAAAGCTGATATCATTCTTACCTTCCTGGCTGGCTGTATCATCCAGGCAATGTTCCAGAGTGCCTTGCTCCATAGTGCTGGTGGTGCTATCCTCTCTAGAGTACCTCACCCTTCAAAGCAGTATTTTAGAAGCATGTGGGTTTAGTAAATGTTAAAAAGCAGACAGTTGAGTTTGCACCAATTGAGCACAGCAATTGTTTGCTGGCTGTAAATGTGTCCTGCTGTTACACCTTCCTGCTAGTAAGTATCTGGTCAGGTGAAGGTGACCTAACTTGGCAAAGTTGTATTTCAACTTTCTTTAGGCTGAGATATTCAAACCAGTTTTAGCAAGTGTGGAAAGACAACTTCTTCTGTAGTGACATAAAGGCACTAAGAGGAGCAGAAGATGATCCAGCAGTGAAACCAGCATGTAAAGGACAGTGAGAGAGTTTTACTGGCTTTGCATCTCAGGCCCTTCAGAAACTCTGCTCTATCAATATTGGCTGCAGTCTTTGATGCCCGATGCTATCAAGGACAATAATATTGATCAATAACCTTGTCAGTATCTTTAAGCATTACACATATGCCCAATTGCAAAGCATTTCCATGGATTGTCACTGACACTCTCAGAACCATGGTGATTGACAGACTTAAAGCACTTCCATGTAGGACCCCTGAAAATTTTCCAAGTTATAGGCTTGGGTGTCTGTTTCTGAGATGGGCAACTGTTGAAAGCCTTTAGTAAGGTGAGAAATTCTGATACCTCTTTGAAAAGTGGTGCTTTAGGGGTTTTTTAATATGTGGAATATTTTGCCACTGAAAATTAAAAGTGAGCAGCCAATTGATGTATTTCTTCAATGTGAGTCTTCAGGGACAAAGGATGCAGTATACAGTTTTCTGTCAGCAAAGGTTAAGCAGAGTGGCATTATGTATCTTACTGGGTTTAATATCAAACCTTCTTTTCAGTCAGCTGTGCAAATAACTGTGTTTTAATCAATATGTCTGTTCTGTGGGTTAAAAATAAGTTCCCCTGTGGAGATACTGGAATACTGAAATTGCGCTGTCAGCAACAGCTCTGCAGAGAATGTCCTTTTTCTGTTCTTTAAGAGTTTAGAGCATCCTGAAAATAAGAGTGTTGCCTCTAACACAAAATTTTCTCACAGCTCTTAAGTAATTGCCTCAAGATCCTCAAGATTCCAGAATTATGCAGAGCATTGAGCAGGGGTTTGCAGAGAGTACAGACACCTGAATACGGAACTAGAGAATAAAATCAAATTGTTGGATGGATTTATACAGACTCGCTCTTGTTTGTATATGCATGGTCTGAGAATGTTTGCTGTCTTCTCTTCCTACCCCTCTAGCCTCAGGAGCAGATGCATGGGGAACTTCTCTGTCTGCTGCTTCTATCTTCAGAGCAATTTCTCAAATATTTTCTCAAATATTTAGTGTAATTTTCATACAGAGAATATAGTTGCAGCTGCATATCAAATCCATATAGGCAGTATCTAAACCATCATTTGGTCCATTTAAAGACATTTGAAATGTTCTTTTAAATGTCTGGTTCACTGAAAATAAAAGGGTAAGATTCCTAGCTGTTTTCCAGAGCTTTGTGCAAATAGATACACATATCTCTAGCAATGGAGCTTCTAATAACTTCCTTTGAGATAAAAGACCTTCCCATTAAGGAATTCTGAACCAAAATTGATCCCAAATTAATTATTATTCGTCTTATCCCATCCCAAATGGTTACTCTCTCCCTTTTCGTTGTTTAGATTGTAGTACCTACTCTACCTAAATTCCCTCCACTGAATCCACTAAGAGATGCACTAGTCTCAGTCCTGAGCTGCCATTAGCAATCAGGCAGGTTGACAGAAGAACTGTAGAACCACTTCTCTCCTGGGGAGTCCCCGGGTGACTTTGATCTGTGCTTACAGTTCAAGTGTTAGTTGTACAGGCAGTGCTGTAATGTCCAACAATGTTTTGGCATCAGTGAGGGATCTCACGAGCTTCTCGGAAGAAAGTCTCCTTCTAAAGAAGAAATCCCTAGCAGTGAAATGCAAAATAAATCCTGGCAGGTTTATTCTTATAAAATAAGACTGGCATCCTAACAGATCACCACTTACCACAATGTTTCAGTGGCATTGTTTTCCCCTTTCTTCCCAGTTAGCCTAAGGCTAAACATTGAAATCAGTTTTTTCAGCCCTTGTCCATAAATTTATTTTTAGGAACCCAAGGCCTTCTGGCACTTTATCGTTTTGAAGACTGATAGTTAACTTATTTCCACCTAATTGAGCTCCTTTGATGTTGAGTTCATGATTCAATCCAATTCTTTCACAAATTTCATTTGCTGTCCCTGTGAGTAGATTAGACATACATTTTATAAAGTCAGGTGCAGAGATAAAATTGATGCCCTGATCTGTTAAATGTCTTAATAAATACACATTATCTCTTAGCTAATTAAATCTTAAAGCAATTAGTGAAAATTTTATGCCTTCTTATTTGTGCTGGTTGTCAGGATTCCTTTTATATCTCATCTGTTGAATACTGTTCTGTTAAGGTATATTCCTTTATCTAGTTACCTTATGCACATCATATTTCATTATGGCTGATTTAATTTGGCTCACAGTGTACAGTTTTCATCACACTGCCAGTGTTCATAAGACTGTTCAGTAGGACTGAGTGGGCCACACTTGTTCAGCATAAATGACATTAATTCTGCTTGGGTGAGTGGCTTCAAAACAAGATACTGTTGTAGCCCTTCTGTGTCCCACCAAATGCCTGACAAAATCTTTGTTTGAGATCTCTCTGGTGGTATCAGAAGGGACAAGACTTGAGGAACATCTGCACAAGCTGTTAAATTTTCATCACTGTTAATAGGCAACAGGACAGGTTTTGAAAACTTTCTTGCAGTAGCTTCCCATTGCACATTTTCATGCACCTGTAACAGAATAAGAACAAACTGTGCAGCAGCCAGCAGCTGAAGTACCAGAAGGGATGCTCTGTAATAAACATTGCAGTGAACAAAAGTCTTACTTCCAAGGTTGAGGTGTGATTGTGGGTATTTTTCCCTTTCAGTGTGCAGAAACTGAGTGAATTCCTGTCAAGTGAAGAAATTGGAGAAGAACATGATAAATCTTCAGAGTTAAGAAGTGCAGATAATCACAGCAAGTACCAGGCAGTGGTGAGTAAAGCTGTCTCATTGCTGGTGAAGTGGCTGCAGTCATCTGTACCCAGAATAAATTTTTCACTTTTCCATTTCCTGCTGATTATTCCTTGCAATTGCAAAACTTCTGTTTTAATACCCTGAGCTGTATCGTTCGCACTCTGGTTGCTAGGGTTTAGGACATTTTGCTGATGCTGCCACCAATTAGTGCTTATTTGTGTCTTTCTGATTTTGCACAGCCACTCAAGGTTGTGAACCGCAAGAGGCCTGCCAGGGAGGACTGGAACAATTACAGCTCCCACATGAGAAGACCCATTAACATCACAGAAGCAGATGATTTTTGTGTAAAGGTGATATGAAGGTCACTCTAATAACCCTTATATAGCTCACTAATAGTCACTTTTGTGTTCTGATGTCAGTTTTAAGTTCAAGAATCAGTGTTATGAACTGTCAGACACTTGAGCACTTCTCAGAGATTAAGCTCCACCTTTCTTGTCTCTGTCTTCCTTTTTAAGAATTAACTACTAATCTCTAGGTTGTGATTAGTTGCAATTATTCCTCTAGATTTCACCCAGCCATCTTCTATTTTAAATCTTTAAGTCATTAGCTCTGTTCCCAGGTACGAAATTTTTAACTCCAGAGAGAACAGTCTAGGTTGGAAAGAACCTCAGAAGATCAACTGACTCAACCTTTTATGAATGCCAGACTCTCCATTTCCAGGGTCTGGATAGAATAATGGGAAGAAGAAAATTAAAAAAAAAAAATTGTTTTGGTCATTCCCAAAATAATCTCGTCATGGATCTCCCCTTCCTGTTTTGGAATTCCTAGTAGCCTTTCCCCAGATAAAATTAAAAACTAACTCCCAAAGATCTAACTTATGTGAAGAAAAAATTACAATTACCCATGCCAACTTGAAGACTGATGCTCTTGATTTGCTGTGGAAATGGCCAGAAGTAATAAAAATCCTGATGGTTGTTATAGTGATGAAGCTGTTTATTTAGGAAGTCTGCTATTACATTTGCATTTCCAGCAAAAGAGGATGAATAATTCAGTTTCATGGGACTAAGTAGGACAACTGGTAATGCTTTCAGGTTTTTTTTAGACATGCTGAATTGGTGCAGGATCCTTCTTGAACAGACTTCCAGGAAAAGAAGAGGAATTATTGAAAGAGGGTTTTGGGGGCAGTGTTGGGTCAAAAGATAGCCTGGAGTGACAGCAGAGGAATTTGTCACAAAGCAGAGGCCAGTGCAGTAATCTCTGTAAGGCTTGAACAGAAAGCCAGGCCCAGGGACAATCTTTGGCTCCATCTGCTGACACCATTGTCACTGATGGCCTCTGGGTCAGGGAATTTGTCCTGGTACTTTCTGGCTGCTGCTCATTGCCCAGGAAGGACGCATTTGTTGGGAGAGGATCCTCTGGCTGTCTTTGGTGATCCAGAGGGAGGAGCACCATCCTTGTTTTTGCTCAAGATAGGAGTATCAATTTTTCTCAAGGGTGCGATAAAGTGTCCCTTTCCACTCTTCTTAGATGAAAAATTGTTGTACGTTGCATAGCTGAAAGGCTTTGAAGGCTTTAGTGAGAGAAGAGGGTCCTGTATAAATGTAGGCCTTAAAAAATTGTCTCACTTTCCTTGTTTTTCACAGTATCCATGGAAATCTCCATTTAAAGTCTAAACAGGCTTTGTTTCCTGGGTTTAGTCTTTTTCAATGAAACCATTTCTGTATCTAGAAAAACCTGGATTATCTGCTAATCATTTCAGAAATACAAAGGAAAATGCTGTAATGGGCAATAACATCTAATTTCGTGGAAGGTTCTGCAGGTCTGCTTGGAATTTGGGAGGTGTAATTGCTGTATTAGCTGCTCTGTGTCTCGAGTGACATTCAGGGCTCTGCAGAGAGCAAGCTGGGCATGTCTGTAATTGTGTTGTAATCAGTTAACTTATTACATGGACCCACCTTACAAGTAACGGAGCAAGAGAAACTCTAAATGGCAACTTTTTTTCCCTCATGAATTCTCAATAATCTTGTAATAGTCTAATAGTGCTCTAATAGGGCTTGTTTGAGTTTAGAGATGTCTGCCCATTGAAGTACAGTCCTTTACAAAGTCAATCACTTGAAGATACATTTCCTACATTTGGTGAAGTTTAACTCTGTTCTTGTGCTCAATGTAATGAAAAAAGAAGTGTCTCTGATGTTGGGAAAAATAAAAACTTGAGCTCTAAAGCTGAGTTTCTGTTTATCTTTTTTTTTCCCCCTTGGTATAGATCACAAATGGATTTTTCACTTGGACACCTGAAGGTCCTCCAGCATTGTCCAATATTGATATCCGAATCCCTCAAGGTACAAAATTACATCAGTTAACAGAGTAAGATGTTTTTCCACAGTTATTTGGTAAATCATTGTCCTATGTATACCTTCCTCTCTCACAGGTCAGCTAACAATGATTGTAGGACAGGTGGGCTGTGGTAAGTCATCCCTCTTGCTGGCTATACTTGGTGAGATGCAGAAGATCTCTGGGAACATATCTTGGAGCAGGTAGGGGCATTTTATTTAAAATTCTAATTTAGTTTAAAAATTCAGCTTGACTAGAGCAGTAATGCAGAAAAAGCCCCAAATCTCTCCTGGGAACTTGTGGAGTTGGGGATTTTCTAGATAGCCAGTCAAGACAAAAAGTTTATCCTAAGATCAGAAAATCCCCAGCCAGGGCAAAACAAGCTGCCTATTCCAGTAATAGCAATGGACAACCATTCTTGGGCATTCTGCACTCCAGCAACATAACCTGAGTGAAATTGTAACTAATTTGGAATCAGAATTAAGGAGCTTGACGTGTTGTGCAGCTACAGAATGGTGTTTGCACTTTTCAGGCCTGAGCTCATGTCTTTGCATGGAGCTATAAAGAGGTACTGGCTCACCAGGAGCAGTGCCTGGCTCAGATGTGTGCTCCATCCCAGCACCAGGCTAATGCCTGGGAATTTAATGAGTGTCTTTCAAGTGGCAGTGACCTCAGTGTCGTCGTCCCCAGTGCATCCTGCCTGATTAGGCAGGAGTGACTCAGCCATGTCCTTCCCTCCTTTCCCAAGGGGACACAGCACCTGGACTCTGAGAGCCACTTACAGATTCCACTCATGTCTAACTTTTGTACTGGCCTTGAAGGGAGGAGAAAAAATGGTACTGAACTCCAACAGCTTCTGTTGGGACTTGTTCTCTTGATCCTCAGGCGAGCTGGCAGATGGTAAAATATATTGCAACTTCTGTATATGGTTTCCAGTAAATTCATCTCTAATACCCAGTTTGATCAACATGTGTGAACATTTTTGGCCTGTTTATTTCACAGTACCAGACTTCCTACCCACTCAGACTGCACTTTGCCCTTTGGGCTGTGATTATTTGTAGGTAAAGCTCAGTAAATTGCAGAAGAACCAAGAGAAACAATTAATTTTATTTCCAACTGATTGAGAATGAAGGAAAAACAGGGCACCTATAAATGAAATCCACACACTCTGGACAGAGGGTCATTGTTACCTAATGGATTCTGCAGTGATTTTGTGGAACAGTTCTCTAAATTCCTTGAGTGTTTGTCAAGAGATGTGATTTATATCCAGCCTTCATGTGTAAGCCAGTCATGCTACTCAGAATTGCACGTGCTTTACTAGCAATAGTACAAGGAAGGAAGCTTGTCTATTTTATAGGTGGGGAAAATGAAACATAAGAAGGTGACCCTTTCAGCTAGTGAGGGAAACAAGAACAGAAGCCAAAGTTCCGGAATGTGGTGATCTATCCATGAGAATACACTTCCCTAAGCAGAAAATCAGACTACAGCGAGGGACCATACAAAATCCTTGCAGCCTTATTAGGTGAACTAATTTCATTTCAGCAAGGCTGTAATTTTTTACAGATGACATAACATGATTAAGAAGTGTAATCTGAATGTCTGATGCTAAACTGAAACAGATGACATGATGTTTTTGATCAGAAACTGGGCTGTGTTTTTAAATAACACTTGTTTAGAAGTATGTTCTTCACAACAGTGGAAAGGTCAGAACTGGTTTTCATGTCTTCTGTATGTGCCAAAGTATCACAAGGTGAAATTCACTTGTTATCACATTTGCTCTGCTATCTGTCAGATATGTAGAAAGGGACTTGTGGCTGAAACAATCTGAGTACTGTAAGTGCTGGCTGCACTGGGATAGATTATGTGTTGTCTCATCTTTCAGAGCTGCTGCCATGTGCCCTGGTCTATTCAGAGTGATGGATGCAGCCAGTGTGGGCTGCACACCTGTGTTGTAAAGCTATCAGATGAAAGCTCCCTTAATTTGATAAGAAAATACTAATGCCTGACTGGGAACATGCAACCTTATCCCAGGTTCAAGGAGAGTAGTCTTATCAAGTAATCACCAGGGCTCGTAGCCTCAGCTCAGGCAATGAAAAGTGTAACCAAAATCAGTTAAGTTCCTTGTTACAGCTCTTTCTTTGGGAATGCTTGGCTTCAGTCATTCATGTTACAGAATAGACCTGAATTAGTTCATCCAAATTTCCTTCCCCTTCCCTTCTTCCAAGGCCATAGCTGTGAAGATGAAGGATGTATCTTGCTGACATGTCACTCAGTGCTCAGGAAATCTGGATGCTATTCCTGGCTCTTCCCTTTGATGGATAACAAGTAATTTCCCTCCTCTTTGCTCCCATGCTTTATGAGTAAAACAGGACTAACTGCATATCATCTTTGCTTGTTTCTTATAAAAATTATTTGTTTCAAACCCTTAAAAAGTAATGTAATTTATTCCTGGCCTAGGAGGGAGATAATCAGAAGCAAGCCATGGCTCATTTGTGATTTTTTTTTTTGTTGTTTGTATTACAGTGTGTATCCAGATCTAGCTCAGATTAATGTCTCTTGTCCAAAGCAGCCTGAGACCGTCTCAGTATAAATATTTTATAATATGGTTAGGGATTTACCAAAAATAGAGAAATCATTATTTACATTCTGCACAGGTGGTAAATGGTAATGATTTGATCTGTTATCGAGTAAATAATTATAGTGTATGCCATGCTAATTTCTTCTGGGCAGTATTTCACTTTTAATAGTCTCAATTTAAGTCTTGTTGGAGTAAATAATACCTAACTGACAATTAGTTAGCTTGAGCATAATTATGTAATTTGTTTTAAACAGGACATACATTCTTGCATGTGAATCTTGAGTCTTTATAATGTGAAGGAAGATAGAGATTTAAGGTTGTTAAGGAGATTTTCATCTTGATGTGGAGTTGACTGTTTTCACCAAATGGAAAAGAATTTAAAGTTGTTTTTATGCCTACAAAGTAAATTGGTTTTTTAAAATATATGTTTATTGGACTTTTCAGAAACATCCAGGTAGATAATTTTATTTAAGTGGGAAATTAAAATCTGAAGTCTTGAAAATCTCAGTAGGTTCATCTTTGCATCATTAGACATCTAAAGTACCTTAACAAATTAGATCTAGACCTCATTATCAAACATATGTTACTTTGGCATTTCAGCACTGGTAGGAGATCAAGGCATCCTCAATTGCCAGGAGTATGCAGGGAAAGGGGGAAAGGAAGGATAAAACAAAGTGCAGAAAAGAGGCTTGAGAAGTTTGAGCTAGAACTCCAAATAGAGAATAATTGTTTTCCAGCTACAGAACAGAAACAGAGATCAGGGAATTTATATAAAATTGGTTCGGAGTCTTTGTGCTGTGCGTGGAAGGGTTGGAAAAGGTATTTCCTATTTCAGCCTATCGATAGTTCCTGTAAAGAATGTGTTTCTAGTTAATGATATGCAACAGACTCGTGGGTTTTTGGAGAAGGGGCCACTGAGTTCATATGGGCACTAAAGACCAGTAGAGTGTGAGTTTACTGTGGAAAATTTTTATTCAGTACACAGACTTTTGGAGTAAGGGTACTGGTCGCTGGCTGGTGCTCTCAAATTGTACAGTTAATTTGATTGAGATATGATCATTGCTTATTATGCGGAAACTTCATGGAAGTGTCTCAAACTAACCTTTTAATCTGCAGGTATAGTTTTCTTTCCTGGGTATTTATAAGCAAATTGTGTTGGCATAAAGTTAATGAGACTGTCGTCTTTAAAGCAGGAAAGACTGTTCCTCCTTGATTTTGTTTATATCATTTGACACACAGGTTTTTCACTCTTTTGAATGGAGCTGAATTTAGGATCAGTAATAAGTATGCCCAGTCATCCTGTCAAAACAACTCTGAACATCTTTGTGCACACCCAAAAATAGCAAAAACGAAACCTGTCTGTCCCTTGGACCTGCCCACATTTACATAGGCACATCACCCCAAGGTTAGGGCTGACACAGAACAGGGTCTGTGGCAGCTGAAGGTGGGATTTGGGGTTCACACTAACCCATTATATGCTCTGAAGGTGCAGTTACTGTCATGGAAAAAACCCAGTATCATGAATTATCATTTTGTTTTCTCAGAAAACCAACTTTTTATAATGGAACTGCATTCTTGTCACAGCAGGACTTCTCAGTTCTGCTAGCACCTCCAGGACAGGGGGAGTTGATTTCATTTGTTGAGTTGAATTAATGTTTATAAGGTAAAAAAGGGTCACCAAATCTTTTTGCCTGATGAAATCAAGTCAGTTTGTGTAGAAGGAACAGATGCTGTACTGCAGCCCTGTGATAAGTAATGTTTGCAGCCTGTGCACTAAGTGGAATTTAATAGTTTTTCTTTCTGGGGCAGATTGCTTGTGCTCACTTAAGTAAACAGTCTTTGCCTTCTATTTGTGATGCAGCTGCACTTCTGACAGTGAAACGGGGGAAGATTTCAGGTATGGTATTCTATGCAATTATTGGTTTTCCTGCTACGTCGATTGCAGTAGAAAAAAAAACCAAAGGCTTCTAAAATCAGCTTAAGATTAAGAGTCAGGATTCCGAAAATCAGTGTAATTTTAACTGCATTATCTCAGGAGACAATTTTTGAAACCACTAATGCAAGTTATGAAAATAAGAGTTGGATTTCTGTTATGAAAGCATTGCTATTTGGAGATTTTGAAGATTGTATCCTAATTTTATTTTTGAAAATCTTTCTCTAAAGATCTGAACCAGATTATGCTGCACTTTGAAAAATAGTATCAAGCATTTAAAGGTTTTGTTTATTGAAGCAAATTCTCCCCATTACCCTACTTTTCATTCTTTTACATCTTGTCATAAGTTTATTTTCTCACCTACTGTTCTTCAGGCACACACAGAGAAGTGTGGAGAGTAAGAGATTAGTCCATCTGTTGGCACAGAAATGATTTTTACCTGATTAAATAGCTAATCTTGGATTTTGGAAATGTCTACCAAATCAACTAAGAACAAAGCTTTCTGACTTTGGGGCACTAACCTCCATAATGGTGAACCTTGTAAAAGTGATGATCCTGTTCCTGCTGTACTCAGTGAGAACTTACTGAAATCAGCAATGTCATATGGCCTCCCTTTTCTTGACTCATGCTAAATTTGTGGCTTTTACTGACCAGAACATTTTCTTGGTTCTGTGATTCTCCAGCTATTCCCCCTGCCTTTTCTTTAGATTTTGCAACTTCTCTCCTATTTGCCTTATTTCTCAGACTTGTTACCTGGTTGTCAGACTGTGTCCTGCAAAACTGCTGCTCCCATCTCTGTGTAGTATAAGAGGGAGTTTAATGTACCTCATGTCTAAGCCTCATGGTAAAGGATGCTTTGAAAACTCACAGACCTGTGTTAAGAGAGAATGAAATTTCAGGGCCAAGTTGAAAGGAAACCATTTGAACCCATTAAGATACAAGAGATGTATGATAAGAATTAGACATTCACACGTTTGTTATGGAAATGGATTGCAAAGGGTGAGATAACATGCACAACAAAGTATGACAAGAGTATTAAAAAGGAGGAAAGAATATTAGACTGGATGAAACAATTACCTCCATTATCATATGTTCTGGGAATCCTAGTTGGTTAAGTGCTATAAGAATATCCCTGGTGGTTTTGTTGCACTAACATCCTGTAGAACATTTTTGGTGTTCTCAGAAGAATATTTTGGGTCAAAGTCTTTTGAGGTCTTGAGCATTTGCTCATAGGTGTTGAAGGCTTTCTGAGAGGTTGTTTAGCACTTCTGAAAATTGAAGCTTTAATTAATTCTCCTTTTAGGTCAATATCACATAGCACAGAATTTTAGCATAAAAAGAGCTTCATTACTCTTATGCAGTCATTTTGCTGTATCTTTAATTATGGCATAATGATATTAGTTTGTTGTGTTATTTGTGCTGTCTGAAATAATTTCATTTTTTTTAAAACCCTTGTGTTTGTTTCTACAGCCCAGAGAAAGAATCTCCTGTTGACATGGAAGTCAGGTACAACGTTTTTAAAAATAATGGGAAGCTCCAGAGGTCCCTTCCAACCTCAGCCATTCTGTGACTCTGTGAACAGTGTTCAGCAGTCTCTGCACTTAATGAGTTTAATGTTCCCCCTTAGAAGACAGTCAGGATGTCTCTGCATGCAGCTATTGCAAGATTTAAAATGAAAACAAGCAAGTGACCCTTGAAGTTTAAAAATGGCAGGAAGATTTATTCCTGAATGCTCAGGACTGGCAATGCCAGAATACTCCAGTACTTTCCATCAGGCTGAAAATACAAGAAGTGCATTTTTTGCATATGCAGTGATAATGCAGAACAGTACACATTTCTCTCATATCTGAATGTTTGAATTTGAGTTGACTGATAGTAGAAGTTAATGAATTGTGCAAAATAATCAAGATAAAACTGTGGTCAGTAATCCCAAAACACACAGGAAAGGCTTTGTAATTTATTATTTCCTCTATCATCATAATCCTAAATTCATTGCATTTTAAGTGCATCTATTTTCTTTTAAATATTGCCAACATCTCAGGTTTTGTGGTTTTATTAAGGCACTGAGATTCATCTATGAATGTCCCTTAACTAGTTGTATTTTCAGTGATCTTGAAGATGTACTGTGCCTCCTGGACTTAACAAAATGAAATGTGAAAATGGAGATAGATTAATAACTTTAAACAAATGGTCTTCACAAAATTACAGAATGACTGAAAGAGTAAGGTTGAAGGGACCACAGGGGTCAGCTGGTCCAACCTCCCTGCTCATGCAGGGCCATCCTGGAGCATATTGCACAGGATTGTGTCCAGATGGTTCTTGAGTATCTCCAGTGAGGGAGACTCCACAACCTCTCTGGCCAATCTGTTCCAGGGCTCAGTCCCCCCCACTGTAAGGAAGTGAATGTTGTTCCTTTTGACAGTGTTGTTTCTGATTAATTAATCTGATTCATAATTAGAAAACAGGCTTGATTCTCTGTTAGACAAAGCTAATAGTCTCCAGGGAGCTCAGGAAAGGTTTTCATTTTTTATTGCAAGGTTGAATTTTTCTGTCTGCACCTCTGTGATAATTAAGAGGCTATGCTTAGTCTGTTGTGTTATCAGAGGGGAAAAAATACACTCCACTGAGAAAACACATGGTTATTTATGCATCTGGGGACAGGAAGCAATCACTTCCACCTGCAGAATGTATCCCTTGTAAGTCTTTGTCTGCTAAACCATTGGTTTGCATTCAGTCCTAAAACTGTGAAACCTTATGTATGTTCAAGGCAGACTTTCAGAGCAAGTCTTGCACACTTCATCGCAGAATATCTGGACTTTTAGCCATCTGTTTCTCACTGTTTCAGTAACAATTGTTTGATTGTCTCTTGACTGTAAGCAGCACTGTGGACATGCAATAGATTTCGTGTATGTGGAAAAGAAGTTTGCAAGCACTTGCAAGTTTTTTGTTTATGTCAAAATATGATGTCCTGATATGCCATCCTAGTGTCAGTTTGCAATTAGGATTAATTTAGACGAACTTTCTAAATCCTCAATCCATAATCAGTTTTGGCAAGCTCATTGCCTGTTGCCAAGTTCCTTGCAGTGATGAATTCTCACTGATGTCCTGAAAGCAGAATGTAATCCAAATGTGAGTGGTATTCCCAGACATTGCTCTGGTTCTCAGCACAGAGTGCATCACACTGGCAGGGCCCAATCTTCACTCAACTGAAGAACACTTAGTGCAAAAGTTGTAAAAGCTTTCTCCCCAAAACTTTACTGCTGTTTTTCAAAAACTAAATTCGCAGTAACTTTTTGATCACATTGAGAATTAAGAGCTGCAAGGGCACAGTTTCAAGCAATGAAAAGGAGGGGAAGGGAATACGTCTTCATCTTGGAATGCTCAGAGCAATTTTTTCTCAATTATTGGGATGAAAATTTCATACTAATTGAAAAAATGCTTCTCTCTTGAGGCAGACCTGGATGCTCTTTGAATTAGATTTTGGGGCTGCAGGCTGGGCTGCCTGGGGGATATTTTCTGTCTTTTTTTTTCTTTTGTTTTGATATTTCTGTTTCATTTTCCAGTAAAGACAATACATAAAACATAATTAAATTCTAGTGAACCCTCATAAATTTCAACTTGGAAAGATGTTAGCAGAATAGTGGAATTGTGTGTCCTTTCATGTCATCAACAAAAATTGGATCCTATCTTGGTTTCTAAAAAAGCTTGGTAAAAGCCTGAAAAAAATGAGCAGGGCAAGTGACCTTAACTTATAAAGAGAAATAAAATGTACTTTGTCAAGTCATGGTTTGAATTGCTTTCAGGTCCAACTAGAAATAGGCTGCCATAATGGCTGTCTAGCACACAAAGGCCACGTTTGGGTGAGAGGTCCTGTCTTTTTATTGGATTATCTGTTACAGCTAGAAAGAAAACAAATATGTTTTTAGGCATATGATCCTTCTTTTAGCCCTTTTCTGGGGAAAGGCTGATATACCAATGAGTTTTCCAACAGTATCAGATGCTCTGATAATAGATGTTGTCTTTCTCCCAGCTCTGCCTTCCTGGGGTCCTTAATGCACCACAGACAACAAAAGCACAAATTCTCTAGCAGGCAGATACTTTCTTTTTAAAATTGCAATAATAATAATAATAATAATAATTTCTATGAAATAATATGTGCATGGTGAGTGAGAACCTGTTGACTGTACCTGGTTAATTGTCCCTTCTGATGGTACATTATGAAGGTAATGTCACTGAGGAAAATTTAGCAAATATTTTTTTGTCTGTGTTCTCTTTTCTTGCCTTTAGAGGCATAGAAGTAACTTATTTACTTTCTAACTCTAGTTTTCTTCTTAGAATGGGGAAAAAATGGCAGAGGGAATTGCCTTTGTGCATGTGTGTAGCTGTTTGGATCTTTTTCAAGCACTTCAAAAATATCTTTCTAGAATGTCCCTGCTGAAATGTGTTGCCTAACTAGTGATCTGCTACACATTTTTATTTTTTTCTTTAATCTATCCAAACAGAGCTGAGATTCAGTCTTTGGCAATTTTCCTCCTGCTATCCACTCTGCTCAAGAGGCAGCTTTATTGAGCTAGGCTCTCCAAATCCCACCTTACAGCAGGAGAAGAGGGAACAAAGTGAAATTCAGTTGGGTAAACAATTTCACTGTTCTGTTGGAAATTGATCATCCTGTGTATTTCCTTTTGGTGGAAAAGCTATGGATTGTCCTGAAGAAAGAAATGAAAGTATTCTTAAAGACTAATTACCAGTTTGTTAACTTACAGGAAAATGGTTTCCAAAAGCAGCAATTGCACTGGTAAGCTGGGAACTCTTGTGTTTGTTTCTTCCCCAGGAAAAGAGGCGCGGTAGCTTATGCATCCCAGAAGCCTTGGCTGCTCAATGCCACAGTGGAAGAGAACATCACCTTTGAAAGCTCTTTTAACAAACAGAGGTAACAGGTTCCAGCACTGCTGTGTTTTACTCCCCTTTTCCATAAATATTGAGGTCGTGTGGGTCACATGTGAGTCCCCATCTCCCCAGGTGCAGCAGGAGCAAACCTGCTGCACCTGCCTGAAGGTGACAATCTCCCCCTTTGACCACGTTTTGACTCAGTGACACCGGGGACGGGGTTTGTGTCACTTGAACTCGAGTGTACAAATGTTTTCATTTCCAAGGACCATGTTTGTTCAGCGTGCAGTATTCTCACACCTGACTGACCGCTTTGCCTCTCCTGGAAGGACATCACCTGTTTGGGAGTGGGAGTGTTGTTTGCAAAGAATTAATGGGCTGCCTTTTTATTCAGTATGAATGCCCACCAGACACTGTAAAATATTTAGAAATCAATTGCTGGTATTCCATTCCCCCACCCTTAAAAGAAGTGGTTGACTATGTATTTGCATCCTACATTCATTTTTTTCTGTCATCTTTGGGTATTGAAACAAGAAACAAAGGCCCTGGGTGTGAAAACAATTACTTGCTAAAAAATAGCAATATACCTTGAAAGAAGATATGTTTGTTTTTCCTAGGTTTAACTATTTAACATTTTTATTTGGGAACCTGACCTAAGATCCTTTTTCTTAGCTGAAATATTACTTGCCTGCGATTGAAAGAGATCCCATTAGAACAATTAGTGGCTAACAAATATGTTTTCCACTGTGTGATTTTTTCCAGCTGGTTAATTTTTGTTCCTCTGCAGGTAGGAAATGTGCTTCTCCAGCAGTATCTGTGTGGATTTTGTTGCCTTTTTTGTTTCCACAGGTACAAAGCAGTAATTGATGCTTGTTCCCTCCAGCCTGATATTGACATTCTGCCTCACGGGGACCAAACCCAGATTGGAGAGAGGGTCAGTAAACAGCTACAGGCTTCTATTTTTGGTTTAAATATATAGAGAGGGGTTTATTATTTTGTTGGTTCTTAAAATCTTACAGGTTATTTGGCAACAAAGGTAATCTTTTACTTAAGTGTATGTTTGGGTCATTAGTCTGAAAGCTCATTGCTCAGTAAACATAGAAACACTGTCATTTATGTGAGATGCAATGATTTAAATGTGCTGCTATCAGAATGTTTGACTATTCTGCAGCTGCTATTGCAGATATCCTGACTTAACAGGATATTTTTTGGTTTCTTTAGAAGTAACAGAAAAATAAATAATAATACATAGATTTTTTTTAGAGCACTTTCATTTACAGAAGGGCAGGTGTTTAATCAATGGCTTTATCACATCAGGGAAGATTAGGGAGTGACGAAAAAGGAAACAGGAGTCACAGATTTGTAAACATTTTACTCTAACGTATACTGGCACAAACAAACCAAAGGACCCCAGAAATGCCCCCTAAAACACCACAAGGATACATTGCAGGCCCACACTTCGGAAAAAATTCTGTGTTTCTGAAAAGTCTTCTATGGATAATCCAATGAGAACAAGGAATATGAATATTCAGTTGCTGTTTTCTTTAACTGCCTGATGGTTTCTCTCCTGCTTATCTCCAGGGGATTAATCTGTCTGGAGGGCAGCGCCAGCGTATCAGCGTGGCACGAGCACTTTACCAGCAGACAAATGTTGTGTTCCTGGTGAGTAGGTGCCTTTCTGTTTGTGCTCCATGCAGAGGCACGAGATTCTTCTTCATTTAGAGTATTTCATGGGTCACACGCTGAACATTGTGTTTTGCTGAGCCGAGCCAAATGTGCCCTGTGTATTTTAGATCTGTTGTCAGCTAGCCTGCAGTTAGGAAGCATTTTGTAAATGCTGCAGACAGACAGATAGGTATTGCACATTGAAATGCTGATGCTTGTCCTCTCAGTATGTTGAAAATTCAGTTTGACCCTTGTTTTTATCTTTGGGTTTTAGAAATGTAATAGTTTCAACTGTATTAATGAAATTCCTAAGCTGTCTCAGGTTTAACATTAATGTTGTCTTGTGTCTGGGGTGTTTCCTTTCTGCAACAAACTAAGCTGCTTTTACACTCTGGACTGCCTGTTGTATATCCTGTCCCAGCTTCAGCTATGGAAAAAGAGTGACAGCAGGTTCTAACAGCTTCCCAGGTGGGAAAACAGATGCATCCTACACACTTGCAGTGAGCTTGCTGGCTTTCCAATTTAGGACTTCCTTCTTCAGCTCAGTTTTCTAGAAGGTTTGAATCCAACTGTTATGACAATGAGACATTTATCATGTAGGATTAGAAAAGCTGTGCACATTAGATGTCATACCTAAAAGAAAGTGAGGCTATTTAGACCTTTCCCTGATCAGTCTGTGCTTGCTTCCAGGCAAAGATCAGAGTGCAGGAGCGTAGAGAGCAGTTGGGTCAGGTCTGCAAATCAGAACATCCACTATTGGGCTGTAACTTGGTTTTTCCCTTTTTACCTTTCTGTGAAGGACACTCAGTAACCTTCTAATAGCAACAGGTTCTCTTATGGTTTTATAATGGAAAAATACTTAGAAATAAACTTTATTTCCAGTTATTAGTATGTCAAAAATAATCAAGGATTCTATATGTTAGTGTTGGCAAACACTCAGTTCTTTTAAGGCTGATTTTGTCAAGAAATGCTTAGCAAACTTCGCTCTCACAAGTATAAATGTCACATGGGTGATGTTTAGGCCTGTGCCAGATCAGAAGAGTGCAGCAGCAGAGCAGACAACATCCTTGCTCAGCGAGCACAGTGCACACACAGTTGCACACATGCTTTTGAGTGAAAATTCTGAATCATGAAGTTACTGTGTTTCAAAAGCACTTTCCAGGTGCTTTATGTTGTGATGCTCTGGTTTATTAGAATATAAGTGGTTGTATTTATCTTACTGGTAATTTGAGATATTTTTGAAAGTCTGGGTTTAGTGTAATATTATAGTATGAAATACTATAGACTTATGGAAGTAAGTCCTACAGCCACTATTGCTATTACAAGCAGAAATATCAAATCAAATCACAAGGTTTGTGATACTATATAAATAGGATTAGGTAAACAAGCTTCCCAAAAGATGGTACAGATTCATTTATGCCTAAATTAATTGCACACAATTGATTGATTCAATAAGATAAGCTGAGTCATCAAAATGATCAATATAACTCCTTTTTTAATTCTTTTTTGTGGTTCTTTGTTAATATAGAGTATTGATTTATGAAAAAAAATTAAAACCTAAAGGCAGTGATGTACAAGGGGAACAGAAATATGCCAGTTGTCCCTGTCCCTGGAGCAGTAATGCAGTAAGTGCCACAGACCCATGCTGGGACATTGTCTGGAGCCTGACAGAAGCCATGTTCTCCAGCTATGTGGGCCATGAACACATCTGGGGAGAGAAGCAGGTCCCAGAAAACCCCACAGAACTGTAGAATTGATACAGCTGATATTATTCAGTGCTCTCTGCAAAAACACAATTCAAGATTTGGTGTTCTGTAAATTAAGGAAACCGCTTCTCAGCACAATTTTGATCTGAGGGCCTCTTTAGTATGACCATATTGATCTAACTCGGTTTACTGGTATTCAAACCTGTCACTTTCCTTGGATCCTGTAAGTTCTGGCTCCAAAAGCTGACTCCTTTTCCTCCTGCCAGGATGATCCATTTTCTGCCCTGGATATCCACCTGAGTGACCATCTCATGCAAGAAGGGATCCTGAAGATGCTGCGGGAGGACAAGCGGACCATTGTGCTGGTGACTCACAAGCTGCAGTACTTGCCACACGCTGACTGGGTAAGGAACCTCTTCCCATTTCTTCTGAGGAGACAACAACATGACAGGAATGTGTTTTGCTGCAAACAGTGCTTTCACTTCATCTTTCCACCAAGTCATAGTTTAGTGAGAAGATATATAATAAAGATCTTTTGGAAATCAGCCTGTTAGGGGTGTCATAGTTTTGAGATTCCTATCTTGGACCACCTAAATAGGTTGGATTTTCATAGAGCTGATACTTATTACTCTTCTGAAAGCAGGCTGTATTTAAAATACATTGAGTATCCCAAAACATTAGTTATATTGGAAAATTTTGGCTAATTTTTTTAATCTCAAAACAGTGAAATGTTTGAGTGACACCTTTACCTCTGCTGGGATGTTACTAGGAATTTGTGCTATCGCAGGAAAAAGTGTACTTATGCAAGGTGAATATTGAGAGGTATGGAAATATAAGGAAAACCCTAGTACTTCTGGTTAGTACTAATATATAATGCATTAAGAACATCTTTGCCTTTTGTGTGTTGGCTAGATATTAAGAAATCTTTAGTATTTGATTGTTCTGTTAGGTTTCTTTTTAATATCTTCTACTTCACAGAAAAAAAATGAGATATGCTTTCTATATGAGTTTGTAATTGGAAATGTCAAAGCTGAAGAAGGAATTTTTGGGGGTTTGGGTTCTTTATTTTCCTAATTCATTGGTTCCCATTGGTCTTGCACTTAGTCCTGCAGTCCTCCAGGCTCCCAGGTCTCCTTGCCCATGGTGATTGATGACTGCAGTTATAGCTCCTAGCAGGACTTCTCTCTCTCACATCTTGCACAGGCTATAGCAGCAGCTTCCTGGGCTCAAGGAATAATCATATTTCAGCTGCTCCTGAGCTTCATATTGGCTTGGTATAAAGTTGCAGATAGACATTCATCTTGTTCTGATCAGGTTTTTCATGGGCAGCATTTGTCCTTTACAGTCTCTGCTCTGACCTTGTCCCTCAGTTGTTTACCTTTAAAGGTAAACAACCGATCTCAACACAGTTCTGGTTTTCTGGTGTCTCTTGGGATACAGGAATTTTTTGCCTTCTCCCCTCCCTCTTATGTCCATCTTAACTTTTTGTTTTATTTTTATATATTTGCTTTTATTTTTTTAATATAGAGTCATGGCCTTTCATCAGTATAATTGTTTTCATTTTCTTTGTGAATGTAAGACCCATTTCTAGATGTTGGTGTTTTAGGAGATGTTGTATGAAAATTACTGTATTTTTATTATCTTCTAGATGTGTAATTTTTTATGAAATATGCTGTTGCAAACAGTAGCACAGGAAGGATTTGTATGACCTTTATAATAAAAAATATTTATTATGAAATAGTTCAATGTTTTTTCCCTAAGTGTAGGTTTCACTAATCCTTAGCAACTTTTACCCAATGGAGTGAAGAGGGAATATTTATTTTATTAATAAATTTTAAATAAAAATATAGTTTGAAGTACATATCATGGTCTCCCTAGATCTTTTCAACAAAAGCCTCAGAAGAATTCAAGGTCCAGCACAATTGCAAGTTTCCTGAATAAAAAGATCCTGGTTTGCTTTGTTTTCAAATTCTTAGCAATAAATGAAATAAATTATTTCCCCACCCTCTGCTGAGGGAAATTTGTGAGCTTCCAGGGAGAGAGCAGAATAAATAGTGCATTAGCTCCTTTGTAATGATAGGGGTTTGCAATCTGCATCTCTCATTTTCCAGTTGTCCCTGTCAGATCCAGAGTGGCAGTAGTTCCATGGTGTGTGTAACAGTTACAGTGACAAAAACCTGGAAACTGCTCCCTGCAAATTTTGTCTTGCATATATATTTTTCTTTTCCAAGCTGTGCTCCCTATTCATACTTTTAAAGCTTTAGGGATTCAAATTCCCTAGCTCTTCCTTATCAGTCCATGGTATCAGAGAAGGAGCCAGCATGCTCATATCTAATTGCCTCAATGAGGGCAAAACCTCCTGCACTCAATGTCTTGCTAAAAGCTTTTTCCTTTTAGGAGGTAAGAGAACTCTAAAATCTTATCTTGCTAATGACTTGTATTTTGGAAGAGTAATATGCCCCCCTGTCTACCAACAGGGATCCCATTCTTCTTTTTTAAAAGCAGCCTTTTCTGAAAACACAGAGTGCAGGAAGTTTCTGGGTTTTCAGCTTCTTGAATGAAGGGGATGGAGTCAAAAGATAATGTCACTGTCTTTTTAGAAGACAGATTCATTTGTGGAAATATTATTTAAGAAAAGAGAAAATCCTGTCAAAGCACAGCAGCAGAGCTTTAAAATAAATAGACATACCCAGCTATTTATCTCACCTCTTGTGTTTCTGACTTTTTAGATAATTGCAATGAAAGATGGTAACATCCAGAGAGAAGGAACACTCAAGGACATTCAGAAATCAGAGACTGAGCTCTTTGAACACTGGAAGACATTGATGAATCGACAAGACCAAGAGCTGGAGAAGGTTTTTAATGGGCAGGGCAATCAATATATGCAATAAAATGTTTTGTTTTTTTGGGTTTTTTTTGCCTTAGTTTGAAAATATTAACAAGAATTGACATGCTGTATGTGATGTCTAAGTTAATGAGTGTAGTTTTAGTGTTACCATTATTATTTATCTCTTAAGATAAATTCCTTCATCTGGACGTCCCATATTTCCTTGATACCGTTCTAATCCAATCTTGATAGGAAACCTTATCAAAATACTGTCATCTAAGGAATATAAATATGGCCATTTTAGGAAAGGCTTTCTAATATTGACATATTGGTTTTATCATATGCCTGAATTTGCTCATTGCCGTGGGTAGAAGCTTTTCAGGTATGCCTTTATCAAGTTCCTTAAATGATGAAGATGTTTTGTCTTTCATCCTTATAACACAAGAAGAATGAAATATTATCCAGGATAACTGTCCAAGTTAAGATTCCAAGAGGGTTGAGACTGACAACCTGAAATTAATGTTAGATATCTAATTTATGTCCTTTGGTTTTACACAGAGGTGGCAAATTAATCACTTACTGCTGCGAGATTCTCACTTCTGTTTTTCACTGAGTGGAAACAATTTTATCACAAGTAGCAATTTTTTTGTATCAATTCTCTGGTTGGAAACACATGAACTGTCCCTTTTTCAGGAAACAACTATTGAGGAAAACCCTGTTTTGGAAAGAACGAATCTCCGGAGGACGATGTACTCCCGGGAAGCACTGTTGAAAGATGATGAAGAGGATGAAGGTAAAGGGCATCCTTTGAGCCCATTGCCAGTACATTACTGTTTCACAGTTAAATTATATTAGAGTGAATTAACACTATTGAAACTGGCAAGAGAACAAATCATTTTTCACGTGGGTCATGATTTATTGATAAGTGTGCTGTTTCCATTGCTTTGACCTCTGGACTAGAGTGATTGCAAGCATTCACAAGTCATCACTTCCTCCAGACTTCTGAGGTTTTTTCTTATATGAGAGCATGAGTTAATAATGAAAGAATAATATTATACAATATGCTGGGTGAACTTTGCCTGTCAATAGCTAAACACATTTAAGGTTTGCATAGGTAATAGATTGCAATTGATTTTTATCCAGCCAGTACCTTCAAAGTGCAAAAACACGGTTGAAGAAATTGATCACCAAGTGCTGAGAGGTTTTGCATCTTTTTAGTGTTTTACTACTAACTTCAGCAGGTTAATATATGCAGGCCTGAGCAGGTGCTTTAATCTTAAAGCCACCCTTTATCCTGGATGGTAAGACCTGGTTTGTAGCTACCATTTGCCAGTCCCTTCAATACTTATATCAGTATGGCTGTCCTTTTTTCTTGCACCTTGCAGAAGAAGTAACAGAAAGTGATGATGAGGACAACCTGTCTTCAGTGCTGCATCAGAGAGCCAAGATGCCCTGGAGAGCCTGTGGCAAGTATCTGAGTGCAGCAGGGATCCTCCTGCTGCCCCTGCTGCTGCTGTCCCAGCTGCTGAAGCACACGGTGATGGTGGCCATCGACTACTGCCTGGCACTCTGGACCGAGCATGCCATTTCTGTCAAGATGGAGCCTGAGTCAAAAAACTGCTCCCAGTGCATGGTAGGCACTGCCTTGTTCACCTTCCTCTCATGCTTTAACTGGGGGTGTTATACAGTGCAGTAAAATGAAGTAAAGTTTAGTGTGTTGTTCTCCTTTTGCCAGATTTTTTGTATTTTAGTCACCAAGCTGATGTACCTAAACCTGGGTCTCTAAAGTAATTTTGAAATCATAGTTCTTCTTTATTTTCCCTGCACTGTTGTGTTTTCACAGCAACTTGGGCTTTTTGTAGTATTCTGTGATCTTAAATTTCTGATTTATTGCATATTTTCATGCAAACACTTCCCTTCCCGAAAGGATAATAAATTATGATTTAAGATGGGTGAAAATCATGGAAAGTTTAATTTAGGGAGCAAAAAGGATATACTCCCACATTTTTTCACGCTTGTGTATTTACAATAATTTTAAAACATAATTTAAAGTGAATAATTGTGTTGCTCTTTGTTTCTTAGGAATTTGACCATTCTCCATATTCAAAAGTTTTCAGCATTCTTTGCTGCCTTGGCATCGTATTATGTCTTGTCACATCAATAGCAGTGGAGTGGACTGGCTTGAAAGTCACCAAAAAGCTACACTCTTCTTTACTAAATAAAATTATTTTGGCTCCAATGAGGTATTTCTCTGATTGTTATAGAAATGTTATTATTGTCATTTTGTCTCTTTACTTCAAGACAGTTTCCTAAGTGCAGTTTTTACTAAGAGATGATTGTGCATGGTATATTTTTTAAGATATCATTGAAAAATCACCAGGTGTCAAATTTCTGAGTAGTTCCTGAGAATGGTACCCAGGCTGCTTGAGTTCCTAGACACAAATCAAATGCCTCTCCTGCCTGACTGTGACTTCAGAGATTGACTTCCTTGCATGTTTAATTTCTCTTCACTGTTTTTAATTAGGGAGAAAACACAATTATTGATCAATATGTGGTACAGATAATTCATAGCATGCTTCATTGTCTTAATCACTGGAAATATTTACTGTCAGGCAGTGATTGTGCAAGTCTAGGAAGGGTAATGAGCTTAGACAATTGTCATTACAGGCATCATTAGAGTACCCTGGGATGTACTTTGTTCCAGCAAAAGACTTGGTTGTCCTCCATAGGTTTTTTATTTTTCCCTATGCATGAAAGGAAAGGTGTAGCTTGAGTCAAACCTGCAGCTTTAGGAAAAATACCTTCTTATTTTTAAGCTAACTATATTAGACCCAGAAATCATGGAAAAAACACTTACATGAGAAACTTCTGATTATTTTTTAGATTTTTTTTTTTTCAGGATAAAATTGGACTTCAGGTTCCACATGAGTTATGGAACAGCTAAAAGTTGTGGAACAATAATGTAATGTGCATTTTGCATTTCCAGATGTCTTTTATACTATTGTGCCAGCAATTGTGGTCCTTGTTACAGTTTTCTGGTCCCAGAAAGATGTGAGACTTCACAATTTAACTTCTTTTGAATTTTTCGTTCATTGAAGTGGCCTCAAAATCTGAAAGGATTTTTTCAAGTGTAATCATGTGATATCCATGGCTTAGGCAGTAGAGGGAGCTGAGGACATGCTTGCATTTGTAGGGTTCTAAGTGGTTGTAGGTTCATGCTTGTGGTTGGAAATTCAAGACATTTCCATTTAATTGGAAAGCCATAGGTACTGGGAAAAATGGGAAATTTTACTATGGCCGTCAATTTATTTGCTTGTTTCTGTGATGTAGTACCTATCTTAAGTAAGACAAAATAATAACATGGATCAGTTCTTAAGTCAGTATTGTAAACCTTGCCATTCCTTGTCCCATTTTAGGTTTTTTGAAACAACACCTCTAGGAAGTATATTGAACAGATTTTCAGCTGACTGCAATACCATCGACCAGGTACTGATTAAATATTTTCAAGCTCTCAAGTTATCCCTTCTTAATCTGAAAAAGTGGATTTTCATTTATTACAGACTTATCTAGATGAAGCTTACAGATGAACTATAATTTTGACTGGATCGGTTTGCATCATGATTTTCTCTGTTCTGAATGAGTTCCTCATCTTACATGCACATTGAAAGAACATTTATTTTGTTAAGATGTCCTGTTAGGAAAAGGGAAGCAAAATTAGATCAGTAGTGATATCCCCTTAATTAAATAGTATCTTCTTTTTTTGTAAGTGGGTAAATACATTCATTTGAGGAAACAAAATGAGGAAAAAGCAAATGCTATTTCCCAGAATACAAATAACTGAGGTTCAAATTACCATTACTTAGCCCAGACTACGTTGCAAGTTCATAGGATTTATGAAGATGCTAAAATCATCTTTTGCATCCCATCTGTAATCCTCTGACATGAGAAGATGATGGAGCAATTAGGACTGTGTTCCACAATGCAGATGTGAAGCAGCCCCACAGAAATCCTCTCAGCTATCCCCAAAACCCAGCGGTAAATTCAAGACCAGACCTGTATGCTTAGTGCTTCAAATCCTCAAAACTTTTATTCCTTGTGTAACCAGGAGAGAGAAAAAGGAAGTAATATTTTAAACTTGGCATGTTATGGAAGGTTCTGTGTGCTTTTTCTTCTCTGTACAGCACATTCCAGCTACCCTGGAGTGCTTGAGCCGTTCCACCTTGCTGTGTGTGTCTGCCCTCGCTGTGATCTCGTACGTCACACCCATGTTCCTCATCGCCCTGGTGCCCCTGGCAATCATGTGCTACTTCATCCAGAAGTATTTCCGAGTTGCATCCCGGTAAGAGCACACACCATCACCATTCTGGCAATGCAAATATCTCCTGCAGTGCAGAATTGCTGTGCAGGGGAGCTTTGTGTTTAACTCGGTCCTGTCAAGGCCGTGGCACTGTTGAAAGTGGGACAAATCCACTCCAGTGGAAATGTGTCATTTTACAAGGGCCTTTGTCGGCAGCTCTTCAAGCAGAACTTCTACAAGGCATGAGCAGGGTCTTTGTGGATGATCAAAGGTTTTTGTAGTTCACAGGACACAAAAGCTCAGCTGGATTCTGTTCTCCCCAAGGGCATGTCCAAGAAAATGTGGTGACAGGACAGGGTGAAGTCTGCCTGTCCAGGTGAAATTGGAAATACATAAAGTCAAGGAGAGGCTGCAGAATACAGTGTAACCATCGTGGTACTGCTGACCATTAAGATCCAGTGTGCACAAGCCTCCTCTCCTGTTCTGGGTGCCTTCTAGTTCTTAAAAATAAGAAAATTTTGGCCATATTTGAAACCTTTTTCCTTCTAAGGTGAGAGAACTTCCCCCTTGTGAAATATTTGCAGCAATGCAAAACTATGCATATCCCCCTCATGTATGCACAGATTGAGAGGGAGTCTGCAACCAATTTACTTCCTGCTGGAAGAAATTGAGACTAAATAGATTTCACCCTACATGTGCTTTTACTGATATAAGGACTAAATATGATATTGAGAAATGCAACCTAATGACGAGTGCAGCCTCTCATTTACTGAGTGTATGAGATACTGTTGATGAGATACTGTTGGCTCAGTGAGAAGTTGTGCTGTTATCTGGGGGTGCATTTTGTCTTCTGCTTAACTCGAGCTCCTATTTGCAGCATTCCATTAAATTGATATTCAGTACAGAGACAGAATGGTGTTTAAATCAATAAAAAATTGAGCACAAGAAATAAGAATATAGGAGAGAGGGGAGGTGGTGAAGGGAGAAGACCCATTCAGAACTCCAGCTAGTTAAATGTTAAAAGAAAACTTCTCCTGGGGAATTCATTTCCCTGCAGCACTACTTTGCAATCTGTCTGAACCTTATGTATATGACTATTGTGATGCTATTCCTTTTCACTCCCTCGGCTTGGTTCAAGAGAATAACTGCACTACAAAACTGGCTTTTTACAAAATTGTTTTCATAACCCTCTCCAGGGACCTGCAGCAGCTGGATGACAGCACTCAGCTACCATTACTTTCCCATTTTTCAGAGACTGTTGAAGGTCTTACCACCATCCGAGCCTTCAGGTATAGTTGTTTTTTAAGAAACATAGCTATTCAAAAGTGAGGTAATATTACGTCTTAACCTGTTCTGCCTGGGAAATCCAGAGTCCCCAAAACACAGGTAAGGTGGAATGCCAAACATTGAAGAATTTTAAGCATTTTCTATTAGAGGAGTCACTGTAAAAAAACAAGCTCATGAGGGTCATCTGCCCTGTGTTGCTGTCCAGACACTTGCATGCAGCCTGAAAAAAGAACTTGAGGGCAGATGTGATTTAAGAAACTAAATTAGCCCGCAATTACCACAGCATGTGGTGTGGCAGACGATGACTTGGACAGTTTCCATGACAGAACTCGTGTGCACCAACTTGGTGCAGACTGATCTGTGTCAATGTCCTGGTCAGATAAGCTGTGCATGCTGGGGACTTCAGAGGCTACAGTAGCTCCCTACACTGTTTTTCAGTTGCCAGCTGAAAATGTGGATGCTTACATTGATTTTGGAAATGCACAAGCTGGGTACAAAGTGTTTCCTTGCCTGTTTTGGTTTGTTTTTCCGTCCACATAAGCTCCCAGGGGAGCAGCCCAGGAATAGGTGATAACATGCCTGGGTTGTGTGTCTGTGTTAGAAAACTGGCAGTCATGCTGATACCTCAGAGGTACCAATAAAACCACTGCTGAGCTGGCCAGCTGCTTTCCCTTCACTGGAGCTATTCTTGTCTTCTCTCAGTTGACTCAAACACGGTCAACTTTTCCACTAGATTCTCACCTAGATGATGTCTACATATTTTGTCAGTTCATTATTACTGTTACCTTTCTCCCTTTGAAACAGTAGTGTTTATTAATTCCTCCTAACCTATAATTGTAATTTTATAATAGAAGTAATACACCAAGTTAACTTAAACTGTTTTAAATAGGTTATAAACATATAAAAGGAAGAACAATCAATTTAAGAGTTTGTTTCTTTGGACTGAAGGTAGCTTACCCAAGAGTGGTAGAACAGCTTAGTGTTTTCCATTAATTACTGTTATTGAATATTTAATTCATTAAGTGCTAACAGTATTCTATAGCTTGTAGTTATGTCTATATTCAATTTTCAGGAAAATCAATTTCTCTTTTAATTTTTGATTTTCCTATTCCTGTGTTCTTTTACTTGATCAAGAGGATCTTTGGAGCATTATGGCTGTATATTTTCTGGTGTTGATAAAGAAAACAATATTCTATGCCATCCAGCTAATATTTTCAGTCTGTCAGAACATTCCCTCTTGATTCCTCCCATCACTTGGAATGAATAACTGTCAAAGAACTGTGTTTGGTGCCTCCTTTTTCGTAAATCGTGCAGTAAGTGATGTGTCTCTGACCCAGCCAGCCATGTGTGCTCAGTGAGTTCTGTGTTCCATCTGTCTGCCAGCCTCCTGCCTCAGCTGCTAACCCAGCTATTTTTAGGACTGTGTAGCTTTTCAGCTGCCTAACATATTAGCAGGAGTGGAGTTCAGACTTGCTAGCGTGAGCATCCCTAAAAATAACACTAATTCAGGAATCCATTCTGTTAGGAGGTGCCAGTTGTTCCTGAAGCGTCCTTACCCTTGGTTACTCTCCGTCCCGGATTTATTCAGAATGCATATGGAAAGAAATGTACAAAAAAATCTGGGGGAGATCAGAAAGACAGCTACTGCTACACCTTCAGCAGATGCTCTGACCTGATTTATGGTTTATTTTGATACTTCAGATAGCATTAGTGTTAAACAATCAACAAAATGTAAATGTGAAGGTTTCTGGAAGGACTGGTTTGTATTCTGAGAGGCCTGGTAATCTGGGGACATTTTCTGAACAGAAATTCTGATATTTTGGCATTACTCAGCAGCCGTGGTTACTTTGCATCCCTGTTCCACGTGCATATGCATGACTGACTCATGATGCATACCTCGCATTCTCTGAGGCATATCTGCATGACACAATTCCTCATGGTATAGAGATATGAAAGTGAAATGTGACTGAATTGGTTCCAGAAGCAGCATGGCCACATCTGTGTAGTGAGGCACTGAGAGCAGCGAGTCCTGAGGAAAGGAAGGGCTCTCTAGCTGTGACATGGTGACATTAATGCCTGGTTTCAGAAACAACCGTTCTGCTGTGCAAACACACCAACATGCTCACAGCCAGCCCAGATCCTGGGCTACATTCAGAGCAGTGTAGGCAGCAGGGGAGGGAGGGGAGTCTGCCCCTTTGCTCTGCTCTGTGAGACCCCACCTGCAGTGCTGCAGCAGCTCTGGGATCCCAGCACAGGAAGGGCTGGGATGGAGCACCTATCCTATAAGTAAAGGCTGAGAGAGTTGGGTTTGTTCAGCCTGGAAAAGAGAAGCTTTGGAGTGACCTAATTGTGATCTTCCAGTACCTGAAGGGAACTTGTGAGAAAGATGAGTGAGACTATTTACAAGGGCAGGTAGTGACAGGACAAGGGGAATGGCTTCAGACTGAAAGAGAATAGGTTTAGATTGGATGTTAGGAAAAAAATTCTTTGCTATGAGGGTGGTAAGGCTCTCTGGCAAAGGTTACCTAGAGAAGCTGTGGATGCCCCATCCCTGGAAGTGTTCAAGGCCAGGTTGGATGAAGCTTTGAGCAATCTGCTCTGGTGACAGGTGTCCCTGCCCATGGCAGGGGGTTGGAATGAGATGATCTTTAAAGTCCCTTTCAATCCAATCCATTCTGCGATCCCTCAGCACACAGCAGATATGTTTCTTATGTCTCAGCACATGGCTAACTTGTGGACAGCTGAATTATTTATTTTCCTCAAATTCATAAACTTTTTATGTAAAGTCATTATTTTACTGTACTCAGAAGAAGGATAAAAGTACTCTGCAGTGAACAAATTTGAAAGCTTCTATATGCGATGTACTTTATACATAGGCATTCTCTTATATCAGTATAGGGAGAGCGGAGTTTATAAATAATCAGTGCTTGTCACAGCCATAATACCTAAAGGTAAAGTTTCAAAGGGCGGATCAAGTTTGTTGAACTTGATCATGTAATAAAAAGGGGGAAAAGGCAAGATTTGGGTGCTTAAACTACATCTTCAGGCCTTTGAGCTTCTATCACTACCCTGGAAAAGACTTTTGTGCCAGCCTTGTGCATTATTAGCTGTAATTGTTGATACATTTGATTATTGACATCACTTTAATTCACAACTATGCAATTAAATATGCCCAGCTAAAAGGGCTGAGTGGCTGACTTGCACACTTGCCAAGACCCCAGCAGGGAATCATCTCCCATACCTGCTGAATTCATAGCAGATTTCACTGGTGCAGCTATTCAGATGAGTGGGTGAAAATTCACCATAACAAACTGTAAACAGGCTTATTTGTGATTAATCCTGTTTTGTATACTGTGGCTAATTCCTTGAGGGAAGGCAAACATTTCTTTCCAATCTAATGCTTTTTGTTGCACCATTTACTTGAACTTCCATTTTCCCAAATGCTCTATTTGTTTAGTGATAAGGACAAATATATTTGTTTAATATGGGTTCTGCTATAATGGGAAGTTCCTTGAGTTTATACTTCTTAAATTGTTGCAATTTCTAGGCACTGTGGTAATATAAGTTTTAAAACCTGAGCTTATATGATTGAGAAACTGTTCTGTGGCATTAATACTTCTTTTCACAAGTACATGCATGTATTATGTCTCCCATACATATTTTAAATTTTTTTGGTTTCAGATTTCTCTCTCTCAATTACTGTGTCATAAAATACATTTATAAAATGCCCAGTGGGATCTGGAAGTCCCACAGAATTTCAATACAATAATCAGTGAAATAATATCCATAAATTACTTCTCAAGATACTGCACAAATACACTTTGCCTGTGTCTAATACAAGACTACAAATGATGTCACTCTGAACTATTGATAGGCTGATTTTATACCCTGTGCCGAGCTGTCCATAAGCACGTACCCCAGAAATTAAATTGTACTTTGTATTTTTCCAAGACCCCAAGGCCTGACTCTTTTTTTTTTTTTTTTTTTTTTCTCCTTCCCTCTTGCTTTACTGCTTTCTTCCTTTCTCCCTTTTGTGTTTTTTTTTTGTTTGGTTTTTTTTTTTTTGGTTTTTTTTTGTTTCCTTTTTTAGGTATGAAGCCAAATTCCGACAAAAACTTCTGGAATACACAGATTCCAACAACATTGCCTCCCTTTTCCTCACTGCTGCCAATCGCTGGCTGGAAGTTCGCATGGCAAGTACATTATTATTGCTGTGTACACACCAGGAATTTTTGACTTTGCTTCAAGTAATCTGATGAGGCATCCAACACTTTTCCAGCCTCATCTCAAAAAAAACCAAAAAAACACAAAACAAACAACCTTTGCCCTCTATGTCTCTCTGGCTGTAATGAGCCCATGCCCAGCCCATCCTGGGCACTGAATGGGGTATGAATTTTCCCCGTAGCCTGCAGCTGTTTTTCCAAGACAGGAATAGTTTTCACGGGTCACATTGGCTCTTCTGTGTGTGAAGGGTGACCAGAGCTGGTTGAGCTGTGCTACCAGCCAGGATGTCATTGTGGGACCATGTCAGTCAGTGTCAGCAGCCTCTGCCTTGTGGCTCCCTAGGGACATTTCAATGTCTTGGAAGCTCTCCTAATGAGCAGAAGGATGTAGATAAGTTTGAGTCTGTTTTGGGGTCATCTGAAGAACAGCAAAGATATTCAGTGGCCTGTTTTCTGCTCAGTGAAGTGGCCTGGCATGAGAAATGGTTTATTAAAAATAATTCCCGAAGAAGCAAGTCAAGGAATTTTATGTTGTGGAATGTTACATCACAATTTTAAATGCAGGCGTAGTAATGCTGCTCTGGTAACATGGGTTTCTTTTAGATGTGCTAAATGTATGTTAACTCATTTTTCATGTCACACTCTATAGCTCCTTATTGGACTCCTTCTTAACTGGTACCTTTTGCAACTTTAGTTCAGGTGTTGGGTATGACCTAAATTAAATATTATTACCCTATTGTATGTTCAGGCCTAGACCACCTGAAGTCCCTAATTCTGATCAGTGATTGTATCACTAAACAGTTCAAACACAGACAAATGACAGTTTCCCTCCTACAGAGTTTGTTTTCTAGTCTGTTACATAATTTTACTCAAAGAATTATCTGTGGGAAGTCAAATCACCAGTGATTTAAATAAAAGCAGAAAAAGCCCCTTAAGGTAATAGGTGTATGCTGTGCAAGAAAGGCGTGTTTGAACAATTATGGATGGTAAGAACTCAGCAGCAACAGCAGAGCCTGAATAGCAGTTCATCATCAGCCACAGAGATGGGATACATGAGCATTTCCCTCCTATCCCAGGTAACATCAGCTGCATGATTTCAACCACCTCCATCACATGCTTAAGATATATGTGTTGGTTTCCCCAGCACAGCCCCACTAAAAGCAGTCAGAATGGGTTCCTAGGCAGGATCTTTATGGAGTTCCATGGGGTTTCCTGCCTGTATTTCGAAACTGTGCAATGAGATTGTTATTTGGTATGCAAAATTGTGAGAACGTTTTAATCCTTTGTAGACTTATAATGATGGAGCTTATTCATATTCCTTCAGGAGTACATTGGAGCATGTGTGGTACTCATAGCAGCTGTCACTTCTATTACCAGTTGCCTGTATAATAAAATCACTTCAGGACTTGTAGGCTTGGGACTAACCTATGCTCTTATGGTAAGAATCTCAGGATCCTTTCTGTCTCTCCCAAACATTTTTTTGTAATTCCTCAGGGCACAAAGATGAACAGGAAGATTGAAGGTGTCTATACATCTATAGTGGGTACTGTAACATCACTGTAACCATGTGTTTACTTCAGTTCACATGTGATGGTTGACATATTTGAGTGTATGCTTTCTTCAGCTTTGAGATCAGATCTCATCAAGGTGTTAGTTCAAATATGTCAACAAAACATGAACAAGTTGCATCATAATTTTTATATTGTCTTGCATTGTGAAGAATACATTTTCAGTGCATCAGTTGTAGTTACGCCCTGGTACATCATTCTAGATTGTCCAGACTTTAGTTACCAAAATTATGTCTTTTCACCTGTCTTTATTGTTTCCCCACCCTCTT
The DNA here is from genome assembly GCA_034509425.1 of Eopsaltria australis. NCBI lineage: Eukaryota > Metazoa > Chordata > Aves > Passeriformes > Petroicidae > Eopsaltria > Eopsaltria australis. Next base: position 1,313,877 of record JAVTVJ010000241.1, read on the forward strand.
TTCTGTTGGTGTAGATGAGATCTCCATAGTACCAAAATATCTGTGCACTGCAGTTAGGAAATTTAACCTTTAGTCATTGTTAACTCCCTGTTGGTGTTGTGCCATCCAGTGCGTTCACAACTTCCACTTACTGAGGCGTTGCTGTGTAGGAATATAAACTGCATGCTGGTCAAATGATGCAAACTCCTGAAAATCTGGGATTCAGTCATGTATTTGCTTTACATCAGGTGTCTAACTATCTGAATTGGATGGTTCGTAACCTGGCTGACATGGAGATCCAGCTGGGGGCAGTGAAAAGAATCAATGGCCTTCTCAAAACAGAAGCTGAAAATTACGAAGGGCTCCTTTGTAAGTGCAGTTTTGTGCAGCATGCAGAAAGAACTTGCTGAAATTTTAATGACTTTGCAGTGTGTTGCCATGAAAAATGTAGTAAATCACCTAATGAACCAATTAATTTATTATAAGAGTGTTGATGCTGGGTTTTTTTCCCTCTGTGCTCCTGGTGCAGCTTCCTCACAGATTCCCCAGAACTGGCCAGACAGAGGGGAGATCCAAATCCAGAACCTCAGTGTCCGATATGACAGCAACTTAAAGCCAGTGCTGAAACATGTCAATGCCCACATCTCACCAGGACAAAAGGTAAAGAACTGCAGTGGTTCTCAGAAGCTCTTTAGACCAGCACGTCACATAAATCAGAGTTAAAACATACCACAGAATGTTTTGATGACTTAATTATAGATAGGTTTGGTTTTTTTTCTCTCAAAGAATGTAGTGCACTGGAAAGGAGTCTGGAGGATTCTTAGCTTGGTGTATTGAGGCAAACTCCCCCCTCAATATCCCAGTGTCCTCCTGTCATCACACAGTGCCAAAAGAAGTGGCATTGAGCCCTTACAGTGCTAGACCTACTTTTCATCCTTCTCACATAGCTCTCTTGCCTTTACTGCAATCATTACTACTTTCTTATTGTTGCTGTTAGGGACTGGCCTTGATTTATCCTTAAATGCTCAGACCTGTAAAAGACAAAAAGTGAACAAAGTGATTGTGTTGTGGCTGGTTCAGTTTGACTGGTCTGTCAGAAGGAGAACAGGATCATGTGAATCCGAACAACTCCTTCACCCTCTCATCTGAAGTGTCGAGTACAGATGTTATCCATTTCCTGTATTTCCACTGCCTGATGTTCCTCTGCTTTCCTTGCCACAGATTGGGATCTGCGGCCGAACAGGCAGTGGAAAATCCTCCTTCTCTCTTGCATTTTTCAGAATGGTTGACACCTTTGAGGGTAAGATAACACTTTTGTATGTCAGTCAAGCTTAGCTCCTGAAGGTTCTTTGGTAGTCTTTTCCTTAACAGCAGCAGCTCTGAAGTGTGATTTTCAAATGTGCAGGACGTGCTTTCTGACTCTGTTTAGATCTGATCTCATCTGTCACCTAACAGCTGTGCCATTTGTAAGCCAGATCAATAAAAATTCTGCTTGATAGAAGCAAAAGTCCAAGACTGACAGACAGCCTTTTGTGCTGTTAAATCACAGTAGTAGGAGCAAAGCATAAAAGGGCAAGGTGTTCAAGTGTAATGAAGGATCTGTGCTCAAGGCACAGATGGGATCCACTGGGCCCAGAAAACTCAACAATTGGGGGTTGCAGCTTGGCCTGCTGCCCTGGAATTTCCTGCCATATTTCCTGCTCTGTGTGCTGTGTCCATTTGCCTCACAGGGTGCATCTCAACAAGATGTCAGCCTGTTCCCCAGCCACATCACCCACAGAGCCCCTATGCAGAGACAGACAGTTGTACTCAGAGATAAAATTTCATAGTACTCAACAGTAATTTGGCTTTCTGAAAGGCTTGTTGCCCCTGGTAATTAATCCCTGATTGAATAATGTCTGACCTTGTTGTTTGATAGATGTATACTGGTCAAGCAATTAAGTAGTGTATCTAATCTTTCATAAGATACTTCAGGTACACTCTGTGTGCTTTCCAGCTGAGCTTGGTTTCAAGAAAGCTGTGCTTGCTTTTTAGTCAAAGCATGTTTCTTCAGTGAAGAAGGGGGTATGTGATTCAAGGCTGTATGTGAGCCTGGAAGTGAGCCATGCCTTTGGCAGCAGCTGTGTGGCACAATAAACACACTGTCCCCTTTCTCTTGAATAGGGAGGATTATCATTGATGGTATAGATATTGCTAAGCTCCCCTTGCAGACGCTGAGATCCAGGCTGTCAATCATTCTCCAAGACCCTATTTTATTCAGTGGAACAATCCGGTGAGTATTAAGCACCAGCAATAAATAAAAAACATGTAATTGCTTAGATGTCATATAAAATTAGCTATATATGATAATTGTACTGTATAATGACTTTTATACCAAGCTGTTCAATTCTGATCTCCCCAGCTGGAATAGGGAGGATCACTGCCTTCTGTCTGTGCTTTTAACTCACCCCTGCCAGACTACCCTTTCCCCATGCCTGAACCTGGACAGGACACTGTTGACAGAAGACATCCCATGCCTGGGAAGTAGGGAAAGCCAGTATTTATTCCTCCAGGATCCAGTAATCAGTTTAGCTCACTGATCAAATACCCATAACCACCCAGCATTTCTGGAAGCCTTTTTTCTCCTACATCTGTTTTCATCTGTCTGCCTTAAAATAAGAGATGTAAAAAATACAGACTTAAAAATTGCTGTAGACAAAGAAAGCAAAAGAACAACAGGAGAAGTACTGCAAGACCTGGGTTATTTTATCCTGGAGCTCTATCCATGTTTCTTCCCTCATCTTTGAGCCATTTCATCTGCAGCACCAAATACCTTAGTTCTTTATATTTTTCATTCTCTTCCTGCTTCTCTGAGAAGATGATGCAGTAAAAATAATGGCAAAACGTTCCAGTTTCCAACAAATGTCCTTCCCTGTGTCTGTGCCATTTACCTTAGGAAGGAACAGCACAATCCTCAGTGCACAGTTACATCACCTGCAGTTTTAGTTTCTACATAAGTCATTAGACTTCACTGAAAAGAATGCAGGCTTCTATGGCTTCTGGACATGCCTGAATAGACCGTGATTCATTCACATCGGAAGATGATGTGACTGTATTTCTCTGTTTTATAAATTAACTTAGTAAAAAATGTATTTAGGCCAGCATTGATCCTTCACAACCCATACAGCAGAAGTAAAACATAAAAAGTGTTATGCACCATTGAATCCTTTATTGTCCTTCTATATACTAGTGTAATAGGATATGAGATTCACATTTGTTGCTGTCACTTCTGGACCACAGCAAGCTAAAAGAATGTTCATCTGTTAATAAATCCAAGATTTTTTGAATTGCAGTGAAGACTTGAATTTCCATCGTACAGTATGAAGCTTGATTATTCCGTTAACATTTCTATAGCAATGAAGAACAAAGAGACATTGTACTTAGAAGGAGAGGGGGTAGAATTTTGGCCTTTGTTAAAATTGGATGTTGATTTAAACTGAGTATAGTGACAACTTTTTTCTAGTGAAAAATGAGAATCTCTCTAGTTTATACAGAACAAAATAAATTCTAAAATCATAAAGATATCCTCAGACAGGGAGCTTTTCCCTTTCTGCTCAACTGAGAGTCAAATTTTCATCTTAATCACATTGGCATAAACGTTGACTAAGTCTGGGAAATTCAGTGGATTTATACCAATGGTAGATCAGAATCAGGCCCAGATCTTCAACATATGATTCTGATTATCTGCAGGTTTGTTTCTAAGCACACCAAAAGAAGAAATCCATTGCAGCAGTGTCTGTTGACTGATGTTCTTGAATTACCCACACTGCAGGTTTAACTTGGACCCTGAGAAGAAGTGCACTGACAGCATGCTCTGGGAAGCACTGGAAATAGCACAGCTCAAGCATGTGGTGAAGGCACTACCTGGGGGCCTGGGTAATCAGACTTTTTATTGAGAATATTGTTTCCAGCATTCACAATATTCCTGTTTCACACTTATTTATTAAAAGGATATTTGGTGAAGAAAGAGGTTTTAAAGTTTATGGAAGGTGAAAAAATGCCTGCAGGCAAATGCCCTTTATCTGTATAACTCCTTTACCAACTGTACCTGTGAGGCAGAATCCTCTTCCTTTTCAAATCAATGGTAAAATTATTTTATTTCAGTATGTCTTTGTTATGAAGCACTGAGGTTTATGGGTCTTCTGAATTCAAATAGTGTCAACTAGTCAGGTGTTATCTAGAACATATTGTTTTGTATTTTCCAATAATCATGTCCAGGGAGGAAGATTACTGAAGTTTCAAGGTGTGAATCATTTGGCCATGCAGGAAAAAAAAAAACCCACCAAACACCTAACAAGAACCAAAAAAAATCTACCAATAAATGCCCTTAAAAGGTTAAGTTATACAGCCCTAGGGTGAAAAAGTGATGGATGCTGGTTTGACTGGGGGTGCAGTGTCCTAGACTGCACGTGTTTCAGAGAAACTCGCTCTTGAACATCCTTTGCTACTGTGATGCCTAACAGATACAGAGAATATAGTGAGACAAAAGTACTGGTTGTTTTGAGCACTGGAAAAGGACAAGCAAAAATGTGTCACCAGCAGCTGTAGACCTAGGAAATACTACTTAATGCTGAAAGTGAGACACTGTTTTCCAAGCGTAACTGGTTTTGCTGTATCACTTCCAGATGCAATAGTCACAGAAGGGGGTGAAAACTTCAGCCAGGGCCAAAGGCAGCTGTTCTGCCTGGCACGGGCTTTTGTGAGGAAGACGAGCATCTTCATCATGGATGAAGCCACAGCATCTATTGACATGGCAACAGTGAGTTTGGAGTGCATCTGATTTCTTTTCCTTGAGGGGGAGACAACTGATCTGTGAAGATAAAGGTGGAAAGCAATTCTGTCTATTCTGTTATATGCTTACACCATGATTAGTGCAGACATATTTACAAGCCCAGGTAGTTGTGAGTCATTGCTAACAAATCTTGTAAAGAGCTTTTAAAGTATTTTAGTTGGGATTTGTTATTCCAGAACTGATTGCATTATGAAAATGAAGCATGTTATTTTAATTGGCAGTAGGCGTTTCTAAAGTAAACAAAGCTTGGGAAGGTCAGCTGAGATGGTCAGTGAAAGGTGAATTGGCAAGTGACAAGTTTCCCCAGCATGGCTGACAGGACAAGTCAGGAAGTTAGAAGGCTTGAAAGTAGAGTCAAGGAAATAAACAGAGACACAGAAAAGACATATTGGATTATTGCATTAATTGCCTGGAATTTCTAGGCAGATGTCAAAGCACTCAGTAATAGTGCAGTGACTGGATTTTAGCCAAATAGAATAGTACATTTTTTTCATATGTATGTTGTTACAGGAAATATGTCAGCCTTCTTTCCACTGTAAGTAAAGAACATAATTGGAGGGGTTTGTTAGAACGGCTACAATTTTTAGTTCAGTACAGTGTCAGTGTGTTGAGCTTCAGTAAGGGAACTACAGTGCATGCAGCCCAGTTAAAATACAGTTTGAATTCAGATGCATTGAGGATAGAGTTCCTGCCTTCTGAAATACTTCTCCAAAGAGCAGATAATACCAAATGAAGGTATCTGTACTCGTGACACTTCCAGGCAGTTTGGAATGCAACAACGCCTCTCCTAAATAGCAAAGGATGAGTACTTGTTGAGTGAGAGCTATGTATGTTAAGGCCATCTTAAATATCATCTCCACTGCTAAATATGCCAGGTACAGCACAGCCCCTTGCTTGTCCCTGCCACCCCTTGGTGTTGGATGTCCCCATTGTGCTGGAACATTCCTGGCCTTGCGGTGGGGTGAAGGACGCGCCTCAGAGGCGCCGGCATAGGCAGCACCTAGAATTCACCTTGGATCTCCTCACTGTAAAACTGAGGGCCGGACAGCAGGAGTTTGGAGTCAGAGCACAACTCTGGTGTCTGCTGAACACCAGAGGCAGTGGGAATGGCAGGAATGAGCAGTGGGAATGACAGGAGAGACCAGGCTCTGGTTTAGTTTGGACATGTAGCTGATTTTTCACTTCTGCAATGGAGGATAAATAACAGCATGGAATAGTCAGTGGTTACTTAAGCCTTCTTAGTGTCTGTGTCTGTCATGCAGCTTCTGCTGTTTGAAAAGCACCAAATGTTTTTGCTTCCCTAGGAGAACATTCTCCAGAAGGTGGTCATGACTGCATTTGCTGACCGCACTGTAGTTACAATAGCAGTAAGTACAGTCCCTGCTGCCATTCTAATGCAAAAAAAGGATCAGAAATGCACCATTAGTCACTTCTTGTCAGTGTTAATAAATATGTTAATTAGGCCATTCATCTTTTTTTTAAGAGGTGTTTAAATGTAAGCTTTCTTTTCCATTCTTAAATGTCTTACTTAAATTCATAAGAGTAGCTTCTTAAATGTGTTGCATGATGCTAAGTCAAATTACCTGTAAAGGTTCATAATCTAAGTATGCTCTCTATCTTCTGTTTCCCATTTTAAGCTAATTTAAAATACCATATACTTTGACTGCTGTGAAATATAAGTTTCATCAACCTGAACATTTAACTAAGGACAAGTAAATACACATATTTTAGGGAGGTAAAATGAAGTCAGTATGCTTCTTAGCATTTAAAAATTGAACACAAGTCAAGAAATTTATGCTCAAGAATCTCTGCGCATCAGTTATTTTCATCTAGCAAATGTGTAATAGAAGATCTGATTTATCTTGTGGTATCCATCCAGTGTGTCATGATAAAAAAAGCAAAGGAGTCATAAGCATGACATTTCCTGATTTCTCTGCATGAAAATTTAGAGTCGCACTGCATTCTTCATTTATGTATCTTTCTCAGTTTGTTTGGGGACAGGCTGACAAAGCTTTATTAGTCTTTTACTCTCTTAGTGAGTTTTAAACGGCACAGTTCAAGCAAACAAAATCTTGGAATAAGCTTACGTTGAATGCTTTTGCTTCCTATTGTAAATTACAGCAGGTGGGTTTGTATTCAAAACCTTCTGTAGTAAAAACATAATAATAGGGGGTTTGTGGGATGGGTAGTGGTTTTGGGGGTGTTTTTTGTTTATTTTGTTGGGTTTGGGGTGTGTTTTTTGTTTTGTGTTGGTTTTGGTGTGTTTTTTCCCAGAAAATGTCATATATTCCTAATTTCTGTTTAGGAAGAATTGGAATAGTAGGAGTTATAATACTGGCTCTCTATTATCTGCTATGTTACTCACAGTTACTCACAATTACTGCACTGATTGTGTTACACTGAAAGAGATCAGACACAGGCAGCAAATTCAATAGCAATGTGATATTTCAGTCCCCATCCCCTGCCTGTGGACTGGATAAATGCCATAGAAACTGCAGAAGAGATGAGATTTGTAGATGCCATCAGTGATTATTTTATGGAGCACCTGGCTAGGAAAGCCAGAGAAGGAAATACAAGAGTTGTTTTGGTACTGAGGATGCTCAAGGCTTGATTAGGAACCGTATGGGTGAAGAGCAGCTGTGTAACAGCAACCATCATATTCTGAGATTAAATATCCCTGCAGGAGTAAGCAGACCCAAAAAATCCCATGCAGTTTCAGTTAATGTTAAAAAGTGGAATTCTGTCAATATGAAGAGACTTGCAGAAAACCAAACCCAGAAATAAATGGGGGTGGGGGGGGGGAAGACTAAAAGAAGCAGCAAAGAAGATTGAATCTGACAGGGATTATGGAAATTACTGAAGCATTTTATTTTTTTTTTTAAAAAGGTGGAAACAATGCATACTATTTATTTAGGAAATGCATGAGTTTGGATAGAAAATATGGTTGTGGATAAAGAAATTAAAAAGATGATTAAAAACAAGAAGGCTGAACTCACAGTCCACATATACCTTGAATATTGTGTGTAGTTCCAGTCTCCTCATGCCCAGAACAACACATTACAAATGAAAAATGTTGAGAAGCATAGGATGATTTTGGAGGTGTTGGATTTGCTCCTGAAGAGGAGCAGCTGAGCAGGCTGGGGATCTTCTGCCTGGAAGGAGGACAATGTAAAGACGTGTATGAGAGGTCTGCAAAGTCACGAGGCAAGGGGCATCAGATGAAACTCTGAGCAGCAAGACCCAGAGCATACAAAAGGAGGTGGTAATTGTTCATAGAGTGGGGAGGAAGTATGGAAAAATCTTTTCCAAAGGATATGGATGCGAAGCTTTTATGAAAGCTCAAGAGAAGACATGGCCCAAGTCTTGTAAAACTGACTAGATCAGCTTTTTAAATGGACGGAGCACACCAAGCTCAGGAACCACCCCAGACCCAGATGCAATCCAGGACTGGGAGAATTCCTGACTTCCCACAGGCAATACCACACTCATTTGCCCAGTTTCTGCTCTGCCTGGCTGCCTTCTTTCAGCAGCGCTTGGTAGCAGGACTCTGAGCTGGGGACATCCTAATGGGAACTCACAGGACTCTTCATGCTGAAGTACCTGCGTATTTTTAGGTACTTCAGTATCCACGTGGCTCTTGCTCTGTATATTTATCTGCAGCATTTGCACAGTAAATTAGGATAAGTAGCCTTAATCGAACATGAACTTCATATGAAAATTAATTTGTGGAAGTCTGTCTTATCCTGGAATATATTGAATAGAGAGATCCACTGACCTGGCATTTTGTTTATTTGTTTTCAGCACCGTGTGCACACGATCCTCAATTCAGATTTGGTTATTGTAATGAAGAGAGGGGTTATTTTGGAATATGACAAGCCTGAGGTTCTGCTAGAACAAGAAGACAGTGTCTTTGCTTCTTTTGTACAAGCAGATAAGTAATAAAAATAAATAAAACATTTTAGAATACAATTTTATTATTTTCTAAAAATGTAAAATACCTGTAAATAAATATTATTTCATAATAAATTGAGCTTTTCCTTTTTTAATAAAATGAGCCATTTTTTCCATCTGAAGCATTAATGAATTATCTGTGTACTTTACTTTTTTGTATACAACTACTTTTCTTTCTATTTGCTGCCAAAGAATCATGGAATATAGTTAAAGAAACTACATGGGTGAAATACAACAGGATATACATCAAACAAACATAACCAGCATGGAGTTTTTATGTAACTCTCAACACCCCCCTGTCATTTATTAACATGTTATTTTTTATGTGTCATAGCCCTACTGTAGATAATGCTTGTGCCTGATTAAATGCAGAAGGAAAAATTATATACCAAAGGTATTTCTCAAAAGCTTGTATATCTCTTTCAATCAAATGACTCTGTAAAGCTTTAATATCTAAATATAAAATCTCTAAAACATATTTTATACTGTGGTTTATTGATAGTGCCTGAGTTGTGCCTTAGACTCTCCTTTAATACAGTCTAGAAATTAGTCACAATCAGGTTCCATCTTTCTGCCCTTGGAATTCTATTACACTGATTCCAGGCAGGATGGAGGCAGACTCCCTCCCAAACTGGGAAGGAGCTGAGAGGAGGCAGGCTGTGATAAAGTATCAGTGTTTAATGTACACTGTTTCCAGACCAGTGCAGACGGACCAATTCATCTGGAAATTATCCCTCCAAGTCTGGTAAATAAATAGTATTAAACCTTTCACTGCAGCTCAGGGCCACGAGAGCTTGACTCATCATCTCCTAGTTTCACATATTTCACCCACTGTCGTGCTGTTTCTAGATTTACTGTGACCCTTACCAATAAATTCTGTATACCTAGGATAACTTTTAGCCACAGAAATTACCCTAATTTTGCTAGACAGCTACTTATCCCTGCCCTGTGACAGTCATTCTGGGATTTTTTCATTAATAGAGGGTTAGGATGTCAAGCACCCAATGGAAGGCTACATTTATTCTTTTTACAGCAAGTTTGCCTTTACATCCATTTCTTGTTTTGTTGCTTCCCCTATTTGAAGCATTTCTGGTGCTTAGGAGAGCTCTTTATCTTTTTGGAGTTTTTTCTCTCTCTTTCCCCTGGTCACTTAGTTTGGAACCTGTTTTTAAAGGCTTTATTTTCTAGAAGAAGACACCTTGGTGTTCTCATTAAATATGTGATATTCTAAGGCATTACTGCAGCAGAGAGCCAGAAAAAATGAAGAACTGTTGTTGCTGTTAAAATTTTGTTACCAGTTCCAGAGCAGAGCATTTGCAGCACATCCCTGCTGGTTTCTGGGCAATAATAATGACAGGTAAGTGGCACCAGAGGAGAGAGTAGAATGAACAGTAGCAAAAGTCAGGAGGTAGGATATGGTTATGCAGATGAAAGGCATGAGTTCTGTCATTTCCTGCTACCCTTTGAGAGAGAAAATGGGCAGTTGGGAGCTTTCTCCTCCTCCAGGGAATTGTTTGCTGGGCAGTGTCCAAGGAAGAATGGCTGCAGAAATATTGGTGTGTTTTCACCCTGGAATGCCAGGCTTCCATTAGGGCTGAGAGCAGAAGTGGGAACAGAGGGGCACAGAGCAGGTTTCTGCTACAGCTTCTGTGGATGCTGTCTCCTTGCCTCCCAGTACTGGTCTAAGGCAGGATCTCATCCTGTAAAGGCTTAGGAAAACACCACTCTGCAGGACACCTCCAACTCATGCTGCAGAGGCTTTGCAGCCATCTGTGGAAGCTCCTAGATGCTAATGGCAAGGGAAGAGATGCAGAGAAGTGAGGTTTCGTGTGCTTTTAATTAAGTGCCTGGGATTTGACACTGCAATTTGGACTCGCTCCTATTCCACAAGCTTCTGACAACCTCACCCAGAAGGGAATGCAGGGGAGGAAAGGACAGTGTATTGCTAAGGAGGTTGTACTCTGTCTTGCAGTATTAAGAAATTAGAGCTCAAAATACAAGTGTCATACCATTTCCATTTTAAATGGGGCTTGCATTTCCCAAAGCAGTGTTGCAGGAGAGGAGGGTGAGTTCATTCATATCCAACAATTACTGGTCTTTTTAATGGTACCACACTGCTGAATCAGTATGTGTGAGCAGGGAGGCTCTCAGCTGCCACTCACACAGGACATTTCCCAGGCACATGTTACCTGGTCTGGTTTATTAGGGGCCAAGTCCCAGGGAGCTCCTGCCCCTATCTCCAGAGGGTAGAGTCTCACCAGTGGCCAGAAGCAGTACCCAAGAACATAATTCTTTGATGTGAGGCTTGCTGACATTATCCAAGTCAATAAACCTTGTTGCCACAAGCTAGGCAGCCCAGGAAGCACTGCTAAACCAGGCTCACAAATGTGTTTGTATGGCAGTGAAGCATCACTAAGCAAAGGGCTGTACTGCAATGGCTGCAAGACAGTGCAAGCCAAGGCCAGACTTTCAGTTTTCCTGATAGGACTTATCTCAGTCCCAAAGGTGTTAGGGGATAGGCTGCCCATAGAGATGCAACCGGAGGGGTTTTTGTTTGCTTTGAATAAATGCTTCCATTACACAAAAACCTTTATAGGGTTTATTCCCTTGTCTTAGTGTGGCTGGGAAACACAGCATGGCTGCTTCATCAGCCCTCTTCCCAGCCCTGCTCATGCCTTCCCCCATGGCTTTGCATAACCAACTCTGCTCTCTTTTCTTCTGCCTACCTGCTCCTACTGCAAGGTGATTTCAGAGGCTTAATTTCTGTTAGACTAACACTGTGTAGCCTCTGAAGCCTTACTCAGCTTCTAAAGGCAGAGCAATAACATGGCAACAACTAAATTTTAATTTGACAGTTATCATAAGATCTTGTTTGATAGTCATTAAAATTAGAATAAACTGGGGTGGGGGGAGTTTTGAAGTGTAAAACCTATTTTGTGGGTGGAAGAACTTACCCCTCATGATTCAATACTACAGAGTGGGATTGTTCATTCCTGTGAGCCCAATTTGTACAGCAGCTCTTAACACAAATATGTTGGCTCACTCAGAAGATCTGTCACTTTTTTCTTTTAAGTATCTGTCACTTGATCCATAAAGACAGGGCTTGTTTTTATTCTGCTCTAGAAATTCTTCAGCAGAAGCCACTCGCTTTGCTATCCCATCTCAGCCCCTAAGTACACAGAGGTGAAGAGAAAGAAGTAAGAGGCAAATTGCAGTCCTAATAAAGAACAGAAGTGAAAACAAGGAAGCACTGTTGTAGAGAGTTCAGGATTCCTAAAAGCAGCGTGGTGAGTGTGTTCATAAAGAGTCTGTCCCTGGGTCGTTCCTAGCAGCAGGCAATGGAGCAATTCACTCTTCCTTTAAAACCCTCTCCCCCCACATAGGTTTTTATCCATCCCACATTTATGGAGGTACCGCCCTCTGGAGGAAAAGGTACAGAATAAAGACCACGGTTAGAAAAGAGTGAGGAAAAACGGCACAAAAGCCAGGACTGCCTCTTGAATCCCTATGTCCATGTCTGCAAGGGTAAAATGCTGCCCGTGAGCTGCATGGTGTTGTAGAGCCTGTTTATGCTCACTGCAAAATGCTGGGAGTAGGACCTGCCATCAGCTGCAGAACTGCACATTTGGCAAGTAAAACTTCAACTTAATTCATTCTTTTGGGTTATGGTTTGTTTGGTTTTTTTTAATGTTTAGAAAGAAAAGTGTTTTAAAAAAACCCAAACTTTTTTTAAAAATTACATTATATATAAATAATGTAGTTAACAAACTGAAAGTGTAGGTGCAGGTGACATTCACAAGGACACAAAAAGAGTCCAGGAGACAAAGGGATGTAGAGAAAGGGGGAACACCTTTGGATAAGCTCAGTGGCCTGGCAGGGACACCTTGTCACTATTCTAGTTTTATTTATCGAAGCAGCAAGAAAGATGAACCAGAACAAGAAAAATCATGGAGTACTGGGGAAACTGACCCCTCCAAAGGGAATTGATGTGTGCAAGGACATGCCACAATTTGCACATAAAAAGTATAAATAGTCTAAAGGAATAGCAAACATTTAATTACAAAACCTATGACAACTGCTCAGTGAGATCAGAGCAATTACTTCAAACTACCATTCCAAAATCCCTTGGTGGGCTGCTTTAAGCAGCTGTAGGTGGTGAAAGTTAATTTCAACCCCAACTGGCTGATGCCCAGACATCAACTGGACAATTGCCTTGCCCAGGGAATCAGTGCCAAGAGCTGCTTACAGTGTGTACCAAAGCACTTAGAGCCAACACTGAAGGGGAAGTCCATGGACACATGTCGTGCAGTTAGAAAAGAAATAATCACAAATCTGTTGGTGCTAAAGAGAAAACTCTTATCCAGAATACCCTGGGATGCTGTAGCAACTCCACGATGTTGGTGTCTAAACTGAAATAGAAACAAAATATTGAAATCAGAGGAAGTAAACACATCAATGAGAATAATGAGAATATTGCTGTTTACACAGTGGAGAAGCCACATCAGAATGTTTTTAAATAATGCACCTTTTCAGGAGCTTACATCCTTATAGGCAAGCATGTATGTATTTATACCCACAGAGACATCCTAGTGTCCCTAACAGGGTCCAGCTTCCTGCCTCCCTTTGTTCCCTTTTCTGAGGATTTTGATGCCTATCTGGAAGTTCATGTCAGTGGGGGTTAACCCTTTGTAGCCAGATCGTTTTTGGTGGGGGTTTTTTTTGTTGTTGTTTTGTTTTTGGTTTTGTTTTGTTTTGTTTTGTTTTGGTTTTTTGTGTGTGTGTGTGTGTGTTTGGTTGTGTTTTTGGTTTTGTTTTTGTTTTTGTTTTTTTGCAACTTCTGCTGCTGTTTGGACTGTCGACATTTTCCTGAGCAGCCACAGCTCACACCATTTCGCGGTCTCCTCTGTGCAGAAAAAAAAAAATCCTTGTTTATTCTAAATAACTCCAGCAAAATTTTAAGAGGGATTGAGCCTCTTTAGTTCCAGCTCTCTGTTTAGCCATTATATCCTTGGATTTAGCCTCTTCAAGCAAATTTCCTGCCACTGCCTGCCCGATTTATCAGATGAATGCTTTTCTCCTACTTACTGAAAGATATGCAGGTGAATTTCAGTACAACATTATTATTATTGTTATTGTTATTATTGCAGTTATATTACAATTGCTGTTTTATTGTTGTTATTATTATAATTGTCATTATTATTATTGTTATTACTATTCTTATTGCTATTATTAGTGTTATTATTATTATTATTATTATTACAAATTCCTTTTTTAAAATTGGCCAGTACCCTTTCCTCCTCCCGCAAATTTCACGGAATAATCACCCGACATGAAGCCACGGCATCCCACAAAGGAGCCTCTGTTAATGGAAGGCAGCAAATTCGCCCTGGATCAAATGTTTACATACAAACCGCGGCCCGAAACCCTTCCTCCGGAGGGGAAAAAAAAAGAAAAAAGCCAAGGAGGGTGAAAAGGTAAAGGAACGCCCCCAGCTGCGGCGGGGAGCGCTCCCGGGCCGGCAGCGGCGGCGGGGGCTGCGGCGGCGCCGTTCCCGTTCAGCGCCGGGCGCGGCCGCGCCCCCGTCCCCCTGCGCTCACACGGCCCCGGGCGGCTCCGCGCCCCGGCACGCACAGCCCGGAGCTCGCACAGCCCCTCCGCCCGCCCCCGGCTGCCCGGGGCGGTGCGCGGCGGCGGAGCCATGCTCTCGAGGAAGGGGATCATCCCCGAGGAGTACGTGCTGACCCGGCTGGCCGAGGATGTGCCGGAGCACGCCCGGTACCGAGCGAGGGAGAGGCGGGCGCGCTTCGTGGGCAAGAACGGCGCCTGCAATGTGGCCCACAAGAACATCCGCGAGCAGGGGCGCTTCCTGCAGGATGTCTTCACCACGCTGGTGGACCTCAAGTGGCCGCACACGCTGCTTATCTTCACCATGTCCTTCCTGTGCAGCTGGCTGCTCTTCGGCATGGTCTGGTGGCTCATCGCCTTCGCGCACGGGGACCTGGACCACAGCACGCGGCTGCAGCGGGACCCCGCGGAGGGCACGGCGGGCTCTGCGGGCGGCTTCGTGCCCTGCGTGACCAGCATCCACTCCTTCACCTCCGCCTTCCTCTTCTCCATCGAGGTGCAGGTGACCATCGGCTTCGGGGGGCGCATGGTGACGGAGGAGTGCCCGGCCGCCATCCTGGTGCTGATCGTGCAGAACATCGTGGGGCTGGTCATCAACGCCATCATGCTGGGCTGCATCTTCATGAAGACGTCGCAGGCGCACCGGCGGGCCGAAACGCTCATCTTCAGCAAGCACGCGGTGATCGCCCTGCGGGAGGGCAGGCTCTGCTTCATGCTGCGCGTGGGCGACCTCCGCAAGAGCATGATCATCAGTGCCACCATCCGCATGCAGGTGGTGAAGAAGACCGCCAGCCTGGAGGGGGAGGTGGTGCCCCTCAACCAGATCGACATCCAGATGGAGAACCCCGTGGGGGGCAACAGCATCTTCCTCGTCTCCCCGCTCATCATCTACCACGTGATAGACAAGAACAGCCCCCTCTACGACATCTCCCCCATGAACCTTCACCACCACGAGGACCTGGAGATCATCGTCATTTTGGAAGGGGTGGTGGAGACCACCGGCATCACCACGCAGGCCAGAACCTCCTACCTGGCCGATGAAATCCTCTGGGGTCAGAGGTTTGTGCCCATCGTGGCAGAGGAAGACGGGCGGTACTCGGTGGACTACTCTAAGTTTGGCAACACGGTGAAAGTGCCCACCCCCTCGTGCACTGCCAGACAGCTGGAGGAGGACAAGAGCATCATGGACACCATGCCACTGTCCCCTAAAAGCACAATAAGGAAGAGGTCTGTCAAGCTAAAGCCCAAGTTTACCATAAGCGAAGAGCCCTCCTGATGCCTTCTCACTGGGAAACTCTGTTAGGGCTTTCATGAGTCTGAAAGATCTCATGAACTCAAAACACTGAGGTGGCCTCTAAACTTTTTTTTAAAATTCAGGTTGGTAGCACAAGGTATGTTCTGGTGTTATTTATTGCGGGGAAATCTAAAGCTAATTATATTTTTTTAAAGGTGCGAGAGATTTCAAGCAGAACTGGGAGTAGGGAAAATCACGGTCTGCAGCTTTAAATTTCAATTCAGACTATTTAATTGCACGATCATTCTGCCTTGATTCAACTGCAGGTAATGACACATTTTCTCAAAAAATAAATGTATAATAATCCTCAGAGATTGCAGTTTTTAGGGTCTTGCAGTGTTCGCAAGTCAGTAGTTTTTAACTGGTGTTTTCTTTCCGAACTTGAACAATCAATATAGTAAAATAAAATATTAATAATTAATAAAGTAGGCTGGATTTAAATGATAAGAAAAGGGTCAGGCAATGACACAAGACCAGATCTGGAAGTGTCTTTATATTACACTGTATGTCTCGAAGAAATTAACTGCTGGATTTGCATCATCCATATTGTGCTGTATGGAGCCATTCCTACCACATGCAGTATGAAATGTATTTTAATATTTACTTTTGTTTATTTTAAAAGCCTTTACACTTCCAAAATAAAACATTCAGGAATACCTTTTTTGGACTGTACATTTCTGAGAGTAAGCAATGCTTTACCTTTAAAAAGAGTAGCAGATAATATGCAGTTGAAATTAATTATAAATTGGAAAAATTCTGCAATTTGATTTCTAAATGAAGATCAGCAACATTCCCCCTCCCCGAGCCACATGGCAATAGGATACTCAGTACAAAAATTAACCTCTCCCTTGGGTCACGGTGAATTCTGCTAGATAATCAGGGAATAAAAATAGAATTACATATTTTGAATGAAAGTACAGTGCTGAATGCTGAAAATATACCTGCATGCAGTAGGGAAAGCCTTTTTCTTCTTTCCCTTTTGTAAGAGAAGCCGAGGTTTTTGTGCTTAGGGGAAGGAGGGGTGTATAAGACAGCGTGGTCTCTTCTCGGATGCTGTGTCACAAAATAAATTCCTGCCGAGGAAATTATTCCCTTTCCAATCTCACCCTGACTTCCCTGTGCAGCCGGTGCCTGCCTCGGCTTTTAGCTGGATCCGAGATCTGTCATTTGTCAGCAAACAGGAAGGAGCCATGTTCACTCTCTCGGTCCCACAGCGACAGCAGGAACTATTCCCCTTCACCCTCTCCTGCAATTCCACTCTCTGGAGATCCTGGTAACAGCAGCAAGTTTATTTCTACACAGGGTTATTGGGAGATAGCACCACTATTAACTACAGGGCAAACTGCCTGCCAGGTAAAAAAATATATAATGTGCAGATCAAACCTAAATAAGCATCACAGAACTGATCCCACACCTGGTTGCACAGGGTGTGCAGAGAGGCACCAAGTTACTCCAAACACAAGTATTCATGTGTTCTGTAGTTCACAACAGACACCTAGAATGGTTTGTGTTGGCAATAATATGGCAAATTTCTCATGCTTTGTCAATGTAATTATACAACAAACTCATTCAAAAGGGTAAGAAAACTTCCATAGTGACTATGGGATATTTTCAGGCATCTATAATAAAACAAAATAATGCTTGGGTGAAATCAAATATTGGGTTAAAATGGAAAAAAATATTTGTTATGTTCTCACTGTTTATGTATTTCGGTTTATGAAGCATTATCTGACTGCCAGTTACAGGAATAAATGCCTGCTCAGTTTCCAAATCCCCAATACTCCAATATTATTCTGTGAACAGCTCTGAAAATGTGAAATGAGTTTCACAACAAAATGACAGTAAAACTAGCATTAGCAAATAGTCAGCAAAGAGAATTTGGAAAGGCGCATTTTATATTTGTAACCATACCCCCCCCCCCCCATATTTTAAAATAGGGCACGATTGAATGCCTTACATGATTGCATTTCTTCTGTACGACTGAGTTGATTTGTCACATTATTTTCTGGCTTTCCCTTTTTCAGCCCCTGTTCTATCAGAGGACACTTAGAGCAGAGCTCCCTGCACTTCCCAGGCACCTTTGTTCCTTTGAAAGTTCATTGCTCTTTATCACTTGCTACAGAATCCCTGCTCTGTTCTCACAAGAGTCATACACAAAATATTGGTTGGCTTTCCAGTGACTTGAAATCTTTGGCCTCTCCAGTCTCCTTGGTGCCTCATTTCAATGTGTAAGATGCACCTTAAGGTTCTCTCAGAAAACATCTCCAGCTCTAGTTGTGTTTTAAAGCTCTTCTCAAGATTTGACCTAAATGTGAACCAGTTTCAGCAGCAGTACCGTGCAACTATTTTCAGGAACTGATGCAAGCTTCTTTTTGCCTCAGGGAAATCTGTGAAGCTGAGAGGTGGAAAATTCTCTTTGTTCCCTGTGAGATGGGAGGGGAAAGATGGGAAGAAACTGCTTCTGTTCACTGGGCTGCTGTCAGGACCATCTTTTATGTCACTCCTTTTACAGGAATCTGCCTGATTTTTCTGAAGTCTTGCAACAAAGAGGCATCATAATATTATGAGGAAAGCAGGATTTGTGCTGTTAAAATCACCATAGTGAATTATTTGAATCAAAGTGCTGGTGATTTTGAATCTTGGGATTTAAAATGCTTCTATTATTTCACCATTTAAAATACTCAGAAGCATTTTGGAGGCAGAGCAAGGAAGGATGAGCGTATTTATTTTGCACTAAGGACATTACTCCTTTTTGGGGATCCTTTTGTTTTGTCATTTTCAAAGTATTTGTGAGCACAGGTATCTGAAATTGTTCTTAAAGCTGTCCTCCTGCTGACCACCCCCATGCTCTGTAGGAAGGCTCTGAAGAAGGCGTCAGTGCTATCATTTGACACAGAAAATCCTCATTCTTAGCAGTGAGCAAACGCTGTGTTTTCCAGAGTTGAACTCAGCATTGAGTGGGCTTTTGAACTTTCTTTCTCAGCCTACATTTGCTTTTTGGTGGGTGGTATCACAGTTTGGATCCTGCTGAGCAGCCGTGTGGCTCTCACGTGTCCTCTGCACAGAAAGTGGCGTGAGGGAAGCTGCAGGCTGCATCTCCTGCTCAGGGCTTGCCCTGGCTGAGGTGTGGACATGGACACAAGTAGGAAGCCCAGTGTTGAGTTTTGGCTGTGGCAGAACCAGCTGAGTCCGTGGAATTGCCTTTTGTGTACTTCAGGAGACCACTGTCAGTTTGTACTCACAGGTTCACACTGTTTAGTGCTTTCCAGTTGGAGTTTGTGGAGCTGCTTGGATTGAGAGAAGGATCACAGAGCTGGTTAATCAGAAAGGGAGACAGCAGAACACCGTGGTTTTAAAATACTTGTAGTGACTGCTGGTGAGCCATTGGACATCTCAGTTCATGTTGCATTTCCTAATGAAATCAAACTATATGTATACAAAATTAGATTGTAACAAAGCCCGACTTTCTCTCTTCATCCCTCAAGGCACATGATAAGTACAGTGTTACAGCAGTGCTCTTCGGTAGGACGTGTCCCTTTAACATAGATAAAAGCCAGAAATTAACTAAAGAGGTGGCATTATAAGCCAAAAGAGGGTAAGGGATACAAAAGAAATACATTTAAAATCCGGAAGTTGCACAGTGTGAAGACAATGTCAAGCAGTAATAAAAGATTTTATTTCGAAGCACCAGTGAAGGTGTGATGATGCTGAGATGAGAGATCAGAGCCCTGAAAAGCAGCTATGAGAGGCTGGAATGAGAGTCTTTAACAAGGCCAAGGTCTGCATGCTGACATAGATTAGCAACAGGGTCAATGTCAAAATTCAGGCTGCCCTGTAAAGCGAGACTGCGGGCTGGGCATGATCAGCATTGCTCAATCCAGTGGGTAAATATCCCTGTTGTTGAGCAAGGCAGGTTGGAAGCAGTGTAGGAGGACTTGTTGGGGTCTGACCCTTGTGGTTAGTTATGTATTAATAGGTAATAATGTCAAACTAACGAGTAATTAACAGTTCTTTGAAAACGGAATTTGTTCCTCCATGTTTTCCTTCCTTTTCTGCTCTTTTTCCCTCAGTCACCCCTGAAGGTAATTATTGTAGGTGTGCTAGCACAGATGGTTTTGATTTGGGACAAAACACAGGAGTGTTTGGGGGAGTAAAACAAAAAATAAAATAGATACTAGAAACCCAAAAACTTCTGTCAAATTGCCAAGCTTGCAACTTTTACAGTGGTTACTTGTACAAAGCGTGGAAATATCTGTTCCTAGGAATTGGATGTCGATAAACCACTGTAGATTATTACATTTTGCAGGTCTGTGTGGGAGGGAAAATGGTTTAGCTCTTCAGATTAGGGTTAAGGAGAAGAGGTTAAGGTTCAAAGTCACTGCATTTTAGGCTCTGTGGTTACACCTTTCGCTATGCTCAGTGTTGTACTGACATTCCCACTAAAAATGAGCAGGACAAGTGCTCTTTGCAGGGCATGTGCCCAGGTGGAACTTCATTAATCCAGGCCCAGTTGCCCCATTCCAAGGTGGACATCTCCAACCCAACAGCCCTGACCCAAGCATCCTGGAAGGCAGCAGAAAAATTCCCACCCATTTCAGGGTATTTTTGGATCAACAGACATCATCTGCCAACCTGCTGGAGGCACGTACTGCAGCAGGGAGAGGGATTTTCTCCTCCCTGAGGACCTCACTCGGGCTGAGGTGCTGCTGGAGGTGAGAAGAGCCCTGTGAGAAGGAGCCCATGGGGGAGCTGGACCCTGACAGGCACAGGGATGTGCTCAGCATGGCTGGGGCTGCCTGGCTGCCTGTAACCAGTGACTCAGTGCACTATTTTTGCTCCAGCAAGGGGAGAAAGATACGTGATACAAACCTCCACACCCCACTAAGGAGAACTATTAAAAGAGCAGAAGACATTCTTGAGAGGCTGCAGATGCTGCTCTGTCCTGCTCTGAGCACTGTGGGGTGCCTACAGAATATGCTGCATGTTCTTCTGGTTTATGCTCCTGTTTTAATTTATGGTGTGACTTTAATGAGTTATCACAGGGCAGTGACTCACTTTGAAAAATTTGAAAACAGAATTTTCAAAAATCACAACTGCAGCCCCTCTCTGCCACTTGTTTCTGTCAACCTTTGTGCCTGCCTTACCCAGGAGTTTAAATGCAGGTGACACCACCCTGTGAGGTTTCCTAACCAGCCCCTCCCTGCAGAGCTGAGCAGCATTAAATGGCTGCATTAAATCCCATCAGAACTGGAGGGGACCTGGGGGTACCTCATGACAGCAGCACCACAGAGAAACTTGTCCCCCCTTCCCTCCCTGGGAGTAGGGCTGCCACCCTTTCCCTCCTCTGCTGTTCCTTGTTCATTCACTGTTTTAAGTGGCCAATACTTGCTTACGAGTTTTGCTTTTGCTCTCTGCCCAAGAGAGGGGAGGCACAGGATATAAATACCATTATTGTTGTTATATTCACAATAATATTATTTGTGAGTGGAGTTGAAGCACTGAAATTGACAGTGAGCATCAGTGCCAGCAACAGGAACCCTTTACTTCAATGAACTTCAAATCCAGCTCCCATTTAATTCCTGGGCCTTCAAATCCAAGACAGCTTGCCAGGGAGTTCATTAGCACCAGGATTTCTCTCTTAGGGCTGGGCACTGTTAGGTTAATGGGGTGGGCAGCTGACTCAAATAGTCTCTGATGGGGCCTTTGCTGTAATGGTGATGTTTCTCAGCTTCAGCATCTCCTAGGAACTTCTTCCTCTGCCTTACGGGTAAAAACCTCATTTTATTTCCTTTTCTCTAGCTTGAGAGAATATGGCCCTTGTGCATATTATATGATTCTTTTTTTCTAAGACATTTGAATTCTTGAATGTTTATATCATGGTCTTGCCATGCACCTGAGAAGAGGTTGTACTGAGGGAGTGTTGGACTCTTTTTCCCAAGCAGTAAGGGACAGGACAAGAGCAAATGGCCTCAAGTTATGCCAGGGGAGCTTTATATTGGCTCTTAGGGAAAACTTCATTACTGAAAGGGTGCTCAGGCATTGGAGCAGGCTGCCCAGGGAGGTATTGAAAAGCTGTGTGGATGTGGTGCTGACTGACCTGGTTTAGTGTTGGACTTGGCAGTGCTGGGCTTATGATTGGACTTGCTGATCTTGAGGTTCTTTTCCAACCTAAACTCTTCTTTGATCATAAGCTCTCACTGTGAGTGCATGAGTGTAGTAATGGGGACAGTAAAGTTGTTCTACTTTAGCTTTACAACTTGAGGAATGAAAGTCAGCAAGGTGATGCTTCCTTCATGGGAAGAAAGGTGGAGAAAAGAAGCAGTGGCATAAGCAGGAAGATCTGAGGGATATTCTTACAAAATGTATGGATTTTGGTGGAGCAAAGTGCCCAGAGAGCAGCTTCTTTGTGTAAAATTATGGCAAATTCTCATCTAAATTATAAGCAGTAAACAAATACTTTTCTGAAGTCAGTATCTGTCTTTAGAAGTGACTTTGTAGGAGGTAATTGTTATTTTCTCACAGATTTTCTTCTATCAAGCGTTGCCCAGATATTCATAACTGAAATCTTTATACTTGGAAGACACCTGCTTTACTAAATGGATGCTTTTTGGTAGTGATTGTTTGGTTTGAAAGGTTGTTCTTTCATGTTTCTTTTTTTAAATAACAGTGAAGTTGTTATTAATTTAATTGAATCTTTTTCCTGCTCACTTTGCTCATTTCTGTATGTGGCCTGGAAGGCATGTCACTTCTGTTGTGCCCTTGTTTAAGGAGAAAAATAGAATGCTATAGCATCCAGTGACCCATTGTCAGAACCCTTGAATTACAATATTACTACTCCAGGTATTTCAATTATCACAAGGGTCTTATGTGCAGCTCTGTGTTCATTGAAGAGTCCATTTTCTTTTCCAAGTGGAGCAAAGTCAAATTTTAAAATTCGTGTTTCCTCAAAAGTCCTGTCTTCAGTAGGAACACACATCTGAACCCATATTCTTCACTCTATTTTCTTTTTGCAAGTTACATAGGAGATTAAAACAGAGCTCTCCTCATCCAGTCCTTACTTTCTACTTTTTTTCTCAAGTGGGAATAGTCTCTTAAACCAGGTTTAAACTAAACTCACCCAGTTCCTATTCCTGCCACACACCCAGAGCTGAAGTGTCACATCACAGTAGCCTTTGGATGTGCAGCAGTGCACTTTTATCTTAGATGTGGGAACTGCTTCTTGGCTAGATGGACCAGAATTGTTTAGTTTATTTTTTCAGAGAGAAGTGAATAAATGTTTTGGCAGCAACCCTGCTCCATAAATGTGCCACATTATGGCTGAGTGATTTGTGTTTTACTATCAAAAGTGTGATTTCTACATGTCACTGTAAAGTTAAATAATTACCTGAAGAGAAAACTATAAATATAAGGCTCTCTCCTGCCTTGTTCCCATTGTTTGGACTTGGCCTTGAGCAGGCCCTGTGTGAAACTTGAGTGCTCAAAACCCTTCTCTTTATCTCTGTACCTCTCTGGACTGCCAGATATCCCTTGCCTTCAGCTGACTTTCATATGAAAAAAAAAAAACCCATCTTGGTTTAGAAACTATTAATATTAACCTGGAGACCACTTCTTTGGTGGTGATGGATAACATAGATTCTGTCTCTTTCTTCCCACTCCACGCGCATGTTGCTGATACCAAACCTGGAGCTCTGTAGCCAATATAGGAGCAAGGAGCTGCTGAATCATCTCACTTATTATATGTTCTAGTGATGTTTGCCTGCTGAGGTGAGGGTCATGCTCAGGGGTGATGTTATCAGAATGGCCTTTACAGCTTTGTTCTGCTCTAAAACCATAAAGATTTTACGTGCCTTCGATTTTCTGTTTAGTAGGCAGAGTTTATTAGCAGCCCTGTTTGCTACTTCTACGAAGCAGACAGGACTTAAGTTAATTGCAATAATAATACCTGTCATAAAGGGACTTAGTGTATGCATAGAAAAATCCACAATCTCACTTTTAAAAGTATTTCCAATTTACAGCAGTCCACAAAAAATTTTAGTAGTATTGCTTTCGTTTCTTAGTATGCAGTGATCCCTGCTTTTCACATTGACTCCAAGAGAAACTGCTCCAAACTGTGCTAAATTCAGCAGATGTCATCTTACTGACTGAAAAAAAAGTCTGGATATGGTTCAGAGAATGCCTGGCTAAAGTGGTGTGCTGGCTCTCACATTTCATTCATTTTCCTGAAACAGTTTAAATAAATGAAAAACACCGATCAGCAATTGTTGAGAGGTTTGGCTTGGTCCTTAGTGAGTTAGAGGTGGAAAGTGTTGTTAGTTTGTTTTTTAAAGTTTACTTTGTAGCTACAGCTCATTCATTGCAAAAGTGGGGTGGAAAATTGAAAATTTCCAGTTTTCTGACATACAGAAATACTTGCTTAGAGATACAATCTCCTTTAGGGAAGACTCCAATACCTTTAATAACTTTGTGGGGTCTCTTATTCCTCCATCCAGCCATTATAAAAGAAGCTTGAGTGTTTGCAAACTAGTACCCAAATTTAAACTAACTTCAAAGAAGCTACAAACAACTATAAAATAATACAAATAATGCAAGAGTGAGTTGATTGGCTTGTTCTAAATATATGTTTGATGTTGTCAGGCAGAAAATTCGATATGCAAAGTCCAAGACACACAGTGCTGTTGACTGCGCTTTGTGTAGAAATTTCTCATCTCACAGAGGCTTTGCTACAAAGTGAAAGCCTTCCTTTAGAAAGGTGCTTCAGTAAAATACTTCTGGGACACTGAGCCAAGAGTGATTTATTGCAGAGGAAAGAGTTGCACCAGGGCAAAGGAATGTGTGTGTTGGGTTTTGGGTGCTCTGTACCTGGGCTCAGTAAGACACTGCACTTACATATGTGCATACAAAGTGTGTCACACTGATATATTAAAAGGGAGAGATGTTTTTCCTTCTTAAAAGGGTGTTTTTAAAGTTTTTTTCCTGGCAGCAGGAATAAGACCAAAGTATGACTCCTACCACCATGATAGCAATTAAGCACTTGACTTGAGCAGGCTGTTTTCAGCCCGGCCACCATCATCCACCAACTAAAACTTTTTTACTTTGCTGCAGGAAAAGGAGAGGATTTATAGTTTGAGGACAAACCAGTTAAGAAGTCAACCCCAGGCAAAGGTTTGACACTAACACTCTTCAAGTATAAAATGCAAAATCTATACTGCTTTCTAGCCTCTAGGATTTTACAGCAGGGTAAATATGAAATTACATCTTGTGGTTGAGAGGGAAGAAGGAAAGAGAAATTGTTCCTGTCAGATGTGATCTCATGGAAAGCAAATTGGTGGTGGAATGGCTGGATTAAAGATAACAGAACCTCGATTTGTGGCTTTTATTTTTTTCCCCAACCACTTTACTTTCAGCGTTTCATAGCAGGGAATATAATATTCTTCACTCACTTGAAATAAAACAATTCAGGCAAAGCAAAAACCCCAGTAAAATTCAGCCTTTGTTTACACCAGTTTGTTGGAGCTTTTGTAGAGACTCTCAGTAGCAAAAATAACATGCCAAGTGAATAAATCTTGAGGAGCACTGCAGGGACTAATTTGATAGAAAGCTACAGCCAGGGTCTCCTGGGCTGAACTGTGCTTGCACAGTGGCTCATGACTTACACCTTCCTGGCCCAAATGACTCTGTACAACTAAAACAAAATTACTGTCCCCTACAAATTGCATCAAAGAGTGCTCTGTACTGCCCTTCCAATGGGAGAACAACAGAGATGTATTATGCATACCTGAGAACCTTAGAAATGTCTTTTTTTAAAAAATATGTTTCTCCAGGCTTTGTATACTACTTTGAAAACAACTTTTTTTTTTTTTTTTTTTTTTTTTTGCTGTAGTGTTATCTGAAGTACAGGATATAGGTAGAAGCAGTTGCTTGAGTGGCTCAATAGCTCTTGTCTGACATTATCCTTTATTATATCCTTGTCCAATAACCACTGGATTTTAATCACTTTAGGTCAGAAACCACTTACTCTCTGCACACAGACACAGGGAGACTATATAATATTTCCTACTGCTAGATAAGCAGATGTGAAAAGGAGGTCAAAGAAACTTGATTATTTATCTCTTGGTATTTATATATTTGGTTATTTATATGGCAAGCAAGAGGAATTCAGTGTCAGTAAGAAATAAGAAAAATAATGTTCTTTTGGTAGCTAAAACACAACTAACCTCTACTCCTCTGGATATGAAAATGCATTTATTTATATTAATTTAGTACTCATCCAACTACAAGGCTTCTGTAGCAAATGTACCATGTAATTGCATATTTTATTTTCCCTGTCTTATGAAGTTCCTAACTTCTCCTTGCTAGTCCTTCCCGTGTCCCTGAAACAGCTATGCCAGCACAATTGAAAAACTTAGGAATTACAAAGTACAAGTGGTTTCTGTGCTGCAGGAGAAACAGATCCTTCTCTTAAAGGGTCAGTGTCATCCTATGAAAATATGCTTCCTCAGGAAAACACTTCACAAACTCCAAGATTCTGATTTTCAATAGGGTAGACAGGAATACAGATGCCATGGACACTTGGAAATTCTCAGGCTAGCTCTATTTCTCAAGCTTAATCTAATCCTCAGGCTAGATTTAGATCTACATATACATTTTTCTTCCTTTTTTATGCTTTGTTTTGCAAGTGCAGTGCTTTGTAGATGTCTCATAGTGGGACAATCAGATCTGTGTGAGATTCTGTTTGGGTTTTTTCTAAATGCTTTATTAAGACAGTTTGTGACAAATCCTGTGAAATCCTATCAGGAGCAACAGTACTTTTGTTGCTCCTTAGGTCCAGCCCTCTCAAAACTCTCTATTTCTGGCGTGTCAGTGCTTATGGAGCTGGACATGCAGGACCCAGCTGCACTGACCTCACTCCAGGGCAGACTTGGAGCCAGTTTGTCTCATGGCAGAGCTAACATGGGTTTAAGGGCAGTGTGTCCTCCCCAGATGTTTTCACGTGGACCAAAGAGAAAAGTATAAACTCATTGCTCAAAGGACACAGGATAAGAGAATCACCTTGCAAACTGTGGGAAGAGGATTTCCTTGCAGTACCCTTTGAATGTGCAGCATCAGCAATGAGCTGTGTCATTGAGAAAATTGAATTTGGTTGTCTTTGCAATGCAGTTTTGTCCCCAGCAGCAAGAGAAACTTTATTTGTAACTTCAGGATCTGCAGAGGATCCTTCTGAGAGCTACTCATCAACTTTTTACCCAAAGAGTTCAATCCCTTCAGGATAGAAGGAATGGGCTGTGCAGGTGGAAGAGCCTTCCCAGCAGCCGGCACATCCATTAAGCACTGCATCCAGCACTGGTGGGGCTGAAAGAGCAAATCACCAGATTTCTATACATTTTTAACAAGATAAGGGAGCACAGCAAGGTTCAGATTGAGGGTGTCCCCCTCTCCCAGGCACTGACCCCCAGGGAAACCCATTCTGGAAGCCCAGAGCACAGGCAAAAAGCAGAGGGTTGGGGAAGGATGGGCTTCATGCTTGCACCCCATGCAGATGTTAAATTCCTCTGGAGAAATACCCAAGATGTGTTTGCTTTTCTGGGTGAGGGAGATCCAGTGTCTGTGACCAACAGTGCATGAAAGCCCCATTCTCCTCTGTGTGTGCCTGGAAGTGAAAAGCTTTCAGACCCCCCCGGTTCTTTAGCAGAACTATTTTTCTTTTCCTGCGGCACTGCGTGGTGTGTCAGAGGAAAACGCATACCTCCCTCTCTTGTGGATATTTCTGATAAAAAGTTGTAGTAGTAATGGTTTGGGATAAAAGCCCACAAGCTGGTGATTCAAAACAGCTCCTTCCAAATGCTTCTTTTCTATGCTTCCTTTGAACACTGCCACTTTTTGAGGAGATGTAAGGAAAAAAGGATACCCTTTTCTGTGGATGCACACTTACCCAAGAATGGGACAGCCTGCTCAGCTTCTGGCAGCCTGGAGGAGCTTTGGGAGAAGTGAGCAGCATTTACACAGTGCAAGTGCCTGCTTAAAATAAGCTGGAGTTAACTTTTAGTTTTTTTTTTTTTTTTCAACTACAAACATGAGTCGGTTCTTCACTTTACAAAGGTTAAATAGTGGACTGTGATAGTGCATTAAAGTATTTTATTGCTTTATTGCTTTAAAATGTGCAGTTACATTCTCTTAATGGAAGAGCTGCAATTATTTAAATAGTCTAGTCCACCACTGTTACTAGAGATGTGACTGAGAGTCAGCTACAGCCAGGAAGCCTCCAAAGTTTGTCCTCTGTGAACTTGTTTGTGAAAGGGTTATTTAGATGCATAAGTTTGTTACAGTTTAATAATTAAGAAACTATGTCATCAAGCAGGTGGGACTTATCACTTTGAAGTTCTCCTGATGACTCCTGTGCGTCAGGCATGAGCAGGAGGATGTGCATTAGCCACTTTTTGGGTCAAACCGCATCTATTCAGCCAGTCATTTATGGCAGGATGTGAATGCACTGCATCTAGTCCCAGCACTATTTTTTCCCTGTTTCATAACTACTATGTTGCAATTTGTTTTCTGAGGGGTTTTTATTTGTTTGGGGTGTTTATTTGTTTTGTTTTTAAATTTAAAAAAATGCTGTGTGCACACTTGGTGCCACCCTGTCTTTGTCGTGAGAAGCCCAAGGGACATCTGAACCATTTAGGACACGTCTAGACTGAAAACTGAGCTGTGATGAAACATGCATGAGCTGGCAGGGCCCAGGTCTGCAGTGCCACGTCAGGCACAGATGGCTGAGCAGTCTCCAGCCCAGCTGCAGCTGCCAAGGAACCAAAGGAAAACTTTTTGCTTTTAAGCAAACGGGAGCAAAGGTGTGTGAGTGTTGCTTTTGGGAACTGTGGTTAAAATCGCAGCAATGGTAAGGAATGTTCCAGTGCTGGCTGCAGTCACTCATCCTTCCCTTTATCCTCAGATTAAAATCATCTGCAGGAAGAGTTTTCAGTGTAGAAATTGCAATACAATCAGAATTGAAATTTAGTTTACTAAATTAATTGAAATTTAGACACTGGAAGCCACTGATGTGGTTGACAGTGCTTCATGTACAGGAGAGCTCAGCCCATGAGGAAGACAAGCAGCTGTTAATCCAAAGACTGAGCCAACTAAAATGCAACTTGGGACCTGTAAATAATTAATAGATAAATTAATAAAGACTATTATGGTGTTACTGTGGATTGAACTAAATCTGCTCATCAGGATGAATAACTGGCTGGTTATTTTTCTCGTCTGAAAACAAGGTAGAAAGTCAAAATACAGAGAGTTATTTAGACTATGGATAGTGTATGTGACTTTTTAAGTTCGTTCACATTTTATAATACTCAGTGAACACAAATAAATGAATATTTACAGCACTGAACTTTCCTCTTTTTAAAAAACAAAATGCATAGAAAGAGGGTTTTTAGAGTAAGATTTATAAAACTATTGTAGTTGAAATTGAGCTGTGGCTTTATATGCAGTGAGCAGCATGACACTGAACACAGAAAATTAAACCACGGATACAGGGAAACTCTGGTCATAAATGTAAAGTGTGCCAGGATGGCAACTGCTTATTCCTTGATCTGAGTTCTCATATTTAACAGGATGATTTTTATGAGTTTTTTTGGCTGTTCATTGGTAATCACACTTCCCTGGGACCTTCAGACACCAAGTGAAGCAGCATCCCTAAACTGGCTTCAATATATGCAATTTTTACCTTTAGAACTCCTGGGGGAAAAAATAACAACTTGCCATCTGCCTCCAAAGAAGCTGTTTCTTCAGCTGGTGCCTGTACAATCCTATTTCTTCCAGAAATAGTACAGGTGTTGTCTTTTTTGTTTCACCATCATGTAGGATCCTACTCTAGGACTGTGTTTTCAATCTATAAATGTAAACAGCAGCTTTTCACGGTCAATATCTTGGGGTTTTAAATACCAGCTAATCCCCAGCTGTGGTGTACTGCACTGGGAGGTGAAGCCTGGTGCAGAGGTGTCTATTCAGGAAGAACATCATTAACTTAGTGCTCGTTTGCATTTTCAGGGTCTCTTTCAAAAGGAAACAGCATAATGTAAGAAATGAGTTTTGTAGAAGGAAAAAAAAAAAAAACGACCTTTTGAAACACGGCAGCTGCTGTTGTTTGGCTTTTGAGGGATCATTCCGTTTTCAACATCCTTTATTATGCCACCACCCTGCTCCCTAATGAGCTCCTGAGAAGGCTCGGTAATCCTTGTCTTGAGACTCCCTCTAGTGAGGAGGTGGTGTGCAACTCTGTGTGCCTCTTCGGTGAGAAATCCTTGCGAGTTTTGACAGATGTTGGGTCGCTTCTCCGCGGCACTGAAAGCCCTGGCAGGGTGCGCACAGCCTGTGGGGCTGGCGTGAGCTCAGGAGCTCCGCTGCAGCTGCGGTGCCTTGCCGTGAATGGCAATTCCGAGCACACGAGTTTGCTGAGGGCTCTGCTCCAGGGCCGAGCAGCTCAGCCTCTGCTCCTCCTGGATTTGTGAATTGGGATAGTCTGGGATGAGCACAGTGCAGTTCAGAGGGCTGCCTGTGCCTCCATCCCGCTGTCTGCCGTGTCCCTGTGACAGGAAGCACAGCAATGGAAGCCCTCTGCTCCGTGTATTTACTATTAACAGCAAGGATAAGACAGGGAGAGAGGCTGTGAAACGAGAGATTTGGTGGGGACGCTCTGGGCATTGCATGCACCGGCACCTTCTCTAACGCAGAAAAGGCTCCCTGGGCAGTTTCTGGGGGATAGCAGCTGTGAGCTATTGTGTGTTTAAGGAAACACACGTTTGAGTAAATACAGACTGTGTGCACAGGGACTGAGCAGCGATTGCTGTGCAGCCACTCAGACTCACAGCTGCTTGAATTGATGGAGAAGGGGCAGAGAATGGAGAGGCCAATTCTGGAGTGCTGCTCTATCCCTGCCCTTGTCACTGAAAAATACACCAGGTTTAGAAATCAGGTTATCGCTGATAAATTATTTTCCCTCAGTGATATTGTACTTTACCACACAGCAAGCAGGTAGGGTGTTATTTAGCACGGTTTTTGATAGTATAATTATAAAAACTGTTATGATCGGATATAGCCTAATTCTGGCAAGTGCAGCACTTAAGGCATTAGGTAACATTAGGGTAACTGTAGATGGTTTTGGTATTTGCTGTCTCTGGATGCATAAATGATAGGACTCAAACTCGCTCCCTCTTTTCTCATTATGTAAAAATAAACAATTCATTTTTAGAAATGTAACTAAACTATAGTCAGTGTTGCTGTTTTCAGATGCAAGTTTCATTTCACAGCGTTGGTACAACTGAGACCAACCTTAGGAACAGCTCTTGACATCTGCTACCCACTTTGGCATAAATCACCAAAGGACAAGCCCTAGTTGAAAGCTTCATTTCTTTACAAAACTCTACCATGTATGACATTTTTCCTAATCCAGACACATTTACAAGATGGAAAACTTTAATGTGGCTGGATCTGGCATCCTGTGGATGTCAAGAGACACCTTGCCCCAGCCATTCTCATTTCCTGAAGGTGCCAACACCTGACAGTGAATGCAAAATTCAGGCACATAATGCAACCTATAGAAAAATGTGTTACTAAGCCCATGGGTGCTTCACCTTCTTTGGGATTTCTCTTTTGAATGTGAACAAGTCAGGGAAGTGTGGGGTGGCGTTACGAGCTTGTAATGCTATGGCACAGTAGGATTTTAATTAGTTTGGTTTGTACTTTTATGAATATAGAAAACTGAGCACTCAAGTACCTAATTAGTGAGCAGCTACTGCAGTGAGGCAGCTGCTGCCAGGGAAGAACACAGGATCTTGTACATCTTATTTTAAATCCACATCTTTCCAAAAGCAAGAAGTGGAAGGCAAACAGGAAGGACTCCCAAGGAGGCTTCAGGGTGACCTGTGGCCTATCAATACCTGAAGGGACCCCATGAGAAAGATGGAGAGAGGCTTTTACAAGGACAGTTAGTGACAAGACACAGGGGAAATGGCTTCAAACTAAGGAGGGCAGGATTAGATTAGGATTAGATATTAGGAAGAAATTCTTTACTGTGAGAGTGGTGAGGCACTGGCACAGGTTGTCTGAGAAGCTGTGGATGCCCCATCCCTGGCAGTGTTCAAGGTCAGGTTGGATTGGGCTCTGAGCAACCTGGTCTTGGGAAAGGTGTCCCTGCCCATGGCAGGGGATTTGGAACAAGATGATCTTTAAGGTCCCTTCCCACCCAGGCCACTCCGATTCTGTGAATACAAAGCTGTGCATAGAGATATAAACCCAACCTCCTGCCCACCCACTAAAAACAAAATACTACACCTCTGTCACTGTGCTGAATTTCAATTTAATCCAGTTTAAAAACTAATCTATACAAAGTACAGAGTGGGGCTTTTTTCTTTTTTTTACATATATTGCACCAGAGATATGAATTTGTACAACATTAACCAAATTTTACCCCTTCATCCTCCTACCAAAATCCCAGCCAAGTACAAAACCAAATCTCTGCCTTTGTGGTGGAACTGGTGTCTGTATAAAGTTATACAGTTTTGTAGTAATCACCTCCTAAATGGAAAGCAGAATACAGGCATAAGCACTTGTGCCCATGATATTCCAATCCCTTATTTCTCTGTGGTTATAGCTTTCTACTTCCCCAGTTACAACAATTCTCTACAAAACTCTGGATGCTTCTGAGTAAATGGGATAAGGTGGGCAATTGCCAACAGCAGAGTCAGGACCTTACAATCAAATGTGATAGCCATTGAAACTGAAGCTTGAGCATTACATTACAAAGCCATCATGACATTTAATGGCATTTGGTAGGAGGCAGAAGTAGCCTCCAGGATTGACCTGTATGGTAGAAATGCCTTCACACTAAAGGTTCCAATCCTTGAATCTCTACAAACATCTGTGGCTGTATCACTGGTCCTCTAAACTTTCATGTGGGATGGAAAAAACACAGTAAGACTTCCCCTCGCCTTTACAATGACATTTGAGTAATTCCCTCTTTGTTTCTCTCCTCACCCTCTTACCCATTATCAGGCTACAACCCCAAAGCCAGGGCTGTGCCCAGAGAAACTTCATGTAACTGTAACTATGTCTGGGCCTCTCTGCAAACAGATGAGGCTGTTGAAAGACATTTTAGTCTCCAGACAAAGACAAAATCAAACTGTTGTCAGAATTGCATAGAAATGACAAACAGTGGAGACAATGGTTTTGCAAACTAAAAATGTCATCTGCTTGCATAAAGAACAAAAAGAAAAGGTAAAATAAGTCAAATTGAGTGGTATAAATGAAGGAAATGCAACATGACAACTTACTGGATAAAACAGATAAGGAAACCTAAACTGTTCTGGCACTGACTTCTGCTGCATTGTGTGAACATGAATATGCCCAGGTCTGATGAAAGAAGCCTTGAGCATGGAAGGAATGTGCCTGGTTTCCATCAATTAAGGTTCTTCAGAGTGAGAAATTTCCCAAGTGTCAATAAAAAATGTTAGCAATTGCCTTCTGTTTTTCTCGAGCTTGCCTAAAATATTCAAGTCTTATTTGGAAAGGAACATCCTTCTCTAACAGAGACATGCTTCTGTTTCTTTGCTCAAGCCCCAAAATATCTCTTTTAATGCCACTGTCAGCAGTTAGCCACAGAAGAGGAAGGAAATGTAAAGGATGCTAGCAGAGGTGTGTCTATCTGTTCAAAGCCAGCATGATACAACCAGAACAATCCATGTTTAAAAAACAAACTAAAAAAAAAAAAAAAAAAACCAACCACAAAACCCCAAGCAAACAAGGAAATCCACACAGGGTTTACACTTTGGGATAGTTTCAGTTTGAAATGAATGAGAAGCAGGGACACTGGCACAACTTTTCAGCATCATAATAAAACTGACATGAAAATCAACTTGCTCTTGTAAAATCTTGGCTTGCAACACTAGGGACCTATCCTGGTTCAATACCAAAATAATACATCAGGTAGCACTCCTGGTTTAGGACACTTCATAATCTTAGACCAACTGCTGAAAGACTCATGAGAGTCAATAGTGAGACCTTTAACAAATCCCAGATTCTTGTCTGAGAAGAGCTCTCTGAAGCACATGGTGCACTTTGAAAAATCTGGTTTTATTGTAGGAGGTAGGATCATCTGCACAGAACAAGACAATGAGTCTTGTTCTGTTTTGCACAATATTTCCATCAACATAAAAAGCTTACTTAATAACATGCATAATTTTGAGATCAGCTGGCATCTGATGAAAGAAATGGGAACAAAAGTATTGTCCCAAGGGCCAGCTGAGCTTTCAACTGCTACACAGAATTAATCTCAACAAGGAGGACGGTTCAGATCAATACACAACAAGTACAGTATTCCTTTTGAAGGCTTTCAGTGAAATTCTTAGGTTTCTGTAAACATGAAAAATATTCACTGTTCCACATAAGTCTTTGCTGTGTTTAAATTTTAGAAAGTGCAAATTTTCTGTGATTAACAAGTTTCTTTTTTATTTGGTCTCAAAGAAGAAAGGGTTGGGTAGTGCTGGAAATAGGCCTTTATCTATGGTCTGTTTCCCCATCTTTTGCTTTTCAGCATTTCTGGAAAGAGTTTCTACATCAAACTGGACCTAACTTAACATTCAGGCCTGTTCCCTGTTTCCTCTCTGAGAAGATTCTGATTCATGCCCAAACACAGAATGGCAGATATCTCTTCCCTCTTTGTCAGGGGAGAGTTCAACAGTCCCCTGGCCATAAAAATTTTTAGTATTAATGCTTTCCTTAATTTCCTCCTCAATTATAGCCTCTACATGATCCCCCTGTGTTTCTCACTGATGCACTGGAGAGAAAATTAGTTTAACTTATAAATCAAATCTGACCAATACTTCATCTCTAACATTCTCAATGATTTTACAGTCTGAGGGAGAAAGTTCATGTTTCATTCTGATTTCCTGTCCCCCCACCCCTCCCCCACCCCAAATAATAAAGATGCTATAAAGTTGAGGCACGAGTGGTTAAGGGTGAACTTGATCAGTTCTGACTGCTGGTTCTTGGACATGTCCTGGTGGTAAAGGCTGATCACCTCCTGCTGGGTGTTTTGGTGCATCTCCAGCTTTGTGCTCACCAGCTGTAAAACAAGAAGAGAACCATCTGTAACTTCTCAGTAAACTGGCCCCAAATGTGAAAATACTCTCAAATTCTCTAAATGAAATTCTAAATTCTCTAAATGGAAGTTTCTAGCATAGGGACACTCAAACAAAATATCCTATTTTTCTGGTATATAAGTGGAAACAAGAGTTTTCTGTGTGCCTAACAATGAAATTGGATGGAGATTACCCAACAGATTGCACTATTAGTCAATGGTAGCTCTTAGAACTGCAAGTTGTTTCTGCTTTCTGTGAAATATTCTCACTTGCATAACACATTGTTCTTTCTGAAATAAACCATGTTTTTATGAGACCTTTAATCCCAATATGGGAAGCTTGAAAAACAAATAATTAACAATTTGCTCCTGTATGTTACTCCTCACTGCATCAGTACTTACATTACTCTCCCTTTGTCTATATTTGAGTAATACTAATTTTCACAGTTTGATGAAGATTTCAGAACATGCAGCTCCATTTCTGGATTATTTTTTCCTTAAATTACTCTTAGTAGTTTCAGTGGCCTATAGATTTTAGATAGTGTTTATTTGGATATTCTTGGTTCAGTGAATGAGCTGTGACCAGTTCTGGCCAATATAATGAATTCTTATGACACCTAATTAAAGGACTTTGTAGAAAGACCTTACATCAAATATGTGTGTTAAGAACAGTATCTGCTACAATATTGCCAGTATCAAAAGATGTATCATCTGTAATTACACACAATGGTTTTACTGAAGGTGAGGGGAATTTAGGCTCTTGGAATGAAGGGCTGTAAAATGAAGTTACCCACTGGTGGTTTCAAAGCAAATAAAAGACAGAATTAAACTGGTTCTGAAATCTCCTCATTTCCCTTCACAGAACTGAGTTGGCAGAATTTCAGGGTATCCAGCGAAGGAAGCTGTAATCACTGAACACAGCTCCTGAGGTTTGAAATCCCACTGTTGGCCCTGCAGGAGCAGTTAAGAGCTCCTAGGAGTCAAAAGGCTCCCTGGACAGATCTGAAGCTTATCTTTGAGATCAACATCAAGAAGTTCTTGAGCTTCACTGATCATGTCAGCACACAAACACTGAAGCCAATAAAGCCAGCATAGTTTCAACCTTTCTAGAGAGGAAGAGAAAGCTAATTTAGGATGCAGGGGGCAGCAGAGCCCCTTTAAAGCACAAAGGAAACCCAGGCAATCAGCTATAGATCATGGGACCGACCTGGTCTTATTTATGTCCCTGTTCTTCCCTGGATGCTTAGAAATCCTGGATACCCTAGATGTCAGTATTTTAGACTAATACAACATAATCCTCCTTCTCTGCCCATTGGATGCCTTGTGTTAGGGCTCTGCTTTCTTACTATGGACTTAAAAGCAGTGAGATTTCAGGAGTACTTAGAAGAGTTAGAAACTTCCCTCTTAAAGACAGGTTAGTGAACCTCTCTCTGGAGGTCATTAAAGCTGCATTAAGTTAATAGCTTTAACAGAAAATATGGAGGTAATGACTTTTACACTGCAGATGTTATTTGAAAGTTTGTGTATCTACACAGAAAGACACATACGGGGTTGGATTTTCAGTTCTCCACCTGGTCCTGCAGGAGGATTTCCTTGCTGTAGTTTCTTTTGTTCCATCTGTTTTACAACCTGGGGAAAAATAAAATACAACAGTTGAAAAACTTGGATTTGTCAGCTTTCTCTGACATGACATAAATGAATACACCTAAACCAAATTTTGCAGTTATGTAAAGTCTTTCCTAGTGGGCATACTGTTGAGCTGCTTTAATTCTGAACACCAGACTATGTTTTGCTGTGGTACCATCAGTTTAGGATTTAGCTGGGACTCATATGAGAAATCAAGGTGAATCTCCAGAGCTGGGGATTGTCATGAGCCATTACACATGTAAGGACAGAGAAAAGGGGAAAAGAAAAATATGCCATCCTACATGTACCTGCTGAAGCTCTTGTTTCTGAGCCTGAAGCTGGTCGTGCTGCCTCTGTAGCTCTTCCTTCTGTTTCTGAAGTTCTTCTGCCTTCTTTCTAAGTTCATCTTCCTGCTGGGAAATGTGATTTTCAAACTCCTTCAGCTCATCCTCAGTGAAGAGCTGCTGTTGATCTAGTGTCTGCAAGAAAATAAGTACAAGTGTGAATACTTAGCCAGGAAAGCATGTGTACTTTTTATTATTTTCTTATTAAAATTCTTGCGCAGTTCACTAAAAAACCCTCAGAACAAAATAGTGAGACATGACACTGTGTACACTCAATGAAAACAGCAGAACAGGAATTTCTCAGCTATTTTCTCAACAAAGCTCTACTACAGATTTAGACATAGGAGAAAAATCTCCTCTTTCTTGCGGCTGTGCTCTTATCTTCCCTTTGAAGTGATTCTTAAACAGAATGTCCATTTCCATTTGAAAAGCACGTGTGAAAAGCTCTTCCCGAATCCCCGGGGTGGCGCCAGACCTTTTCCGCTGGTGGAGTTCACATCTGCATTACATTAGGCTGCCGCAGCTGAACACTGCATTCAGCTGAGGGGCTTAACGACACACATACCAAAGCAGAGCTGAAAAAAACCAAAGGTCACAGACACGCCGTTTGCTTTCCTGCTCCAAGTGCTGGTAATGGTGCTGTGTGTTGTACTTGGAACACGTTTTCATTACCTCCCAGCTGTCTGGCTCCAAAAATTCCTTTTTCTCTGTAGCTCGCAGGAACTCTTCCAGAGTCACTAGCCGGTCCTTGTTGATGTCAACCTATTCGAAGCAAAAAATTAAGCTCAGTCTAAAGGACAGGTTTTGGTGGAGCTAATGTTTTAATTTCATCAATCAAATATAAGCATTTTAAATTTTTTTAAATGTCCCATTTTCAAGGGAGTGCCCACATTTTCTGAAGACTTCTCTCATAAGCTTATGTAGCTTAACAAAAATAGAACTAAAAAGTAAATCCTGACATTTTACTTCAAAATTCACTGGCTTTATTGGAAACACTTGGTTCACAGTACCAACACTAATAGTGGAATGTACTTTTTTTTTTTGAGAAAAATGCTTTGTAGCTTTCTGGTAACTACTCTGACTCACAGTTACAAAATTATCTCCACTGTTAGAGGGGGAGGTTTTGAAAAACAAAAATCCCACCCATCTGAATTGTGTCAGAATCCTTTAAGGGAAAGGGAGGAAATGCTTCCCTTTATGACTAATAGATGACCAGGCTTGCTCTGTTCCTCAAGTTTAAGGAATAATGTTGAATACAGAAATATTATGGGTGGAAAACAGTGGCTCAAAACACCCCCTTTCCATTCCTGTGCCTCCTGAGCTGAAAACCCATCAGTCCCAGTGAAGATTTTCACTGTCACAGGTGATAGCTCGAGCTCTGAGGCCCCTGAGCTGTGAGATGTATGAAGGAAGACATTGCTCTACTTCCTCATCTCACACCTAAATCCTGCCATTTGTCAAGTGCCAAAGCACATTTAGAGTGTTCCTTGTCTGACACACAATTCACAAGGAACTTCTGTTGAATCTCAGTATCTGCGAACAACCGAGGCTACAGCACAATTCCTCCTCTGGAACTCCTTAAATAAAAACTAGTCAGCAGGCATGACACCAGAATACAGGGACAGGGCTTGAGAATCGGAACTTGACATGAATCCCAGCACAAGCAGCACTCAGTGTGACAGCCCATCCCTTTCTGCTGCACTTGGACAACACTTCATGTTAGGAGAACTGTATTTTTTGTACACAGATGGAAATCAGCCCCCACCTCATTCATTACATGTTCTCTCATTCTCAGCCTTTCTTCTTCCATTTCAACCATGTCATCCTCTTCATTCTTGGGATCATAAACTTTTTCTAACTGAAATTTAAAATTAGTACATGTTAGTTTGAAGAAAAGGCTGCTCATTCAAATAGCAGAGCATATCTGGAGAAGTGGTGTGAGATGTTGCTCTGTGTGTGCAATTCTCCTCTTTCAGCACAGTATTTAAGCAACAAGTGAGCCTTTCTTTCCTAAGAATGAAGTTTTCAGTTAATTCATGTGGTCTGCTACAATTCAGTGCTGTGGATGTTACAGTAAAGTTGACCTCAGTGTGCACAGGCTGATCCTACATTTGATTCAAAGCAGGCAGAGATTCCACGTGGTTTCTGGAATGGGAGAGAGTGGCTTTTTCACCAGGGCACGCAGCTGACCCCGTAAGCACTCAGGATATCACAAGACAAATTCAGTGCCAAATTTAATGGTTCGCTTCTCTTCTTGCACAATGTCTTTCTGAAGAGTTCATGCCTATTTGCTTCTGCTTGGCTTTCTCAGGCACTGAGTTTCACTTGCCCAGCCACAGGTAACATTAAGGCTATTGATTTTTACACTACAAAACTATAAAACAGCGAGACATCTGTCAAAAAAGACTGCACTGTATCTTCATTGTAGTGAAGGAGATTATAGAAAATTATTGTACCATAGTTGCATTTTCACAGACAACAAACCAAGGTTTAAAGAAGCTAAGAGCCTGTCTACTTTATCAGATGTACATGTGCTTCAAAGTAGCCAGGTACAAAACACAGGAACTTTCTGTAGCCACATCCACAGTGCTATCCCTGAGCCAAGTCACAAAAGTGTCACTCTTCTCATCAGACTTGTTGATAAACACCAAATGAGCACAGGTGTCCAGCCTCAGAACCTCAAAACCTCTACCAGGCTGCATCTAGGCAGAGCAAGAGAGCAGCTCTCTACATTGCAATTTACACAGGTAATACCTATCCTGCACATTAGTTACAGAATCTCCAGCAAGCCAGGGGCAGAGAAATACATGAGCACTAGATCTCTGATCTTTCAACTACTTTATTTTGCCTGCTGGTAAGTTTTACACTTTTGTAGAAATATTAAGAATGCATAAAATTTGGCATTAATACTGTATTTTGTAGTCCAAAGCCCCCAAATATACTTGGGAAAAACAGACATCCCTGTAACCATTTACTGAAAGAAGTAAACCTCTAAATATTTTTTTTTTTACCTCTTTAGTAAATAGAGCTTCTAATTCTTGCTCATCCAGGAAACCATCATTATTGACATCTACAAAAAGAAGTTTCAAAATACAAGTTGAGTATGTATAGAAAGTCATACACATAACAGATCTCCAAGAGTTAAGTAAGGATCAGTGTACACATCTCATTTAACAAGAAGTTGGTTACATAGGTTATTTCTTCTGTTTAGTTTTTTATCAGGCATTGGCTGGAGTGTATTGCCACTTTTGGTTGGTTGGACAAGTCTGGAGCAATCTCTCTACTTCTCAGATTAGCAAACTGAAATAGGTCACCACAGGATTGCGCAGAGTGCAACTGCCAAAAAATATTGCTGAGAACAAGTTGTCCCCATTTAACCACTAAATTTGTAATTAGACTCAGGAGCTACAAGATTCTGCAGAAAAACTTTGACTGACAATATGACTCTCAAAAAAATTGAAGTGCTGCACGAAAATCAGCACTTGAGATAAGTGTAAAATGACTTTTCATTACAAATGAAGAGAGGAGAATACTTGATAACTAATGATCCATCTTTTATCCTACATAGTGCTCTGAATACTGTTACACTACCTCTGAAACGGAAAGAGAATATCTACTTCAAATTATGAGCCAGTATTTTTGTGTAATTGCCTCAAAGTTTTCTATACACTAAGTTCTAAGGCAACAGGTGATTTCAGCTATTTCTGTTAAGTTTTGCACAAACAAGCTACCAGAAACTTTCAGAAAGCTATGCTTCAAAATCTCTTTCTAGAAAGAAGAGTTAAGATTCAGTAACTATAACTAGATGATCATTAAGGTCCCTTTGGACCCAAACCATTCTATGATTCTGTAATACATACTTATGTTTTATAGATTTTATACATATTTTATAAACTAAAAGATAAAAGTTTAGACTCAAACTAGAACACTTTTCTGCATCTAAATCATCATCTTTGAGGTTACTCAGATTCTGGGTACCGTTCAACCCTTTGCAGCTTAGTGCCAGGCAGGATCTACTTGGGTTACTTTATGATGAAGCATTTAACAATTTCAGAACATAAGATTACATGCTGACATAATCACACGTAAAGCAAGATGTTCATTGAGATGTATCCTTATCTCTGCTACTGCTACCACTTATTGTTTCTAGCTGCCCATTCCTCAGAAATCTAGAGGCAGGATTAGAAGGGTTTCATTTTATCAAGGGAATCTTGAAACTTCTGAAGAGGCTTGGCCCTTCTATGACCACTCTGAAGATTAGGTGTGTCTGGTACTTATCTGCACAGATGATGAGAATGCAGGTTTTGCCCCTACACAAACCTCTGAGGATTTATTCCCAGTACACACTGTGCAAGCAAAGTTATAGACATGGACAGCCCTCTAAGTATCTATACTTACCTAAGGAATCACTACTGGTTTTTGCCTGTATGATTTTAGGAGTAGTTAAACAAAACTCTACATGTTTTTAAATGTCAAGCTCCATTTAAAACATTGCATGAAATTTACAAACAGTAACAAATATTTCCTCCTCTGTACTATTCAGATTCATCCAAGTTGCTTGAGGTGTAAGACTTCCTCCTAACATATGACAAACTTGTCCTCAGCAGAATGTAACAAAGTCACTTCACTTGTTCATTAGATTAAAACTAAACCTCTTACCGTGCAATTTGAAAAATGTTTTGGGGTCAAATTCATTAGGATCTAGTCCATCTGCTTCTTCCCACACCTCTTTCAGTTGATCTTTGCTCCCCTATAGATTGGTTACAAAGAAAAACTATTCAAAAGACAATTTAGTGTAATTTCCCTGCATTACCTTTGCATTATGGTTTCTCTGAAAGGCTTGCTTTATTTGCTCATTAGTCATGTGGCAAATGGAATCAGTGGCATTTTCTTTCATTCCCTTTAGGTCAAGTCTAATACTTTCATTGGACAGAAAGGCCCAGGGAAAGAGGGAGTGTAAAGGAAATGCATATTCTGTGGAAAGGAGCACCTGTAATAATAATTCATGGCCACACAGCTCCAGCCAGAAACAACAGCTGAAGGAAACTGAATTATTTTGCCTTCCCTAGAGCAAATGGAACTGAGATGCAGCTCCTTGCAGGCCAGGAATACCATGAAGGCATCTCTGCAGTTGTGAATACTGTTGTGGCTTCTTCCTCATGAGTTTCAGTGTCTTTGTAAGCAAGAATTCTGGCAGCAAATAGCACATTTATACAGAAAGAATGAGGTTTATACAGTGGGGTTTGTAATGCTCTCAGCACTGTGCCCACTCTCTGCTCCCATGGCAGTGGGAAGAGGCAAATGATGAGAACAAACAAAATACACCCTTCTGTGTATTAGCTATTTCTCTCTGGAAAGGAAAGCTCACACTCAGTCACTTAAGAACAGGATGTGGCCTTACAGGATGGTGAACTTTAGGGTGATCTCCATGTTTTTTCTTCATCTCCTCAAATTTGGATTCTTCTCGCTTCCTCTTTTCTTCATCCAGTGTTTTTAAATATTCTCTCCTCTCATGTTCTTTCATCATCTCGTATTTCTTGAACTCCTCATGCCGAGTCTTGTCATAGTTTTCCAGGTCACTTGTAGCCTAAAAATACAGATATATGCAGACATGATTACGTAACATAATCTGATATTAAAAACACTGTATTGTTCAGATCCATGGGCAAGCCTGGCCATTTATCCATTCAGGGCAGATTGGCTGGGGGTTCCTTTCACATGACAGTGATGCGGAAACATCTCTCCCTCCTTTGTCATTTGCACAGAAATTAATTTGTAAGGGTTCATCTGCTGGACAATTTTTGCAATTACACGGTGCTGTAAAAAGGCATCAAGGTGTCCTTTCTCATCAGTGAGTAATAAATGAACTCAAGTTAATCAAGTCCTATGCTAATAGTACCATTAACTCCTTGATCATTTCAGAATAAGAACATTTGTAGCTTATCCTACAGTTTAATGACAAAAGTGCCTTCATTAATAACGGGACTTAGTTTGCAGCAGTTTAATACAGATTAAATAAAAATATCCTAAACAATTAAATGGAGAGAAAGGGTATGAGAGGAGAACTTGTGACAAGTTCTTGCACAGAGTTTAAAGATGTGTCATCTTCCTACAGGTTGAGGCATTAAAGGATGTTTTGGTAGTGCTTTTCAAAGTAGCATGTTTACACCTGATACTGTCTCTCCATTATTTACATTTTACTTTTCAGATTCACTGTATGTTTTAAAAAACAATTCCAAAGCTAAGACCCCCTTGAGTACCCAAAATAAAATGTGGTATATAGGAAAGGGCTTGCCTTTACCAGAGGTAAAAAGCATAATAAATAAAACCCCAACCCCCCACAGTGGTTCATATGTGGCACTCACTGCTTTGATCAGCATATCCAAGTCTTTAGGTTCGAAGGTGTCAGGATTCTGATGGTTCAGGTGCTCAAACTGCTTAAGGAGAGCCTGATGGTCTATACCAGTGTCTGGAAGAAAAGGTAAGCATGTAAAACATCAAAATAAGTTTGAAATCCAGCAAAATCAAGAAGTCTTTCATATAGGAGCTTATGCCTTGTAAGTGCCTGAGGCTCCCTGAGCACTGGATAATTTTTTTGTTCTTGGAGGAAACTACAGCAACATTTCTGAAGTTGCTTTTCCTGAAGGAGGTTGGCAAACTTGATGGCAATTTGCACTACATTCCTTCTGATGGGTCAGTGCTGCATTGCACACAATCATTTTACATGCACAAATTACAGCTTCTGTTTCAGCAAGAGAAAATATGATCAATTTGAGCTTTACAAAGTAAAAAAAAAAAGTATTCTCTTTTACATAAATGAGATAGTTGAAATTATGATCTATCAAAGCTAACAGCTTGCATATTTCTCCTGCATGGGAGACCTCCAACTCTTCTATTGCCCTGGACATTTTGCGAATGACACACATCTGGCCAAAGATTTATGTATAGTATGATGTAAAATTGTATCAAATCAAAGAAACAAATATTCAAACTTCATTTGTGGAAAAAAGAGAAGTGCAAGACAGTGGAGAGTCAGGTCTTGTGTCTGAAACCTGGAAACGTTTTCTCTTCCTTATGA
Source organism: Eopsaltria australis (assembly GCA_034509425.1). NCBI lineage: Eukaryota > Metazoa > Chordata > Aves > Passeriformes > Petroicidae > Eopsaltria > Eopsaltria australis. The sequence continues at coordinate 1,357,734 of JAVTVJ010000241.1, forward strand.
CAGGAGTGACACCCACCCATATCAACACACAATGCACTAACAACTCAACTCAGGCTTTTCTAGCTGTTACCACGGTCTCAGAACACTATGCTACATAATAACATTCTCTTAAGTGTATGCTTTGATATGTTGAGTACAACAATTGTGACAAGCTTTTACTAGATGGCTTAGAAAAGAATATTTTATTTGCTTAAAAAAAATGAAATCACAATTATGAACATACTGTTCTTTCACAAACTATCTGCTTTACAATCAATGCTGTGTTTGTATTAACACAAAACAGCAAACACTGGCCAGGGCAGATTTCAACCATCATTCCTCCCTGGTGAGATCACAATTTTGGTTTAAATATATGTGCCTTTGTCTGTGTTTGAAACACTTTTAGAAGTGTAATAATAGATTTAAGAAAAACCAACAAACACTAAAATAACAGCCCCCAAACCCATTTTTCTCCATTTCTTACATTTAGAGGAAAAGATTCATTCTATTTGACACTATTTACTTGCCACATCTGAGACCAACTCCTATCATTCTTCAGTCAAGTAGGATCTTGGTGAAAATGTTTAAAAACACATAAGGATGAGGACTAAATATACATGCAGAATGTAATCTCAGATCTGGCTGTCTGGGGTCTTTTAAACCTGATCCAGCTGGGAGGAAAGAAAAGAGGGGAAGGGGTATGTGTGCCTTTTTTTTCTTTTTTGTAGATCAAACAGAAGACTAGGATACTAAGTGGTGTTATAGGGAAAAGATTACCAGAGCAAAAAAAAGGAAACTGAATCACTCTCCCTGCTGCTGCTATAATGCTCCCTGTGCATATTCCAAGATGTTGTCTAGGTGTGTAGACACAGCTGTATTTTACAGGTAATCTGGCCATACTTGGATATGATGTGAAACACTCATGGGCAAAGCTGACTATAAACTTTGCAAATGTTTTTACATTTAGTACTCATCTGAATATTCTGAACTGCAATAATCTCTTCCTAAATATAAGATCTCACATTTACAGGTAACATCTGTGCTGTTGGGGGAAATTATTTTTCTAAAGCACACTCTGTTAGTTACTATTGATTTATGAAAGTAGAGAGGGCTAGAAGTAATCAGTCCATTAAACTTCACAGTATATAAAACAACTGTGTACACAGGCAGGTATCATTAGCTGCTGTCACCTAGCTGTGAATGTCACCATGCTGTCACTGGACTGCTTGTCTGCAGCAGGAGTAACATCCCCATAAACATTTATTTGCATGTGCACACTTCTTCAGTCTATTTGCCATATTTAAATTCAGTTTAGCCTGCAAGACAGATCCCTATTCTGGGAGTATTTTAATTTGATACATTATGTATTCAATTCCTTGGGATTCCCCTTGAAAACTTGCAAACATCTTTATAAGAAAAAAATACTGACAAAAAAACTCATTTTCTACCCCCTAAGGATATGAAATACTGTGACATGTTGTTTTCTTAAACACAGTCCTACTATGTTACTTGTTCTCTGTGAGTAATCTATGAACTGATGCATTACAAAAGTAAAAGGTTGAAAATAAGAGGTAGAAGCATCTGAAAAATCCACTGACAGAAACAGGTTCAGTTATTTGTAAAAGAGCTGGCTTTTCTCTTCTCCCCAGTTTCCTATAAAGACAGGTCTTTAATGGCTCCAGGCCAGCTCAGAAAGAACACTCACTCTCAGCTTAGTCATTATTGGTGACAACAAACAATGCACTACTGCTGGACTTTGACATTTCTCTAACACAATTCCATCTGTTAACTCACCTTGATAAATTCTGTATTCTTACCTTGAACAGAATCCATTTTAGCTTTAATCAACATTCTTAATCTTGCTACCTCTTGTCTTTTTAGTTCATCCAGCCGTGTTCTCACATGGTGGCTTACTAAATCAAGCTCTCTGCTTAGCTTTCCACTCTGTCAAAAACCAAAAAAGTTGCATATGAATACTGGAAAAAAGCAGCCTTTAGGATTCCCATTAGACATAAGCTGCAAGACAGCAGACTAGTGGCAGTCTCTGGCAATACTGTAGCCCACACTGTAAGAACCTCAACAGGTTTTTGAAAAGCAAATTCACAGTTTTTATGCCTATGGTTATAGAAACAGAGAGGAATCCTAAAAGCTTTCAGAAAAGAGAATTTCTAAGTGTCTTGCTCCTCCAAAGAGCAAGACCATAACCTTGAAGGAGCAATGCCTAATAATGTCTGTGACAAATTTCTTGATCAAATATTCTCAACTGAGTTCAAAAGAACTGTGAGAAGCACACAAAGTGCCTCATGCACTTGAGGAGGGCTGTTACACTTGAGGGGAGGTACAAGGCAGCAGCAGCCAACAATGTGTACTGCAAGAACCTGGAAATGGAGAGGAATCTCAAAGGGAGAGACTAAGTAGGGAAAGAAAACACAAGCTGCCAACAGCAACATGAGGGATTAAAGGAAACACAAAAGGCAGGAGCTTCTCCTTAATCTGTCACTTCAGACTGTTTCCTACTTGTCCCTTCCTAAATTTCTGGTTCCTGAAGGGGCAATGCAGAGCAACCACCACCTAGAGCCAGGAACTAAAGGAAGAAAGAATACAACATACGTGGCTGATGATTACGGATTTAATTAACCTTATTTTAACTCTTTTTTTTTTGAACCTACCTTTATTTCCTCTATGTCAGCAGTCTGGAGTTTCTCCCTGAAATGCTTATCAGTTTCCAAGACATCTATTACTTGCCTGAGATATTCATCATAATAAAGTCCTGTATCCTTAAAAAAAAGAGGGGGGAAATTGAAGAATGAATATACTGACAAACAATTAGTTAATTAGTTTTGTTTAAATACAGTTATTAAACTGACACTCTAATCTCAGCAACATAGGCACTATGCTATCTTACATATCTTTGTTTTTTCAGATTTGCATCATTGCCCTACAGCAATTTATGATTGATTTGTTTCAGCAACTGACAAGGAAGAGAAGAAAAGTGATTAGGAATCCTTGTAATACACAAGCACCTGTCAGGTTAATATAGTGTGTGGCTTCTTTAAAACAGTGCACTTCATTTGTTACTGTTCTGTTTGAAACACTGAACTGGAATCAGTGAGTGGAATTTCCTAAGGCACCACCCAATCACTTGAAATAAGTCTCTGTGGAACAGTGTGCTCTTCCTGTTGTAAGCTGGGAATTCCTCCCATGTGCCACCTCAACTTTAGCAGCTCATTGAAAAAAAAATAAAGAGCAAATTTAAACAGAACCTCCCCAGAGATGGCACTATGACAATTCTGGGGGATATTAGTTTCCTTCTAAAGAAGTTTGCTATATCCAGATTACTAACAATTAGGATAAACACTTAATCAGACAAGTTTCTTTATACTTACTGGATTTTCTACTTTCTCTCCTTCTACATGGCCTTCTGCTTTGACTTTTGTCTTATCTATGTCTATGGGTACAGCTTCCAAGGCCATTAGGAGACATGTCATCAACAAAAGACACTGCTGGGGCAGGACTGATAACCTCTTCATCTGAAATGAGACCAAGTCACAAAAATTAACATACATCATCTTACTGTACTCAGTAAAATCTTCTTACACTCCTACATGGAAACCTGTAATAACCCACTTTCCTCATGATGTTCTGCTCTCAAGGAACACAAAAACTCAAAGAAGTAAATGCAGCCTTAATTTTAAAGGCTATTCTTAGGCAAACAGATTTCCTCAGATCGGCTTCCACTTGTGTGCCAAACCTAAGTTGTAAATGGTGAGAGGTTTTTAACACGTTCAGGTATTATCAATAACAGATGGGAATACCTATTTAGGATGTTCAAGTCTCACATAACTAATACTGACATTCCTATTCAGATCATGTCTTTGCTGTATTTACTGGCAAATTCCTGAAGATAATTAAGGACAAGGACACTGAATCAGATCTTAACACAGTAATGCCCGTGGTTTTTATGTTTCAACACTGAAGTACTTTGCCTAATTTGGAGTCAAGATCCCCTCCAAAATTTATTTGCAGGAAGAATATTTTACCATCCATATATCTGTATTTCTGGTTGATAAAGATTCCTAAAAAATGGTGTTCACACTACCTGAAATTGTTGCTGAGGCTGGGGCTTTATTAAGCTGGTTTCCCTCATCCTTTCTTTAGTGTCTTAGGTGGAGCTAACTCACACATAATTTGATAAGCACTGAGTACTTTGAGCTCTTGACCTCTGTCTTCTTCCCCTCTATCAAACTTGGTTGAAAATAATTCATTCAGAAGCTGGGAAGATGGAATAATTAGATAGAGTGAGTACAGGGAATCCAGCTAAAAAAAGTAATGATGGAAATCCAGCATATGAGAGTACAGTCAGGCTTTTGAGACAATCTGGCCAATTCAGACTTTGACACTCCACTGTCTATGGATATTCTTCTATAAGAAGTTTGAGCAAACTGCAGAATTACATTGGTAATATAAATCACCTCCTGGAAGGTGAAAGTTGCCAGTCAATGACTGCCTAAATTTAGCTCAGATATGTCAAAGAAAAAGACATAATATTGAAGAAATGTGCAGTCAAATAAATCAGAAGTGTACCTGCTACAAGGGGAATTTCTGTACATGCACTTTAGCAAGTCATGTGAGGAATTCCATCAAAAGTACTTATGTCCACCAACAATAAATCTCTTTTTAAGGGAGGGGTGAGAGGAACAAACTAATGATGGTGTCAGTGCCAATTTTCCTGACTACATGATCTAGTATTTGACAGAGAAGCATTGCTTTTGCTTGGGTTAAGCTGCCCTTTACTATGGAAATAAATGTTGATAGAAGTGCATACTTTATATTAAGCATTGTTGACACACTTTATTCCCCCTTATTCAACTGCTAGGGAAATAAAAGCACTCATAAAAAAAAATAGAAGATGCATTCAAGATGTGCAGAGATATTATTTCTTTTGTTGAGGATGAGGAAATAGCTGGAGATAAAAGTATATCCACCTATCCATCTATTCTTATATATGTCAAAAGCTCAAGAATTACAATAATTTTCTAAAACAGTTTTTTCTTAATCACATCTTCAGCAAAAGGAGCCTAAATGGATTATGCTCTGCAAATACCTGTTAGTTGCATTTTTAAAAATAACTAACATCTGATCATTACCAGATGGCATCACAGGAGCTACTGTTGCTGCCACATTGAGCATTTGAAATTGGATGTCAGCACTACTGTCAGATTCACAAGTCTGACTAGTCTTGCCTGGGTTATGCCCTTGAAACAAGCAAACGAACACAAAAAGAAACCAGACCCAGACTGATTTGCTGGAACTGGTAAGTTAATTTCTATACCTCTACACAAACTGTTGCCTTGCAGGGACTTACAGAGCTGACGAGTGAAAAGCTTAGTTATTCACCACAGCTTTTAAAAATGCCCTAGTTCCAGTATGTTGGGTGTTTTTAATTACAGAATATTGTTGTATAAATGCTGTACCTAGCTCTGTAATTTAAACAGGATTTAATCACAGGAAGTGATAATAACTAAGAAATACTAAGTCTTCAAGTCTCCTAATCTTGATGTAGATGCCAAGACTCAAAGTAGTTCTTGGTACTACAGGTAAAACAAAAACCTACTTTGCTCAAGTTCTTGTAGAGTATGAATGGGGCAGAATAGTAATCTCTAACTGAAAGGACAAAAGCATGCATGAAGTCTAGGAAATGCATATGCAACAAAACTAATAAATCCCCAAATACTTATCAAGTATATAATAATTATATATATACTCTCAGCATTTTTTGAAATATTCTTTAAAAGGTTACATATGTTTGGAGTATTCCTTTTGAAAAAGCGTAGCCTTCCAATAATCCTAAAAGTCTGGAACCTGAGAGATGGACGTTTTTCCAACCAAAATAATTCCATATATACCAAATCATAGTAATGAAATTAATTTAATATTATTATACACTGCTCCAGTTATGCAAGGTGTGTAAACAGTGCTTTAGAAAATCATTCTGCAGCTATGAAATGAGCATGCTCATTTCAGGTAAGCCCAAAAGGTGATGGCAGAGAAGCACAGAAAGCCAGAAACTCCTGGTGCTTCCCACAGGTCTGGCACTGACTCGTTCTTTGCCTACAGCGAGTACTAAAGCCAACACTTTCAACAATGACACCTGGCCTTTGATCCATTTTAAAGACATCTCTTGAAGCTCCTGACCTACAACTTCCAGTAACATGAACAATTGGGGAGATAGTAATTGCCAGTTTGGGTTGAAGAGGGGCACACTCAGACTTTTCTGACTTTTTCCTTGCTACTGAGGAATGCTGCCACATAAAATGTCCAAGCTGAGCTGAAACAACTGAGATACAAGTAACCATGCTAGTCTGCCAGATCCCATATGAGGCAGCACATTACCTCCAGATTTGGGATGGGCAACTGGAGCTCTATCATCCTTTACCTCTGCAGCAGTCATCAGAGTTCATCTATCAAAAGGCCTAATCAAACTGAGTGCCATTGGCTCTGCTGACTTTCTGTGGAATTTGTGCTCATGGGCAATGGGGTTTTTTTAAACCTTATAATTCCATGCTGCCATACATAATGGGAAAGACTGGATGGTATCACAGTATGTTCTTCACATCTATTTGATGTAATAGGCTGCTCAGAAGACTACATCAGGCAATTCGGGTCCAGGTTGTGCAGGGGGTATTTTTATTGTAGCTTTTTTGATAAAGCAAGCTAAAAATTTCACACATACCGGAAAGAATTAAAAGCAGAGGAGTCCAAAATTGACTCTATCATCACAGCTGACTTTGCAGACAACTATGCCTAACACAGCATTTCCCACAGTATTTTGAGGAACCCAGCTGTGATGTAACAAATTTGAAATACATTTATTAGAATAAAAAATAATTACCTAGCGAAGACAGAGTTACTGTATTTAGGTATCTACTAGTCCAAGACTATACTTACTCAAATTTCCTTGAGAAAAGCAGGTGACTAAGACATGAGTCAGCCTTTAGAGTGTGCCAGTCACACCTGAGTCACTGACCATCTTCTACTCTGACGTGTATTAGAAGAGAGAAACCAGGCCCATTGCAAAATCTAACATTAATCACCTGACAGAAATACTCAGGACAATTCTCAGCAATTGTAGGGAAGAGCGAGAAAAGGCTGGGTGAGTGGAAAACTGAGGTTCCCCTTTTTGTTCCACCAAGTGAGTTCATTCCACTCTCAGCCCCACCAGCTGCTTTTAAGAATTCTGAACTTCTGAAAACCCATTCCTGGATGCCCATCCCTTCCCAGGCATTTAGAGTGCATCCATGTGTCTGACCCAGCAATGTGGCTTTATTCTGCACTAGAGCTACCAAGTGAACAATCCCAGAGGGTGCTGCAGATGAGGAGCAGTGTCAGTTTGCTCACTGCCATCAACAGTCCATAATGCACAACACACACCCTCCTGCCCTGCCATGTGGGATATTATTGTTACTATTCATCCTACTTCTATAAGCTTTAATAGAAATATAAACTGTTATGGATCTGCCCAGCTGACTAACTATTTTCTCAAAGACAGATGGAGTTACTATTACAATTGGCATCTGGAAAATAAGTGATTTTTAAAGTCAAAGACAGGTAGCCCACCTAGATGTAAAGGTAGCACAACTGTAATCTGCTGGTATCAGAAATCAATCTTATCTTTACTAGAGGGATAAACAAACATTCCCACTTGTAGTGGGAATAAAGAGAATTAATCATAAAAGTAGTGCTGTAGAACTGACAAATACTGTTGTTTATAAACAAAGCAAATATCCTAGGCTTTCAGGGAAAAGGCAAAATAAAAACTTCTCCGAGTACTTTAAAAAACAGTGAGAGCCAAAAGAATGAGACAGTCAGCAGAAAACAGAGCCACCAATGTACTTGCATGAACAGAAAAATACAACTGGAAAAGAAAAGCCACGGGCTGCCTGCCAGCAATCTTGATAATTTGTTAATCACAAATTCCTATCAATGTCAGTGAAACAGGATTGAACAATTTGAATTATAAAGAGCTACAGGCTTTGAAAGGTACCTTCAAAATGCTACTTCTAAAGTTTGTTCTAGGAACACTAACACAAGCTGCTGAACACCTATTTTATACAGCTGTCAGGTGTTAGAATACAAACCCAAACAATTACCTTTCCTTAACGTAGCACCCATTGCTCAGAAAACAGCATCATGAAGGTACTGACATCTCCATCACCTTCCCAGCAAAGCACAAATATTTTTAAAGAAATGTCAAAGTTTCTAAAACTGAGATAGACAAAACCATACAGTGATATAAGGGCGCAGTGTCTGCACATACAGAAGCTCAGTGGATGGTTATGATGCAAGACAGCACAACACTGTAAATGTCACATTGCACATTTGCACTTGCCAAACCCATGTGTACCACGCTGGGCAATGAAAACATAAATCTGGACTCACATAATACACAAATAAACCCACCTATTCACAAATTTCACATATGCCTGCTCTATCGATATGGAAGTAATTAAACCTGTGTGAGAGTGCAGATGTGCAGGATAACAGCAATGTTCTCTACAGTCATTACTGTAATGTGACTTCCTATTTTTATGCTGTACACTGGAGAAATAAAGAATCTTCACAGGCAGAATTAAAAAAAAAAAACAAACCAGGAAATAGAAAAAATGTATCTACTGATTTTTATTTTTGTAAGAATATTCCACCCTCAGTACTAGAATGATATGTAAACTATTCCCTCATCCGTCTGTTCCAGTCACCTACCATCTTCAATCTGCTTTCACCTCTCTGAAACAGCAATGTACCTGTTCAAACAGGAAAGGTTTCATTCCATGGGCCTTTTCCCATGTCTTTAAAAATTACTTGCAAATATATAAATTGAGTCGCTCATAGATTCTTGAAAAAAATACATTAAGTGTTTGAAATCAGGCAGAATCAGATTATTCTTCTGCCATATTCTGTTTGGAAACACCAGTGTTAGTTCCTCCCATTCTTTCAGGAGCAGTTGCTGCAAAGACACCTTAAGCTCTCATACCTTAAGCAATGATGAAAGTCCATGAATCAATAGTTAATTCATCTTCTTCACATTGTTTGTCCAATGAGTTAATGTGGCATAAGCACATCTGACATGTGGCAGCAATTTTGAGAAGCAAGTGGAAAAACCTGTTTGCACTCACTCTGTTGAGCTGAACCTCTGGTTGTGGTGAGGGTGTCTCTTCACTTGGTCACCAGTCCCCTACACTGAGGTTGCTCCTTGAAGACATGAGCAGGAAATGACATGCAAAGGGAAATGGCTACAAGCTGCAATAGTTCTCCCCTCATAAGTTAATGTTCAAAACACAGCAATACCTGCACCCTTCCCTTCCCAAATGAAAACTGATCCTTTTACAAGTGAATATGCAAGCTATTAACTATTCTAAGCCAGCTATTATTGCTATATAATTATAGATATATAAAGTTTCATTATCTTTCAAGTATTTTCTTTTCTCTTCTGTCAATGTTGTTCACTAACCCCATGACTCAGATGTTGCTTTTTTTTCCTGGCCAATATCCAACAGGTTTCACATTGGTCATGCTGTCCTAATCTTTTGTGAGAGCACATCCCACTCAGTTCTCTGCACCAGCAGACCTCCCTTATTTTTTCAAGAAGCATTTTAATCCTGCATGTAAATAGCTCTTTATTAAACAGTATTATTTAAGTACATAAAGGCAGCAGAATCATTTTTTTCTTATCCTGTTTACTTGACTTAAATTCTTTTCTTTTGAGTTGTATTTGTTACATTTTCACTGCACTTGAGCTGCTTAATTCTCATTACAACTAAAAGCTGGCTGATGGAACAGCTGCTTTTTTCAGCTTCCCAGAAAACACAGCATGCCTCAACTGTGCCTAGTACAACATTTGCTGAAAGAGCCTCCTTTTAAAAAATGCACTTCAGCTGTTTTATTAAATGAGTCATCCAATAGTAACACAAACTACGAATGCTCGAGTGGGAGAGAGCAGTTTTATGTTCAAACCACATACAATATAGGATAATATCACAAAAGAACACAACTATGTCCAGAAAGAAAGATGGCATAGAAGCAAATTGTCTGCTGCTACATGTGCTTAGCTCTGTCCTAAGGGAAGTCTGAAAACTTTTTTTCTTCTTGTTGCAATGTTAATGGCTCATCCTTTAAAAACCTGAGAGCACACACAAATACATATACATATTTATAATATTACCTGCCTCCAAGGAGTTTCCCTATCCTGGCTTCAAACAAACAACAAACACTGTCTACAAAGCTTCCTTACTAACTGAAGAACGTTGAAATAATTAGGCTTGTTTTTCAAAGCAACTTGCTTGGTTTTATTAATTCTTTCCAACAAGGCTGGCTCAGAAAAAGATTTATGAAGCCATGAGTCAAGCAAAAACTTGTACTGAATTCAATGTATACTTGATAAAAATCTTATCAACTTCAAAAGGAAATTAAAAAAAAAAATACTGCTACAACTATAGCTTCCTGCACTCTAATTTCAGTTCCCACACAGAACATAACACAACAGTACACTTGGAGTCTCATAAATTCATTTGTCATAAATGTGAACAGCAATTTTGTCAGTGCTGACGTAAAAAGCAACCTGAAATGTGCTACTCCATGTGAACAATGAATTAGCTCGAACTCAAATCAAAAAGCACTTCAATTATTCTAACAATATGCATTTTGTTCTACTCAACAAGTGACGATGCTAAAGTAAGCCTTGAAAGCCCCAGGAGTCCCAGGTAACTTTTTTCCCCTTTGAAGAAGAATTCAAAGTAGTTATCCAGAATAAATCTGGATCTGATGTAGAGCCAGATTTAAAAATATTTAGGCACTTAATGATAGCTGCCTAAGGAGTTTTATGTTCACAATTTGCTAATTCTCATTGATTTCTACTTGCTTAGAAACAAAAATACACATCAACATCCCATTCCAGTTTCGTAAGGACTAGCAGGAGAAATGCAATCACGAGAAAGGCCTACACTTCTCTTGAATTACCTGTGATGAAGAGTAGTATCTACAACTGAACATGATTAAAATGGTTCTAATGAGTTTCTTTTACATTTCCAACTGTCAAATCACACACAGTAGGGAAGAGCAAAAACCACTGAATGTAACACGAATTTGGACTCTGATTTCATTTGGTTTGGCATTAGCACCTGGTGATGACTTTATCTACATAAAAGCACACCCCTATCCAAAAGCCTCATGTCTGCTACCTATCTGACAGGAACTTCAGAGGAATCCCTGTTGCTTACTGAGCAATCAAACACTGAGAGCACAACACCTCGCTAGATCAAATACCTCCATGCAGGAGCTCAAACCATAGGAAGCCCTGATAGCAGCTTCAAACTTAACCGTAAATGATTTTATCTTTCTAATATAAAGCGCATTTGTTTAGTCAGCACAGCTCTACAACTATTGCGCCAATATTTCCACACCTCTGACACTTGAGTCAATATATTTTACATTTTTACTACCTCAGAGAACTACTGCTCTCCTCTTTCATGACTGCAATTTCAGTTAGGTATTTATAACTGGTGGGGGAGGGGGCAGGTTTTTGACAGAAAATCTTTAATTTGGCTTATGAACAGAAAGTTTACGTCAGCAGCACTACCAGTACTGCACAGCCAAGGTATGAAAACTTTGCCTTAGAATTATTAAAAAATAATTATTTTTGTTGTTGCTCGGTTTTATTTGCCCAATGGGGTTTCTAGAATATAATTCTGGATACCAAATAACAGTACCTCAGGCAGTGTTACAACAAACTTACATCAGATGCCTTTGCATCCAATTGCTAATATAAGTTTTAAGCAGCCCCAATGGGCAATATTAATTTATAATTTTATTTTCCCCCTTTTTTTTGTTTATGTTAACTGTCTTGGTTAGAAGTGAATGAGATTCACATTGCCCTAAATCAACGTAGTTTGTTTAAACTTGTGTTATTCTTTTGAAAATAATTATCTTTCTTATTCTGAAACAAAATACATCCTAGAGATTACAGAAGCAAGTAAAAGGGATAATAGATGATCACAGTTAGGAGGTCCTGTATGTAACCAGGTTAGTGATCTGTGGCCCATGGTGGAGGTGGCACTGGGACTGTACAAGATCATTGTGTAGCAAATGACAGTAAGAAACAGAACAGGATCTTAAGTGCTCACAGAAATGTGGACTTCTCCTATAAACTTTCTGTGAGTTTTAAGCAGAGATCCATAAAGGTTACAACAAAACCTGGTTTCAAAGTCTCTATGTGGCTCCTATCCAGTCTTTACAGGAGGAAATCTTCCCTGTGTTGCTCTATTTGATCAGGAAGGACAGTCACTTCAGAATTCAGAGCAGAGCTGCACCAATATTGAGCTACAGGACTTTTCATGCCACTGAGAGAAAACAAAATGACAAAAAAACCCCAAAACAAAACAAACCTCCACACTAAACTTGATACCATGGGTGCACAGGCATGGATGCACTACTGATACTGTGATGGCCTCATGGTGAAATTACTGGGTGTTATCTTTCCATAGCAAATACTTGTAAAGTCAAACAATAAAGGTTTTTTTTTTCCTCCTACAGGCTTGCTAAACAGTGCTGTCAAATGTAAACTTTTGAAAGCTTTAGCCATGTTCCTTTCAGTGAAAAACATTACCTTTCTAGAGCTGCATTGCAACCTTTTCTGCTTTTGGAATTATTTCTGAGTGCAGCAGCCAGCCTGGCACTGGACTACTGTCCAGAGCTCCTCCAGGGGCACCAGAGTAACAGTAGAGTAAGATGTGGTCAGTCTGGGGTCCCCAGCACAGGAAGGACAATGATCTGCTGGAGTCAGTCCAGAGGAGGCCACCAAGTTGATTAGAGTGTGGAGTACCTCTCCTACGAGGAAAGGCTGAGAGCATTGAAATTGTTCAACTTGGAAGGCAGAAGACTTCAGGGTGACCTAATTGCAGCCTTTCACTACCTGAAGGCAGCCTCCAGGAAAGAGGAAGAGAGACTATTTAAAAGAGCATGTAGTGACAGGACAAGGGGGAAAGGCTTCAAACTGAAAGAGAGTAGGTTTAGGGAGAAATTATTTACTTGAGGGTGGTGAGGCATTGGAACAGGCTGTGCAGATGAGCTGTGGATGTCCCATCCCTGGCAGTGTTCAAGGCCAGGTTGGATGAGGCTCTGAACAACCTGGTCTAGATGAAGGTGTCCCTGCTCACGGCATGGGCTTGGAACAAGATGATCTTTAAGATCCCTTCCAACCCAAACCGTTCTTTGACTCTAGGACAGCAAAGCTGAAAAGCGGTGCCCTTTCCAGTGAAGCCCGCCGAGTCTCCTGCCCAAGTTTTCCCTGCGGTTGTGCAATTATGAGCCACTCAACATTTCTGCTGCCGCCGCTGCCAGCTCTGCCTTCCTTTCTGCTGGCGCTCTGCAGCTGCCCGTCACCTCCAGCAGGACCGCGGGCCAGACGGAGGGACGGACGGACGGAGGGGACACGGACACACGGACACGCACACCCCACACCTGGAGCCGCCTTCCCGGCGGGCGCCAGGGCGCTCCGGGAAAACTTCAGCTGCGCCCCGCTCCCGCCGCGCACGCCCGGCAGCCGCGAGCCCCGCGATCCCCCCGCGTCCCAGCCCGGCCGGCGGGAGCGCGCCGAGACCCCCGCGTCCCCCCGCCACCCTGACAGCGGCTGCCCCGCCGCCAGGCCTCCGCCCCGCGCCGCCGGCGGGGGCACCGGGACGGACTGCGCTACCTTTGGGTCCCACTGCGGCGGGAGAGCAGCCGCTGCTTCTCAGGGGCTCGGTGCGCGCCGCTGGCGGGCGCGGAGCGGGGCTCGGGCGGGCGCGCTGCAGCGGCGCTGCGGCTCGGGCTCGGCTCGGTGCGACAGCCCCGCGGCGGCCCCGCGCCCGTTGCCGTGGGCACAGCGCCCGCCCCCCGGCGCGCTCCCATTGGCCCGCGCCGACCCGCGGCGGCCGTCGCGGAGCGTCCCGATTGGGCGGAGCGGGCCCCGCCCCGCCGTGACGCGCGCGCCGCCGAGCGGGAACGTGGCGGCCCAGGGGGGCGGAGCCCGCGCGCGCCGCTGGCGTCACGGGCGGGGGCGGGGCACGGCGTGAGGGAGGCAGCGGGGCCGCTCCGCGCTCGGGTCCCGTGTGCCGTCAGTGACAGCCGGGCACTGCTCCGTGTGCGGCCGGGTGGGACTCTGAAAATGTACTCCCAGCCGTCCTTCCCCAGCACTGCTCCTTGTTCCGAATTATTTTCACTCATTTGAGCCCTAGCTGCGTTCAGATCTGCTTTCAAAAGTCTTGACCCCCGTGCGGATTTCACAGTTTGGGAGACCATATTTGACCTTCGCGTTTGTTAATGCTTTACTGTAAGCTCGGGGTTTGATTTGTGGATTTCCCACCGGTTTCGAAGTGCCGTACCTGGTGGGTTTTTTGGCTGGTATTTTCTGTGCACTTTTAAGTATTTATTCAGCACTGAAAGGGCTCAGAAAATACAAGTTACTTTTAGTGGCTAGGTAAATAATAGCTGTTACAGCGAACGCACTGCACTTCTTATAAAATACTGATTTATGGAATACACGTAAATTCTAGCTGTAACCTCTTAGGGTGTCTCAATACTGTAAGCCTGTACTCCTATTCAAAGAGATGTACTGACATGTACAAATGTTTGAAAAACTTTTATCCCTGTCCATTGCATTTCTGTTATTCTGTTTTACAACATAAGTATGTACAAGTTAAGGTTTGGGTTGTTTTTTTTTTTTAAGAAACTCTTGCAATAGTTTATACAAAACAGAGACAAAAATAAATTATTGAGGGATTTGCTCAGCCTAGGGAAGAAACTCAAAACTGCCGCAGGGTTGAGGGTTAATTATAACGAGGGCAAAGTGGTGGCTGAAGCTGTAGCTATTTGGTCGTGCAGGTAAAAATAAAAAGGGGATGTAAACTGTCCACGGTGACATCTGTGGTTACAAAGCTGTTAAAGTCATAGGGCTGACACTACTTGGAGCTTTCTCTTTCTCTCACGGATATCTGCTCCAGAATATAAAATCGTTTTCCTACACTACGGTTCACTTTAGAAACAGAGTTTTGTGGTGGCTTAGCATTCTTTTCTAATGTGTGGGCTGTCATTTTGGGCAGCTGGGAGCGCTGGAGCTCAGTGAGCTGCAGGCGGTTTGCGGGCCTGAGAGGTGCCCAGGGGTGGGAGAAGGGGGAGGGTGATGGGGCTGCGGGCCCCTCTCCTGGGGCTCCATCTCTGCAAGGAACGCTGTCCCTTGG
Organism: Eopsaltria australis; assembly: GCA_034509425.1. Classification (NCBI taxonomy): domain Eukaryota; kingdom Metazoa; phylum Chordata; class Aves; order Passeriformes; family Petroicidae; genus Eopsaltria; species Eopsaltria australis. Next base: position 1,372,982 of record JAVTVJ010000241.1, read on the forward strand.
GCGTGGGGACCGTCCCCCAGCTCCCCTCAGGAGCCTCCTCATCCTGTGCCTGGGGTCCCCTCAACGAGACTACGGCAACAACACACCAAGTGTGCCCTCACTCTCTGCTGGCACAGAGAACAAAGCTTCTCCCTGATTTTCTGGCCTCCTTTTTACCCATTCCAGCTTCGTATGAAGCACCAGAGGCAGCACCTGTATGGGAGCCTTCTCACAAGTTTTCAGGAAGAACCTGCCCTTCTCAGACAACTGCCAGAAGGTGGCTTGGAGGCACGGGAAGGACAAGGTGACATCATCTGCAAGGACAAGCTGTGGTGGGACCAACGTGAGCCTTGCCTGGAGGAGGGGAGTTTCCTTATGGGACAGGGGAAGAGCAGTGACCATTTAGTGTGACTTCAGCAAGGCCTGTGACATGGATACCTAACTATGGTATCCATGGGTTAGGCATGGACAGGAGAAGGGGACTCCTGTGCAATGTGCCTTGTGTTCAGCAGGACAAATCCTTAATTAGTGTTCTGTCCTCTATTGGGTATTGATTTCTTGCTGTTCATGCTAATTAGTCCATATTTTTAGTCTTTTTAGTATCTTCGTCCTTCATTAGGAACTTTCTAACACATACATACTGAGTCTTTGTTAGCTATTTCTTTATGCTCTGATTTCTACAAAATGTCTATGTAGTCTATAAATTCTGTTTGTCTGGTCACACCACTGAGCCTGACAGAGTTCAAGAAGCATTTGAACAGTGCTTTCAGGCACATGGTGTGACTCCTGGGGATGTCCTGGGCAGGGCCAGGAGTTGGACTCCATGATCCTTGTGGGTCCCTTCCAGTTCAACTTACTTTGTGATTCTGTGATTGTATCCAATTTCAACAATACTTCACTCTCTCCCAGGCCTTGTTCAATGAAGCATATCAGGGTCATATGCTGGCTAAAAGTGATTTAGGACTAGCGCGCTGCTTATAATTAATATACTGATTATGACTGATTAAAACAATTAATTAAAAATTAATGAGAAAATGTATGTAATTTTCAACAAGCACACATGGTCTCTGCAGGGTTGGTGTGGTGCACTTGTTCACAGCCAGTGCAGTGTGTCCGGGCACCGGGTGGGTGCAGTGAGGATCAGAGCAGCTGTGAGTTGGTTTTCCTGGAGCTGCACCTGTTTTCCAGCTAGCTGTCTCCTCTAAAATGGCTGGGATTGTTCAGTCTGGAGAAGAGAAGGCTCCACAGAGATCTTAGAGTTTCTTCCAGTACCCAAAGGGCCTACAGAAAAGCAGGAGAGGGACTTTACAAGTGCAGATAGTCATAGGAAAGGGGATATTGGTTTTAAACTGGAGGAGGGTCAATTTGGATTTGAAAGAATGTGGAAGTTCTGTGGTGTTTTTTTTTTTTTATTCTATGATTTTGTAGCTTTAGAAACAAATGGACAACAGCTGAAAGATAAAATAATTTGTTTTATTCTCACAGGTCCCATGCTGTTGTCAAGCCTCATGCTTGGAGTGGAGAGGATTTCCATCATAGTTTTGACTGCTTCAGGGTTGTTTTGACCCTCTCTCAATCACAGGCTGATAAGTACCATGGCCTAATTAGTTGTGCTACGTATTTTTCTTTCTCCAAATACTTACATAGTTATTTCATGTCAGGCTGGAAACTCCTTTAACTGAAGGGTGGAGAACCTCTGGGTAGGTGCTTCCTTTCTGGGGCTGTGTCAACAACCCCTCTGGTGATGGTAATTCTCAAACTTTGCTAACGGACATGGAAAATAAGGAGGTGATTGGTGATGGCCAAATCTGGCTTTGCCAGAGCAAATCATGCCTGAAAAATTGACTTCAGAAACACAGAAGGAAATGTGTTCAGAGAAACAGGCATGATCTTCCCTCCAAAATACTTAGAGTTAGAACTGAGGTGAGACCCATAATATATTTAGAAGTAAGAGTGAAGTTGAGGGAGAAATGTTCTGAAGGCATAGAAAAGTATTAATACTGGTACAGGACATGAGGATAATTTCAGACTTGAAGCCACACGAAGTCACAAAAAGAGGGCAGAAGAGGAATGATGCTTTGTGTAAGAAGGAGGTAAGACATCTAAACCGTTACAATCACTTTTGGTACTTTTAACTGAAGAGAGGGTGCATTGAAAATGAGATAATAACAAACAGCAAGAAAAACAGGAAGTAAAAGGTAGGGTACTGCTGTGGTTGCAGCAGGAAGTGTATCACAGCAATTTTTTGGCTTCTCATTTCCAGTAATGGAAATACTTTTTTAAGTAGTAGAGCAAAAAGGCTTATGGTAAGAGACATACAGTGCATGTATATCACATAAATCTCACATGCAACAAGAAATAATATGAAGGTCTCATTAAAGGAGAATGTAGCACTTGATTCCTGATGCTGTTTTTATTCGATTTCTCATGTGAATCAATATTTTATTACTTTTTTTCCAACTTATCTGCAGTTTATAAATGTCCCTCTCATCACAAAGCAGATAAGTAGCATCTCAATTTTTGGCAGAGGCTAAGTATCCACCAGATATTTACGAGATCATGGTAATAGTTTTTAAAAATGTCTGTCTTTTTAAAATTCTATCAGCTTCTGTCCTATCATAATTATATGCATGTGATTATCACTCAGTTACTGATGGGCAAAAAGGGGCAGTCAGCTTGGGGGGTTTATTCTTGTGAGGTTTAGGGGGTTTGGGAAGTTTATTTACTATTATTTTTTATAAACCTTGGGCTAACGGCAGGGGGGGAGTCAGCAGTGGTATTTCCTAGGAATTTATACCTGGCCTCCGTGCTTCAGAATTATCATAAAATTCCCAAATGAGGGTACAAAGTGATGTGAGAAAATTTGCTGATTCTAAGGTTCCTTAGAGTGAAGGAATTACTTAGAGGAACAACTCTGAAAGAAAACTTTTACTTCAGATCTGCAGAGTATCTCATGATACTCAGTAGCCAGGTGGTGAAGCAGTAAATGATATATTAGTAATGTAAACTGACTTGCCTTGAGGAAAAGGCAGTCTTGGCTTTTTTAATCTGACCATTTCTCTTTTTGCTCAGATTGTGGATGTGTATTAAGAAGGTTCTGTTGTAATGGTAGAGCAATGCTTAGTGGAGATCAAAACAGCAATAGGAATAATGGAATTGCAAGGAAAATAATAGAATATAATGACAGGAATTGTTATATTGCAGCATAAATCCATTGTACATCTGTATGGTAAGTCTGACATGCAGGTCCATTCCCATGAAGAGTGGCATGCTGGAAGTAAAGAGAAATGATCACTATTTTTCATAACAAGAAAAAAGCAATGAAATCCTGTAGCAGATTCAGTGGTACATGCTGAACATTGGTGCCTGTCTTTCCTTGGTATCGCATGCTGCAATTTCTCAACTCTCTTCTGCTCTATGAAGAGTTATCCCCCTTTTGGGCTGGATTGCAAATCAGAGTTAAAGCATAAACTTATTAACTGCTTTGTGGAGAAAGATGAGGTAGGATCTGATGTATCTTTAAGAGATTCAAGTTCAGGGCACTCTTGCCCATTTCCTACGTGTGTTGTGAAAGGTACCGTTCTGCTCTTTAAGCACTGCGGATGAAAACTGCTACTGCCTTGTGTTGTCATTAATTGTACAAACCAAAGGTCTGCCTTTCCCTTTGGGTTTTTAAATGTGCACCCTCAGTAAAATAAGAAAATGGAGAATTTAAACCAGGACTTAAGGCCTTTCATTTTTCTGTGCCACAGAGGAGATGTGGCTCTCACTCCCCAGTCCTCTCCCAGTCTGAGTCATTTTCCCCTGCTGAGCTTCCATGGGGAATGTGCTGAAGACTGAATCTTTGAGTCAGAGGGTAACAAGAGCATTTTGGTCTGGAAGCCATTTCCCCAGCCTTTCTAGACTCTCCCCAGCGTGGAGCATCCTTTTGTTGACTGTTTCATCCCATTGTGCTGAAGTGAAACATGCATGTTTGTGGACATCTGTAGAGCAGTGCTGACAATATTGACAGTCTTGGAAATTGAAAACAAAACACCCAAAATATATCTGTGTGCTCACTGGAACACTGAGTTATAGGCTGGATGTGTTTTTGTTTCTCACACTGAATAAAAAAGCAGTATTTAGTAAAAAGTATTGTTGGTGTCCTTGTTGGACCTTAACATTATCTTATTCCTGAAAAACTTGCTGAGGAAATTTGAATGTTACAAGAATGGGAGGATATGGTTGCAAGCTCTGCTCCATCCTGTGTTGTTTTGGACCCTGGCCATCAGGAAACATTTTGTCTATCTCAGAGATTAAACACTTTCTCTTCAGAAGTAGTATTATGAGCAAGATGTGTAAATAATCTGTGGCAAGCAGCAACTTTGTTACAGAAAGGGACATCATCCCAACTTTTCCTTTCTTTGATGAAATTTTAAAGAGGGATTTCTACAAACGATGTGCTGGAGGGGAATTTGTAAGGTTTGCATTGACCTACATAAACCCTAGTTGAACATAAAGGCAGATTAAAAGTTGTTTCATTCTGCTTCTGTCACCCTTTGTACTTTATCAACCACTGATCTTTATTCTTTGTTAATTCATATATGTTTAATGTAGCACTGCAAATATTTTTCCTCACATCCTAAAGTATTCATAAAACTGAGGCTGGGTGAGAATATTTGAAAGAGCATTGTTTGTAATTTTCTTGCCTCTGCACAGCTGTATGTCTAGAAACTGGAAACACAGGCAGAGGAATGGAAATAAATCACAATGCAAGCTCTTTCAAAAGAAATTACATAACCTGGAGTATCCCAGATCAGGATAACATCTTGTTGCATAGCTTGAGTTTTATTTCAAAAGACTGACTTGTTCTAGACATTTGCTTTTGTATCTTAACTGGTTATTTTACTGAACGTATCTAATTTGGATGAAAAGTTATGTGGTTGACCTGATCAATTCATGACATCAGTGAAGGGGAAGCAGGGGAAGGACAGTTTGAAGCAAAGGGAGCAGAAAACCTTGTGAAGAAAGAAAACCAAGATTGCCACACAATCCTGCAACTAATACTCTCAAGAATATGTTTTTGCAGAAGCAGGAATGAAACACGATATGAAAGGCAAAGTAGTACCTTTGAAATAATTTTGGAAGCCCAGCATCAGATCAGTTGTGCAACTAAATGACCATCACATTATGGTTATTCAGATACTCCTTCTTAAAGGCAGTTTTAATATAAGATATTCTATGGTAGTTATTGTTCATACTTATTCTGTGAAATTGGGAAATATTAAGCCAAGAGTTCCATAGATTTTGAAACAAAGAAGTTCTGCCAGATTGTGGAGCAGCAGCCATACTGGAAATAAAAAAGCCAGTAAAATTCTAAACCTGTTAATACAACTTAGAAGTTGAAAAACTGCTCTGTGAACCAACACCTAAGAACTTCCTAGAACTGGTCAGCTACATGCTGCCTACTTTTCTGGTGTTGACATTGGATTAAAGGTAGCTAATGCTGCCTTTATGGTATTTGCTGCAATTGCTGCAATGTTTACAGTCGTGAAATACACTGGAGATAGAAATGTCAGAGGGACAGACTGAGTTATAAAACAGATCAGGACAACAACAATTTTTCTGGACTTTATTTTCTTTGCTTATGTTATCTCCTGGCCTCACTCCCACATCCTTCCGTATTTTTATACCCTCCTGCAATAAAAGTGTAACTTACGAAGTAAAAGCTTTTATCAAGCTATCTGGAAGTGCTCTGCAATTGTTCTTGTTGTAAAAGTGTTATCAGACTCTATGAGCCTCGGGCTGCAGGTGTATAATTGCATTTTGGAAATAGGGCAGGCTCAGTTGTCCCATTACCACGGAACTGGAAGGCCTATCTCACAACAGTCCCTTTTCATCTCTCCATCTAAGCCTCTCCCCAAAACTTCTTGTGCAAAGGAACCCCTGCAAGTCCTCCTGAAGAGTCATCCTTCCCCAACCTTCCCAACAAATCATGTGGTCTCCATGTTGAATGGATTGCTCTACTTGCACGGATGGAAACCAGTGCTGCTTCCCATGTTACTTTGACATTGATACCATTTTCTGAGGTTTTAAGGAACTTTACCCACTGAAATGACTGTACAAATTTTTCTTGGATACTCACAGTCTTAAGGTTTTATCATCGGATCAAGGCAAAATTCCCTTCACATTAATGACTGCAGACATAGGGTCCCTCATAGGACTCAAATTTGGGGCAAGAATTGATGTCTTGCATCAAAATATTCTGATTTGGGTACCACTGTGGGTGAGTAGTAGATGGCAGTCAAGTTATTTAATAATTTCAGAGTTTTCAAAGCAAGTGAAGATACCTGGCATCAGATTCTTTTAAATCCTCCTTTATTACAACAGTCCAAAACATTAATTTCCAGTGCTTAATGATGACAGAGGGATATACAGTTTAAACATGGTTTAAAATTTTAAAAAAGCTTTCAATACCAGCTTTACCTCTGCCATCACATCTGTCTGCCTTCTGCCATTAGGCAGGCAGTGTATTTATCTTTGAAGCCCTGTGTTTGCAAAGGTGCCAGTCATGCTCTATTAGTCCTCTCTAATCTCCATGTGTGCACTTAGCTGGGAGCATAACTCAATATTTGTTCTTTAATTTTAAATTTATAGTTTCTAATGAGTTCCAGGGTATTAATGTTGCAAAAGTCTGTTTTCACCCTAAACAACTTGGGCTGGGTCACTGAAATGGTTGATGGTGACATAATCTATCAAGTTTATTTGAGTTTCCTTAATCTATATGCTTATTTAAGAAAGGGGAAAAAGGGCAGCAGTGGAAGAATGTTATTCACTAACTTCAAAAGGTTAGTGAATTCTCTGAATTGTGACATTTGAAAAGAAATTAGAACGTTATTAGTATTTCTACAGTAGCTTAGTGTTAAAAGGGACTTTCTGGAAACAATTTCATAATTATGGTAGAGCCTGTGGTAAGCTGGATATGCTGGTTCTGGTCTTGACCACATCCCACCATGTGGCCTGATTTTCAGTGGCTAAAAAAACTCCAGGGCTTGCTGGAAATCCCCTTTATTTAGGGGTGAGATGGAATCTTAGCAAATTATATTGTGATACACACTGTCACAGAAATTGATAGTTCCTTCCTTCCTTCCTTCCTTCCTTCCTTCCTTCCTTCCTTCCTTCCTTCCTTCCTTCCTTCCTTCCTTCCTTCCTTCCTTCCTTCCTTCCTTCCCTCCCTCCCTCCCTCCCTCCTTCCTCAGATTCCAAGCTCCCAGGAATGTTTTAGTCATCCTGGAGATCAACCCTGTTAATTTCAGTGCAAATAGAACATGAGTAAAGCTTAATTTCCACCAAAATCAGATTAAAAAAGGATTCTTCAAATGCTTTCAGTGTAAGCCCTCTACAGCTGTCAGGCTGTCTGTCCTTTTTCTTAGAAAACTGTGCAGTGGCTGCAGAGCTCATGAAACTGTGATGTGAGAAAAAGTAAGGATGTAGAAGTGGTAAAATTGAGAATACGATTTTTAGCCTGATTATTCCAAATTGTAGGATTTGTGATAGCAATCAATTTATTTAAAAAAACACAACAAAAAAAGAACCCCATCTGTTACCAATCTGTACTTTCCCCCTTTTGAGAAAGCTGTGTGCATACTCAAAAATATCCAGGGAATTCTCTAAGGCTGGGAATGTTTCATATCTTTATCTTTTCAGTGTTGAAAAAAGTATACTTCTGTCTGTCCTTAGAACAAGCTATTATAGTATCTCTCAACCTAAGAGAGAGCTCAGGGATGATCTCTACTGCTTCAGGAAAATGTAGTTAACCTTTATTAAGGTTTTAAATCTCACAAAGACTACCGGGTTTTAGAAAAATTCTGGCTTTTCTGACTTAAACCTTGTGAATTTTTAAAGGTTTTTAATATTACATGGGAGGTGGGCATTTTGTATCATCACCTCATGACCGGGAGTTGTACTTGTTTTTAATAATGTGAGACTAAAGAGGACAGGATGCCCTTGCGAACAGAGAATGAATAAATAGCTGGAGGATGTAACTTTTCATTAGCGTGGTATTTTAATATGTAGTTTCCATGGGTTAAGAATTCAGCCAGGTACCTTTGGGGCTGCCAAAACACTGCAAGTGGATCCATCCACTGGTTTTAGTGGGATAAGGCAAAGATAGTTTTGCTCTTTTTAGGCTATTCTTTCAGTGAAAAAAGAGCACAACTTCCATTGATTTCAACACAAAACCAAGATCATGCTTAATGATGTGATTCCTGACTTGGATAATGAATTTCTACTCTCCCAAAAGACTATGCAGTTTTCTAGTAGAAGTAATATTTGCAGGTGACATACACACAATTTAATAATTCTTTTTCTGAAAGGTCTGGGATTTAGTTAAAACAAGATAGGTAAAACTGATTTGATTTAGAGGTTTCTAAGAGTTTTTAGACCACTCCATACTTTTACAACACACACACAAAATCTTAAATACTTGCTTCACTGTGGCAAACTGGGAATCGTGGAATAATAGAATGGTTTGGGTTGGAATGGACCTTAAAGATCATCTCTTTCTAACCCCCTGCTATGGGCAGAGACACCTTCCACTAGACCAGGCTGCTCAGAGCTCTACTTCTCCTGGCCTTAAATATTTCTAGGGATAGGACATCAACAACTTCTCAGGGCAACCTGTTCTAATGCCTCACCACCCTCAGTAAATAATTTTTTCCTAATACCTAATCTAAGCCTACTCTCTTTCAGTTTGGAGCTTGAAGGTTTTAGTTGGAAGGTATGGTGTCACAGGCAGGATTAGCCAATATTGTGGTGTCTCCCTTATCAATACCCTCTTCTACATCCTGCAGTTACTCTTCAGTATGTATCTCAAGCAAAGGGCCATTACTATTTACGGCTTAACGCTGCATTTATGTTTGGCAAACAAGTCATTTTCTTAACATTAATACTTCAAATGCTTCAGTACTGCCTGTGCTCTGAGGACGAGGGCTGTATTTCTCCATGGCCTGATGTGTCACTGCTTCATTGCAGGAGGATGACTGTGGATCCCAAGGAGGTGATCTGACAGGTGATTTCTCTGGCATCCTAGAAGATCAGAAGGGACATTCCCAATGTGCTGTGCACACCCACACTCGGGTGTACCAGCTCAATCCAGACAGAGTTCCTGCTACCTTTGGTGGAATTGTTCTGTTGGATGGTGTATCCACAAAGATGGGTTTGTAACAGGGCCAGAAGTGTGTGGTAAGTCCATCAACTGTCCTCCCCTTGAAGTTCCTCAGTGAGCTGTGCACACATGACCACACACTGCTTTTTCCCTCCCACGCACACAAACTCTGTGGTAAGTTGTTCAGTGAGTTGTGACATGTATTAATGTTGTTGGCTTCTGATGTTGTTGGGTTCTTTCTTCTTGGGGCTGACCACTGCAATCCTATCTGAAAAAGTTTTCCACCAAACTCAGAGATAATTTTCATTAAAGCTTCCTCCAGTGTAGTCCCTCAAGCATGGGTGTCTTTCTACTCATGAATGCAAGCAGCAAAGGAAAGCAATAAATCCCTTTGAGTAATGTGCCAGTGCTCTAATGTTACATAACTGTCATCCCTAAGTAGAAGATGCCTATTTACCAACTAAAGAATACTGGCAAGGATTTAAGGCATTTTAAAATAATTCTGCTGTTTCCAGAATTTGGATCATTGGCCCTGAACCTGAAAACTGGTTTTACAAATATCCTCCAGGGAACACATTGTGTACTTAACTTCTCCTCTGAAAACTACAAAAAAAATTATATAGCAAAATATTAAGGGCTAGAGCCACGACAGATTTAGACTTGGACAGCGATATGAAAACACCTCAGTGAATGTACTTGATAGGATAATTTCTTTTTACCAATATACACTGTGTGACTATAAGTAAAAGCATGACATGAGGAACTGTTCAGTATTTTTTTAATAGTAGAATATTTCCATTGGCATGCAATACTTAAAGAGCTGTGAAGTTGTGTGAACGAAAGGTTGCTACAAGAAGCTTCATGCAATTAGCTTGTACCAGAAAAGAAACACCAGATTTTGCTGGGAAGGGCTTGGATCTTTCATGGAGCTACAGGAATATGGGCAGCTGAGAGAAGACCTTGTAGCCCCTTTCTTAGCCTGTGGAAGTCTCTCTCCTGTGTAGGACTCCTCCTGGTAGTGCTGGTTGGTTTGTTTGAACTTCTTGATATGGGATAATTCAAGGGAGTATCCAATATGAAGTTTTATCATCCTCTGCCTTTGGATGTCTGATTAAGCATGACTGGTTGTGATTGGGATTTTAAATACTAGCAGGCTTCCCAATTACCCCAATTATCTTTGCCCCAGGAATGATTGCTATTTCCAGGCACGCATCCTGTTGCCCATAGTTTCTCACTCAGGTTTTTCTGGCACCATTCTTACAGTAATAGCCCTTAGCACAGCACACTACAGTCTAAAAACCGTCCCACAGTACCTCCTGAATACACTGCAGCACTGACACACATTCTGCATGCATTTTCTAACTCTTCTGCTTCCATGCTATTTTAGGAATATTCAGAAACTTCATTTTTTAAAAAAATTATTTAAAATTGTAGCAGTTGTGCATACTGCTTAGAACACATTCTATCCAAATAGCATTTCTTATAATTTCTTCTCTGAGTAAATAACCATCTGTAAAAGGGAGTTTATGAAAAAAAAAATAAACCATCACAAACTAGTTACAGTAAACAAGTAGTGACGTGTAAAATCATTTCTGTTCAGGTCACTGTTCTAGTAGCTCTTCCGAACATAAACTATCTGCAAAACTATAGGTAAATATGAAATATATTTTATTAATTTCAAATGTATGGCCTGTCATGTCATTTTGTAGATAATATTGCCTACACCATGTGAGACATCTTCTGTGCCAAGATCTGTGGTAATATTTTGGCTTGTAATGCCTAAATTCCCATTTCCTGAAGCAGGACCCAGGCCCTAAGAAATTACCCAAGAGAACATTTTACTTGCACTGGAAACCACCAGCAGCTGTTTTTGTGGTTTTTATTGTAGAATGGAACTTTCTTCTGATATTTAATCCTCAAATATGTAACTCATATGTAAAGACAGCTGAAATGATTGTTTAGATTTAGAGAGCCATGTGCAGACTTTAGACATGCTGCAAACACGTGCAAGCTGTTGCATGACAGTGAAACAACAAAAACATAACCACAGCCTAATTTTTCTTTCAGTCATTACTAAAATTGGTATCCCTTTCTGCCTGAGAGAAATCCAGAGTGAAGTATGAACAGGAACATGCTATTGACTAAACATCTTCAAATGTAAGCAATAGCCATTTAAGCTTGGATAAACACACACACAAAAAAAGTGAATATTAATAATAGAATTCAAAATGACCAAGAAAAGGCATTGCAAGCCTAATCTACGAAATGATAGTGAATTTTCAGAAGTGTCATTTTGGAAGTAATGCAATCTTTTGTTTTCTTTCAGAGTAAAAAAGAACCTGTCTCCCTCTGCTGGTTTTCAGAGAAAAAAAAAAGTTTATAGATACTAAAAAAACCCTGGCTGCAATTTTGATAAAAAGTAGGAGTTGTTCCAAAATTAGCTCTTAAAATTCGTTGCCTTTAAGTACATAGAGGTCACCTTGAGGCTATCAGTGTCTTGATTAGCTGAGGATTGGTAGATTTCTGTAGTGCTTACTCTGTTTAAGCTTAGTTTCTCAGTATGTTTAACAAGATTTCATTAAGAAAATACAACAAGATAAATATAAATATAACAAGGTAAAAGCTGTTTTGTCTTTAATTCAAACATCACTGAATCTTGCAGCTATCCTAAAGACCAGACTCATACTGGAGTTGTAGATGTAGTTGCATAATTTTCCTTTCCTGCATAGTCTGAGTTGGTCTACTTTCAAATCCACACTTTGTGTTGCAGTCCACACCCCAATGAACAAAATCCCGGGAATTTCCATGCTGCACAAAGTGGGTGTGGGTTTTTCCCATGTTCTGGTACATGGCATGGATTCTGTGAAGAGGTTTTTGTCTGCGGTAGGATATGCTCCATCCTCCTATTGTCACAGGAAGCACATTTGTCCTTTAGTAATCCCTGTGCTCCTACTAACAATTTTTCATTTAGAAAAAGGATACTCTAACAATAGACATCGAGTTTATTCCTTCCAGTCAGTTAAAGGCAAGCAGCAGTTCCAGTAGTTCGAGGCATTCACCTGCTAAATTTGGAGGGCACATTTTATCCTGCAAAGAAAATTAATGAAGTTTTGGCTTTAAAGTGATTGATTTTAGTTGTTCTTTTTTTTTGTTTTGATGGGGGGTGTTTGGTTTTTCGGGTTTTGTGTGTTTTGGTTTTGTTTTGTGTTTTATTTCCTATGTGTTACAGTCACCACAACACATTTGTTAAGCTTTGTTATGTGTAGGCGTTCTTTTGATCTAGGTATACTTTCGGCTTCCTTGTATTCTAGATATTGTTTAAAAAAGCATCTGCCAATGACAGTTTGTCATATTTCCAGTCAATACCAGAGTCAATATTGTTAGTTACACAAGCTGATTTGGTCTTTGCATATGCTGTGTGTCAGTTCTTTCGGGATGTTTGACTATCAGCGTAGCGAGCACAGCACTTAGTCTCTCCAAATATTTGACCAAATTCTCTCACTTATTCTATCTGTGGTATGCAGTTTAAATTTGCATTAAAATTTTATTTCATAAATTGTGGGTTTTTTTACAAGACATAGTTTTATCCAGTGTCTCCTGAAAACTGTCAGGGCATTTGGTCTGTGTATCACAGACAAGACACACAGCAGCAAGACAGTGAGGCTGCTGAGACACACACCTCGTGCATTGCTTTTACATGGGCACATTAATAACTTCCTGTATGAGAAATACTTTACAGCTGGCATCATTTCTGCATGTGGGAATGGATAACTTGTAATCATCCATTCCTAAGCAAGTCTGCAGGCTATGCCATTGTTCCCTTCTTGACTCAGCTCTCTAGGGAATAGTGTCACTTTACCTGGAAGCCGAGCTTCCAGTGCCAGCCAGTTGTCTTTCTTGGAGAACTGCAGTGACTGTGCTGCTATGGAGAGGCCACGTGGCATCTGATTTACAAATGCTGTCTCTAAAACTGGCTGGTACCACTGCCACAGTGCACCTGATAATTGGTACTTGGGTAATGTGGATGTAGCTGAGAAACAATGAAAGCAGAGGCAAAAGAACTGGTGCTGGAGTTGCTCTTCAGTGTGAAGTGCTGGCCTGTATCACAAATAGTGTGGCCAGCAGGACTAAGGCAATGATTGTACCCCTGAAGCCAGCACTGATGAGATGGCACCTTGAATCCTGTGTCCAGTTCTGAGCCCCTCAATTCAGGAAAGACATTGAGGTGCTGCAGCAAGTCCAGAGAAGGGCAATGAAGTTGGTGAAGGGTCTGAGGAGCAGCTGAGGGAGTGGGGATGTTTAGCCTAGAGAAAAGGAGACTCAGGGGAGACCTTACTGCTCTCTACAGTCCTAAAAGGAGCTTGTAGCCAGGCGAGGGTGGTCTCTCAGGCAAACCAGCAACAGAACAAGAGGAAATAGCCTCCAGCTGTGCCATGGGAGGTTTAGGCTGGACATCAGGAATAATTTCTTCACTGAAAGTGTTGTCAAGCACTGGAACAGGCTGCCCAGGGAGGTGGTGAAATCACCATCCCTGGAGGTGTTGAAGAAATGACTGGGCATGGCACTGCGTGCCATGGTTTAGTTGACAGGGCGGTGTTTGGTCAAAGGTTGGACTCAGTGATCTTGGGAGTATTTTCCAAGCTTGATGATTCTGTGACTCTGTGAAAGTAAAAGAAGGAATAGCACACTCAGTTTGTATTCAGTGTGATAACATGAAATCAGTGCCTATTTAACATGAAGTACCTCAGAATACCTTTTAAAAATGAGATAGTGCTAAATTATTTTTTTTTAATGTGAAGTAGCAAGCAAAAATTTTGACAAGAAGGAAATAATTTCCAAGGAAAGGCACAGACAGTTCTTACAGTTATCATGACACTGATAGGCAGGCTTGGTAAGAGTCTAAAATTCTTCACTAATCCACAGAATGAACCGAATCATCTTTCTTATCTCAGCTAGCCCTGCTGCCACATATTATGTAATAACATGATGGGAGTTGGTCAATCAAAGAGCTGTGATCATGGAATCATAGAATGGCTTGGGTTGGAAGGGACCTTTAAGATACCTCATTCCAACATCATCTCGTTTAAACTGTTGGGTGTGGCAACTGCCTTTTGTTCACACTAAGCAGGTTAATACTCCTTTAGTTAGCAATGGATGAAACATCGACAAATGGTTATCCCAGGTTTAAACCCTATGTTAGTCATAGGTGCAATTGGGAGCAGTTTGATGTGACCTGTATGTGAAGGGGAAAGCAGCACAAACACCATGGCACTGGTTTGCAGCAGGATCCCAGTCAGAAAGGCACTGTGCCTCTATAAAGCATCGTTTATGTGGGTCACTAATTGCTCCAAGTACAGCGCTTTCCTGGCCAGGATCACCACAGGAGTCCAGCACAGGGGGTGGCCAGGAGACACGACTGCCAGGACAAAAAGTCTAAAATGCAATCTGAAAAGAAGATGTATTTGGACAGATGGTCTGGAAAGGAACCTCCAGCTTTCCTTTTTTTGAGTAGCTTTCTTCTACTGATGCTCCACTCTGTGTTCAAAACTGGAGCAGAATTTGCTTATTGGTTGTCAAAACTGGAATGGCATTAGAAAGGATTGATTTCTACTCCTAATAACTGTCAGCCTGAAAAATGCCTGATGGCTTAGATCACAAGGGTAGTAAGAACTCTGGTAATTTTTTAATCAGTGTAATTAAAGTCATGTCTTTGATGATTCTCCAGGAACACATTTTGTGTCAGTCTTCCAAGTCCCCATTTTGCTCACGTTTAAGTCACTTGCAAGGGCTTTCATTGACCTTAATGGTGTCAAGTCAAGATTTATCCAATAGAAAATGCTTAGATGCTAAAATGATGAAGTTTATATATAACTACACAGAAAATGTCACTGCCAGCAATGTATTCCTGACTAATTTTTGATAATTCATTTATATTGTAGCTTCTAAATTTATGTGTCTTCATGTGTCTTCTATGCTTCCTTAAGTGCTTTGTATTTTTTGGAATTTCAATGTGCAGAATAAAGTACCAAGAGGCATAAACTGAATTCTTTGCTTACTTTAAGTATCCCCGAATGGATGGAATTCTTTTACATCTACATTAAAAAGAATGCTGCTACGTTTAAATGCCCATAACAACTTCTAATTTGATCTTATGAAAGGCCCATTGTCTAAACTTTGTATGAAACCCCACATGCAATACTTTTGGGCATACCCAAAGCATTTCGTTCTTTTGAAGCTATTGTGAAGGTCAGACCAAAATATTTGGTCTTTCTGAAACGTGTTGGTAATGTCAGGAAGGTGGGAGTTGTCATCAGGGATCTGCCCTTGCCGGCCAAGTAGTTTCTGAAGTTAAGTTAAGCAAAATTCTGTGTAAAGGAAGGAACCTGTTTTTCCAAACCACCGGGGTCGTCCACTGGCAGGCGATGAAGGTGTTCAGCCCTGCAGCCGAGCCCCGAGTGCTGGGGGCTCCCCGGCTTCTCCAGCGTCACTACCCGGCCCCGTCCCGGCCCTTCCCCCGCTGCCGGCGGCTGGGGAAGTCCATTGTGTCCGCGGCGCGGCTCCAGCCCCCCCGACGGACGCTTCTGGTGCGTTGGGCAAGTTCCCAGTCATGCCGAGCATTCTTGGGAAGATCGGGCGATAAGGGAGGAAATGACGGAGAGTCACCCCAGCGCGGCCCGGCCCGCGGCCCCCCCGCACCGCGGCGGCGGGACGGGCTCGGTGCGCGGCCCGGGGGGCGGCGGCAGCGGCGGCGGCGGCGGCGGCACGGCGGGCTCAGGTGAGGCGGCCCCGGGGCCGGGCCCGGCGCAGCGCCCGCCCCGCCCCGCTCCGCCCCGCGCGGCCGGGCGGAAGTGAGCGCAGCGCGGCGGAGCGGGGGGAGCTGCCCGCAGCCTGGAGCGCTCCCGCCGGGAGCAGCAGGGACGAGGGGAAATGGCCGAGGTAGGCGCGGGGAGTCCCGGGGGTCGGGGCGAGCTGGGGCCCCGCGCCGTGCCAGCCCCGCCCTGCCGGGGGCTGCTCGCTGCGCTTCCCGCCGTGCCCCGCTCCGCCCGCCCGTCCCGGGGGTCGCCGCGACCCTCGGCCTCCGGCGCGGCCTGGGGCTGCCGGGGCTCCCCGCGCTGCCGGGCGGCACCTGCGGGCGGCGGGCCCGGGTCCGGGACAGCGCTGCCCGCACGGCCCGTCCCGCTCCCGGGCTGTGCGGGCTCCCGAGCCGGGCGGCGCTGCCTGCGGGAAGCGCTTCCAGCCGGGAGCTGCGTGTCTGGAGCGCTGGAGCGGCGCCGCTCGGGGCGCGGAGCCGTCCGGAGCAGCTGCCCGCGCCCCGCAGGTGCCGGAGGTGCTTTTTGGACCCGGGGGTGAAGTCTCTGCGGTGTCAGGGAGCTGTCAGCGGCACGGAGCGGGGAGCTCGGGAGGTGCCCGGCGCAGGGGGCACCTTGGCGGTCGCTGCAGGCACCCACCAGGTTTTATATTTCCTTTTTGTTCATCCCCTTGTTGGCTTTGGAGTGGGTTCGCTCACCCCTGGTTTGTGCGTTACTGTGGTTCCAGAGAAGTTGGATGTTTACAAAGCCGATCCCTAAACAGCTCTGCTGTTTGCTCCGGGAGCTTTGCCGATATTTCTGGTGATACATGGAAGTTTGTGACCGCCTTGCTGTTCTTGGCTCGATCTAGTTTGTTATTCTGTATCAACACAATAAAAGAGGTATTCCTGCACCTTTGTTAGCACAAGTAACCTCCCACTTCAGCTATGCTGTTGATGGGGGAAGGATGTGGCAGCAAGATGTAGTCAAAAGAAACGCGTTTGGAAGAAAAGGAGTTTCTGGTGGTCTTTCTACTCATTGTATTACTTATTGCAAGTCTGGTCCTAGAGCATAGCACAGTTAAACTGATTCGGGGTAGAGGAGAGATGCAGAGGTTTTAACTAATAACATTGCGTGTTTAATGCAGATCTCTTCCCAAAGGGAACTGAAAATCTCAGAAAAAATGTCTGGTGTTTGTACAAGATGTTGTGCAATACTTTCTTTGAATATAAGCTGTGTTCAGGAGTAGTAGTGATGGATGATTTATGAAGAATGCAAAGGGGAAGCAGAAATGGGGCAGGGGAAATGAGATCAGACAGACAAAAGCATTTTTTAATTTGGTTTTGTTGGCTTTGAAGGCAGTTGTTTGCTTCATTCCCCAAAAACTGAGAGTGAGCCTGTAAAAAACTTTATGCATCTGAGAGGAAGAGAGGTTGCTTAAATTGGCCTCACTTAGCACATTTGTGGGGGGGGGGGGGGGGAAGGGATTGTAATTCCCACCAAGTTCTGTTGTTTGTTTTCTGGGGTTGTGTTTGGTTTTTTGTAAAAGCAAGTTGAAGCAAAACTGGTAAGAATAAAGGGACAGTGAAAGAAAGTTGCATAGAAGATAAAGGCAGAAGGAGAAAACACAGGCAGAAGTGACAAATACTTGAAGTTAAATGACCTTTTGGGGAGGGGACCACAAACCAGATAAGTGATAGGCTAGAGTCTCATCTTCTTAAATGGTGTGCTGTATTTGAATGTTCTTTTACGTTCCAGTTTCTTTTACATCTCTTAGAGATGCTTGTTTATGAAAAATACAAAGAAGACCTCAGGAAATATTTAAAATTTTGATAGGTTTAATAAAATAGATTTGTCTTAATTACAATGCAGTAGTAATCCTGATTTAGATACTTGAGGCTCCTCTTTCCTGCAGGTTATTGCTGTCATCACTGAGAACTCAGACATAAAGATTCCTCAGTGCATGCAATCATTCTATTTAAATTGATGATTTAGTTATTTTTATTTGATTTGAGTAGCTCTCTGTGTACTAGTAAAGAAAATTGAATGCGTTAAATGGAAAACGATGCATTTCAAAATGTCAAGTAGAAAAAATACTTTCTGATTTTGTGTTCCTTTGTTTCTTATTTCTCAAACTAAATAGAAAGCGGTGACATTTCTTACTCATGCTGCTATTGTATTTGCTGCCTAGCTGGAGACACTTGGATTAAAATGTTATTTAAGAATTAAAAATGCTGAGGTGATGTTTTGGAGGGATTTTTTTTGTTGTCTTAGGCTTTGATGTGGGACCAAAACCAGACGGTATGGGGTTATTTAGAAAAATGAATGCTAGATTTGAAATTAATTAGAGCAGGATTGCATGTTGTTTGTCTTTTGAATATTCTCAAGGCTGCCTTATAGGAGCTTCAAAAATTGCAGTAAAATAGCACTGGTGGGTAGGCCAGTGTAAGTCTAACACTGACATGACTAGAATTCATAAAACACAGTATGTGTTTTAAGGTCAGCCTTTAAGACATTCAGGTAATGTTCTTCCATATTTTTATTTTAGGAGTATTGCCTTTTAGTGTCTGCAGTCAGTACAGGAATTATTTGGTGTTTATTTATTTTTAGGATAATATAACAAGCTTAAAAATGAGAGAGTATTACACAAATGTAAGTTGTTTGCCTAATGGATGTGTAACTGTGTAAACATGTTGTTCTATTTTAAGTAGAAGATGTGGATGTGTAATTAATTACCAGAACCAGGGCTCAGTCTTTATCAACGGTGATCAGTAAAATCAGTCATCTAATACAGCATCATCCAGCCCCTTTGCAGGTGAGGAGGTTGGTGTGATGTAAGTTTGTGGGGAGAATGATTAAGTTGTTTCCAGACTGGACAGGGAAGGGAAGGAGGAAATGTTTTAGAGTGTGCCAATAATGATAAAACTCACTTAAGATATAAAAATTTTAGGATTGAATGCTTTTGTCAAAGCTCACATAAAAATAGTTATGAGAAATATTACTTCAATCTATAACTTTGTAGAAATGCAACCCAAAGGGATTTCCTTAGATTAAGCTTGTTCCAAGAGATGGTCACTTCAGAGGGAAGAACTGATAGTAGAGGGTGAAGGTATGTCTGCATGTTCTATGTAACTTGTAATTTGAAGTTACAAACAAAACATCACTTACAAAAACCCAACCACAGCTTACAGTGTGTAGTGTGTGAGGACCTCGTGGTGTCTGTGCTGGGGGAATGTCACTGGTGCAGATCTGGAGGTTGGTTAGTGCATCATGACCCACAGGAAATAATTGAGCTGGTAGGTTTCAATCTTGTAGTTGATGTTTGCAGGGGACTGATCAAGAGCAGGTCATCAATAACTGATCCAATCTTCTGCTTAGGTTGTAGTCCCAGCAGAAGAGCAGAGTGTGGTGACAGTGCTGAGTTATAAGGTGAGAGCTGGAAGTTTAGCATCTGTCTGAACAAATTCCCGATGAAAAAGTCCATCAAGAGTCTTAATCTTAGAGAAGTTACCTCAGGATTCAGGAAGTACTTGAGTGCCAAATTAGTGGAGTCTAGAAGGGTATTTTGAGGAAGTGTTTGTGTTGGTTTAGCTTTTTCCTATTTGCATTTCCAAAGCCACCTTTAGAGACAAGATAAGGATGAGATGAACCTTTGGTCTGAGTGTAGTCACCGTGTTCAGGTCTCTAGCTGTGCATTGTGAAAAAAACCAACCCAAACAAACCCCGTAATCATCGAATCAATACGTGTAATAAGCGTTTAGTATTTTCTAATGGCTAAAGCATGGAGGCACACGTGAACGGTGCATTTGTTCTGTCAATTAGTAATCAGCAATTCTGCTCTATCTCCTGTGAATATGAGGTGTGTGACTAAGAAGCATCTGCTGGTTATAACTGAAACTGTGCAAGTTTCCTGCCTGAGGGGAAACTCAGCTGCTGAAGCAAGTGGTGGAAATAATTTGGCTACTGCAGCAGAATTGCATTAGGTTAGACTGGTAGGGTGATACTAATACAGTGATACAGAGTTAAGTCTGGACCAGAGCTGAGGTGTCAGTGTTTCCTCTCCGTGCACGTTTTTAATGATGCTTTGTTGAAGGTGTCTGTGGTGCACAGCTGCACAGGGAGTAAAATAGGAACTCTGTGGGGGAGGGTTGTTTCCATCATCTGAGTTAACAGCCACTCTACCTTGCATCGTGAACCTCCTACATTTTGCTGTGGTTTCAATGTTTTGCGACATTAGGAGGATGTTTTTTTAGGAAAAATTTGAATTTTAGCATGGTCCTCTGTCTATGCTGCAGAATATTATAGAACTGTATGGGAGATGTTTGGGCACCTCTGTTGTGGTAATTAAAGCAGACAGCACAGATGTTTCTTTCCTCTTTCTCTGTGCTCCCTACACTAGACACTTTGTATGGTTTTGATGAAATTGGGTGTAGTTTAAAACATTGTCTGTCTTCTGTTTAGTACCACTGGGATTGGGAGTAATGGAAGCAGTGGTTTAGCTACATGCTCCAGGTAATTTGTCATGCTGTGCTGGGGTCAGGCCTCACACTGCATGAATAACTAAGGCTCCTTCCAGTCTTAATTGTTCCATGAAAGTGATATTCCAGAATAAAATTACTTCGCAAGTCAGGAATTACTGCACCAATCATTCAGCTGGGGAATCAAAATATTTGGGACAATGACCTCACTTAAAGAATTGGAAAAAGCCTCCCCTTAAGCCAGCAGCTAATGTTGATTGTGTATGAGAGTTTGTATTGCGTGAGTGTTTTCAAGTAGCCTTTGGAAAGTGGGATTGGTGGAGGGATTGTGAACATCAGGATATGGAAAAAAGCAAACTTAAGAGGTGTCTGTAGAGCCAGGGAACCAGTACAAAGTTTTTAAAAGTAAACTTTTGAAACAGGAGGAGTGGAATTGAAAGCATTATTCTGTACGGAGAAACATTGCAACAGAACTAGAATTCCTAGCCTTCGTCAAACAATGCGGGTAATAAGCTTGGCTGTAAGGCATGGAAAAAACTTGTCTTGGCCAAGTGCATCGGAATGAAACAGCCTGGTATGCCATCACTTTCATTCTTGCTCTTTTCTGGTACCTGCATCCAGAAAATGCTGGGCAGGAGCAGAATAGCAGGATGCTGTTAGAGAGCTGAGGACAGAATCGGGAGAAATACAGGGATGCAAAGTTTGGTGAGTAGTTCTACAGCTGATGAAACCGATGCCAAGCTTTCTGTTGATTTGCGTGTTCTGCTGATTGGCTTTAAGGACTTCTTGCCATGATTCAGTAATTTATGAAGTTTATCCTGGTGATAAATCTGCAGTGTCCAGTTATAAGAGCTCATGCTACAGTTTTCTTCTAGCTGTGACACCCAGTGTTCTTGGCAGGATCAGGCTTTTTGTTTTTATGAAACTTACATGGAATTCAATTACCTTTAGAACCCCCATCTCTTTAACAGGCTTAAATGGAGTGGTGGTAAGGGGAGGAGTATAATAGCAGAAATATGCTGAGTAAGCTTTACAAACCTGCTGTAGCACATCTGCATGTACCCACATCTACTGATGGAAAGGCTTGCAGTTGCCAGTGGTGCAAACCTTAGCAGGAGAAGAGTGTGACTATAGGACACACATGATCTGTAGGTATCTGTAGCTGCCCTCACTGAGATCTGGCCGGAACACCATGGCAGATGCTTTGTCTCTTTTGAAACATTGATCAAAACCTGAAAATTCAAAGTTACAGCAGCTACAAAGTATGCCATACCTACTAATGATCCTCTGCACAGTGTCGTAGATGAAAATTGATTTCAGTAGTTCATAAATTTTCATAAGCACTGAAACAGCTGAGGTTGGATTTTTCAAGGGATTTGTTGCTGATGTTGAAAGACCTTAAAGGCTGAGACTTCCTGTTCTAGTGCTGGAAACATCCTATTCTTGCCTAGACCTTGAGATCAAAGGTTTTGTGATGAAATTGTACTTTTAGGATGTGAATGAAATTTCAAAATCAAAGTTAGGAGATGTGGTTCCTGCTTAGGTATTTACAATCTGTGTGATTTGAGCAAAACAAATTAAGTGAGTCTTGGTTCAGGGTTTGTGCCCAGTTAAAAATTGCACCTATAATTAAACTAGTGAAATTGCCTTTGAAGGTTCTGTAGCTGTGAGCTGAAACAAAATGGATTCAATCTTCTGCATAACTGTGTTTATCTCATTTATAAGGTGGCACTTGGTACTTTTGCTAAAATGACTGGATTAAAGAAGCTACAAAGTTTTTAGTGGAAAGA
This sequence comes from Eopsaltria australis, assembly GCA_034509425.1. Classification (NCBI taxonomy): domain Eukaryota; kingdom Metazoa; phylum Chordata; class Aves; order Passeriformes; family Petroicidae; genus Eopsaltria; species Eopsaltria australis. The sequence continues at coordinate 1,395,162 of JAVTVJ010000241.1, forward strand.
TAGCATGATAGAACTGTATAGCTTTAACACCGACCTTTCAGAACTGTTTGTTATTGAGAAACTTCCAGTTTAAACTGAACAGTATTTTAAAAAAACAGCCTTACTTCAAGAAGTCATGTCATGAGTATGTGTTCAGTTTTTTCTCTGTTCGTAGCAATCTGAATGCGTCTGGCAGAGAGGGCTGCTGAACATCAAAGTTCTTGTGACTTTTTTCTTTCTTTTTTTTGCTAAGGAGTTTTCCTGCTGTGGCAAATGTCTGGCTATGAATTCCTTTGCAGATGATTAGTATTTTCCACAGTATATTATTGCTGTCGTATTTTGCTAAGTTTTCCCTGGTTTCCCATAAAACTGCTACTGTCTCTGGTATGCAGGCAAGATTTGTTAATTTCTAAGTTAGCTATGATTCAATGTGAGGCAAATGCTTCAAATATTTTTAGTTTTGTTTTATTTAATGGCAAGATAACCTCAAAGTTGCTTTGAAAATTGCACTTGTTTTGAGGAAGCGCTGGCTACTGTATGCCAAGGCCTTACTTTATATGGAATGCAGGAAATGGCCTGACTTGTTATCATTGCTTCCGTATTTAGTGCTTGGACTCCAGGGAATTCATGTGCACTGATTTCTGATAGCTATAAAGTACTTCTTGCAAAGAAATTACCAAATTATGTGTTCTGTGCTTGCATGGAACAAATTATAAAATAGGGTATTACAAGCCTTGGGTGCTTTTGAAAAGAGAGCTGTGCAACTCATCTGAAATAGAGAAGAATGTTAACATGTACATGAGCAGATGGTGAGATTACCTCTGCTTAAGGTAAAACGATTTATGTCTGATGAAGTCATCCCTTGCTATTAAGATAGGAAACTATTCTAGATTTTGGGAGTCTTTGTCCTGGTAGAGATGTAATGTCCTATATTGGTTCCCTGAAGCTCCTTACCAGAAAACTGGGAATTCCTTATTGGAAAGAAAATTCTTCCTGGTTCCATTTTATGTATTTGCTAGACTAATGCATATCTGATTTTTAAATTTTTTTAATGTAAGCCTCTGTAAGTGAAAATCTGGTTTAAAATTAATTTCCATTCCATGTAGAGACTTTGATCTGAAGGAGATGGTCAGGCATCTTGCAGTTTCTTGGTTCTTGATTATTAATAAGTGTTCTTGCTGCTTTTATTTTTTAAGAGTATTTTACTCCTCTGAAATAAGGAATGATGGGCAATACTCAAAATTGTATAACAATACACAGGTACTTGAGTGATCAAATTAACTATAGGCTCTAAACACATCTATGTAAAATTGTTACCAAAGAAGTGTTGCTCCTGCAGAAACTCCACTAGACCAGAGCCAAAGAGGTCTGCAGACTCCTGTCTGATCACAACTGGTTGAGAAAGGAAATACTGCTTCAAGTTAATGAAATATGACTGCAAGAGATAGATTACTCTTGATCAGGGCTGTAGACAAATTGTGTGGTTGAGGTTTTAGACCTTCTTAAAAGAAGTAGGTGAGGTACTGTGAGGGCAGTGGAAATGCGGCGACTTCACCCAAAGTATAAATGTGTCTGTTTAATTTCAAATTTAGGGGACAGGTAAGTGGTGTAATGTTTTATCACTTTTGAATTTCTCTTATAATCTCTTCAATTGCTTCTGGCTTTCCTTTAAAAATAAACGAAATGTTTCTCACGTTCTTTGAGTGCTTGGCAAGAGGAGCACTCTGCTCTTGAAGGTGAACAGATTGACAGCTGAAAACTGATTATTACTGTTACTTAAAATAGTGTGCAGCAGCTCAGATGAGAACAGTCCTAGCTCTGTAAGGATCACTTCTGGGTCTTCAATGACCTCCAGTTGTTGCAAACTTCTGGTGAGTTCCTACAGCTTGGTCAGTAGTGGTTCAGGGTTCTAGGGTTTGAATTGAAACTTATTTTTCTGAGTGCTTGAGGAGTTCCCTGATGATAGATGATCCTAATGGAATTTGTCCTTCTCTTTGTAAATGTTGGAGAAGTTTAAATTCTGCTCACTCTCTGCCTTTGAACTTAGATGGCTGCAAAATGAGAGGTTCAAAGTGAAGCTAAGCTTCTGTAAAAAAGTTAACTGATGCTGCATGGTTAGCATTTAAAAGAAGGTCTATCAGTATTTTAATCATGCTTATGTCTAGGGAGCTTCTCTTCTGATGTGTTATGTGAATTTATTGCTTAAAACTGGCATACAGGATAAAGTTTTGCGAAAACTATTGCAATTTTATCAGATTTTTTAATCAGTTTTTTTAACCTCAGACTGAAAAAAACCTGCAGTCTGCTTATAAAATTTGACAGAAATCTATACACTGGCTTTAGGAGTTTCTCAAGGACAGGACTTAAGTACAGCAATCAGATTAAGTGTGTGTATGCTGATGAGGCTGTCTTGCAAAGAATAAGGCTAAAATTCAATTTTTCAGATAACCACGAATAAGAATCCTCTCTCTTGAATGCTAGAAGTCACTGGATTTATCAGTGCAAGTGTGCTGTCATACTGACAGACAGCACTGTAATGTGAAATTGTAAAGTAAACAAGCAATTGTTGAGTGACTGGAATTCTCTAGATATTCTGAATGAAGGTGCTCTGGTAGCTGTGCACCAGGTTTCTGAGAGCTGAGGAATGTGTGTTTATCTGCAGTTTCGCCTTCGCGGAACTCTCCTTGTGAACAGGAGACTGCTTGGTGATACGGAGATCAAGGCCATCAATTTCAGCAAAAAAATAAGACTTTTTTTTTTTTAAGAGCTGGCTGTTTTTTATATATAAATACTTTGAAGACCATATAATTTTTTTTATCTCTTTAAGAATAAATCACTTCTAATTATCAAGCAGCACCTGAATGCATTGATAATCTTGAAAGTTGTAGGCCAAGCAGTTCTGAATAGTCTGAGAAAGTACAAGTCTATTTTATTTTTTTTTTAGTAAAGATCAGGAAAAAATCCTGCTGCTCTTTAGAATCCTTAGGCAACAGCAAGACTCTGAAAACTGCCCTTACTTCAGGCTGCTTCTTCTTGGAAAAGCTAAATAGGAATTCTTAAGAGGGCTTTGTAAGTCTGGGTCTTTTTGCATGTTCTTGCATCTTAAATTCTGACATGGCAGTTTTAACCAGCTGTAAGTTAATGAAGAGATTAAAGCCGGCTTAGCTTTCTAGACGGTCTGAGAAGGTGGTGTCAAGTATAGGAGACTTCTCATTAGGATATTATCCACGGCTGGTAGGCTTACAGCATCTTCAAAATATTCAGTACATCTTCAGGAGAAGTTTTAGTATGATTGTCCTGCTAGCAGGAGCATGGTAAATAATTGAAGGCCACATTTGTGCTTTTAATGGGACCAGAGACCTGTATTGTCTATAAAGGAGCCCAGCAAAATAGTTTGGGGGTTTTTTTAATTGATTTACTGATTGTGTTTTACTCTGGCTCTGGAGATAGGCAGCAGACAGGGCAAGCAATATTTATGGCTTTAATGGGTGTCAAACTGCAGCTTCATAACTGTACAGAAGAGGATCTGGTGTCTGTTTTTTTTTTCTGTAGACTTCATCTGTGTTGAATATTTACATAATTATCATGTGGAATGGATTCACACCTCTAATTTCCAAAGCTCCTCCTTAAGACTTTATGCTCCAGGATTTGAGCTGTAGGGTTTTGAGGGGTTTTTTAATTCTGTTAGTCTGTCACTGTTTCAGTCTTTCTGAAGACACCCTCATTTGATTAAATGTTATCTTGGTAACTGTGTAACATAATTTCTGGTTTAATCTTGCTTTGTGAAGGGTTTCACTTGAATTTGTCTTCAGACTGAGCTGAAATGTATAGAACCTCTTATAAAGATGTCTGCCCTTCACACTACAAGCCATTGAAATGAAGTAGATAAAACAAAAGCTTGGCCAGACTTAAAGAATTTAAAGAATCTGTTATAAATCTGTTAAGAATCTTGCTGTCTGTGTGGGGAGTCCAGAGAAATACAGTCACTTTGTTTGAGGCACATCTCTCTGGTTTGATTCAAGAAGGGCAAAAAAACCCCCAGTCTAAAATCCAAACCCTTTTAATGGGTGTGAATTGAAAGGGAACACAATGAATTTTGAGTTATCTGCATTATTTACTGCAGAGAATTCTTAATTTGTGGTTTGTTGACTTAAATGCAGAATGATTTGCATCTATAAGGCTCATCTGGCTCAGTGAAACTGTGTTTTAATGAGGATTGCTGATTATGTAAGCCTCCTAGCAGAAACTCATTATTCCTGATTTTTATCTCGCTGCTTGGTGTGCACAATGGCTGTTGCTGGAAGACATCTCCTGGGCTCGGCTCTGACCCGGCTGTGTGCAAAAACTGCAGAATAAAGTAGAAGTAATGCTGAAAAATAACACAGTTCTTGTGGTAGTCTCTTGCAAGATTGTTTTAATAAAGAGTCTGCTCAGATATTGTGGTGAATATGGGAAGTTGTGACATAGTCCTAAACACAGACTGGAATTGGAGAAATGTAAAATACCATTTTCTTGGTGGTGGCCTTAAGCAAAGGTGACCTTTTGGAGTTTCTTCCCTTCCCTAGTAGTGAATGACACTTCCTTTAAAGGGCTGTTAGAGAGATTACTCAATGAGCAGCTGTACTTAAATAGCTTCTTTTGCTTCTCCAAGAAATATCATTTCATAAGCATTATTTTTCTTGTTAAGAGGGTAAAGTACAATATTTTCCAAAGGAAGAGAGGTCCTTCAGTGTCATTATGACCGTTATAATCATGGCACAGCAGTTTGAAAGGTCTGGTTTTGTAATCTAGTGAAGTAAGGTGGAAGTCCTCTTGATAATGTGCTTTATCAATGCTGTATTTGTATAGTCTTTAGAACTTCTACTCCCAGGATTGCACCTGTGTAACTGCTCCAGTCTGAAAACTGCTACATACCCAAAGGTGGCTTTTGTGTGCCTTGGGTCTAACGGTATAGGAAGAAAACAAGTGCTTACTAGCACAGTAGGCAGAGTAAGGAAAATAAATGGGTCTTGCATAATACAAAGACCATGAATTTATTTGTGTGGCTTCTTTTTAAGTTTGACATTTCCCTCCCCCCCCCAAAAAAAAAACTAATCGATCTCTTTAAAATTTTACGTCCTGAGTTTCTGAAGGACATGTTCAACTTTGTCAGCTGCTGATGTGTGACTTAGTAGTTGTCTGTGTATGATTTGTTTCATGTGTTTATAATGTTTCCTTTCCTTTTCAGGTCTGCTAACTCTGTTCTGAAGCCAGAGGTAGACAACCAGTGCAAGGGAAGTGCTGCTGCTTTACATGGACACCTGCTCTTGCGGCATGGCCCAGATATCCAGCAGCAATGGATTCAAACAGCGCTCCTCACCTTCTCTATCAGCCCCAAGGTCAAAAGATGTGGACAAAGAGGAGGCACTGCAGATGGAAGCTGAGGCATTAGCCAAGATGCAGAAAGAAAGAGGTGTAGCTGGTAATAAACAAACCTTTCATTCTTTAAGCAGCCCCAGACAAAAAGCACAGACTCATAACAAACAGGACCATGATCTCATGGTGTTTCCAGAGTCTGATGCCAAGAGCATGGAAGATAAACTAAGTACCATTGACATAGAGAAGCTTACTCATGCTGAACTAGAGAAACTGCTGCTGGATGACAGTTTTGAATCTAATAAAGTACCTACATTACCAGCAAGTCCTATTTTGAGCCCATCTGTGTCTTCACAATTTTATCTTGGGCCTGCGGGTCAGAGGAGACAATGGACACCTGGGATACCAGCACCTGTGACATGCACTTTACCTCCTATTTACACATCACCTTCTTACACAAAACAGACTGGTGTATTTCAGAATGGATTCCATCCAAGTATGTCGTCCTATCCCTCTAGAGAGCCTATTTATCTTGGTCTTCCAAGACAGTCACAATACATTTCATACCCACTGGCAGCTACCACACCTTTCCATCCACATGGAGCCCTACCTTTATACCCTCCAGTACTCACACCAGAAATGGCAAAAGTATTTGATAAAATTGCAAGCACTTCAGAGTTCCTGAGGAACGGAAAGTCGAGCATGGACCTAGAAACGACTGCCATAAAGTCTGCAGTCTCCAACCTGCCTGCCTCAGAGAGCTGTGGGGATGTCAGTAAATTCGATTGGTTGGATTTGGATCCTCTGAGCAAACCAAAAGTGGACACTGTGGAGACTTTAACCAAGGCAGAGGATGATGGAGAGAGGGCTTCAAGCATGACTGCTGAGGATCCGTGGGATGCGGTTCTGTTAGAAGAAAAGCTGTTAGTAACTTGTCATCTGGAAAGAAATGTTAATGGGAAATCTTCTGGAGTGACAGTCACAAGGAGTCAGTCCTTAAACATGAAAACAACTCAGCTTGCAAAGTTACAGGGCCAAACATCACAGGTATGTAAATCAGTATCTTTAAATTGCAGTATAACAGTAAAGATTAATCACAGTATTTAAAGAACTTTTAAGGTCTGTTATTTATTTTATGTGTGTTACTTGGCTTGAGCAGCGTCCAAATAATGTGATGTTATGGCGTATGTATTCGTGCTATTCAGAAAATTGAACATTACTGCTGAATTATCTCCCAAAATACCTCTGCCCTTGTGTAATCCTTCCACATTGACTGGGGAAATTGCTGTTTTTCAACACACTCCAATAAGAAATAGAAATAATACTCAGCACAGTTAGGTGTCTAAATCATATTGATAAATATTTCTGTTTTCTGAGCAATTAATGTGATACTGTGAGATGAGGAGGTGGCGAGCTAAGCACTGAAAGTTTTATCTTGCCTTTTACACGACCACAATAATTCTTTTTTGTAGGCAGAAAGCTTGCTTTCTTTCTAGGAGTGCTAGACAGAACCTTTTGGTTATACTGTGCTGTGTGGTGGGGTGGCTGTTGGGTCAGAAATGCTGTATTTCTGCTCTAGAAGAAGGGGGAACGTCTTTGTGTGATGTGACTTTCATCAGGTAGGGCAGAAAGATGTTTGAAAGATTTCTTCTCTAGGATCAGGATCACTTTAACAAAACATTCAGGACCAAACTCTCAACAGGGGCTTTAGTTCTGACACTTATTGCTTTGGACATGGAGCACATGCAGTTTGTGTCAAAACCAAACTGTGCAGCAGGTGATCAATACTGTCAGTCTCATCTGCTTGATTATGCCCCACTAGGACATCCTACTTTTTCCCAAATCCACTAAAAGACTGTAGTTTATTTAACTTTTACTATATTAATTCTTTCTGTAATAATTCCACCATAAACAAAAGAAGTGTTTTAAAGTATTAGTCTGCTCACTAGCAAGTGGACGTGAATATTTCTGGGGTTTGTGGGTTTTTTTGATAGAGTACAAAAACTGAAAGAGAAGTGGAGAAGTTTTCAGTGGAAAAGCCAACACCCTGGCAAGGGTGATAATGCCCAAAAAAAATTGTAGAAACTGGTTAGAGTGGGAAGTAAACGATTTGTTTGCTTTGGAGCCTTTGGTTTACAGCTGGTTTAAATCTTAGGTATTGTCTTCCTAGGTGTTTTTAATAGGCTAGGGACATGCCATAGAAAACCAACTGTTATCGCTCAAAGATATTTTCCAAATAACTCCTTAATTCTTCCCTCCCCACCCCCAAACTGGAGGAGATTTTTTCTCAGAAATCGGAATATTTACTAGACTGTGGCCTAAAAGGCTGTGTAAATTTCCATTGAAGTGAAATTTTTGGCCCCTCATTTGAAGGATTTCCTGTTTTTTCTGGGTTAGGTGTCAGTATTCTGGCAAAAGTTCAATAGAAGGCCGGTGAAGAAGGAATAAAAACCACCCTGAAACCCAAAAAATCCGTTTATCTCTGGTTTTGTGCCATATATGCAGATCTTGGGTCTGACTTAATTTTATTTTTTTCCCCACTTGCTGGTGAGCTGTGATACATGAGCTCTGTTATTTCCTAGTATTTGGAGAGGCATGTAAATTTGGGCTCTGCAGCAGTTTGCTTCTCAGTTTGCTCTGTCATCTGGTGATGTGTTTGGCAGTTTTTCAGTGGTGGTTGGTTGGTTGGTTGTAATTAACTCCTGACTAATAACTGGGCTACATTGGATCAGTGCCTCTCAGGTGGTGTCTGTAGGAAGCAATGTTTGACTGTAGCTGAATGAAATCTGGCTTTATACATTCCAGGTTTTTTTCAGGAATGTAGGGTTTAAAAGGGTCTTTCCTGTTAATAAGGTCCAGTCTCCTGCTATTTGCATGTCATTTATTGACTGATTCATAAATAAAGTGCAAGCTCTGCCTTCACATGTGGTCTTTTCCTCCTGCCACTTTTGATTTAAAGGCTGTTCCAGCTCCTCCTCATCATTCATCTGATTTTCAGCAGAGCACATTTGTAACTAGCTCTTAGCAAATGTTCTTCTTTCAGGATGGAACAGCAGGTACTTAAGATGAAAGAATCATTTTGATATTTACCTCAATATGTTACAAGAGACAGTGACTTTCTGTCAGCTTTCACTGCAGGCTCTTGGTGAGAGCTTCTCTTTCCTTTTTTATTTTTTTGAAGATGACTTATGAGAATTTTAGCTGTGTGAGAGCACAGTGCACCACGTGCCTTGTGCCACCAGCATTATAGACAGGGGCATCCTACTTGGTACTCTTCTATTGCATTTCCTTTATTTGTGATGACATGACAACATCAGTCCTGTAGTCAATTAATAGACTTGATTTTCTTAAGTCACCACCTTTTTCAAACAAGTTCTTAGTTCATAGCAGACTTCTGCAGTGAATGCCCAGTCAGAGGTTTGAGATTTACTTTCCACTTGTGCTCCTCCAGGCTTGTTTTGGCATCACACTCCAGTTCTAGCCTGTATTATGAAGGTAGCTGATGATACAAGACTGTAAGTTAGCAGGGTTGTTTCTGCTGAGTTATTAAAGAAGATAATAAATAGATTTAAAGATGTGTCTCTCAGTTGGATATCTGTAGCATAATCTGGGTAGTCTCTTTTGCCTATCCTGTGCTTCTACTTTATTTTTTAGTTTAAATAACTTTCTACTTAGTGTAATAGGAAGCTGAGTTATATAGCCTTTATTTTTGGAAGTTCTCTTGTATTTTACCCAATTTACCCCAGGATTGTATGTTCTTCTAAGTATATTTTTAAGTCTTGCATCTTAACAAGTCTGGATCATTTCCCCCAAACCTTTCCCTTCTCTTGTTTTCTACAGAGCTGCCGAGTCTTGTGGCTTTGTATACTCATGGAATTTTATTTAACTTGACTTGTGTTAATTTATTGGGGTTTGGGTTTGTTTGTCATTGTTCAGAGTAATTGTATGTACAGACCACTTCTATTTTTGCAGCCTGTGCTGACATGAACTATGTATCTCATTTGGCCTGAAGTCCTTTCTTTCAAGTTGTTTCCTGTTTGACTGATAGCTTTTGCACCTCCTAGATTGTCCCATATGGAAGTTAAAGAAATTAAAATTCTACTTGTTGCTCAAACCCCATCTGAGTCCAGTGGGTTTTAAATAGAGGTCTTAGTATTTCAGAGCTTGTTGTCCTGCAATTATTTTCCCCAAAGTGATCAAAAATTAATATTGAAGTTCAACTCAAAATAAGGAGGTGTTTGATGTTCTTAATTTTCCACCAGGAGGTCTTTTCCATCACATCTTTGTAATAACATGAGATTTCTCTCCTTAGCCAAATATGACCCTGAGGTGTACCATGGATAACCATATCTCTTTTCTTCTTTGTTTATTAGATTAGAATTTATTGTTTACTCTGGCTAAGCTTACTTGTGTTGACATGCCTTGTTAGTTCCCTAAACTTTGAATTTAACGGTAGAATAACCTACAAATTTTGCTGTAATTCGAAAGTGTCACATATTGGCATAAAGTGGTGATGTTTCATCACCAGTATGACTTTATTCAAAGTAGGCCCCTTGTTTAGTGCTTTTATCCTATGGTTGCATAGTGCTTTGTGTCTTATTTGTAGTATTTCTTAAAGAGTTTTTAAATAGAATTTAACATTTGTAGAGGCAGCTTCTTGATTTGCAGTGGCTGAGTTTTGTGTTAAGTTCCAACCAACAGTGGGTTAACCTTCCTCAGAGGTGTTTGCCTTTCCCTGGGTATGTTCCCTGCCTCTTTCCTTGTGATTTTTGGTGGTGTTGTTGTTGTGTAATTGTTTAGAGAGTGTGTTTACTGGATACAGTTGCACAGGTTAGCAGGTCTTGTGAGATTGCCCAGTATTTTTATGTGATAGAACTTGCCTGAGATGTTACAATAGAAGAACCTATTTAAATGTTAGGTATTATACATGCTCCTGCAGCTCATTTCAAGTTTTGTGGCTTTACAGCTTCCTGTTCCAATTATCTCCTGTGGTATGGCTAATCCCCAGTTACACAGAATTTGTCCTTTTGACTGATCAGTGTTCATGCAACCAATATTTTAGCTGAAATAATTAGGTTTAAATGCAATTCAAGTAGCAATTATAGGTTGTATCTCTTCCAAGTTTATGCTGTACTGCTTAAACAAGTTAATTTGAAGGGGAAGAAGTGCTTAAAGGAAAAGACCTGACAGTATATGGCTCTCTCAGATTTGACCCCTTTTCTGAAAGTCTAATTTAACTATATTGTCTGTTACACTCTAATGAAATTATCTGACTACTTGGGCTAATAATAAATAACCTACATACTCATTAAGTAGTTAATCACTACTTCAAATATGAATAAATTGTGATTTTCGGAAAACCTGTAGTGCAGTCTGCTTTGTTCCTGGACTTGTGGTTGGATTAAAATTTTCTATAAGCATTGTAAAATCTTTGGATGAAAAACGTAATTTATGGTCATGTAAAGTATTCCAGGGAGTGTCTGGCAGGAGCTTCACGAATCCTTCAGGCTACTGGTGGCTGTTAAGACTATGGACAACTGAGTTCCACTGGTTATTTCTACTTTTCTCTGCTTTTTGCTCACTCCAGCATTTGTATGGATGTATTGAATGTGAATTGGATAAGAAAACAGATATGGATTTAAAACCTGCTGCAGTTTTGTGTTTGTCGTTTTGGTTTTGTTGGGTTTTTAAGTTTATTAGATTTTGCTGTTTGAAACTGCAGCTCTCTTTTAACAGTTGTTTTTTGGATTGGATACTTTAAAGGTTGTGGTTGACAGTTTTGGGAGGTGATGGGAGCATTTGGCATAAGGGATTAAAAAAGCAGTAAATTGATTCCATGAAGTTAGTTCTGAATGCTACTTCCTTCCAGTTTTCAGCTTGTATTTTCCTGTTTTGGAGGAAGAGACAATCATAGGCACCAGTGATATGTAGTGGTTCTTTTTGGAACTACACTGAAGTTTGAATTGCAGAACTGGAGGAAAAACACATTTTTCAGCTGAATTTAGCCAAATCTGAATGCAACAGGTCACCGCTGAGAGCTTAGGAACTGCTTGCAACTTAATCTTAACTGATAATGATGCTGGCAAATAAATTACCTCCTGCCAAGGGGTCACTGCTCTAGTGAATCTTTACTTTTTGAGTTAGTAGTAATAGATGTTTTTCTCCATATAGAAGTAGACATAAAACTAATAGTAAACCTCATACTCATGAAAATCTTTCACCTGCATGGGACTTTGCTGGCTTTAGGAATATGTTTGCAGCTATTTAAATCCTGTGTTATCTTTGAGTTGCAGAAAGACAATGGGACCACTGGCACGCTGACAGAAAACGTGCTTCTCCGAGCAATTGAAGGGCAGAATCAAGAGCTGTCAGCTTTTTCTGAAGCAGTTACGAAGTAAGAAATTACTGAATATGAATTGACTTTCAGAAGAGAAAAAAAAAAAAACTAAATGATTCATTTTCAGTTAGCTTGACAGGAACAGTTCTACTTTTTTTTTGCTTGATGGGACAGATTTCATTATGTATCCTTTTTCCTTTTCTTATCTCAGTTTTTCCTGGTTTTGTCCTAGTTTGTTTATTTGTTTTCAAGAATGCAACAGAATCGTTAAGATCTTCAGTACTAAGATTAGTGTATTATCACATCTCTTCCTTATTTTGGTCCTGTATTTCACTTTTCACTTTTCCTTGTTTTTATAATACCTTTTTATGTTCAAAGTATTTTTCTGTGTCTCCTTGTTTTTTTATTACAATTTCTGTTGAAAGAATTTGAAGTCTTTTTTTTTCTTGTTAGCTGATACACCTCACAAAATCCTTTCACTCAGTGGCTTTTCAGCTTTTAAATGCTTTTATTTTTGTTGCTTCCAAAACTGGACTTCCGTAACATAAAACCTTTAAACTTGTCCCTGCCTTGATCAGATAGTGAAGTTCCTTAAAGATCATGTGATTGGTTTTTTGCTGCCACAATTTAATGACAGATTATTTTTTGTTTTCTTCTTAGATAAGACAAACTACTCTTGCCTTTTAAACTTTAACATCAAAATCTAAGAAATAATGGAGGAAATAGAGATCTTTGAATCTCAATGATAGCATCCATTTTTCTTAAAGCAGGAATGTTTATGAAATGAAAAGGAAACTCCACAAAAACAATGAAAATTCATATATATGTGAAACTTACTGATGAACAACATTAAGACAAAGCTCACAAAGAACAGGCTAATTACAACACTTTCTGGTTAAATCTGAGTGTTTTCGTTTCTTTCAAGACCCAGTTTTTAAAATACTGATGGACTTCAAGCTGGACAACTCTTGCTGGAGGATTTGGGGTGATTTCCATTCTTGCTGTTGTCCAGAATCAAGATGATGAAATAAATTATCCTTATAGAAGAGTTCTGTTCTTAATCTCCTATAATGTTACTTTAATATTGGCAGAAGTTTATGGTTAAATTATTTTATCCATGTTAAATAGCAGAAAATAAAAAGCAGCTTTCCAAGTATGGTTTATTCACTACTAGGAAGATGTTTGTGATACTGTTTGTGTCCTAAATAAAAATTTTATCTCAATTAAGGCCTCTTCCTCAACTTCCATAGCTTGGAATAGCTACTTTCTTCATGGTATGTAAATACAGATTAGACTTCTAAAAATTGAAACATGTTAAGAGTTTTGTTACTCTTTTTTAAAAAAATTTTTAGAAAATACTGTGGATTACCTTTTTGAGAACTCTTTTAGGGCTTAGCTTCTGCAGAAGCTGGATATGTCCTGTAAGAATTGACCTATTAAATATTTTAAGCTATGTGGAAAACCTACCTAATTATGTGCTAGGATTTTTTTTTCGTGTTTAACTACTGCTTGTATAATTATTGTGGGCAATCTTCTCTTGAGAGCAGAAAAATTAAATGGTGCTTTGCACATGCAATTTAGGTAGAGAGCCAAAGGTAGTCTTTACTGTTCTGCCTTGTGGTTATTACCATGTTATTTTGCTTTAGTCGTAGACTTCTCCATTGCAACGTTTCGTAAACCTTTTCTTCTTCCAGACTGAGGACCAAGTTTCCTTATACTGATCAGCAAACAAACCCAGGCTTTGTGCTGAGTCCAATCATGCTGCAAAGAAATATAAGTGGGGAGAGTGCCAGTATCAAGGTTTCGATAGAAATTGAAGAATTCCAGCAACCAGTAACTTTCACATGTGATGGTACGTTCCTGCTTCTTGAATTGGAGTTTGCTTGTTAGAGACTGAACACTCAGCCTAGGACAATGCCTTCCAGTTTTTGTAACCCCTGGGTCTCAGGGGCGTGGGTTGTTAGTGGGAAATGTGGAAAAGGTAACTGAGAAAAGGCCTAGTTCTGGGTCAGTGCCTCCATCAGAAAATATTTAGAAGTTGTCAAAGTGAAATACTGACCGTAAAAAAGGAAAGTCTAGCAAACCAGAAGCATTATTCTACCCATAGCTGAATAGAATAAAACAGTTTTTCAAAACTTTTTACTTGGTAGTTATTGAGGGGATAATGACACCAGGACTGAGATTTTTAATGTTTTGTTTTGCATTTCAACAGTCTTAACATATTTTTAAATAAATTTTTGTAGGCTATCTAAAAATTCAGACAAACTGCTGCTGGAAAATAGGAATAAACACGAAAACTATCTATTGCTTGCCTTCAATACATGATTATGAACACAAACACTAAAATAACACAATCGGATGTGCCACAACTGGCTGTCCCAGTTTTGTGGGTAACCAGGAATATTGGTTTGTGTTGGACCTTTGAGGCTTGCCTTGTTGTTCTACATAAATTCATACTCTCTGCCCAGTCTTGACTGCACAGTGGTTGTATTTGTAATTGCATGCTGTCAACTTCTGTCAGTTCTGGGTGATAAAATAACTGGTAATAAACTCTTTTGCCTCTATACTTCTGTAGTCTCTTGTCACTTGTGAGGGTTAGCATTTGGATCTCAACCTGTAACAGTATAGATGTTTCAGAGCTGATTGTTCTCAAAAGATCTGGAGTTGCTGTGTTACTTACATAAACTTACTGCTCCATTGGAAAAACAAGCTCTCAATGCTTGTTTTCAGTCTATATTAATTTGCTGGACCTTACATTTATTCTGTGGTGATGTAATGACCTTTTGTAAAGAAATGAGGTGGATTGTAAGTATAGCCTAGGAAGGGTTGCTGCTCTTAATCCTTAAGATTACACTTTCCTAATATTACAGGCTTAATCCTTTCCTACAAAAGGCTTTGGTAGGGTAACTAAAATGTTAGGGCTTCAGCCCTTTATTTCTAGTGTTTTTGTGACTAGCTTGGTCTTACATTCTAACCCCACCTATCTTCTTTGCGCTTTCTACTCCCTTCCTTTTTTTCTGATGCTGAAACTAATCACAGTTAAACTGCTTGTCTTCCACAGCTGGTGAAAGGTGGGTGTGTGACTTGTAATGGGGGTGTTTAAAGTTATTCTCTACCTTTAATTCTTTCTCTTCTTGGTCAAATTGCTGCACATCTTGGCATCCTGATGCAAGAGCTGCTTTACTTCAGTGTGGCTTTCAGTCTTGCTCAGAAGGAACTGCAGACTCTCAGTGCTCTGGCAACTCAGTTTGTAGAAAGGACTCACAAGGGAAAGGGATGAACTTTGAAGCTTATTTGGATTCATTCTGCATTCATTTATTAGACCTTGCATGGAAGTTTGCTCTCTCTGAGCAAACCTTGTGTGTCAGCAAGAAATTAATGTTTTTGAATAAGATGTAGGGCAGGGAAAAAGTGGTAACACTATCTTTGCAGTCTTCATTGGGCTTTGCAGGGCTGGCAGACCTTTGGCAATGCAGCCTTTGACTACAGCACAGAAACTATCCCTGCGTGAACTGCATCTTTTTTCTTTATCAACTGCCAGATATATTCTCTGCTGAAGGTAGCACACCAGCAATTTCAGCCAATAAATTAAACAGTCTTAATGAGTTAAAGTGTTTATGAATTCATTCTTCCTGTCATTCCTTGTTCTTGAATTTCACACGGTCATTCTTATGTGCTTGTATACCTCTGTGCTAGTAATAATTAATCAGTTGTTAATGAGATAAAGCACATGTGTTACCTTGTGGAAAATGTTGTGGCATTACCTGTCTGTATCTACCATAGCAGTAATATTTCTTTCTTTAAAAAAAAATAAATTGAGTAAATCAGAAAGGTCCCTGGAGGGGGAAAAAAGCCCCTCTCTGAAGGTACTGACGAAATATAAAATTGCTTTTATACAGCATTTTTTTTTACAGGATTTTGAGGCACTTACTGATATTGTTCACAAATGGTTTAAAGGAGATCACCAGAGACTAGGTAGGGAGAGCTAGAGAGCATTTTGTATTTAAACATTTGTGTCATTCAAACGTATCTGTGTTTTTAGTCAGTGACAGCTGGTGGCTGTGGGGGAATGGATTTTGGGTTTGAAGGGGATTATTTTTTTGCTCTGTAGTTAGTGGATGGAAGAGAAACTATTTTCCAAAAAAGCATTTGGAGCTTGATGCAAAATTACTGGTAGCTAAGAGCTGCATTTTGCAAAGTCTTAGTGATGCTTACTGAGATCTGCTCTGTACTAAGTGAAAACTTCCCTGTACAAGTGGAAAGGAAAAAGGGAAAAGGACTTTCAGTAGGATTTCCCTCAGCTGCAGCTCATATTCAGTTCCTTAAAATAGAAAAAATAGAGGAGTTCCATCTCCAGCTCTTCAGATAATGATTTTTAAACTCTAAGTGCCTCTGGGATCACTTACCTGTTTGGAGTCCTTGCTAAATAGGGCAAATTTATAATGATTTTAAAAAAAGAAAAAGGCTATCCTCAGACCTGCAGACTGTGATTGTACTTCTGCTTAAGTGACTATACTGTATCCTAATTTATGAAGATCTTTTTGGCTTTTTACAACGGCAGGAAAGTTTTATGAAATACCTTTCTTTGTGAGAGAAAAGTGAAGATCTCAAACTATGAAATTTAGGAGATGATAGAAGCGTGGAAGTCCTCCCTACAAGTATAAAAATGAATTTAATTAAGTAACTACAATTTGTGAGTGAACAGTTGTTAATATCACCTGCTATAGATTTATATTTAATTTCTGGTTGTAATTTCTTTGAACAGTGAGTTCCCCTGTTGAGCTTATAATAATGCAGGCACTTTGCTGGGTGCATGATGACTTGAATGAAGTGGACATTGGCAGCTATATCCTGAAAGTCTGTGGCCAAGAGGAAGTTTTACAGAAGTAAGCAAACTCTTTTTCATTAATACTTCATTTCATGCTTTTTCATGACACAGTTACTGGAAAGTGTATCTCTAGTGGTTAAATGTGTGAAAGAAACTTTAAAAATGTAAGGGAGTCACTCTTTGCACAAATATCAGATGTTTTTGGAGTTGCTGTGGGATACAGCAAAGTAGGTTCTCATCAGCTTCCTAAGATTCTGTTCTAATGCAAATGCAGGTTTCTAGAGCACTTCTGTGGATGGATATTGTAGTTTTTAACCGCTCTTCAAATCTCAGAAACCACCAAAAAAAAAAAAAAACCAAACCAAAACCCTGCTGTTTTCTAATAAACTGGGGGAGTTGTGGTTTGCAGGGTTTTGTTTGTTTCTTGCTTTGATTTTGGGTTTGTTTCTTTGTTGTAATTTTTTTTTCAAAACAAATGGTTTACAAAGGCCCATTGGTTTTCTGGGTTACACTATTTGGTTTAAGTGTTAACCACTACTGTTAAGAGCTTTAGCACAGCAATCTGCAATAGTGCATAAAAACTGGTGCAGAAGTAAAAGTCAGATCCAGGATGGCATGGAAGTTGATTCACCATTTCCTCCCTTTGGGGCAACAGGTTGCCCTGACTATTCTGTGTGAGTGTTTGGGAAAGCACTGCATGTTTTGGTTGTGACTGTGGCTTGCTTTTGTTTGCCAGCAAGCACTGCATAGGAAGTCATGAGTACATCCAGAACTGCCGCAAGTGGGACACTGACATCAAACTGCAGCTGCTGACCCACAGCGGGATCTGCAGTGACCTGGCACGGACAGTGAGTACCCCCCAGTCTGCAGGAGAGTGCTGGCTCCAGGGTGTGACCTTGCTGTGTTACTGACAAATGAGCACGTCTGCCTGGTGTTGGAAATGCTATCCTCTCATCCTGAGAGGAAGTGAAATACATTGCTGAATTTTCACAAGGCAAACTGTGTAAATATGGATAGTGCCCCTTACTGGAAACCAGTGTTATACCTGGAAAAAGTATGCAAGCATTTGGATTAAACTTGAGGCTTGAAAGAGAAGCAACAAATTTCAGAGTTAAATAAAAGTTGAGAACAGTTTTTGAGTTTAATTAAGTATGTATCAGACCATCAAAGACGAAGGAAGGAGTATTTGGTATCTGCATAGTTGAGGGCTGTTTCTTCCCTCTATTCCCAGTGTACACGTTTCACAGGCTGTTCAGTAGTTACTTCTTTTCCCCTTTGAAGAGATCACTTTATATCTTTCTTCTCCAACCCCCCAGATGTTAGTAATTAATCTTCTAAAACAGTATGCATATTATAGAAAGGTAAGAACTGGACTTCGTACCAAATATTTTATTGCAGGAAGATGATGACAGGACACCCGTACATCTAACCAAACACCTCTACAAAGTGGAAAAGCCTTTCAGAGAACCTATCATAAGGTAATACTCTGTGGTTATTTTAGTAATCAAGTGCTGATCACTGCTGAATTCCTGACCAAGGCTGTGTTCTGTTCTGTTCTTGTACTTGTGTTCAATAACTATTATTTCTTGCAGGTCTTCTATTGAAGAGCTTCTTGAGGTGTATCACAAGCAAGTTAGCATAGCCCTTAAGAATGAGGTAAGGTCATTGTAGATTACTGCTGAACCAAAAGTAGCATGACAAGGTTCACTAAAAAAGGACTTGCAGGTTTTCTCAGGGAAACTGAGATCTGAACAAGCTGTCAAATATGAAATTATAATCATGGGTATTTAGACTTCTGTTCATCCTTTCTTCTTGGCTTTTCTTGCAAACCAATTATTACCTGATCATGACAACTAGAAATGTATCTTCCAAGTCCTGGGGTGCAAAATAACCTTTTCCTCAAACATGCTGGAAGAGATTAATTCGGGAGAACAGGGAAGAGGTCTGCATCCCGACTATGGCCATTGTTGACAGCCATGAAGGATGTATTTACTAACAGATAAAAATCTACATAATAGAGAGCAGGAATAGTTGTACAATGGGGGTTAGAACTGAAGCATGTTTGGAACATGCAAGTTAAGTTCTACACAAAGCATAATAATGTCTTATTCTGCATTATTCAATTTACTTTAAATTGTCTGTTTCAGTGAATGACAGGTAGCTTAAAGCAGCTTGAATGTTGAATAGTTTAGAGTAATATCCCATCTGCAAAAGCTTATGGATATAATCTGCTTTGCTCATTTCTCAAAGGAGAAGGTGCTTTTAACTCCTGATAGTAATGTAACTTGGAGTCTTACATGCTTAAGCATTAGATAACTGTGTTTCTTAACCAATTTCTGTAAGAACAGTCTTGAAATTAATTACTTAATTGCAGTGCTTTTCATTTCCACTATGTTTGTTTGCCTCCCCAGGAATGCAGGTCTGAACAAGCTGCTGTCTGCTATTTCCATACTCCCTTAATATTATTTAATTCCCTTGGTGGTGATTCACCACGTTCTCAAGGGTAGTTTTGAACACAATCTCTTTGTAGAGGAGCAAGCTGTGCCTGCTCCCTGACATGGTGATGGTTTTGTTGCTTTGCTCTTGCAGCTGCTTCAGCTCCTTTGTTTAGCTGTGATTTCACAGGCTGAGATGAGGAATGCAAAACATCTCGATTCAGACTTGTGTTCTACTCTTTGTAGTCTTTTTGAGGTTGGGAGGTGGAGTTTGTAGGTGGTGATGATTAGGTCCAAATAGCAGCAGTTCTGCATTTGGAATTTTTTACTTCATGAAGTGAATTCCTGTACGTAGTCAGTAGCTGAAGCTTGCTAACCCAAGTGAGGAAGGGTAATCCATAAATAATTTGTACGTGGGCTTTGATTTCACATTGTTGAATGCTTTGAAAGTTATCAGTTGTCTTTTTATTGAGATTGAGAGCCTGTGAGGAAAATAGCAGTGGAAATTTTGCTTTCCATGTCACAAAGAAGCTGTTACCTTCAAATTGCTAGCTTTGGAGGTATGGCTTAAATATTTACAGTGTCTTCTGACTTCTGTGGTTATTTTCTTACCAGAACAGTTAATTGTTGCCAGGTAGCTCTGAATTTGAAACCTTTCTGATTAAAATGGCTTCTTTGCTGTCCATTTGTAGGAAGGCCACAAGAATATGTCTGGGAGAGTGTTGGTTGGGAATCAATTCACATCTTAGAGAATATTGCAATAATTATTCCTCTTATTTAGTACTAAGTGCTTATAAGCTATTGTGAAAGAAACCTATACATTAAATCTTTAAAAAGTAAGCCATTATTTTGAAGCAAATATTTTCATTTTCTATATGTGTTCTTTAAAATTGGATGAAGACTTTCCTTACGTTAAAAAACAAACCCCAAGAAACTAGGTTAATTCAGATTTCACTCAAGTGGCTTTTCTTCTGTTGGAAGAGTAGAAGGGAGAGAATATTAGGAGCAGTTCAACTTTGTCTTAAGTAGCCTTCCCTGAAAAGTATATTAAAGTGAAGTGAAAAAAATGAGTTCCATCATGAAAGCAGTACTGTAGTGTAAGTAGTAGAAGTATCAGTGTAATTTAAACCTGTATCTCTGAGGGATGAAATTGAAACACTGCTTCTTTAGCATTACTTCCTCACACTAATTGAATTTTCTTCTTTGAACTGCACTTTCTTTTTAGGACATGAGGGAATTTAAGCTCAGTATCTCATTAGAAAATAATTGTTTGCCAGCAGTTTAATAGAAAAACGGTTAGGAACCTCCTAATATTTCCTGGCACCCCATTCTAGGATCTGTACCTACTGTGTTTTGGCATTCATAAGGAAGTTCTCAATACTGAGGTTTTTCTTTAATCCAGTCATTACACCACAGTTTAATGTAATGGAGATATGCATCTCATAGTGACATTTTCTTGACAATTCATTAAAAAACATTAAAGCAACACTGGCTTTCACAATTGTGATCAGATCAATCTGTTCTTTCATACATTCCTTATTAGAACCAGCATAAAGCAGTAGATCATGTAATTAAGACTGTCAGAAAAATCTGTTCTACATTGGATTATGTAGAGACTCCTGCAATAACGGAATCCGTGAAGAAGCTCAGGAGGGCTGTTAATCTCCCAAGGATTAAAAATGCCGAGGTAAACTTTCACTATAAATTGCATTTTGGTGTGTACTTTTTAACTGACAAATATTATTTCACAGTCTTTAGTAGCTGGAAATACCAGCAGCAGTTCTGTCAGGGTTATGTTGGGTTTTTTTTGTTGGGTTTTATTCATTTATTTACTTTATTTGGCATCTTCCATTTACTTTGACATCTCTCTGTTCTTAATGCATTAATCACTTGCTTTGGGAATATTTCCCTTTTCTAAATAGTGACTGTTTAAAAGCTAGTTTTAAAATACTGTGTTCTGGTTCTGTAACTAGAAACTTGTATCACAGCAAATGCCACTAAATCTGACAGAGGGGAACTGGCAGGAGCTCATGCTGTCTAAAATTAATGCAGTTATGCTTTAAAGGAGGAATTGACATCATGTATTTTCCCAGTAGTGTTTGTGACTAGTAGTAGCATCTTGAAACTCTTAACTGTTCATACTCCTGCATTCCTGAGCATAAGGACAATCCCAAAATCTCTCAAATAGCACAGAATCTGATGATGCAACTGCCTAATAATGAATGGGTCACTTGAGCAGGATGGTCTCGAGTCATGTTGTCAAAAACAGTCATTAAGTGGAGAAGTGTGCAAATAAAAAAGCTAAATAATCTTATAATGCTGTTTCTGTTGTCCTGCTACCTTACTAGAGTGCCAATTCACGTGATGCTCTATTTGCTTTTGGCTTCATCAGCTCAGTGGTGTGTTTGTAATACTGAGCAGAAGACAATAAATGTAGTTGTCACAAGAACTAAAATTCTTGCAAGGAAGTGCAGAAGACATTAAGAAAACATAGTGAAATACAGTTTATAAATATTTTTGTCAATGTTTGCTTTTTGGTAGGAGAAAGCTGTAGAAACAATTAGATTATAGTGTACAAATAGCTCCCAAAAATAACATTGCTCCAGTAGAATTTGAAAAAGGTGCGATTTTAGAAATAAAACCCTGCAATTATTTTATGATGGACATTGACTTACACAGCAGTGTGTGTTAAGGCATGTAGGATTGCTCTCAGAAACAAAATTGCTATAAATATTGGAGACTGTTGCATCTAAATATTTTGTAAGATATTGTTTTATTTTCTTTTTTTTAAGTAATTCTTTGTGGTTGGAAGAAGTGACCACGTTTTATATAAGAATGTGAAATTTTTTGATATTTCAGACTTACTGCTGAAGATTCTCAATTAGTACACTAAAAGTGTAAGGAGAGCTTTCATTCTTCTGCAGCAGTTGTGGCGAACTACTTAGGAAGTTAGGAATTCACTGGGGTTTGATTTTAAACCACAAACTTAGTTTTCATTAAAAAGATTAGTTTTATCAGGACTTGAATTCGGCACTAAACCCTTCCTGATTAGATGGGAGTGGATTCCCATGATTTGTTTGTCACCTCTTGGTTTCAGCAGTGTCTTTGTTGAGACTAGACATTGCTGTGATGTTGCATCATGTTGAGATTTCCATTTTAGCAGATCAAGAAGCAAAAACAGATAACACAAAGTAATAGTCCTTGCTGTTCATTTTCTCAGGTGTTTAATTTTTTTTTATTCAGTAAATTTATAACTCTGTCAACAAAAGGTACCTTATCAAATGCCACAAACAAAACAAAACAAAAAAAAAGCTGTTTAAAGCTGTTCAGATTTAAATTACTGGGTAATAAGCTATTGACATCTGCTTTCATCCACAACAGCCCTGAGCAAGTTTTATCTCTACCCAGAGAAATTAGATTATCCTGAGCAATATTCCAATGCACTGTGTCTTTCAGAAGTTCATAAAGCGTGTCAGAACAGTTGACTTGACAAAAAATGAGCTCTTGAACTTGGTGAATAATTTCTGCATCATATGGAAATTGTGATGCTGTCAGTTAACTCTTGAGGAGCTTTGAGTGAAAAGATGTGTTACATAAACTTAAATATGAGCCTAGTTCTGATACTTGGTAATTTCTGTATAAGATACTTAATAGCCATGGAAAATTAATATGGATTTTCAGTATTGAAATTTCCTCTGACTTTATTGTGTAGGTATCCTTGAAATGTGGTGATGACAATAGCAAGAGCTCCTCTGGTGAGTAAAGTTCTTCAATTTTGATTTAAAAACTGCTTTCAGGAGGCTAATTTAGGACGATATGCATTCAAAATGAATTATCATTTTAGGTTCACTGCAGCCTCAAAATCCTCTGAAAGTGAGCATAGACCAGTTAACAAAAGCAGTTGAGGCCCTTCTGCAACTCCACACGAACTCCTGTAGCAGTTCAGCAGTAGTTTCCCCAGAAGAGAGTAAGAGCACCAAGGAGGCTTGGACTGCCACTGAACATCTCCAATTCACAATATTTGCTGCTCATGGAATTTCTTCTGGTTGGGTGTCAAAGTAAGTGATTTATTTATTTATTGTAAAAGTCTTCCTTTTATAGATTTTTCTTTTAAATATTTTATGGGTTTTTTATGCTTAACTTTTTTTTCCTTGTCCAGCTATGAAAAATACTACTTGATTTGTTCTCTGACCCATAATGGAAAAGATCTGTTCAAACCTGTTCAGTCCAAGAAGGTTGGCACATACAAGAACTTCTTCTACTTGATTAAATGGGATGAACTGTAAGTGATTTTAGTTAAAACTCAATAAAATGTTTTGTTTTAGCTAGCTGCTGAATACAGTCATTCAAGCAACTCTTGGTTCAGATTCCATTTGAAGCATCCAAAGAACAATGTGTGAGACTTACTGATCAAAATCAGAAATATTTTTCCAAATGAGTGTTTCAAAACTAATTTTAAAAGGGGGAATGGAAATGCTGGATAAGTGCCCTGTGCTAATGTGTTTGTAGCATACAATTACAGGGAGTTGGGAAGACCATAACATTCCTTGCAATGGGAATGGCTCATGCTGCTTTAAGAGGGCTTGCTTGTATGTACTGCTCAATTTATGTAAATGGAGAGGAAGAGCAACTCACTTTTACTAATGCGAATGTTGAATCAGTTTTTGTTCCAAAAGGTCAAAAGGAAGAAGGAAGAGCATGCAGAGAAGAGATAGGGAGATAATGGAGGTGGTATCTGATAACTGAAAGGGGTACATATTTCGTTATCTCTGCCCAGCTTAATCTCTGCCACTGGAGTTATCAGGCAGACTGTCATAGCTGAAGCATCATGTGAGCTCCATGGTGCCCCATATCTGCTCTCCGGACTGTTTTTAAAGGTCAGAGAGAGACCCTGAGGAATACCCTGACAGTTTGTGGTGAACAAATTATTTCAGACCAGCAATGAGAGTTTCTAGAACACCTGCCTTCAGAGAGTACTCCAACTACCTTTTTTTTTCTGGTGATGCATGGGATTAATTGTCTGATCTTTTGCTGGCAAGTACTAGTGTATTACAGTGAAAAGTCTGCTAGATTGCTTAAAAGCTGTTGACAATAGTGTAGTGCTTTATAGTGCAATTGTCATGTTTTACAGAGAAATCAAACTAAAAGAACATTCTTAGGCGGTAAAAACAGTGTAAACCAAAGTGGAAGCTTGACTAGTTCAGTGAGGTGTATACTCCTCAGCTGCTTTCTTTATAGGTTTTGTACCATTAGAATTTAACTTCCAGTAGCTCTTAATAGATTCTTTCATTTGGATGCAAAACTATTGTCAGCTGAACCTTTCAATCTGAAAAATTAGGAGGTGGCTAACATGGAATTGTGTGTGTCCTTCCTAGTGAGTGGAGTGGGAAAACTGGTTATTCTGGACAGGTCAGTTTTGTGCAAGGAATGGGATTTAATAGACAGAGATTAAAAAGGGTTGTTCCAAATCTGAGTGCAGTGCAGAAGTGTAATTTAATAGGTTTTACAAATTATTGGTGTGGAAGATGAAGTGGAGTGAAATATGATTGCATGGATATTTAACACTTGTTCCTCAGTGTTAATTGACTTTTTGAAAGCAAGAGACATGAATGGATTAAATGGATAAGCCTGTAACTTACTAACTGCTGCCTTTTTTCTAATTGACTTATTTTTAATACTTTTATTTTATAGAATAATTTTCCCCATCCAGATTTCACAGTTGCCTTTGGAATCAGTCTTATGTCTGACTTTGTTTGGAATCCTAAATCAAAGTAGTGGGAGTTCCCCTGACTCAAATAAGCAGAGAAAGGGCCCAGAAATTTTGGGTCAGGTTTCTCTACCTCTTTTTGATTTTAGGCGGTAAGTATCCAAAACATGGGTAAGATTATCAATATGATATTCTCTGTGTAAAGCTTCCTCCACACCCATAACTGTAGAAATTGCCTCTCTGATATTGAATATAGTAGACCATGATAAAGGTAAGAATTGTCAACTATGACACAAAAGAAATACATTTCATTAAATAGAGGACAAAACGTGGTCCTGTGTTGTAGGATTTCCATCTAACTGGTTGAAAAAGCTTAACTGCTGGAGGAAGTTGAATATTGTTTGGATGATTATATTCCAGAATATTCTAAAATTATTCCTTTCAATTCAGAGCTGGATTTATTTTAAACAATTAAAATAAAGGGATAATTAACAAGTGTGTTAAACTTGTGGCATATTTCTGGTTTGAACTGGCTTTTCTTCAAATACAGCTGCTGGATGCTGTTAATACATTTCTCACTAAGAATGAAAAGCCTGCTGTAACTTTCCTAAGCTGAGTGTTTCTGGATTGGTTCAAGTTGCCTTGTGCTTCCAACTTTGATTAGGAAATGCATTCCAAAATGCTTATCACTTGGGCAGCTCTTCAGTGAGGCATTAACCAGTGGGCTTGAACCACAGGTGCCCAAATTAGACCTCGTGTTGCAGAAGCTATCACACCATTGCAAAACAGCTTCTGCATTTATGCTTAAGGTTTCCTGTTTATCTGTGCTGCTGTCTTCTAGGTCTTACTGGAAGCTTAAATTGTCAAGCAAGGCTGCAGAAAGGCAGCCAAGTCTTTCCTGGGCAGTTACTGCTGTGTGTTGCTTGTGGCTGTTTCGTGTGCTTTGCGTCCTCTGGTTCTGGATTAGACTTTACTTCTTCTGCTTTCTCTTTTGTCTGGTGATGGTTCCAACAGCTCAAGGGTGTCACAGAGTTTAGGATTTCCTGCATTGCAAAGATGGCCTGCAGCTGCTTTCAGTCTCCACCAAAGCTTGGATTTCTTTTCATAAATGATACTTATTTCAACCTTCTGTTTAAATGCTGTATTTCAGTCCCCTGTCTAAATACCACATTTCACAGTATTTGAAAACACAGCTTTTGATTTGGATTGCAAATTTATCTTGTCTTCATGATGTTCTCATAGAAGTTAGTCTGGGGAGAAAACTGTACTTTCTGTTTATGCAGAGCACTACAATGGTGTGTGCTGTGCCAGAGCTTGCTGAGTAGCCTGTATGTAGCAGCTGTAGAGATGCTCAGTGCTCCAACCCACTTGCAGTCCACATAAATTAAATCCAGACATGGGTAATTAAAGCTGCAGGCCAAATATTCCAGTTACAGTTGAAAATAGCATCAATGGCAGGCAGGAGCTAAAACTTGAAACTAACTAAAATACAGGGAGAACAAAACTGGTCATGTATGTGTTTTGGAAGAATCCGTAGCCAAGTTAAAATTCCTTCTGCTGACATGAATGTGGAGTGGCTTAAAACATCATTACTTGTGGATGAGACAGAAGGCTGTAGCAACTGTATTAAATTGGAGAATTATTTAAAAGAGTAAGCTGTTCAGTTGTGCTTTAGTGGCAGTCTTTACTGGCACGACAAGCTCCAAGTTAATCAATATTTACATATAATAACATGTTCTTTATTTGAAATACATATAAACCCTTAAACATCTTTCAAAATATACTTCAGGCTTGGCCTTCAAGCAGTCTTTTGAGCAACATTTTGATTTTAAAAGACTGATAGAAGCTTTTTGTACCTAACATTCAGCATTTAATTGATTTATGAAGTGTCTTCAGTTGTGCCCTACTGCCGTTGGAAATGCTATTAATATTGGGAATACACTGGCAAATGCAAATATCATTTGATAGGCCCTTGCAGAATCTGGTAGTGTGGGGAGTCCAAGGAGATGATGATGCCTGTAAGATTCATATGCCTGAGTCTTTTTCCTAGAAGCTGAGTGTGAGTGTGTGTGTGTTCACTTTATTCCTCAGATGCAAAAGTATTCCTTTTCTGATTCAAAGAACAGGGAGCACCTAATTTATCTGTGTCAACACTGAACTTTTTTCTTTGCCTTTTCTACCTAGAAGTTGTGTGCAGCCCTTTAAAACACTTAAAGTACAGATGACAGCCAGTGAAAACCAATAAATTAATTTGACAGCTAATATCTTGAAGTAAACAGACTGTGATACTAATAACCTGTACATGTTCTTTTCTCAGATTGTTAACTTGTGGGACAAAGCTCTTGCAACTGTGGACCTCAACACATCCTCATCATGTGTCAGGGACGGCCAGTAAGAAAGGAAATATGGAAAGAATAGTATTGCAGGTTATACATAATTCTGATTTACTCTATGCTTTGTTTGAATACTGTGACTTAGGAATGTTTTGGGGAGAGGGAAAGAACTGCTAAGTAATATTTGAAAGTCAGTATAGAACAGTGATTACTAAACTGTAAGTGTAAAGAATGGGAAGCTCCTGCAAGTCTCTACAAATCTGTCATTGCAGAACTGGAAGTAATAGAAATCAGAGGTGCTTTGGCATTACATGCTGTCAGTACTGGGAGAGAATGTTTTTGAAAGCAATCCATAGAAACGTGTGCTGAGAGGGGAGTTTTCTGGGCACAAGCAGTAGCAATTCCAGTTCCTTTACAGAACATAAGCACCTCTCTTTCTCAATTTAGAGTCCAAATTTCTCTCCAAAGAGAAGGTGCCTTGCTAGGCATGACTCAGCAGTCCCTAAACATGGCCTGAGTAAATGATTGAGTGGAAACCACTGGTGTGGGTTTGAACAGTTCTGTGATGATCTCTGCTCTAAGCATTCTCACTTCTCTTCTGAGGAGTACTCAGCCACTGCATTGTGCAATAACACAGCTGTACATTTAGGAACCCTAGTCATGTAGAAGAATTGAGATGGAAAAAATATTCAGCAAACAGTATCTGAGGACTGTTACACTTGTAGAACAAAAGAGTTCAGATACCCAAGCATTTGAGATTGCTGGAGGGGTGAGCTTTCTCTGCTGTGCTTAAGGACTTGCATCACCTTTTCTCTTTTTTTTTTTTCCAGATTGACTTCCCATCCCATGCTTTTGATATTGAATATAAAATTCCTCAAGCTGCAAAGACTACTGTGTATCATTCTGTAGAAACATTAGAAAAACCATTGAGAGAACGTCTCCTTGCCATTCTCTCCAAGGACAGCACCATTGGGTATGTCCATCTCTTCCAGCTGGGCTCTTTTTGCCCAAGACAACTTGTAGCTAGGGTATGGAACATTTATAGGTTTCTGTGATTTTTTTTTTTTAAATATTTTGAAGACCTATAGAGACTTAAACAAGAGATTGAATTAAACATATGCAATCATGGTACTGACTTAATGAATTTCCTTGTGCTTTCCATGGCTGGTGCTATAACAGTTTCTTGCTGCCAGACTGCTGCCCCATTGCCTACCTCTTACACTCACCTGTTCCTGCTTGGCAGTTTCTCAGTTTCAGGGAGCAGCAGCAGTCCCAGCAGTTCATGTGCCATGGAAGCTTTTCTGGCAGCCTTTCCCACTCACCTGCACCAAACTAACATTAATGTTTTTGGTTTATTTCAGATTATACTAAAAGTTAATTTTGTCCTGCCCAAATTATAAATTGGAACAAATGCTTTCTTAATATTTGAGGCTTTATTTGGCTTCTTGTTTTGACTTTTGTGGAAGAAACAGACATTCACTGTCATTCCATTCTGTATGTTAAATTATCTGTATGAATACAACAATCAGTGGCATTGGGATTATTCAGGGAATGGTTTTCATGTGCATTGTAAACTGAAATGCTCTTGTCTGCAGGCTGTTGAAAGAAGATAAAGAATTTTTGTGGGAGAAGAGACATTATTGTCACAGCCATACTAACAGCCTACCAAAAATACTGGTTAGTGCCCCTCACTGGGACTGGGCAAGTCTTCCAGAAATATATTCGTTACTTCAGCAGTGGCCTCCTTTATCACCCTTAGCTGCACTGGAACTACTTGATTCAAAGTAAGAAAACCAGGGTAAATCAACTCTCTGTGTTGTGTTGAGCATTGAATGATTCTTCTTTGGTAGAAGATCCTGGAATGGTGTTCTGTGGAAAAATATTGCTGAATTTCTTGTGGTAAAAGTTAAATGTTCTTAAAATTTTGAAGAACCCCACGCTTACTTTATTGATGTAGGCTTAACCAAGTCATGTAGTGAAAGCATAGCAACAGTGGTCAGGGTTCTGAAGTTTAACATGCAACAGGACAGGAGTTTATAGAGCCAGAGTTTTGAGAGGTTTTGAGTGTGCTTGTCCTAAATATGCACGTGCGGTTGCATCTTATGTGATGAAGGGCCTCG
The DNA here is from genome assembly GCA_034509425.1 of Eopsaltria australis. NCBI lineage: Eukaryota > Metazoa > Chordata > Aves > Passeriformes > Petroicidae > Eopsaltria > Eopsaltria australis. Next base: position 1,424,256 of record JAVTVJ010000241.1, read on the forward strand.
TACTTGTAGGTCCCTTATTGAGCTTTTAAAGACTTTATATGCTTGCTTTTCTATCTAGCTGATCTCAAAAAAAGAATAAGAAAAAAATCCTACCTGAACAGAGAAAACTGAATGTGGATTTATGGTGGCTTTCTAGGTTTGCTGATCAGGAAGTACGAAACACAGCTGTGAACTGGATGGAGACATTGAGTGATGATGAGTTAACAGATTTCCTCCCTCAGTTTGTACAGGTAAGACTTTCTGCCTACACAGAGGTTTGAATTTTTATGGCTCTGGAAAACCCAAAGGAATTGCTTCTGACTAGTAGCAGAGGTGCAACTGTGTGCCTCTAACTGTAATGCACAGTAGGGGAAACAATTTGAATAAATAATCACTTTGTGGCTGTCCGGAGTATTTGTGGTGATTCTGTCTGTGCATTACTCACAAAATCTGTCTTCATCAATAATTAAATGCAGACCTGATTTATGTCATTTTCATTGTATTTAGGCACTGAAGTATGAAACTACCTTGACAGTGCTCTTGTGAAATTTCTTTTGGCTCGGGCGCTGGGAAGCATTCGGATTGCACACTACCTGTACTGGTAAGGGCTTCTTTGTTCCACTGCTCGTGTAATGTGTGCGCCACGAGATTAACAGTCCCAGAAAAAAAAAATCCTTCTTAACATCATCATTCAATAATATAACAATGGCTGTTATGGATGGTGATTATATGGACTGTAGATCCCGGTTGTTGGATTGTTTGGGGTTTTTTTTAATGAAAGAACAGATTGTGCTTTGTAGAGGCACTAACTTCTTGCCTTTTCTATCCTGTATATCAGTAAATTCAGACATAAGTAGTACTGATTCACTAAAATATTTTAATGTCTTAATATTGCATTGTTTGCTGTATTTTCCTTAGGAAAATTTAACTTAAATCCTTTATTTCAGGCTTCTTAAGGATACACTGTATGATACAAAGTTTGGTGTAAGGTATGAGCAAATTCTTGGAGCTTTTCTTTCAGTCTGTGGGAAAAGGCTGAGGGAAGAGCTGGAGAAGCAGACCAGGCTAGTGCAGCTCTTTGGAATGGTGGCAGAAAGAGTAAAGCAAACGAGTGGATCTGCTCGGCAGGTATGTATATATTTTTAACTCAAAATTTTAATTTAAAACTAATCCACTTAATGGTCTTTTTAGTTTAAGTTTAAAATGTTATGTAAATGTATAGGAAGATTTATGAACCCATTGCTCTGTGAAGCTTAATGAAGTTGATGTTTCTGCCAAGTTTCTCTTCTGAAACATACGGTGGTGAGGTGATAGGGTAAGAAAGTACAGGATAGTTTCTGTGTATGATAAACTGGAAATTAATTTAAACCTATTACTGCTGAAGAATGATCCCATTATGCAAAAGAATGGCATATCTGGTTTTGTGCTAATAATAGAACTTGCAGTTTGGTAGAGTGGGATGTTGTCATCTGGTTCAGACAAAAAAATCCCCCCACGAACGTGTGTGATGAGTGTTACATTGCTGGGCTTGGGTATTTTTAATAGCTAAGCCAGCAGCTATAGTTTCTAGCATTCCTTTGACACTGAGGAGTTAAAGTAGTGCCTGCAGGGTAATTTTGTCCAGAAGTTTTCTGTAGATGCTTCAGTTAGGAAAATGTCAGCTGAATTTTCTGTCTGCAGGTTGCCTTGCAGAATGGCATGGAGCGTGTGCAGTTATTTTTCTTGAAGAACAAATGCCGTCTGCCTCTCAACCCCAGTCTTGTGGCAAAAGAGTTAAACATTAAGGTACTGCACATTCAGGGTTTCGAAATCCTTTTGTAAACATTACATCTAGGTAAAGGTTCTAGAAATGAAAAAAATCACTTGAAGTGCTTGAAAGCTCTTTATGCTATAGAGGTGGGGTTTAATCAAGATTGAATAACGCAGCAAAATGCACTAAGCAAAGCTAAAATGTGTACAAATACAATGTAAAACCAACAAAGGCCCTTGTGTTAAAAAATATAGACATATATCTGTAATAACTTAGATCTTCAGCCCCTGTCTCTTGAGACCAGCAATCCTGGTTATTAGCAAAGCAGGGGACTACTCAAAGTGCGTGAAAAAGTCCTGTGTGCATTAGTAATCAAAAGAGGAAATTGACCAAGAATAAAAGTTCAAGCAATGAGCGAATACTGTGAAACATGTGAAACTACCTGTTACTGATAGTGCCCAGAGATGGCGGGGAGGGAGGCAGTAGCTTTATTTTATTGTGAAGGTCCAGCAAGTAATAATGTAGGAGAAGCAGGTAAATTATTTTTCCAGAACTCTGCAAGGTTTGACAATATCTGCTCAACCACAGTCTTGATTATATCATCATGCGTGACTGAAAACCTAAAGGTCTGTTCACGCTTGAACTAATCCTGTGTTGGAGAGACAGCTCATCTCACTTTCCTTCTCTACTGTAACTATTAAATAATCAGCAGGGACTTGAAAGCAGATAAATGAGAAGATACTGTGAAACACACAAATACACATTTTAATACATCTTCTACGTTTCAGAAAAAAGCTGCTGATAAAATATTTATTCATGTTTTATTCACTCTTCCCTTCAGAATGTTTAAAACATCACTATGCAGCACTGTTGGCTTTTGTACAAGAATTCAACAAATAACAACCAAAGGGCTCGTTATTCAAAGGAAGCACGTATTCACCACAATTGAAATGTTAAAAGTCTGAATAGACTCATTGTGTGTCAAACCTGCTTGCTGTCAGAATGTCTTGTTTTCTGGGCTAGCAGGAATAGTCCTTTCTGACCATTGACACTAAATCTACTTGCAGGCGTGTTCTTTCTTCAGCTCCAATGCAGTACCACTCAAAGTCGCACTGATAAATGCGGACCCGCTGGGAGAAGAAATTAATGTGATGTTTAAGGTAGGCCTTACATGTGTATTGGAGAAGTTCAATGATAATCACTGTTTCATTGGTATCAATTCATTTTAGCATAGACCAATAAGCTTAGATATTCTGTGAGTTTGCTCCTGTGTATCTAGAAAGCAACATGGGAACAGGCCATAAAACATTGAAGTCGACCACATGTGAAAGCTGTTTCTCTTTTAAGCTCATTGTGTCTCTGGTTAACTTTTATTTTTCCATTTAAGGTTGGAGAAGACCTGAGACAAGATATGTTGGCTTTACAAATGATTAAGATCATGGATAAGATCTGGCTGCAGGAGGGCCTGGATCTAAGGATGGTTATCTTCAAGTGTCTGTCAACTGGAAAGGACCGAGGTGCTAAACCAGATGCTGCCTTTAATCTTAGTTCCCCCACTTCAATTTCTTGTCACACTGATAGTGAAAAACATCTGTGTACAGGGGGCCAAGGAACATTCCACTGCAAGGAACTTCAGTACTTGAGAGTATAATAAGTTAGATTGTTCTGAATTTCCTGATGGCTGAGTGGCATCCAGATGTTTCTTCTCTTGAGTGTTCTGTTGTCAATGAACAGTGGAACAAACAAACAAATACAGTGTTTTGATTTCTAAAGCTAAGATTTCTCTTGATGCTCTTACTGCAACACAAGAAAATAATGATGCTGCAGCAATCCTTATTCTGAAAGTTTAATTATGGTGAAAGTATTCCAAAGCAAACTAAAATGCTGAAGTATTTGGAATCTGCTGCAGTTGAGTCAAGGAGTATCATTCTTGTACTGAAATGTGCAAAAAGAAGAAAAATTTAAAGCGGCCTTTGCCATTCACACACACACACACACACTATCCCCCAGAGTTAGTGTCATATGCTGGTGAAAGTTCCTTGGCAATATGAAGCTGTCTCTGGGGTTTGAAAGTAGGTCACAGAACTCTGAGTGCAAATACTGCCCTGCACCTTGAACATGCTTTTTGCTAGTTTGAGCTAATTCTCTAGAGCTAGCCAATAGAAACCAAAGACACTTAAGAGGGTAAACAATAACTTAAATATTTCTTCAGTCAGATGAACAACATGACCAAAACTCTTAAATACATGAAAAAGATGAAAATTTAAGTTGGCAAAACTAAGCAAAAGGCTTCTATTTATGTAAGAATTACTTTATAGAGAAACAGATGGCTTTTCCTCCTACTCTGAATGATGACTTGATTTATGTAGCTTTTCTTTTTCTTGCTGCTAATATTAGTGTCCTTAAAGTACTCAAAAGATTAAAGGGGAAAAGTAAAATGGATGTAAATTACAGAAGTACCTTTAGTAGCTCTTGCCAAGATAGAAGTAAAATTCTGTTAATCAACTAAATGTTTTCCTTTTATGGTTTAGCTATACAAATATTTTTAGTAAATTATATATCCAAAGTAAGGCCACATATAAATCCCACTGTCTGGTCTGTTTCAACACTTGACAGCAGATAAAGTTACTAGATTAATTCAGTGTCAGTGTGTGAGAATTGTCATCATCAAAGTATTTGCCCAATTTAGACTAATGGGAGTGTATGTGGTGGAAACTAATTATTCAAAGTATAACTGAAACGTCTATTCTAGCAACTGTAACTACTTGTAGTAAAACAAAGTTGGATTGCTACCTGTCTTTCATGGTTTACTTTGTAACATACTCTGTGGAAATGCTTAGGGGACTGATACAATTATTTTTACGCCTAGCTGGGTTTTGAAGGAGGTTGGTCTAAGACTGTAAAATCACCATTGTTAGGAAAGTTTCTACCAAATAATAAAAATGCAGCATAACTTGAGGAGATTGCTAAATACACTTTGTTTTTTTCTATATCAAGGCATGGTAGAGCTTGTTCCTGCTTCAGACACACTAAGGAAAATTCAAGTGGAATATGGAGTGACAGGTTCTTTTAAGGATAAGCCTCTGGCAGAATGGTTGCGGAAGTATAACCCTACAGAGGAGGAGTATGAAAAGGTAACTTTTCAGTACTGTTCTTCTTAGAACATCTTTTAAAAGGTCTAAATATCATCTGATGAAGGAATGAAGTTCATTTTCCAGGTCTTCCATGGAAATTTTTGTTCAGTATATTTAAGAAACCTAATTCTTCCTATACTTGAAAACCAGCAAATTAAAATCACTTCCCATAACTAACAAGGAGCCAGATGGATTCTCATCAGGAGTTTTTGCTGGATATAGAAAAAATGTACTTTAAATTTAAAAGAGGGAGGGAATAGTGGCTGCTCTTAGTTGGAGTTTAGGAGCAGTGGCCTCTTCTTATACACATGAGATTCAAAAATTAAAATTTTTTTTGGTCTATAATGCCATCACAATACTTTGGAAATACAAGCCTTGTATCCTTTTCTTTGCTAACATAGTTTGTGATTTGTCTTCAACTCCTCTTTTGTCTTTCATCTATGTGAAAAACAAAATAACTATTTTTGCTGGAAAGTGGGATATCTAGAGATTTTGGCAAAGCTATCTGAAGAATATTTTGGAAAAAAAAAAAATAAAAGCAAATTTAGGGTCTGGCTTGGATTTTGCACTTTTCAAGATTGACTGTTGAATACATGAATTATGTTTTTCCACTGATAGTTCATCTCAATTCACTTCTTTTCTCTCCCTCACAGGCTTCAGAAAACTTCATCTACTCTTGTGCAGGATGCTGTGTAGCCACTTACGTCCTGGGAATCTGTGACCGCCACAATGATAACATCATGCTCCGGAACACCGGGCACATGTTTCACATTGACTTTGGAAAGTTTTTGGGACATGCACAAATGTTTGGTAGCTTTAAAAGGTATTTTCTGTACCTAAGAAATGTAGAAAATGAAGTGATTTTTTTTGTCCAAGTGTTGCTCTGGGAGATCTGCTGTAGGTCCAGTACCATGTGAATGTGTTGTGTAACCTGAGGCAGCACTTGGGAGAAGAACCCAACCCAAACCCGTGAAATGGCGTGAATGGAATATTTAATACCATTACCTCAGGGTGGGCATGGAGGGGAGCAGGAAGCATATGACAATGAAGAGACCTTATGATGAACTCACAAATTTGTGCTTTTTGAACAGGGATCGCGCTCCTTTTGTGCTGACATCAGACATGGCTTATGTCATTAATGGTGGGGAAAAACCCACAATTCGCTTTCAGCTCTTCGTGGATCTCTGCTGCCAAGCTTACAACTTGATAAGGAAACATGCCAGCCTCTTCCTTAACCTACTTTCATTGGTAATAATTTTTCAAATGCAGTTGAAACTTGATAGATCTGTCATGCTGGGTTGTATTAAAAACTGTGTTTTTATGCTGAAGAAGCTCTTATTGCAGGCTTTTTTTAAAAACCAGAAACATCTGGTCTACTTTTTGGGAAGCTTTCTTTGGAATTTTTTAAGCTGCCTAACTCTTCCCTGAAAATTTAAAACTAATGTAATACCACAAATTACACTCCAAAGAGTTTTTGACTGCTTTTAATTGAGCAAATACAGAGAATAACTGGTGATTATAAGTAATTGTTGTCTATTGCTGTTAGTGTTTAGCAATCTAGTGCAGCTACAAATGAATTTGAGGATCTAAGTCTTAATCATTTCAGTATAAAATCATATTGAGTTTATTGCATTAAAACTAAATTTCAATTTCTTGCAGATGCTTTCTTCTGGGTTACCAGAGCTAAGTGGGGTTCAGGACTTGAAGTATGTCCAGGATGCTCTCCAGCCCCAAACAACAGATGCTGAAGCCACCATTTTTTTTACAAGGTACTGGATAACGGAAAACTAAAATATCTCCCAGTATCATAATCTTAATGGGAGATTTCTGGTAGGAAAAAAATTACTAGGGATAGTCACAAACGAGTCTGTACAAGTTGAGTAGTTACACTGTACAATCATAAAATACCAGTTAACTGTGTAAGATCAGTTCCCTATAAGAGTAATGCTTGCGCTAAAATACTTTGAAGATTTTAGGAGTGACCCTGTGTGAAAAATTGGTTTAAAGTGCTGAGAGCAAATAATTCTGTCTGGTTGTTTAAGACTGTATTTTAAACACATCCAAAATTGTTTAATAGCAGAGTATTTGATGGAAAGCATTGTAAAGAAGTTCTCTCTTGGAGAAGTGCTTTCGCACACTGTGGAGGGAGAGAGGGATGATATATGTCATGAAAGCCCTCACTTCTTCAATAAAAATTGTATTCCAAAGTTTGGATACTGAGTCTTCTATTAAATGTTGATATGATACTATTTATATAGCCCATTGATCACTCTTAAAAACCTTTTCTTTGTCAGTAGGAAATAGGGTTTATTTTTCTTAGACTTCAGTCTGATGCACTGACAGAACCACTTTTGTGTGCTTTGACGTTTTCTTTTTCTAGGCTAATCGAATCCAGTCTGGGAAGTGTCGCCACAAAGTTCAATTTCTTCATTCACAACTTGGCTCAGCTGCGTTTCTCAGGTCTGCCTTCTAACGATGAGCCCATTCTGTCATTCTCTGCTAAAACCTATTCTCTCAAACAAGATGGCCGAATCAAACAAGTGTCTGTGTTTACGTATCAGAAGAGATACAACCCAGATAAACATTACGTAAGTATGTGGGAGCTGTTTCCACTCAGGGAAGATAATGGTGTATTTTCTTCCAACAAGACACAGCAGGGACAGCTGACCAAAACCAGCCAGAGAGATATTCCACAGCATATAATGTCACTGTCAGCAGTAAATCTGGGACTACAGGAAGGAAGCAGGGGACAGGACAGGATTGTATTCCAAGGTGGCTGTTTGGGAGCTGGCTGAGCATGGATCTGCTTGTGGGCTGTGGTGATTGTCTTGCATCACCTTCCCTCCCCAGGACTGTCTTTATCTCAGCCCACGGATCTTCGCACTCTTGCTCTTGTTCTCCCCACTGTCCCACTGGTGAGGGGGTGGGAGTGAGCAATCAGCTATGTGGGTGCTGAGCTGCTGGCCAGGCTAAGCCAGCAACAGCACTGCTAGAGTACAGGCTGGCATTTCTAACATCCCATAATATTCTTCAAAATGAAAACACCTCTTAAAACTCATCTAGAAGGAAGTAGAAAGGGCAGAAGTAGTGTTGGTGGAGATTATTTTAAACTACAGGAATTTGAGTCATGTTTATGGGCTTTTATGTAGCTGCCTTGTGTGAAATGGCTCCTTCCTGAGCAGGAGTCGTTCAGTCAGACACTCTGGTTTCGATCTGACCTTCCATTACATTTCGATTTGTTCCTCCTAAGTAAAAGCATCATTTCCTATACTAATGCACTTACACTCTTAGTCCTACTAGAGGCACCAATCATTGCCATTTGCCCTCAGGATTTTAATAGACCTGGGTTACACTTTGAGACTCCATATTTGTATTCCTATGTAGATGTGCAACCTGTGTCAATTTTTTTTAATTGTTTACTTCTCGACTGCTCTTTGCTAGGCTGGAGTAATCAGCTCAAGTTATATTTTCCTGAACTTTTTAATAAAGTGAGCTATACTGATAGATGCCAATGTACATCTCGTTCCAAGCTGTGTTTGCTGTAAATGTCCTAATCTGATAAGACACCAGCAAGGGAAGGTAGAACAAATCTGACTAATGCTGGAAGTGAAGAGCTTGTACTGAATCACTGTATAATAAAATGTATCTGAGTACTCGTCAAAGTCAAAACAGCCTCAGTTCTTCCAGGAAACTGTTAGGATGGTCTAGATTTTTCAAAGTTAAATTATGTATTATACATTTAACTTCTCTACCCATAAAATGAGTCCACTAAACTGAATTTTCTATGCAGCTTCTCAATTTCATTTCCCTTGAATAATGTGAATGTATCCTAGGACTGTACCCCCAGTACTTTGAAAAATTCTTTTTGTATAATGCAGTGCACTTGCATCCTCCCACCAAATTATCACTTTAAAAGTAGAATACTTCAGAATCAGGAGGGAATTAAACTGAAAAAAAAATGACATCTGAAAGGTTCTGTGGTAGTTCTGGCCCACAGACACTTCTCGATGCACTCCTGCACCAGGGTTAACATTTTGTATACCTGGTATGAATTTCCAATGAGGCTTCAAAGGGAGAGTGCACAGCTCGTCCTACCTTCATCATCCCCCTATCAGCTGAATCTACCTTATGGGAAGAGCCCTTTGTATTAAGGGCTGTTTATAATTCTAACCATGAAATGCAAATGTTGGACTAAGGGCTATAATAATGGGATACGGATTCAGGAGAAGGATTACTATAGGAGAAAGAGTTGACTTAACAATAGAATTTTCTTCACAATCATTTTATAATATTTTAATATAAACTACTTATATTTTTGTGTTTTGGGCAGATCTATGTAGTGAGAGTTTTGAGGGAAGGGCAAGTTGAGCCAGCGTTTGTCTTCCGAACATTTGATGAGTTCCAGGAGCTCCACAACAAGCTTGGCATTCTCTTTCCTCTTTGGAAGTTACCAGGGTATGTTCCTAACTCGCTCATCACTGTTGCAAAAGCAACAAAACTGCTCCCAGCTGGCTGAAGGAAGAAATAGCTTGAAATGGAGACAAAACTGCTGAGGGGCAAACTAGACCCCAAAGTTGGCAATTAAGGGAGAAATCGGTTCTCTCTAAGTTTTAAGAAGGAGATCCAGAGGAGCATCTCAGTTTTGTGGTTTGTGTGTCATATCACATATAATAATTACCTATAAATATTTCCTTGCCTTTCTGGATAGCATGCTGTGTTTCCACTCTGGATTGGCAGAAAAAAAAGGGTGTGAGCACTTAAGGATGGAAATGACAGTGAAGTCCTACTGTACTTACTTCTGATAAATTAACTGGAAACTCTTATGTTGTTACTCTTATGTTGCTGTTCTCATGTAGCTTTCCTAATAAGATGGTTCTGGGGAGAACACATATCAAAGATGTAGCAGCCAAAAGAAAAGTGGAGCTCAACAGCTACATACAGAGCCTGATGAACAGTTCTCCAGAGGTGGCAGAAGTGAGTACACATCATTTAAATCAAATGCAAGTTTTCAAGTTTTGGCACTTTTTAACACTTAAACTAACATGTAACATTTCTTCCAAATTTAGTGTGATCTTGTTTATACTTTTTTCCATCCATTACTTCGTGATGACAAAGTGGAAGGAATAGATGGAATAGCCAGACCTGCAGGTAAGGGGTGTTTATAAATTGGATGATATAGTACGACACGTTTACAGTGTGAATCTTTGAAATGTTTTTTACTTAACTGCAGTTTTCTCTCATTGAAGACTGCATCACTGTCTTTCCAAATGTTCCCACATGCAGTTTCAAGGACACACATGCCAAAAATAGTGTGATCATTTGGGCATGTTTATGGCTTGACTAAATTATTCAGGTTTTCACTCCAAACCTCCAAGCTTGTTCTTGCAAGAGAATGTAAAAACCTTTAAAGCCTATAGCCTTGCCCCTGTTAGGGATCTAGAAGTAAAATCAGGAACTGAACTTGGTCTAAGGCTTGTATTTTTTCCCATGTGATAGGTCAGTGTAGTAGTGATGAAAATGTACCAGTATTACAGAAGAAATAATTGTCTGTTATTTCAGATACAAGTCCATCAAGTCCTACCTCAGGCAAAGTGGGAGGAGAAGTGAAGCTATCCATATCCTATAGAAACAGCACTCTATTTATCATGGTGATGCACATCAAAGACCTGGTAAGTGGAGATTCTGCACTCACTCCTGAAAGCTTTCTATTTTCTCAATTACCATCTTGACTTAGATTGATGCAGGAATGGTGAAACTCTCTTTTTTTCATACAAATTTTCCAACTGCCAGCTTAATTAACTGCTGCTTTTCATTAGCTTGATTGCAAAGTCTAGACACTTGAAAATAAATATGCAGTTATGCAGTAATTAGTTTTCCAAATTGTCTTGTTTCTTTGGCTGCAGGTTACAGAAGATGGTGCAGATCCAAATCCCTATGTGAAAACCTATTTACTTCCAGACACGCACAAAACATCCAAACGCAAAACCAAGATCTCCCGGAAGACAAGAAACCCAACTTTCAATGAAATGGCAAGTTAAAATTTGTGTAGTAACTTCCTATAGCTTGCTATAATCTCTTATACTAAGCAGTAATTAAAATACTGTCTAAAAAACCTGTGAATATATATAAATGTTTTGAAAAACTTTGTGCCCTGTTTAAATATCAAGCAGCTGAGTTAGGTCAGTGTGCTGTTAGAAGTAAGCAGAAATTTCTCAGACTGACTCTGAAGAGTGGTGTGGAGAAGGAATCTTAAAACTAAAAAGCCCCCTGCCCTGGTTTCGCTGACTCATGATACGGAAAAAAATTAATTCCGAAGTCTTGGGAGGTAAACACTTCAGTGAAAAAACACCTGTCCTTTTAAACACTTAACATTGGGAGCAGGAAATAAAATAGGGATGTCCCTCAGCCCATTGCCCGAGAAACAGATGTACTGAATGGTCATAGTGTGCAGTTCAGACAGCTGTCAGTGGCTGGGCACTCAGAAGAAAGGGCAGTCTGGGTAATTCTTTTAGCTAACCAGAAAATTCTTGACTTCTCACCTCCCAGCTCGTGTACAGTGGATACAGCATGGAGACTCTGAAACAGAGGGAGCTGCAGTTGAGTGTGCTCAGTGCAGAATCGCTACGTGAGAACTTCTTCCTGGGTGGAATTACACTCCCACTGAAGGACTTCAACTTGAGCAAGGAGACTGTGAACTGGTATCGACTGACTGCTGTACCCTATCTGTGAACTCAGTAGGACCAGAACAGTTGTATTCACTCGTGCTTTGTGCATCTTCCTACTTGAAGATAACATTGTAAAACAAAGGACTCCATTTCAACAGATACATTGGACCAATGTTCAGGTAGCCTAATTTGAAGGATTGCAAAAAAACCTGGTTTATGCCCATGCGATGTTATCAAAGCATCGTTTGTAAACATTGAAGAGTTGTGGGTAAAGGAAGGGGTTTTTAAACCATTGGTGGAAATGAGATGAGCAGTTTGGCCATGATGGTTGGTTGAACCATAACTCAATCATTAGGCCTGTGGATGCAGTGCATTTTTGCTTTTACTTCGTTGCCGCTGTTGTGTCATCCATGACATGATGCTGGAGAACATCAAAGAGATTGCATATTTTAGGATTACATTCCCACTACTACAGAGACATCACAGAAACAGCGACAGGTAAAATTTTGGTGGCTGCACACACCTGTAGAGGTGAAGGTTGAAGGGCTGGAAAAATTCCTTAGCATTACATTTAATCCCAGATTCATGCTTCTCTGAGACTTATTGGAGTGAGTGCCAATAGTGGAAGTTGTAAATAATGGTGCCTTATAATTCAAATGCTTCTCTTTTACCTCATTCCTGGTATTTAAATATGTATACATATTAACTTCCAGCTCCTTATAAAGGGGAAACATTCTCATATTTGATACCTTGCAGGTCCTACTGGAAGCCTTTTCCCAAGATGCATTATTTACCAATAGCATCACTTACACTGATCTTCACAATTTAACTTAAATACATTTTTTTCTACTCAGTCTTCTACCAATGGTCTCCAGAAATTGAATGAAGACTGGCTGAAGGTGGTACCATAGGAAATGTGCCCAGCTTCTCAGTGGGGGTTTTTGTTGTAATTTCTAGAACTTTTCAATACTGCAGTGATTAAGTGTGGAACAGATTCAAACACTAATCCAAAAAGTGGCATTTTGCATCTGTGCTTCCAGGGAAAGGGTGGCCTCTAGTTGAAACACACTAGTTCTGGATGAATTGCAGGCCAGAAATTAGTTCAATTAACAGCTTTGAGAGAGGAGAACTTGGCTGTTTTTTTTTTCCCTTAGCAGTTCCCAGCAATACTGTTTCTCACTCCTAGTAAGAACTACTCCCACTAAAATCCTTATTTCCAAGGAACATCAGGTTTGAATATGTTGTGATAGTGGAGTGCAAATGTTACTATATTCCATTAATACCACTGGTTACTTAATTAGGCCTTTCTGCACTACAGATGTCACCTTTTTGTTCACCTTCCTTGGGATTTGGGATGTTCATGTTCTGTGTAAACAAAGCTCTAAAGTTGCACACTTCTTTAGTACAAAATCTTGGAGCAAACTTTTAAAGTGAAATATGCAACCATGAACGAAGACACAATACAGGGAAAGCCTTCTGTCTACCCAACACTAAAATACACCTATTTTATAATCCAATTTTCCTTCCCCTGCTACTGACCAATCTCCCTTCAATACAGAAGAGAGAAGTAAACTTGAATCTCCTGGTGCCTAAACGATTCACGGTCCAATTTCATAGGAATTATTACAAATAAGAAACTAATAATACCTTGAATGTTAGAAACTGGGCCAATACTAATGAGCGCTAACAAATCCCAGTTGTAGTAGGCATCTTCTGCATATTTTTCATTTAGTATATAGCCTGTAAATAATGAACTATATAACTAACTAGATACATTTCCTGCTCACTTGATGCTTTTGAGACTTATTCCATTCCATCATTAGAATCACAAGTCACTTAAACACAGGAAAGTAGACTACTGTTTTTGTGAAACGTTCCATTGTGAAATAAAATGAAAGCAATATGGACTGCCTTTTTTGCAGTTTGCTATTAAAGCACAGTGTCTTACAGCACAAAATACAATTAAACTAAAATCATTTAAAAAATGATTTGCAGTTTTAACAGTTGTCTGGACTGAAAAAAAAAAGTATAGTACTGTATTATTGTTAGCACATGTCCTGACTTCTGATTTAATCTTCATAGCTTAACTCATTTTGTGCCTTTCCCTTCCTTTTCAAAATCGTCACTGGCTGGAGCTTTTTATGGTCATGGATTTTATGTTGTCTATGGGATCTGGCCTTGGCCTCTCCTCACGTGTAGAGGACCAGCACCAAGCTTGCACCTCTTTGCACTATTCTCAATTACGAAACAACTGATTGTTGCAATAAGAATTTACCGTGCTACGTAGAAAAACCAAGATGTATGTGAAAGAGGGAAATATTTGATTGGGATGGAATTTACCAGTATGCTAAGTAGCTTGGAAATATAGTTTTAACAGCTTTTTATATCTTGTTTAATGAAAAGAAAAAAAAAATCTTTTATGCACCATTTGACTTGCAGCCAGAAGTGTAATTGTCCCTCCAGACCTTGTGTTGGTATCCGAGAGCAGCAGCTTGCGCTAGGACCTCTTCCTCTACTAACCTCCAACTTTGCACTGAACTTTTTATTACTGCCTTTGTACGGCCTACAGCTGCCTGTCTCTGGACGCATGTGCGATCTTTGGTAAACGCTCTTTTCTCTCTTTGTACAACTGTAGGGTTGTGTAGAACCCCCCCGTCACCTGCCTTAAGGCCGGGGCTCCCCGGGGCCCGCTGTGTCTCCCCTTCCCGGGCGCTCCCTGACGGGACAGGGGGGCCTCCCTCCGTCTGTGTATCTCTGAGAACCAAATACTTTAAACCATAATAAAGATGTACAATACGGCCCCGCGCCGGGCGGGTTCGCTGTGACTCCGTAACTCTCCTGTAAGTACATTAAACACTATTCTGGAATAAAACCAAACGCGTGGCCTGCTCTATGAGGAAAAGGGCGGGGCCTACTGAGGGGGCGCGCGCGGCGCGGTCCGGCACCGCTGATTGGCTGGCGCGGGGCCGGGGGCGGGGCCGGGCCGGGGCCGGCGTTTCCTGCGGAAGCGCGCGGGAGGAGCCGCTCTCTCTGCCCGCTCCGCTCCGCCGCCATCATGGGCCGCATGCACGCTCCGGGGTGAGCTCCAAGGCCCGGCCGGGGCCGCGCCCGGGAGGCGCCCCGGGGCTGCACAGGGGGGTCGGGGGGAGCCGCGAACCGGGCCGGGGGCGGGCAGAATGCTGCGGGAGCGCTCCGGCGCGGGTGGGGATGGCGGGGGAGGCGGGCGGCCGGGCGGACATGGCGGCGGGGTGGGGAAGGCTCGGGCCACGGCCGCGGGGCCGAGTCCCACAGCTCGGGCTGAGTGTATGATGTGCTTCTTCCCGCAGAAAGGGCCTGTCCCAGTCGGCCTTGCCCTACAGGCGCAGCGTGCCCACGGTGAGTGCTCTCCCCAGACCCTTCCCCAGAACCTTCCTGCCCACAGCGCAGCTCAGGGCTGCCCACGGACGGAAAGGATAGAAGAGCTCGAGTATTTTGCGTCATTACTTTCAGATGATGGCCTGTGTAAATGTTTCTTTGGCATGCAATGGAACAGGCTTCCCAGAGAGATCGCGGAGTCTCCCTCTCTGGAGGCATTCCAGACCCACCTGAATGAGCAGTGTAATCTGCTCTAGGTGACCCTGCTTTGGTGACGGGGTTGGATTAGATGATCTCCACAAGTCCCTCAGCCCGAAAAATTCCGTGGTTCTGAGATGATCCTTAGGATATTGAGGAAGCAAGTGCCTTTTTCTGTCCGGGTTGTTCGTTTGGCAAGGAAGTCTCTTTTCGTCTTCGTCCCTTTTTCTGTTTAAGTACTTCTTCAGATACTTCGAGTTTGTATGCTAATAGTTCCTAGAGATTAAATCACTCTTTTCACAGTCGAGTCTGCAATTGTGGAATAAACCGATCACATTCAAAAATACTGACAACTAAAATGTTGGTCAGGGGACTAAATGAAGTAGTTTTGGTGTGGTCTTAGTTCTCCCAGGGTACTTCCCACTTGAAAAGGATTTCTCTGTCCTCCTTTGCAAGATCCGAAAGAGAGAACAATTTGTGGTGCATGTGGAAAAGTATGGAGTCAAAAACAGTGAAATGAGAACATAAAATTAAGCACAAAATCTGAAATTAAATAGAAATTTAAAGTAAGGTAGTATGAAGCGCCTTGAAGTACTGTTGATGGTTAAACAGTCCAGTAAAAATTAGGATGACCAAATGTTATATTTGTTTTTAAAAATCCTATGGAGGTTTTTTTGCCTAGTTTTATTTATATTCTGTTTTAAATTGTAATCTTTGGAGCCACTTCTGTGTTTATTTTTGCTGTGATTTTCTATTTCATACTGTGATAGTATTGAAATTTTTAAAAATCTGGAGTTTTTGTCATGGAAGGTCAGGATAATGTAGCTTGTTGATGTTGTCTTCCCATTAATAATCATGGAAATAGTGGCTTTATCTGTACTGTTTAATGTAAAATTAGTAGAAAGTCTTATCTTTGTTCGTTTCATTTTTTAATTAATTAGTGTACTTAAAGTCTGATTTTTTTCACTTTTCTCTGTGGGTACTTTACTGAGAGGTGGCTAAATGGGTCTAAATTCTCTGTTTGTCAAAGGACTTAGGTAAAGAGCAGTGTTGTTTTTTGTCTGTAACGTTGGATTTGTGCTTCTGGTGTGGCAGTTAAAGTGAAATGATGATAAAGCAATTGGTTGGAGGCTTTATGGAGTTTTTAAGATGGGGACTCTCATCTTTACCTCTGCCTTCCCTCACAACATTTCACTATCTTTATAGGTTTATTATATGTTTAAAAGTTTCTGTATCATTAGAAGTGCCATTTCAGTTCTTGACTGTCTTTTCAAGCATTGCAAAGCATCTAGTTCTACTATTTATTAACATTTTCATGTAGCTAGCATGTGCCTCTGTACTGAGTAGTGTTAATCAGTTTGGCTTTTTTTTTTGTCTAATTTTCTTTAGTGGCTGAAACTTACTTCTGATGATGTAAAGGAACAGATCTACAAATTGGCTAAAAAAGGCCTGACTCCCTCCCAGATTGGTAAGGATTATAAACCACTCCTAAATGGGAATAAAACCACATTTTTCTAGCAGTGGAAAGCTTGAAGCATCTGTAAAATCTTACAGCCTGTCTTTAGGAATGGTCACTTAGAGGTGTTAGGGGGAAGTTTGGTGTGCCCAGTTTCCTGAAGGAAATTTTCAGCAGCCCTATGGGGTTTTCTGGGTTTACTGAGCCAGGCACTGCAGCTGCATCAAGGGCTGGTTGTAGGGTTTGGACCCTTCCAGAGCTGAAGTGTTTGTGTGACACAGCTTTATATGGTCATGAGCTATGCAGCAGTGCTGTGTAAATGAATTCTTTATTACTGCAGTCCTGAAAGCAATAATAATCCCTTCTAGAGGGATCCACAGAGTGATAAAATATATTGCTTTAATGAGTCCTGGTGAAAATCTTCCAGTAGTGTGGTAGCACCTCATGTGTTACCTGCCTGTGCATGATGGGTAGGTCAGTTGTCTTTTAAGTGATACCAGATAAAGCATTTCAGCTTCTCTAAGTTGTATTTTGCTCCTTGATTGTCTGTCACTTCTTCACTTTCCACTAGAAAAGTTTTTAACTTGGAGAAGGCCTTTTTTTGGAACTTGTAACTGTAAAGTCAGTTTCACAAGATTTGTTGGTGTATGTTTCTTCTTTTCAGTGTAAGATGTACATATTTGTTTCAGGTGTGATCCTGAGGGATTCCCATGGTGTTGCCCAGGTTCGCTTTGTAACTGGCAACAAGATTTTGAGAATCCTGAAATCGAAGGGACTGGCCCCAGACCTTCCAGAGGATCTTTATCACTTGATCAAGAAAGCAGTTGCTGTTCGCAAGCATCTTGAGAGAAACAGAAAGGTAAGTGCTCCTTTAATTAGATAACTCAGTGTCTGTGTTTTTAAATTACCCAGTAGTTCATGCTTGACAAAGCAGAGACTCTTTGTGTGCTTCCTGTTAGCTCCCCTTTGAGTAAACTACTGAGGTTAGGGAGGCATTTTGATCAGGGAGAATGGTCCCTTTGAAAAGGATTTTAAAAGCAGTGTTTAAACCATGTATTTCTGGTCCTGCTCTGACTTTACCAAAGCTTTGGTAATGGAAATGTGAAGTTTTTCACAGTAGCTGTGGATTGTTTGCTTTACTCATCTGAATTCTGCGTTGAGAGTCCAAGTAGTTGTGACATTGGGGTTGTAATGTAACTTTGTTTTCCAGGACAAAGATGCCAAGTTCCGCCTGATTCTGATCGAGAGCAGAATCCATAGGTTGGCTCGCTACTACAAGACCAAGAGAGTGCTGCCACCCAACTGGAAGTAGTAAGTGTTCTCCATTCCTCTTGGCTCTGAAGGCTGCAAGGGCTTGTAAACTGTGCTGGGGCTGTTACTCAGAGAGTGAAGAGTGCATTGTGATAGGTGTGTAGCCCAGGCAACAGAGAACAAGTATTTTCATAAATAATCAGCTGATAAATCAGGGAAACTTACACCTGGGTAAAATGATCATTGTAACTCTTGGATAAAAATCATGGTCCCAACAAATGAAGTCACTACTAGGCAATTTTTATAGCTCTTTAAACGATGGTCTTGGTTCTCAGGTACCTTTATAGTTCACGTCACTTTCAGAGCTTAGTGAGAAATGGCTAAGTAGCTGTGACAAAAAGGAAGGTAACTTGTAGCTTTTCTCTAGGAAAATTAACCACCACAGAATTCACATAGATGTTAGGATTAGCCGTGTTTCTCTAAAGAGACTCAAGTGTAACTAGCTCAGTTTTTAAATATATGGTTTTGTGCTGTCACCCTAGGATTTGGATTGTAAAAGGACAATTGAAATCTTAGGCCATAAAACATTTTAAGCAGTGATTTAGCTCAGGACTGGTAGTTAAAACTTAACTGAAGCTTTGTTTTTGAAAACTAGTTTGAAAAACTGCCTCTGTAATGAATTCTTCTCTGTCTTCTCTCTTTTTAGTGAATCATCGACAGCTTCTGCCCTGGTCGCATAAGAGCTGGCTGTGACTTACTGAAAGAATAAATTTTCGTTACCTGACTTTGTGTTGTCTCTGAATGGTGTGTTAGAAGCTTCTGCTTATTTTGGGAAGCTGCATGTAAACAGGACGTGTTCCAGGTGGAGTGGGCATGTGGCTGTGATGTCCATATTGCTGTCCTGCAGTATCAAATCTGGGTCCTGGTTGTTGCAGTGCTGCACCAGCTGGACGTTGGTGTCTGTGCTTAAACTGTTTTTTTATGATCGGAGAGCCTCGAGCTAGTGAAGAATCCTACGCATTCTCTGCAAATGCATTTTATTCACGTGGGGCTGTGCCTCTGGTGTCCTGCAGAAGAACTGGGGAAGAAAGCAGTGACAGCAGGAAGATTTGGAAATTTAGAAATTGCAGAATGTATTATGTAGGTGAGGGGTTACGGAAACAAAATTGGAGAGGTTAATTAATTCATCACAGGTCTTGTGGAGCTGTTGCTTGTGCAGAACGCTTAAGCAGACCTCAGACAATTCCTGGCAGTAACTTGCTGTCATTTTTAAGTAATTTTAAGAATAGTCTTAGGGATTTGAGTAAATGTGGACAGCAGTGTTAGCTCTTCTCAGATGCTGGGTCTTCACTGGAGTAGTTTTCCCTAAACCCAAAGGGCAGGAGCCATTGCACACTGTTGCCAAGGTTGTGCCTCCGGGTTTCCAGTAGCTTTGACCTGAAGTCACCTTTCTGCCGAAGAAATGTGGAAAACAGACTGGCAGCTCTCTCCTTTTCTAGGAGAAAATAAGTAGAGTTACTCTGAGTTGTTCCGACTTGCTTCTGAGTGTGGGTGCATAACTTTCACCATCTTGAATAGCTGAGTAAATTCATTTGCTACTGTAGTGTAGTAGCTACTTTCTGGATCATAACTAGTGGGACTTGGATTTCATTGAAAAGCGAGAATCTAAATATAGATGTGTGATGAAGAGTTTCAAAAGAAAAGTGCAGCATTCCAGTTGCACTTAGAAGTGCTGCTGTGTGGTACACGTTGAAGTGTTCCATCAGAGCAGCCTGGGACACTCCTTGCTCCCCGTTCCCAAATAGCTGTTCGTAAATAGGGAAAGGGGCCGGGAGGTGGCGCTTGGAGCCGGGAGCGCTGCGAGCTCCGTGTACCGAGCAGCGCCGCCTGCGGGGCCGCCGCTCCCAGCCCGGGAACGGAGGGACTTCGGAGATGCCAGCTGCTCCAGAGGCTTTGGGAGCTTCTTGGAGCTCGCTGGAGCTGAAGGTGTGTGTTCCTGAGGATGGGAAAAGAGAGGTAGACCATATCTCTTGTTGAGGAATGGTAATGGTGTTGCAACTGTTATGCTCAGAGTTCTACTGCTTATGTAGAACTAAAGACTATGTATTTGCTGTAAATGATACAGGCTAAATTGTCCTCAGTAGGGTTAATCATAAGCAGAATGGCCTGTATTGAAAGGGACATTAAAGATCAGCCAGTTCCAACCCCCTTCCCTGGGCGGGGACACCTCAGAACCCCATCCAACCTGGCCTAGAACACTTCCAGGGATGGGGCAGACAAAACCTCCTTGGGCAACCTGTTCAGTGCCCCACCACCCTCACAGCAAATAATTTGTTCCTAATACCTAACCTAAACTCCCCCTCTCAGTTTGAGCCCATTACTCCTTGTCCTATCACTGCAGTTCTTGATGAAGTATCCCTCTTCAGATTCCCTGTAGGCCCCCTTCAGACACTGGAAGGTTGCTGTGAGGTTTGCACACAGCTTCTCCGGACTGAAAAACCCCAACTCTCCCATCCTGTCTTCATAGGGCAGCTGCCCCAGTCCTCTTTACCAACTTCATAGCCTCCTCTGGATTTGCTTCAGTAGTTCCACATTCATTTTATGTTGGGAACCCCAGGGCTGGATGCAGTGCTCCCCGTGGGGTCTCACCGGAGCAGAGCAGAGGGGCAGAATCCCCTGCCTTGACCAGCTGGTGCTGTTGGTGCCCAGGGATTGTCCATCCCTTACCCTTTGGATTACCAGAACAGGCACAGCAGGAGTTGAGCTCACTTGCCCCAGGGCAACCCGAGTGTTACCTGCTCAGCAGCTGCTGTGGGAACAGTGGGGCCAAGCACTGGGAGGGGTAAATCCCCTTGGGGGCAGACCCCTGGATCCTATGAAACTGAACAATGTGTCAGAGGGATGTGCTCCAGGAGGAAAAGGTAAGTTCATCATTTGCGGTACAGGGCTGTGAAGCTCTCTCAGCTAGGCTGCTAACTTTTCTGCCGTGTTCTGAGCTCCAGAACTGCCCTGGGCAGGACTGGTGATCCAGCTGCCCAGGAGAGTTAGTGGAGTCTTTCTTCTGCTCTTTGTAAAGGTACTGTAACTTCTCTTGTCTGGAGAGATGTGATAATAGGGATAAATCCAGACATGCACATAGTTGCTCAAAATTTATTTTTTTTAAGGGCTAGCACAAACTGTCCCCGCCTCATGGTTATCTCCAGGCACCACTCTGGGTTCCCTGTCCTTAGCACTTTGGGTGTTCTCAGGCTTTGGGCCCCACTGCCCTCTTGCTTTCTCCCGTCACTGTCACATCTCCTTGTGGTTTCCTTGCCTTGATTTAACCTCCAGAAGATCCTGGTTTTGCCTCATTCCCTGCAGCAATTTACAAATATCCACCATTGCCTTTTCCTCCAGCGGCACTTCTTGCTCTCCCAGCAGGTACAAATCTGAACAATGATTATTTTATTTTTTCCCTATCCCAGTGTGAGCTCCTTCCTGCATTGTGCTGGGGCACGCATCAGAACGGAGCTCTCAGCCTCCCCCCACTTCCATCTGTCTTGGCCCTTCCTTCTCCAGAGAGGAGCAGCCCTCTTTTCTACAAATCAGTCAAGCCAATTTTCTTCCTTTCCTTCAGGTAACATGAATTTAGTCTACCCTGATTTGGGTCAGCTAGGGCAGTGCCCAAATGTATGAACACCTTCATGTTTTCTTCACTTCAGCCTGGAATGGTAAGTCCAGAAAGGTATTTGGGTAAATCAATGTGCAGTTTTCCCCTCTATTTCTAGGAAAGCATTTGAAAGGTGACTGTTAAGTATGAAAAGGATTAACCTTGACAGGGATTTAAGGGAAAGCTTTGATTCAGTCATGGCCAGAGAACTCTCTTAGTGCTAGGTATCTCTTTATTCTGAAGGCTTTGGTGGTGTGTGACTGGTTCTGTTGTGGAGGCAAATAAACCATCTTTTACCTCTGAATTTCTTCTGATTGACAGTTCCTGTTTACAGGTACCTCTGTGAAAAATGAAAAAAACGTTAGTAATTTATTCCAAGTAAGGAAACTTAAACACTAGTTATTCTGCTGTTAAATCATTGCCACTGCTGGAAACCATGAATTTCTTTAGCTGAAAAGGGGCGAAAAAAAGTAAACCAAGCTACAGTAGTGACAATCAGAAAGGCAAGAAATTATTTGGATTTATAAAGGTAGAGCTGCAAGTATGTGTTGCTTTGTTTTTTTCTGAAAAACAGCTTGTTTCCAGTCGCATTTCCTGCCACTGTGCGTTTTAATTTTCAGCTCAACATCACTGCTCGCAAATTAATACCAAATAGCAAAAAGTGAATGAAAAGTGTGTCGTGGTTTTTTTGGAGCGATGGTTGGTGTGTCACTTTCTTCCACTGTTTTCAGTGTCACAGATCATGAAACACAGTGTAGTTAAAAAGCACCTCGCGTGCTTCTCAGGGCTCAAGGGCCGGTTTCTTTCCCCGTTCCCATTTAAATAAAGAGCAGTAGAGCCTATGGAATTCACCAAAGGCAGGTTCGACTCTCGCCGGGCTCTGGGGTAGCTGGTGATTCGGGCTTAGGCTAATGCTGCTTCACGTTCACACAGTTGTTTTGTTCCCCTTTCAATGCTGGGATCAAACTCGTGAAAAAATGCGGCTGTTGCTGGGAAGTCCCTTCAATAACTCGGCACATTTGCATGACAATACGTGGCTGTGCCCTGGTAACCTCCCTCCTTCGCCAGCACATATCTTGGCAGCAGGAAACGCTTCCACAGTGTTTGCTGCGCTAGTAGTATGTCCTTTTCTTGCTTCCAAGGATTTCTGGATATAGCTGCAGAGAATAAATGAAAGCTTCCCTCTTTTTCTACCCCCCCCCCCCCCCCCCCGCTTTCAGGATAAATTTTACCTCTGGTTAGAAATCTATAAACTCTGTAATGAACAATGTTGCTGGTTAGTGTGAGTGCTTTCCTCTCGCCACGGGATTTATTAGAGATGTTACCCAGCACAGATGCAACCGTAACTGGAGCTGAATCGATAGGAAAGGATAATGTTAATGGCACGGCAATATGTATTGGCTGTGAGGATCAACTACACATTGTACATTGTGCTACAGGGCCTCGTGACTACAGAAGGACTGGCAGCCCCTCTCTGGACGCTTGCTCAGTGTTTAGGGCAAAGGAAGTGAAGCACAGCCCTTGAGCTGAAATACTGGGTAGCAGGTAATTATGTTGGCTGTGCCTGAGGCTAGAGGTGTACCTACATAAAAAGATCACCTGAGTTTTCTAGTGACTGCTGGTTTTACAGGCTGATATTTCATTCCCTTTGAGGCTGCTCACTCAAGACCCCTTTTCAGGTCAGAATTCTCCTTCTTCAGAGCCAGGAAGGGGCTTTCAAGTTTAGTGCAGCTGTCGGGGATCAATCTCTTTTACAGCTCCTTCAAGTTCTTTCTGATGCAGATGAATAATTTCCGTAGATCCCGACTCTGGTGTTATGCTGGAGTGGGAAGAGGGTGACTGCTGTTTTGAACTGCAGAAGCTGTTGACTGACTGGGTGAAGAAACCAGTGACGACCATTAAAAATTAATCAGGTTAAATGAACTTGGGAAGGACCCGAATCTCAGAGGACCAGTTCTGATGGTGAAGGCATTTGAGATTTGCAAGAAAGGGGATGGAAACCTCTTTCAGTACAATATATGTTAGTGGACACAGGGGCACACTGAAAGCTGTTGTGAAATACAGGCTATAAAAGAAATTGTTTCCTCCTGAGGGTTTTTTTTACTGTTGCTTTGTTGTTACAGAAAAACCATAGCATCTGCCTTTTTTTCTTTTCTTTTTTCTTTTTTTTTTGAGTCCATTCCTTCTTGCTCAGCTCTGCTGGCCTTGGCAAAAATAGGACTGATAAATTTTCAGAGACTGCTGATGGAGCAGTATCTATCTATTATATTGGGTATTCCACCTCAAACTAATGCTACAGATATCTTCTTACACATCACTTACATAATTATTCCTGATAACTTTCTTCAGCAGTAGGTTCAGGTCTGGATTCTCTTTTGGTTTAGTATTCTGTTACTTTCAGTACTGTATCTGATAAGCAATACAAGAATAATGTTTTAAAACCGTATTTAGGTAGTCCCAGCTAAGCTAAGATCTCAAAACCATATATGATTAACAAATAATGTCCTCACTAAAAAATAACATTCCTGTAACGTGCCAGTAGGTGATGGTTTCCGTGGTCCCAAATTCTTCGTGCGTGTTGTGTAATGACCTGGGAATAGTCAGTTTCTGAAGAGTGTTTAGTTTTCTGGAATTCACCAAATGTGAGTGTTGCAAATGTGATGTTGCAGAAACAGCATTTCACTGGTGTCCAGCTCTTATGTAGTAGTTTTGACACATAAATTCAGTGATTTGTGTGAAAATAGAGTAGATACCCCCAGCTTTGCAGGGTGACAGAGGCATAAATAGAGAAAGGGTTTGCTTGGGGCAGTAGGAGAGAGCTTGGCACCAACTCCAAAGTCCTGGATCCCAGTCTTGTGTCCTGCCTGTGGGCCTGTGATAGTTGCACTGTAAACAGAGCTGGGGGTTTATATGTAAATGGCCTTTTGGGGAGTGGTGCAAAGCTGAGCACGGAGGCAACTCACAGGGGCTTTTGGGGATACAGACCATGGCACTGACTCCTGGCACAGGATCCCAGAGTGTGGCTCTTGGTGGACAACAGTGGGCAGTTACAATAATCCCTTTTGCACTGATGTGTGTACAAGGCTTAGAGTGGAGGGAACCTTTCCCCAAACTCTTCCTGCCCAGAGTGGGGAGTGAGCTGGATCAGGGGCACCAGGGAAGTGGAGCCATCTTTATCTCTGAGATTTGTCTACCTGATTGTGCTCTTGTGGGGCACATAATTCTTCTGTCAGCTCAGAGCAGATCGTGATCTGGTCTGCTGCTGTTAGCTTGTCTTTCTGTGTATGGCAACTTTATGTAGGAAAGCAGGACATAAAAAGCAGGAAAATTAAGGAGTTTGACCTTCTTGTACAGTTGAGACACTGTCACTTCTCAGATTTGAAACTTCTTCACTTACAAGTTCTGTGGTAAATTTCTGCACAATAATCTCCTCAATTAGCTGCCAAATATACATGGTTTTCCTTAAAATATGGGTAAATTCTATGTTTCAGTGATCTCTGGAAATTGTGTCTCCTCGTCTTAACAAAGACCAGTCCCTTCTGCAGCTGTTTAATAAAACTCTGAGAGCTGCAAATCAGTCGAGTAAGAAATTCTGTTTCATGGAATGACTCCTGTCAGCCTTGCTTCTGATTCAGAGATCCAACTAATAGGGTTAAATCTGAGCAGTTTAATGGAACAATGTTATTTAAGCAAAGCAATCATGTCCTGCTGCAGTGTTGTTTGGCATTAAACAGCAATTAGGTTTGTCTGCCCAACAAAATTGCAAAGCTGCTCTGAAAGCAGCTGTAATCGGAAATGTCATGCTGCAGATACCAGTGATAGATATGGGCTAACAAAACACAGGCTTTGGCTGCAGTTCCTCACATTGATGGATAATCCCACGGCACACAGCAGTTTAGGACTGTTTATGTAGCTTCCAGTTTAGTTTGAGATTATTCCTTCCACTGTCCTGTACAAGCTCGTGTTTTTCGCACCAGTGTGCCACCAACAGCCAGGTTAAACTGGAGAGTTCTGCCCCATCACTTACTCTGCAGTGAAGGTCAAGTGAAAAGGCATTTGGGATGGTGAATCTGAGGTTTACCCAGCAGTTCTGGAAATAACAGCACACATATTTGACTCCACTCTGTTTTTGCAATGGCTCATTTTGGGAGCACGAGGAGATGAGCAGCTGTTTTGGAAAGCTGCAGAGGTGTGTCATGCAAGAGTCAGCACCAACAGCAAAGCAGATGTGCTGAAGTGCTGATTTAGAGGGGTGTTTTCACAGACATATTACTGGATTTGGTTCAGCAGCCTGCATGGGAACTTCTACAAGGGACGCTTTGTGGATTGCACAAAGCTCCTTCTCCCAGACTCATGCAAATTTGTGAGAATTTTTGCTTTTAAAAACCCCTAGAACGTGTTGCATGTGTGTCAGACAGTGTTAAAATGCAGAACTTTTATTAGGCAAAATACCCTGAGTCAAAAGCCTCCCTCTAAGCATTCTGACTTTCAATCCTTAAACATCTGTGTTAAAAAGGTGTTAGAAGTGAAAGCTCTATTAGCATCAGACTACAGAGTAGGTACAAGCACATGATGTGTGTAAAAGAACTGGTCATGGGGTGTATTTTTAGTCTTGATATTTCCTCTTCTGTGAGCTGGGAGATAATGGGAAGTTCCCTCTTGCTGTATATTTTTCATGGGAAGATACAGATGCTGTGAAGAAGTGTTAAGATGTAGTGGTCCTGGAGGTCTGGGTACAGACACCATGTTCCCCTACTGCATCACTCCACGTTTTTATGGCCACAAAACCAGCGATAGACCATGGATTAGATTGTGCTGGGTATTTCAAGCAGTGGCCTTTTTTTTCTGCTCCCTAGTCCCTGTGTACTCCTGCACTTATCAAAGCACTGAAACTCATCAGGGAGTATGTTCAAATGCCTGGAGTCCTGATGTGTGTTATTTGTAACTTCCTCTGATCTGTGCCAGTTAGATGTACCTGGAGTAGTCTGAGTGCTGCCTCTTCTACCACTTCCCCTCCAAGACAGTGTATCCTAGTCATCTGCTAAAGATTGCCCAGTACCATGGCTGGAAAAAATGCCAAGCCTCATTTGTGTTGATTTAGGCTTCAGCTTGCTCTAGGGGTGAAGATCTCACGAGGAACAATGACTCTGTGTCTGTGCACTTTGGATACAGTCCCGGTTCATCAGGTGTGCGGGGCTGTTTTCTGTTATCTGATCCTCTTTCCCTCTCCTGCCACTGGCACTTTTGGCATCAGTGTTTTCCACCCTGCAGCGAAGGGGACCCAGAAGTTCTCTCAGTGGCAATGTAGGATGCAGTTTACCCTTTGAGCAATGCTGCTGTAGCATCCTGGTGCTGCTGGAATTGCAATCCAGTGTGGAGCTGCAGTTGCAGCTCGGTCTGCAGGCACCAGATCTGACACAAGGACGGAGGTGGAGCGGGAAGGGGAGGCAGGAGAGGATCCCTGCCAGGGCACGTGTCTGTTAAATGCTCTTTGCTGCCATGCCGACTGCAGGTTCAGCTCTGCCCGACAGCTGGCTCAGGGCAGCACACAAGTGAGTGGGTGTGTGGGTCACACGGCTTGCGTCGCGCTGGAGGATGCTCAGCACTCCAGCAGCTTTCCCTCCACGCCTGGCTGGTGCCATCAACCCAGTAAATCTGGGAAACTGCGCGTGGGATGAGTCTGTGTGGTCCTGGCAGCAGGAGGCTGCTGCCACCAGTGCCTTTTCTGGGAGACTCTCTTCCCCTCGCTGCTATGTGACCCACATAGGTCTGGATAAAAAGGGGAAAGCCAAGGAAATGGAGCTTTGGCACAGAGACTTTGCCCTGGCCTGCCCTGCATGGATACAGGCCACAGCCCGAGCAGCCCAGTGAGGGGCAAGTCAAACAGAAAATAAGGATAATTAGTTTTATATGTGACACTGTTGTAGCTCCCCTCAGAGGGATCCCAAACTTCTTGATAGAGTCTTTTTTCCCTTTTAATTATTGCTCAAATGTTTCTTTCCTCAGTCTTGAATTACTCTGAGCACTTTACACACGTTACTCTGCCTCTTTACCCTTGAGGGTAATTGAGCAGTCATTCGGTTTGCACATTTTTTTCTCTTTATCTTTCAAATGTCTATAAGCCATTGTCATTTTTTAATTAATTAAAAACCCCCTATAGTTCTTTTACAGTTCAAATTTGCTACGAAAGCAAGATTCAAATGGCACCATTCTCTATGGAGAATGATGAGTGTGTTAGGTAGGGGTGCAGTTCATGTTCTTTACACAATGACTCCAGTAACTGTATGTTAGAGTGCCTGCTTTTCCTGCTAAGTAACAAGTACTTAGGGAAGGCAAGGGGAGCAGTGGGCTTTGCACAACAGTAATTACTTCAGGCTTCAATACCAGGGACCTTTTGACCTAATGCCACTCAGGCTGATTCTGTCATGTTTAATCCCTCATGCCCCATCCGTCCCTGTGAGCCTGCAGAGGTGTCCTGTCCTTTGGCCTCAGCCAAAGAGCTTCTGATACTTACACATAAACAATGCCTAAAAGGTAAAATCCATGTGCTGTTTCACTTTAAATTATGCACTGAACCCTTCGGGAATTGCGCTCAAGCTTTGAGGAGAAGCTATGGTTTTGTTGGGCCAGTGGATAAAGCCTGAGAAAGGCTGAGACTATGGATTGTTTCTGTTCTGCTCCTGCCTTGCAGATTTGCCCGGAGCTGGTTGCTAATTGCTGAGTCTTTGAAAACTGTTTAACATTTTGGCTACATGTTTTTGTTTCCTCAGGGCCGGCTCTGCACAAATAGCACCATTTAGTCATTGTTGAGTTTTTGTGATTGCTCCATGCAGGTGTGGGTAGCCAGTGGCTTCTTTTCTTGGTTGTTAAAATCAGGGAGTTTTGTTAGCCACTGTTTTTAATTTCTTCATAAATTCTGGGTGTAGAAGTACAGACACAAACAAACAGAGTGTTAATTAAGAGCCTTTTGGCCTTATTGCTTAGTTTGTCCTTGGATTGGCCCACTCTTAATTACTACCCGGTTACTATTGCTATTATTCTTGTTTAATGAGATAATCCAAATAATCTCATTTCAGTTTCACAGATCATTAGACCCAACACACTTATTAATAAGGCATTTGTGAGCTCTTTATGTCCACTCAGCTGTTTTCAGTCCTTCTCTTACCCTCTATGATGGAGGGAAGGGATGTGCTGAACGTTTTGTGGTTGGATATATTTCCTCAAAGTATTAGCATTTGCCACTATACATTGTTTGAACAGCTGCTTCTTTTTGTTAACTGCAGTAATAAAAATGTACTTCTTGGGCAGAGGTGTTGACTGTGCCAGTGAGGAGTGGCTCTGGCAAAGAGGGAGCTGCTGCAGCCTCTCTCCTGCCAGAAAGGGTCACCTTTGCCAGTCAGGCAGGAACGTGCAGCAGGTGTAGGGCTCCTCTGCTCCACTGGCAGCAGGGTGAGAGCGAGCGGGGGCGTGCTCATGCCAGCTTCCCAGTGGCAGCCAAAGACAAGGAAGCACTAGGGGGACCATCCAGTTCATTGCTTCCCGGTCTTTTTAGCAGCACACTCACCCGTGCAGCCAATTACCTGTTCTTGCACGGTGTCCCCAGGGCAGAGTGACAGCCATGGATGCGTGTCCCATGCCTCATTGGCTGCTGGTGAGCTCCTGGCTGGTGAGATGTGCCTCCAGAGTGTCTGCTGGGATGGCAGGGAGTGTAGGTGTGTCCTTGGCTGGAGTATTTGCTGTGTCCTGTTACCCCGTGCATCTCCCAACACCTATGCCTGCCCTCTAACTCTGTGACTCTAATTCAGCTTTTTATTAGGGCTAGTAAAGGCGTGCTTGCATATCTGTTTGTTTGTCGGGACCATGGTATTTAAAACAATGGAAATTCTCCAAAGAATTGAAATGAACAGGTGTGTGAGGCTGTGCTTTTGTGCTAACAGGAAAAAACCCAGTTTTCGCACACACACTCGGGAGTTCAATGCAAAAACACATGCTTCACTGCTTTTGGTAGACTGATCCTCTGACTCTGGAGGATTTGTGCTCTCCTGGTCATGTCACTGGGCTGCTCAGGGTGACTTTGTCACTGGGTTCAAAGCCAGGCACGCATTGCCGACTTGGAACAGTGATCCTACAGCGAAATAGCAAAAGGAAAAGGGTTAAGACAATCAACCTTATTTCATTGTTGGACAAGCTGGCACAGGCTGTCTGAGCAGCTGAAGTTCCACCTATTCTGTGAGACTTTTCCCCCTGCTGTGTCACCCACGTGTGCCTGTGACAGAAATGGAAGGCGAGCTGCTAGAAAGGACTGTGGGCTGGAGGCCCCACACAGGCCACGGCCCATGACTCTTTTAAATCTGGAACTTGCTGCAAAGGCAACATCTGAAGGACCCTGCTCTGAGCAACTGATGACTTCTCAGTGCCCATTGAAGCTGTTTGCAGGAGGGAAATCTCCATCTGTTCCACTCATGGTCACTGTGGGCCTGTCATCAGCCCTGCACCATTGGGAAGCCCAGCCAGGCCGACTTGGCCTGCACTCACATGCAAAAGTCTTTAGCCTGATTAAGAGTTAACTCTTTGTAAGGTAATGTGCCTTGAGGCTACAGTGGGGATAGCACAGGCTGTGGATTTCTCATGTGATAGCTAAGCAGGATTTAGCAGTCTCCTCCTCAAGCCCCTCTTCCTGCCCCTCTGCCCTTCCCTGGGTGTCAGCAGGGCTACTGCTGCAGCAGGGCGCTGAGCTGGACTGAGGGGCAAGAGAGTTTGAGAAGGAAAAAAAAAAAAAACAAATCACAAAACAACTAGGGGGGTTATTTGGTTGATTTTTAAACAAGAAATTCAAAGTCTTTGCTCTGCTCTGTTTTCCCATGTTGCTGCACAAACAGCTCTGTCAGGAAGTGGAGCAGAGGCAGGAGCAGCTCTGTCCCCAAAGCGACAGGGATTGTATAAGGTTTGTTGTTGTGTCTGATGGCAGGGCCAGCAGCAACGCTGAGCTCATGCCATCTGTGTGGGTGCTGCAGCGCTGTCACCAGGGCCGTGCCAAGGCAGCTGGGCAGGGCTGCACCCGAGTCACCCGGGGCTGCTCCGCCCGGCACAACAATCCCGAGTGCCAGTGCTGCTGAAAGCCCCGGGCAGCCTCCTGTGCCTGCTGCAGCCTGGACACAGCTTCTGGCTCTCCTTACGCACTCTTGGAGAGCAGGGAATGAGCTTAAGGATGGATAATCCGGGCTAACTCTGCAGTGAAAACAAGTCCCTTACCTCAAATATCACCTAAGTGTCTCCTGCCTTCCCAAACCTCCAGCTTCCCCGTCCTTTAGCAGCAGTCAATGTTCTCCTGGAGCAGACTAGAGCAGGGAAAATTAATTGTGCTGTAATGACAGCCCCCCCCTCAGAACCTGGCCTTCTGTTTGGTGTAAATGAAGGGCAATCTGTGGCCTATCAACAGACTGTTTCCTTTGGGGAAACAGCCTCACACTTCTCAGATTTCCCTTTACGCTTCTGACTGTTGGCATCTTTTCCTACCTCAAGATCTGCTACATTGCTGCAAAAGGTTTTTTTCTCTTTAATTAATTTCTTTCAGCTCTGTCAGGATAGAGGGTAATTAAATGCTTCAGTATCTTGTCATAAAAATGCCACTTTTCAGAGGAATTGTCTTAATGAGCCTGTTTTTCAGTATAGCAGAGGCTCATCTATTAGTCCAGTGTATATTTTTAGAGCATGGCATTAGCCAGAAAAGCCCATTAGATCGTTATACAAGTGGCTGAATCAGCAAACTGTATCTGCTGCTATTCTGTCAAAGCAATAACGTTAACATTATCAAAGTGATTAAAAGCCATTCATTCATTTTGCATCTGGGTTGACAAGTTCATTCCTGCAGAGGCAGACAGTGCGAAGCTGCAAGAAAGGAAAACTAAAAGCTCATCATCTCCCTCAACCTGAAGATCTACCAGTGTGTGACAGATGCAATCAAAACATGACAATTGAGTGGAACACCGGACGCCTGTGTTCTGTCACACGGTGGGTTGTCACTGACAAAGCAAAACCAGCCTTAGCCTGGGACCCTTTTTAGGGATTTGCATCTTTCTGCAGTGGAAAAAGCTGTGTGTGCTGGAACAGGGCAGGATTTCCACCACAGAAACCCTTGTTGACCTTCAGCTCTGGGTCGTCCTCGTGGAGTTTCTGAGCAACAATGGTGCTGCTGGCCTTTCCTTTGGGGTGGTTGCAGATGTGTTTGGCTTCCCTGGATCCTCAGTCCCCCTCAGGAGCTGTGAGGGCTGGGTGCTCCAGCTGCAGATCGTGGCCTTGGCAGGGCTGTTTGTCTAGTGTTTATACAGAGAGAAGAAGCAATGGGATGGATAAACAAGTGTTGGCATCACTGTCATGACCTTTCTGGAAAAGCTGAGTAGATAGAAAGCTTTGATTCCTGGGGACTGCCTGGGGAAGCTGCTTAATTAACCTGCATGCAAAAGGTGCAGCATATCCAAATCCTTCCCATGGATAGGGCATGATCCAATGGTAAAGGGATGGGAGCTGCAAGAGCAGTCCCTGTGTCTGGGGCTTGACTGACCTGTTGGCCAGAGTGAGAGATCTGCATGCAGAGGCCTCTGGTTTCTGCTAAAAAATACAAGGCAGCTTTGAGTTCTGCAAGTCAAATGGTGCATCAAGAAAGGAAAAGGCAGAGGTGAAGAAGGGCAAGCTGTCACATGGTAAAAATCCACCACCTGCTTCCATCATTGATCCCACCTGCTCAGTTCTGCTCAGTACCTGGATGTGTTGAATTGCATTAAAAAACAAACCAATGAGTTATCACACTGGGGTACATACGTGTAGCTGAGGGTTTTTTGCATGTTGTGGATTGTCTGAATTCTGCTGATGCCAGTGTGACCCTTTATTAGGGATTCATTTGAATGCCACGAGCCTATTGTGGCAAAGTGCCACTAACACTGTGTGTCTGTTTTAAATGAATGTCTTGTGATAGCACCTGTACCCCTGTGAGTGTCAGACTTGTGTGCTGTGTGTGCTGCTGCATGCCTGTCCAAGGGGTATTTGCCTCTTTGGTGGCTGGTGTCCATGCTGCACACAAATGAATCTTTCCTACCATGGTGAAGAAAACCAACTTTTTTTTTTTTTTCATTTTCAATCTGCAAATAATAAAAAAGTAGCTAATCTGATGGTTGATGTTTATCCAGGGGAGGATTGCTCCAGCAGGCCATCAGTGATATTCTCAGAGCCACAAAGATGAAAAATATCCATTAAAACTTGGGTGATTAAGGCACTTTAGTTATCTAACTGAACTGCAGTCTGGGTTTCACTTTCCCATTTTCAGGCAACTTTGTAGTCACTTGGCCTCCTGCTCATTGAATTTGTGTCTTCATCACACTCTTCAAATCAAGAAAATGAATGCATTTTGCATTTTATTGTCTTCCCCAGCCTGTTAATATGAATAATGCCTGGGAAACAGTAATTATTTTATAAATGGTAAATTCAAATCATCAGGTAACTGTGAGAGTTGATAGAGAGAAACAATGGTGTTTTATTTTGAGGAGTGGATTTGAATTTCTGAAAGACGTCTAAAAATGCACAGAATGGTTGTTAGGTTTGGTCTGATAAATGTATCTCAGTAGAAAAGGCTGGGAAAGAGAATTGCAAAAGGAGTGTTCTCCGTGCAAAGTCTTGGCAGTGGCAGAGGTATGAGGATGAACACCTGAATATTTCATATCCAAGAAGACAAATTAATGATCTGCTGTTGCTTTTTGCCTGTTTTATCTATCAAAAGTGTGAGTATCCATTTTTATTGGTGGTTGCTTTGTAAATACCCGTAGCCCACTGGATTGTATTAGCTAAGTTGTGTGTAGAACATGGATCAATAATTCCCTTCAAGTGTCTGCCACAAGAGAGCAGTGTTGGTGTAATAAGCTGGGAGAGTGTGCCTCGGGTAGTGGAATTCTTCCATCAAAATGCACACTGAAGTACTGCAAGAGAAATTCAAATGCAGTACAACAAATCTTCTGGGAGCTCAGCAGGATTAAGGGATAAAAATAATGAATGGGGCCTAATTTCTGGTATTGAGAGTTGAGTTTCTTAAAGGCATCATTGATGTGACTGTGGACCCTTTGGAAAATTTCAAGGCGCTGAAAATTTCATCATACTGCTGATAATCCAAATCTGTTTTTTCCCTTTTTTTCTTTTCAAGTGTGACTCCATTGAAAACAGTGTTTTTTAGTTGGTTTCCCTGAGACTGGCCATGTGTGTATATTTGGGCAGAGTGGCCTTAATGTCGCCTTCCAGTATCTGAAGGGAGCCTACAGGAAAGATGGAGAGGGACTATTTTCAATGGCAGGCAGTGACAGGACAAGGGAGAATGGCTTCAAACTGAAAGAATAGGTTTAAATTAGATGTCAGCAAAAAATTCCTTACTGTGAGGGTGGTGAGGCACTGGCACAGGTTTTCCAGGGAAGTTGTGGATGTCCCATCCCTGGAAGTGTTCAAGGCCAGGTTGGATGGGGCACTGATCAACCTGGTCCAGTGTAAGGTGTCCCTGCCCATGGCAGGGGGTTGGAACAGGATGATCTTTAAGGTCCCCTCTAAGCCAGGTCATTCCATGATTTTCAGAGCTGACTCCAAGCTCTGTGGAGCCACAGACTGGGAATTCTCTGTGGATATTGTGTGCTGGGTCAGGCTCGTTAGCACCCAGCTTCATTTTTAAACACATACCCCAGTCTGCTGAGCTCTGTGCTTTTGGAGAAGCACAAATCTACTGCTCTGCTGCAGATGCCCAAATCCCAATTATATGAAACAATTAGAACTGCGCTTAGTAGATCCACTGCACCCTATACTTTCCTGGTTGGAGACCAGAGTTTCAGCAATACTTGGAACATATGACTGCCAATTTCTCCTCAAAAAAGGAAAAACTTAAACTTTTATTTTGAGAAATTGGTATGGATTAGTCTGGAAATAATTAACCTTAATTTGTGTGCAGCTTGTTAATGAAAATCTGTCTCAATGTTACAAAATATAACTGCTTTCAGTCTTGATCAAATTACTGATTTTCACTGAAATGTATTAAAAATATTTTTCTATCAATAAAAGTTAAGACTAAATTTTTAAAGCATGTGCCTGATAGTTCCTGACTTGAAAGCCTGGACTCTGATTTTAAAACTGCCACTTTACTGTGGCATCTGTTTCCATGTGATGGAGAACTTGCTATCTAAAAATGACATGGCAAGTATGTGTCAAAAGGAGATCTTACAGAAGCCAGGCTCAGGCTTAAGAAAGCAGGATGGATTACTCTGAAGACAAGATGTGTTTAAAGGAGAAAATAATGTAAATGGGGAGAAGTTGCTAGGGGGTAAAAAAAAAAAAGACGTGAAATATGATCCAGTCATGGAGCAACACTTTCAGCTTGAAGTAAGTGGAAGAGAGACAGTAGACTGCACTCTCCTGGTGCAATAAAATGCTGAACTTAGCAGAAATGGATCAGCAGATAATTTGTTGCATTTGGAGGAGACCAACAAAAGCAGTTGGGTGAGAGGAGGGACAGCATGGCTGTACTTCATCAGAGTACAGTGGTCTAGACAGGTAGCTGGCCTGTCTCCAAATATCTGCCACTGGATGCTTATGAAGGGGTAGCAGAAATGCATGTGACAAGTTTATGATTACTTTTCTCCTTCTTTACCCATTATTTTTCAAAAGACAAGTAGGGAGAAGGGGTCACAGTGTGCAGTACCTTGTAGGTGAGGATGGGAGCTGGGATAAAGTCTATCTGAACTGATTAGCCAAATTAGTGCACTTGCTAAAGTAGCCAAAACTGAGCTTCATTTGGACTAAAAATAGTTCTCTTATCTAAATATGTCGTGTACCCACTATGCCTTCCACTTCCGAAACATTATCGCAGCTGCAGTGTCCTGCATCCTAAATTTAGAACCATTCATGCCACTGAATTTTCCAGTACAGTAGATGGATGCAGCAGCTTTTTTAGAAACTAAAAAAATAGAAAAGGTTAAGAATAACATAATGCAGAGCCACCATACTGAAATATCTGTGCTTCATCTTTGGTAGCCATTACTGCCTTCAGTTCCTTAAGTAATGATGATACAAAATGCGTGGGGATTTATGTGTCTGAATTATCAGAGACGGTTCTGTCTTTTTCTAGAACACTGACAAGTGTCCTTGACACCCCTTTTGTGAAACACTGTATTTGACTACAATCTGTGAGTCACACAGGGCATGAACTGTACTGGCTGCTTTTTGCTGCAAGTCAAATTTGAATGTGAAATATGTCCCTAATATGCAGCAAGATGAGACAAAGGACTGCCAGAGTTTTATAGATCTGTGGCTCTTCATGAGCCCTCACAAGTAGAGGTTATTTGGGATTTGTTTGGTTTTGTTGTTGGGTTTTTTTTTTTCACAGGAACATGCAGAAACAAGGTCACAACATCTTTTTTTTCTCCTGCTCATATACAGTTGTCAGCACAACAGCCCACATTGTATCTGATAGCCAGTGTATTTTCATACTTTAGGACTTTCCAGAATACCTTTCACCAAATCCAGGTCTGAATGAAAAGTGTGTGCTATTTAATAGTTTCTGTTATTAAATGGTTGGAAAGTCTTCCTTTGTGTTCTGTCTAATCAAAAATTCTTCAAGAGAGACAAAACTTCACTCTTGACAGAGTAGGTGTGCAAGCTTTTCTGTTTAGATTAAGCCTTTAGATTAATTACAATTTTGCTCATCAGCTGACAAACTGAGCAGAGTTCTTGAAACAGCCTGAATTGCTGTTAGATCAAGTAAAATGCACATGAAATGTTGTGTTTGTCCTAATGTTTTGCCAGTTCTTGCCAGATTACCACCTTAAAAATTTCGCAGTGTTATGCTTGAGTGTAAAGTATGACTTCACAAAAGAAAGTTGCTTTTTTGTATTTGGCCAAAGATGCAGAAATCTTGAGGGACTGGTAGATTAACAGTAAATCTCCTGATTTCCTATAATCTTTACAGTTCTTTCCCCTTTTGGAAACTCTCTAAATTCTAGATACTAAGAACCAAGTTCTTAAGCTGGATTCCTAAAGTGACTTAGAACATAAAAATCCTAAGAATGGTAGAGGGGAGGGGGGAGAGAAAAAAGGTGTTTTCTGCCAGGGTGAGCATCAAAATGCAGCTCCTCGTGGTGGCCGGGCCAAAGCAGTCTTTAGACTGAGCTCTGCGGAGTGAGCAGTGCTCAAAGTGGATTTCATGCTCACACGTCCTCCTTTGTGTTGGTGAAAAGAGAGGCTCCTGCCCAATGCAGGGCTGCGGGGCTCGGATGCCATTCCCAATGTGGGCTGGCTGCGATGCTGCCTCTCTCCCTGCACTGCCTGCTCTCAGAGAGAGGCAATTTTGTCATATGCAATTTCAGTGCTTTTCAGAGAGCTGCGATTCCCCTGTAGGAGAGTTGTTGCCATAAAAGTAATCTTTACGGAGAGCAGTGGTAAGAGCTTGCAGGTGGGTTGCTGTTTCAGTCACCTGGGATCGTCTGGGGCTCCTGCAACAGCTGGTTTGTTTGTGGAGTCTTTTAAAAATTCAAACGTTGATATCTTTTTTTTTTTGGTAATATTTCTTCTGATTTTTCATTTAAGAAGGGAGAGCTGGGGTGAGCATCTTCCTTTGGAAGTAATGAATTTTGCATCTTAAGCCAACCTGTTCTTTTCAAAACTGGACTTAATGACAATTTGCTTTCTGAGAGACCAGATGGGTTTGATGCCTGTCTGAACTGTGTCATTATCTTCTAAATCTCCAGGTGTAACCTCTGACCCTTCTCTGAGGCATCTCTTTGCTGACAAACCTGAAATCCCAGTTGTTAGCTACCCCACCCGGCTTGTTTTCAATTCTAATTCCTCAGCTTTCGGTTGAGCCAGTAAAACCTAGGTCCCTTTTACTGCTTTCAGTTGAGGAGGGCACACTGCCATATTCCAGCAAGTTGGCATTCCCAACAAGTTCTGTTTTGTAATCACCCAGGCTAGTACTCTGGAAAACAGATTTGACCATTTCTTTCTGAACAAACAACTCGATGTATCACCACAATTACCTCAAACAGTTCTGTGGCAGTTTCACAGCTATGGCAATCATTAGGAATGTTCATTATTGCCTTCTTTATCGTGCTTGCCTTTAGTCACACATTAAATACACGTTGCTCTCTGAAACTCTGCAGCTCTCTTTGTGCATTGTGTGACCCCATACCTGGACCTTTAATCAGGCTGTGGGAGTGCTCCTGTATTGCACTTCCTGAGGTGAAGAATAGGGCTCTGTAAGAGAAAGTGACTCAAGATCAAAGATTAATAATCACCCTTTCATTGTTGCTTTTGCCTTTTTTCCATTTCAGAATAAAAGGCATAAAATTTGAGGGGAGGGGAAGTAGAATTTTAGGCAGTGTGATTTATTTCACACTATATTTTTAGGTTCTTTAAGTATTTTAGTCAAAAAGCTAAAGGTTGCTAGAGTGAGAAAAGCAGGATGTCTGCTTACAATTGGTTCAGAGGCTGTTTACAGCAATCATATTCCTGCTCCTAAAGACAGATCCAGAGTTGAACTTTGGCAAAGGTTTGAGGTGGGATTTGGTTCAGATTATGATTTGCTGTTACAGCAGCTACAGGACCCTGCTGAGATCAGAGCTTCCTTTTGCCAAGTAGCTCGTATCAATTAAGAGGCAGATTCACAATATGAAGGAAAAGGACAGAACAAGAGTGCAAGAAAGGAAACATTATTTTCCTTTGTATACTTGTAAGATGACAACTGAGTCTGAAACTTCATGAAATATTTGGGAACTGAACTCAGATGTTCCAGGCCAGTGTTCAATCATAAGATATCCTTCCTCTGGCTTGTTGCATGGCTGGGATGAGAGTAGAGTGAAATAAATTCTGGAGCTCCTCTGCTTGTGTTTGGCAGCTCTTCCATGAGCTTCCGTCTGTATGTGCTTCCCTTTGCCCTTGCTTCCCATTCCCATACATTGAAATTTCACTGCTGCAAAATTTCAGTCCTTCAGCAACAAAGATGTTCCAAAAAACGTCAAGTGACAGATGAAGTAAAGGGCTCTGCCTGGCCTTTCACCCTGCCAGAATGTTTGCAAGTAAAATGCAAACCTAAGGGGTTTCATTAAACTTCGGTTTCTGTTGTCTTAGAATAGTTCTTAGAGTAATTTTGGCTGCTACCTTTGTAGAATACAATTCTGAATTGGGTATGGGTAGCTTTCATTCTTTAAAATGTATTTAATGCTCTTCTCCATGCCCCCCCCCCCCCTTTTTCTTTTTTTTCTTTTAGCAGCCTTGAGTCATGCATGGGATTAGGCCAGACTGCCAGATATTGTCTGAAAATGAAATGCTTACAGTTCTCCTGAGGGTGATTAGGGTCTCAGGAGTGTGAACCTAAGGCTGGAAAACACCAAGGAACAGAAAGTAAAGACTTTTTAAAAATCAAAATATTTCTAAACTGTTACTGTTAGTTTTAGGGACTAACCCAGGTTTGAAGATGCGGGCTGGCAATACTGTGTTGTACATCCCAACTCAAAACAGCGCCTCAAATGCAGGAGTGTGTGCTGGGCTGTGCCCCCTTTATTTCATAACACTAGAGGCTTGACACAGGCCTTGGGCTGTGCTGGCAAATGCCTTCAACACAAAGTTCTCCCTCATAGAGTGCTGCACCTGCTCTAGCTGCTGGTCCTTTGGGCAGCAGATCCAGGCAGGATGGAGAAGGAGCAGGAGAGCTGCAAGGAGCAGCCTGGGCGTGGTGTCTTTACTTTCCCATGCACAGCTGATAAAGCCAAACTGCAAATTCTGTCAGCCACAGGTGGGGGGGAACTTTGACTGGACCAGCCCTCAGTGTTTATATAAAAATGAGGGAAAGCTATGAATAAGTGTGTTCAGGGAGCAAATACAGGCTGTTCCTCTTGCCAAGGCAGTGGAAATAGCTTTTTTTCCTAGATACCATTTTAGTTGAGTAATAAAGGCAATTTCAGGTGAATGGTTTCTGTGTCCATTCATCTAGCACACATATTTTAAGACTTACTCTTGTGGGAACTTTTACCTGCTTTAATAATGTCCCTTTTATTGTCTTCATCCTCTCTGTCATTTGTCACTGAGAGCAGTGTG
This sequence comes from Eopsaltria australis, assembly GCA_034509425.1. NCBI lineage: Eukaryota > Metazoa > Chordata > Aves > Passeriformes > Petroicidae > Eopsaltria > Eopsaltria australis. The sequence continues at coordinate 1,463,800 of JAVTVJ010000241.1, forward strand.
CCAGGATAATGGGAATTGGGGCATGGATTGCATTATAGATATCAGTGGGAATTATGATCATGCATGAGAGGGAGAACTTCAAAATGTTAGAAACAAAGATATTCTTGATCTCCAGTACATAAAAAAAAATGCACTGTACTTAATTTAGGTGGTCATCTCGCACTGTCCTCACATCCTATCAGTATCAGTGAGGGATAAACTCTTCTTTCAGATTTCCCAGCCTAAATCCACAGTAGCTGTGCTGGAAGAGTGTGAAACTTGACCTAGAATCTCTGCTAGAGTTGCATCTCCATTAGCACAGTATGTGCTGTGTATGACAGGAGCTATAGGGTACCAACCTTGCTACAGGGGAGCCTTGCTTAGAAAGGTTTTAGAAGGTATTAGTCTTATCTCCTGCTGCTGGTTTTCCCAGAGACTAATATAATGGATTGTTCAGGAATACCCTGAATGCATTTCATAGAGGTCAGCAGGTAAACTAACTTAATTTCAATAAATTAGTTTAGATAAGCAAGAACAGCAGACAGTATCCTTTGCTAACCTTGGAGCTGATTAGTATGGAAACTATGTATTCATTGTAACACAGAATGAATTATCACCATCACCATTAAGGAAAAAGTAAGATCTTGGAAAGATATTTTGGTGTGGTCAGAGTGTCCCTATAGATTTATATACACACCCCAAACCCAGGCACTGTGCTACATCTCCCATTGAGTGGGTGACACAGCCTCTTCAGTTTGAGAACATGACAAGTACATCTCACCAGGAGCCCCAGCAAGCCCTGTTCCTTTTGCCAGGGGTTTCCAGAAGATGCAGTCTGCCTGCCTGCCTGTCTTCCACTGCATTTACTGGAGCACTCAGGGACACCCAAGTCCTGCCAGTGTCTTTTTCAGTGTGATGCACACAGCTTTGCAAGGAGTTCATGTGCTGGCAGGAAATGCAGCACTGCACAGGTTTCTGCTTCAGCAGAGGGAGAGCAGGGGACTTTGCAGCATTAGGACAGCTACACCAGGGCAGTCTCCTCCCAAACCCAGGTGCCAGGACTCCTGACTTCTAAGAGCAGCAGACAAATCAGAGGTATATAATGAGATGTGGTGGTGTATTCATGTTCTGTTGAGAAGAGGGGTGAACTCCAGGCTCCTAAAGTCGTATTAGAGATCCACATGTGAGACAAGTACACTGGCAACTTAGGCTGTTATCCCACCAGCCTGTTTCTCCAAGAGGGAGGGTGTTTTTCTCTTGACTGCATGAGCTCTGTTTTGCCAGTGGATCTCCATATCCACTAGAAATGTTTTGCTGTGACAGTTTCTTGGAAGAGTGAAGTGGTTGTGCTGTACAGAAATCCTTGAACCTCCTTGTCTCACAGCATGCAGTACTTCATTTTTCCAGGAACTTCTTTACGAGTGTGTCTGCACTGCGGCTATCAATCAGCTGCTTGGCTCTGATCTCACCTCTCCCTTCCTCACTCAGAGGGGGTGCGTGGAGTCTCAAATTTGCCTCACAAAGGCAAATCACTGCTGGCCGTGGCAAGGAGTTTGCAGACTGAAAACATTCTTGATATTTTCACTGGGCCCAGCTTCTGCATAGCTGTTCAGAGCCCATGATAAAGAGCTGCTGGCCAGAGCTGGTCTGTGTTGGTGAGGCTGGACCATGAGCTTTAGCTCCAGGGAATACTGCTGCTTTATTCTCTCTCCGTAAGGCCCAGTAGTGTGATCAATCCACATTCCTTAGTCATCTGATTTGCACGCCAAATTTTTCACATAAAGGCTGTTTTCCCTTGGCTCATTAGAACCTGCACTTCAGAACCTCCTTGTTTTAGGAAAAGAGGATATACAAATTAAAACTAGTAGCAAATCAGGCATTCTGGGCTCTTCTCTGTAAGGGTCAGTGTGTTCCTTTAAAAACAGACATTGTGAACTTCGGGCATAGGAAACTGGGAAAGATGCCAGTACAGGATAGAATGAAGATTAATGCAGGCAGCTCCTAGGCAAGTTTTCCATATTTCCTTTCCAGGATGTCAATATGCTAAGATTATTTATGAATTTATATAGGATATTGTTATAAAGGCTGCCAATAAAGACTCTCCCTCTTAACCTAAACTGTAGCAGTTCTAATGTTTCAGTGTGAGGCTTCTCCTGCACAGAGCTGCTACTGTGCTGAGCACCGTTCATGTGAAGAGAATACATTTCTGAAGGGATTATGCTGAAATCTCCCAACTTGTTTCCCTTTAGGCTTAAGTGAGATTTAAATTTTGGCTTGTGGATGTGAAAAACAAACACGTTGATTTGTTGAATTGCTTCCTGTTCCCAGGAAGCACTTTCAAATAAAGATAAAACTCTTTTAACGCCCTTTTGCTCGCACATCTCAGTGCATGGGGGTGAGCGCCTATGAACTGAGACAAAGCTGCCACATTAGGATAAATATTAGCACCTCACACCTACCATGGCCCAGTTTTCTACAGATGCTCCAGTTTTTCCATTGTAGCCAATTATGTTTGAAACTAGCAGTTTGTCCCAGATTCACTAAAATAACACCTTTACATTTATGAAGTGCCTATTATCACAAGTTTTCCCAGCATTTTGCGAATGACAAAAATATCCCTTAATACCTGTGCAAGCCGGTGGGAGATGGAGGTGGCAATTGGAAATGAAATTACAAAGACAATAATAGTGATAAGAAAAGACAAAGTGCAGCGCTTTGAATTATTAGAATTAATGAATAAGTTTGAAGCTACTTGCATTTTACTCTGCCTGTGATCAAATATTGAGTCAAATCTAGAGAAGCAGAAAATGTAAAGATTTGTTCCTTTTTCTGTCAGAAATACCTTTGATTTCAGGAGAAAAAAAGCCAGTGAGCACTGCCAGGATTCCCTGTGGATTTCTATTACATCTCCTAGTAAAAATCCATTGTTCTAATGCCTTTTGGCTATGGGATTTCTTCACTTTTGGTCGATTTTATCAGCTTAATAAGAAAGCTACTGTTCCCTCTTTATTTGGCAGACTCTGTCTGCCAAATGAAAGTTCCTCACAAATTAATTAAAGATTATTTCCTGCTTTGCCTGGCATTCCTTAGTAATAATGCCATTTTTTTCAGAATTCATGCATGACCTTCTCAGTGAAGCTCTGCTGTGCACAAAAAACACTGAAAGCTTGTCATAAGTGTATCTTTGATGCGGTACTACTCAACACTACACAGTTCCATTTCTTATTTTCTTTATTCATTGGTGAGACAGGATTATGCTTAATCCTATCAACAGCCTCATATTTGTGATGTGCTGGCATCTTTTCTAGGTATTGTGCTCTGTCAATTATTACAGAGGCTATTAGAGAGATGTGTATAGGACATTTCAAACTGTTGAGCTGGCAAATGTTTACTCCAAGTGGCTTTTGATTCCTACAAAAATCCCAAGGGGATTTGAATTGGTCTTTTGCTCTTTGACTTGCATGTTAATTTTCTGTCATTTTTTTTGGCAGGAGTATACTTAACACTTATGCCAACAATATTCTTAGATGAAAAATGCCACCAAACGTAAATCAGACTGTTTTGCAAAGCAATTTCAGTAAAGCACAAAGAAACTTCACAAATAATCCACAGTGCACCCATTCTTTTACAGCTCAATTTCTCTCCTGCACACAGAGGAATAGTGTTATCCCACTTCAGAGATACTAGCCATTGGAGGTGGCCTTCATTCAGCTATAAAAGCTGCACCTAATTCTTTTCAGCCTGAGATTTGAAATCTCATTCAGTGGCAATGATAAGGCAAGTTGCAGAAGGCCACCAAGGAGGTGGGTTCCCTTTCCAGAGGAAACAGCAGAGATACTGCTTTTTTTCCAAAGCAAGAAGCTCCTCCCCCACCTTTGCAGAATTCCCCAAATCTGCAAGCAGGTTTTTAGGATGTGGAAGACTGTTATTTCTTAGAATTAATTAATTATTCTCTTTCCATTTCCACCTGCAGGCCTGTGAAATACTTTGCTGTGCAACTCTTTGCTGCGGATCTGTGAGCTCCCCCCTTGCTAGAAAGGCAGGGTTGATGTCACACCCTGTGCAGGATGAGCCATTTAGCGCTCCTTGGCTCAGAGGCTCTGCGTTGTACCCCTGGGTCCTGAGACCCACCAAAACCTGCCTGAAGGGGACTTCCACTGGATAGGTTTTTGTTTGAAGAGTTGGAGGTGGAAGGCAGTGAAGTCAGGCAGAAAGGTTACTGAGTAGAAAGGGCATTGGCCTTACACACATTTAGGAGGCTGCTTTTGCTCTGAATATTGACTCACCCTTTGGACAAGCTACTTTCCCTCTCTTTTCTTGCTTTTTGTCCCTCTTGTCTTTTTATACTCTTCCAAACAGGAATGATCTCCCAGCACATGTTTTCATGGCACATTGTCAGTAGCACCTTGAATGCAGTTGAGGTCTCTATGGTCACTGCAGCACCACAAGCCTGCTCAGTCTGCCTGCTGCTAGGAACTGCAGTGCCACCTCTGAAAATATTCTCTCCTTTCTCCCTCTTTTCCCAAGGTTGCTGTGTGTCTGGGAAATGGAGTGGGGACGGTGAAAGGCTGCTTTATAGAATATTTTTTCCTTTTTTCTTTCTTGTTTTGTAATATTTTTTTATTCTGTGTGACAAAGGAGCTATTACGTGGCAGTGACTGCCATGGCCCTGCTGGCTCATGCTCTCCCCTCTGGCAGCTTCAGCAATCCAGGCACGGAAGCCACACAGGAGCACGTGTGCTGGCTAATGTGTAACTACCTTTGTTCTGCTGTTGTTCTTTCTGACGCTTGGCTTTTTTTTTTCCAGGACTTCAGTTTGTTTGTTTTTTTTTTTTCACTTTGCAATGTAGGGCCTGTTGGATCATTGCATCCAGCCTTCTGTTGTCGCAGGTGCAACCACGTTCTGTCTCTTTCCCAAACTTGACAAGTTCTGTCTTAAAACTGGTTACAATTACTCCCACTGCAATGCTGTTAGAAAACCTGCACATCTCACACTTTCAGGTATTATTAGCTTGCCTGTGCTGGTGCAGCCAGGATAGCAGAGGGCCATATGGAAGATGCAGCATGTCACACAGGGAAGTTTTTCAATTTCCCCGCTTCTCTGAAAGCCACCAAGTAAGCTAACAAAATATTCTGTCATTTTGCCAAGGTAGCCACCTAAGATATGGATATCTTGGCACATTCTTATCTGGCAAACTGTGCTATCAAAGCTTTGTAGAATAGACTGCAGATAGCACTTGTGCATTTTGCAACTGCATTGTTTTTGGAAGATGCTTCAAAACATGGATGAAGTCTGCAGGCAGGATTTACTTCAGGTCAGGTTAGGGGAGGAAGGAAGAGGATAGCAGGTGGAAAGAGAGAAATGTTTGAGTGCTTCGGGTCACTTGCAAGGACTGAGAAATGCCACATTAGAGGCTTGGGGAAAGCACAGCATCTTTTTTTCACTTGCAGGTAAAGAGGAGATGCTGTTTAGCTCCTCAAATCTTTTCAGTGTTGCTGTGCTGCTGGCAAGGGCACTTTGACCATGTGGGACTGGTAACAAGCTGGAGCTGTGCCCTCAGCCTGCCTCAGCTGCAGACTGCATGGCTGCACCAGCCAGATCCTCCTCACTCCTGTGCCCTTGCTCCTGGTAAAAACAACACAACTGACTTTTCAGACTGTCTAAATAAACTGACATGCCTTCACAGGAGGAGTATAGCCCTTCACCAAGCAAGTTGCTAAATGAATTTAGTTACATTGATATTTCTTTACATGAATAAAGCCTTAGTAGATGCTGAAGCTTAGAATTTTCTAGAAAACATTGACTGGACAGTGACTGTTTGTATGCATTTGGTTTTCCTTGTTCCTTGAAAAAGCCTTTCAGACCTCATTTCTTAAGAGAACAGGAATGCAGGAAGTTGATCAACAAGTCTTCTGACATTGATCTGCTGCCTCTTGAGATGACAACTACTTTGACTGAGAGACTTCCCTGCAGGAGCTCAAAAGCAGGTGCTAGGAATGACGTTCCTGCTTAGGCAAATGTCAAAACAAGAGAATTTTTAAATTGTAGGACAAGTTCAGGACATATAAAACTAGCAAAATTCAAAGAGTGCTGGAAATCTGTCCTGATCCTTATTTGTGTTAGGGAGAAGCTACAGTTCTCCTTCTGCTCCACCTTACCTGTCTGAAAGCTCTGTTTTCATGGTGTACCTGCTCTTTGCTCTCAGGTTGTCAGGCACCCTGGGTGAGACTTGATTAGAGATATTTGCACACCTTGGGCCAATATATTGCATTCATCACCAGGGACAGCTAAACTTGTGTCTGAACATGAGGAGGCTGCATCTTTAAAAGCACCCACAGGAACGAACCCTGGACACAGAACCACAGCATGTGCTGGTTCTATAAGATGTTTTCAATCACCATGGTGCTCACATTGCCCAAAATACAGAGGAATTGGACTGAGTAATCTTTAAGGTGTCCAAAGAGGTATGAAGTTCCAAAATTCCTCCCTGTTTTCCACAGCACTGACCATTTGTGTTTAATTGGTTAACTCCCTTCTGTTCGATCCCTCTGTGAACTCAGGTCAGTAATGTGATTAATTAATATTACTTAGAAGGGTTTGAAACTTTATTGATATTACTCAGAAAGGTGGAATGTGCTGTGTGTCATGTGCTAGTGTTACTAGTGATGTTAGACACTGATGTATTCTGAACAGATTCAGGGCAAAACACTGCCTTCTATTGAAACAGATACATTGGTCACATTTCTTTGTGCTTCTGCCTGTCCATCTAACCACTCTGATGTCCTCTCCAGAGTTTCTGCACGCTTCCAAAATGCTTTCAAATATGTGATTTCAATACACTCCTCTGACAGTCAAGATGTTCCCACTCCCCACGGTGTTTAAGTGAATGGGGTGGTTATTTTTTAATTCGTATCTCATTCATCGGGACAACTTTGCATATGTGATTTTCTGTAAAATGTCGTGAATATTTCAATACGTATTTACAGTGTGATTGAATATTAATTACTCACAAGGAATTGTATATTTGTGCCAGCTGTAAAGCACAATTGCAATTGTTCATTGAATGCAGTGATAATGCAATGGAGAACAGTATTGGTCTGTTCCAGTAGTTTATCCTGGGTGTTTCGAATGCTGGAGTATCCTGGTTATCTGAACAAGTGGCTTTTATTCTGGACTGATGCAAAATTAATTACAATTCCTGATGTTGTATGTGCAGCTGTTTTCTCTCAAGAAGAAGAAAATCCCACTGGGGCAAAAACCTAAAAAGAACACCAAAAGATCAGGGAATTGGCACTTGCATTTGCAAGGATCTGAGTAATTTCACAAGTAGAGCAAGAATCTAAATCTTTAATGGTCTGATTGCTAAAACCAGTAACTCCAAGAGGAAATCATTAGACATGACCTTCTTGCAAACAGGAATTAATAAAGTGTAATCTTAGGCTACAACACATTTTAATTAACGTAATGCCTATTTCTGAGAGATGCTGGTTTCTATAAATATTATCAGCATATACAGTACTGCTAAGGAAATTGGCATAATCTGGAATTTCAGTCATGTTTCTCCTGGGCAATTTTGTTTTCACATTTAGATTTTTTCCTTCCCAACAGAATGTAGTCCCCACACTGACCCCTTATTAGATTATATTTCTGCCAAACGCATTACTATGCCTTGCTAATGAGGAAAACTGACATTAAACTTCCAAGATGGCCAATTTAATAAAAAGGGCGTAACAATAATGTGTGTCCTTCTCTGTCCAGGAGACTGCTGTGAACCACTGACAGCTTTATTTTTTGTTTGTACATTGGCATTGATGTATATAAATATAAACTGTACCCTCTCCTGTGTCCCAAGATGCAGTAGAGGCCATGTATGAGGAAAATAAGAAAGTAGAAATAACCATCATTGACAGGTGTAGGAGAGATGAACTAACGAGCAGAAAGGTGTGAGATATTAAAAGCCGAGGTTTTGCCTCTCCTGACTTCTCATTTATTGTGCACAGCATGGTGTAGAATTAAAGTGTCTGGGCGACAGTTAGTTAATGTGGAAAGAAGGATTTCTTAATTCCAGAATCTTTATTTTGCCTGATCTTTCTCTTTTCCTACTAAAATCTGGTCTTACAAAGTGTTGGATTTTCTATAGAATTAGTGGAACTACTCTTACCGTCATTAGTATTACATGAGATTTTATTAACAGCAATAATGCAACTATCACAGTGTACAAAGAAGAAAAAAAATACAGTTTAGGAAAATTAACATTTGAAAATTTTTTTCAAGAGACATCTAGTTTAAAGAGCATAGAGGACCTCTAACAGATGCAGTGGCACTACCATGATGGGCAAGAGAATCACATCAACAGGCAGATAGCATATGGAAGTATGAGATCATCTTGTTTGCCACTTGTGCTCATAGAAGTCTGTGTATCAGAGACTTTCAGAAATCTCTGATTCAGAAAGTTGATATTCCAGGGAGAAACATGCAAGGAATAAGAGGTGGTTTCAGTTCTTCCCAGTGAGTGTGGTGAGGCACCGAACAGGTTGTTCAGGGAAGTTGTGGATGTCCCGTCCCTGGAAGTGTTCAAGGTCATGTTGGATGGGACTTTCAGCTGTCTGGTCTAGAGGGAGGTGTTCCTGCCCATGGTGGGAGGGTTGGAATGAGATGGTCTTTAATGTCCCTTCCAACTCAGACCATTCTGTTGCTACTTAATCTTGTTCATTCTCCAAGCAGTTCTTTGAGATGTGAGATCGCCTCACATGGGGAAAATACGGGTGACATGGGGTGAAACAAGAGAAGAGAGAAAGTTCCTCAACTTTTCCTTTGTCTCTGGACATCAGAGTGGATTCAGTGGGAAGGAAGCACACTCAGCCTTTCAGCTGTACAGGACTGTGAACAGGGGCCTGGTGAAGTAATACAGCCTTCAAACGCACATGTTGATGAGCTGCAGTGGCTTTTCTGAACCAGTAATCTACACTACTTCATTCATTGTAAATGGTTTAATGTTTTGCATTTTGAGAGTGCATTTCAGTCAGAGCTTTACAAATACTCATTAAGCCCTGAAACACTGCTCTGGAATAGATGAATAAATTATATGGGGAAAGTAATCATTAGAAACCTTGTTGTTTTGTTGAATGGTGTACAGTTTTCATGTAACCCAGGACTTAAGTGCAGCAAGTCCTTGACACCTATTTTCACTTTCCTATATGAATATTCATTTGGCTTAAGCCAGCATTTCATCTCCACAAGTTTCAGAATTAAAATTCATCCTCCTCTAATGGAAACTGTGCTGTTTCCCTGCCACAGACAATGGCTGGCATCAAATAAAATTGTTCTTTGTTCCAAAACTATGGTTAGAATTCAGTGGTTAATCAGATGCTGATAGCAAACACTCTCAGTTTCCTTTACATCCATGTGACAATACAAAAGACAATTGATATGTGGCTAGTGTAAGATTCACTCTGGGCATTCCAGGCACACTGGACTTTGTTAATACTCCAATGTACGGCTTGACATGATATGTTGCCTTAGTTTGAGTTGTGTTTCTTTCCCTTAGTGCAAGAACTGTTCTATTCTTTGAACTGTATCATAGATTTATCTTAAATACATGTGTCTATGGATTTTACATTTTGTTAGTGCTACATTTTGTTCTTAAAATCCCTTTAGAATGTGAAAATGAAATGAAAGAGTGCTCCCAGGGACATATGGTAGATTATTAAATTATTCCTCCTAAAAATCCAGCCTGAATCTGATCCACTTTTTTAATCCCCAGATGTTTCTCATTGCATTAATACCAACTCAAATGAAACAAGTTTAGTTGGGGTACTCATAATAGGAAAAAAATAACCATAATGGTATAATTTTTGCTACTTTTCTCAGTGAAGCTGATATTTGAAAGGCTGGAGTTGTAGGTGCACTTGATCCTGCCATCAGGTCTTATTACATGGGAGCTTAGATGCTCACAGAGCCAAGGATAAAACCTGTAATATCCCAATTCATCTTTTAACTGCTTTATGAACTGTCTGTACAATACCTATTCATCTTGGTTCACAAGCTATAAAATAATCTTAGGAAAGTAAATATTCTCAAAAGAGTTAAAACTGAAACTTGCAAAGCTGATTTCCCATGGAGCAAAATAATTATGTACCAGAGTTTATATGACAAAATCATCAATACCACCGGCTGTTTGTTCAGCACTCTAGATGGATATAATTCTGATAAAATGTGGAATTTTAAATGCAATTTTACCTGGTTTGCCTTAGCAGCAACAACCCCAAAGGCAGGGTGAAGTGGAATAATGACCTTCGGTTGAGGTATTCGTTGAGATATTCGCCGAGGGTGGAGGGAATGGCCCGAAGTGCAAACGCTGCCTGGTTATCAGTCTCTGCAAATGCCTCAGGCCACTCTGCCACTGCTCCAGCAAAGCTGCGCCCTCCACTTGGGAATTACCGCATTCCCTACAGATCTGCATATAATAGAAGTAGTTGTGGTAGTTTCTCAAAAAAGTCTTTGTTTTCACCGTGCCTTTGCCAGACCTGAGCCAGAAATGTGTCATCAAAGCAGTCACTTATGTATTTAAAAAACGAGCGCTGATTTCACGCTGTTGCCATGGGACAGCTATAGCAGGAAATGAGCAAAACACCCACATAATTATTGTTGACAGAATACAGTTTCAATTTTATCAAGTGTAGCCCCTATGTGATATGTTGTTAAGGCAGCCTTCAACATCTCAGTGAGTGAAACGCTGATTTGAGGAGTGTGCAGTGCCCAAAAGAAACGTACAATTGTTATGCTTGAAAAACAGAACATGTTAAAGACATCTCCCTCACTGAGATGATATGGGAGTAATTATTGCTAAGTCTCCGGGGAGCAATTAGAGTTGTTTTCTATTAAATTTTCATGTCTTGATTGGCATTGAAACTGAATGAATCAATATGTAAATCCAGATTACAGTGATCTAATAAGATATTGAGAAAGATGATACTTTACAAAACATTCTGTGGCAAAACTCCACAGTGCTGAGAGAAAAACCCCATAAATTTATCATTTTGCAAACTGCCTTGCTGTTGTTCTTGCTTTTGAATTTAATCTGCTTAGCTACTATTTAAATTAAATTTCAGAGGACGCTGTAATTAAGAAGGGGGATATAATTCATCATTTGTAGAGATCACATCCATTATGTATCTAAATAATATAAGTTATTTATAACAGTGTTGTATAACAACCTTAGAGAGCTTTAACCATTAATCAATAACAATGGGGAGATGTCAATGTGTAAAATTGAATCAGGTATAATGATATTCCAGTTTGACAAATATCAGGCTATACCTTGCTGAAATACATAATTCTGTCTCCTGATTTGCATGGCCACTTTCTTCACTGATTGAAAGGAAATCTATTTCAGGTGGGTTTTATTGAGAAGAGCAACACATTTATATGTATTTAAAAGATATATGGAATTGTCCTACTCCCTCAAGAAAGGGAAGGTGAAATAAGAAAGAACAATTTTTTGGAGGGTAATACTGCAGTAAACGAAGGTTTAGTTTCTTTTCATCTATATAAAATAATGAATCTATATAAAATATTAATTGAGTCTGTATTGCTTATCTATTTTGACATGCATATTCTAACAAGTGGAAATGAGAAGGTGTGACACAGGTATAAGTGTATTAAATTATGTTAAGTTACTGAAGAATGTTTTGCTGACCTCATTGACTTTTTGAGTAGTCAAGTAAGCTGAGGCCCTGAGTCTATTTTGGTCTTTTCTGTGGAAGTCCACCTACACAGGCTCTAGAGAATGAAAAAATATATGTCAGTTTAAAAAAAAGCATATTTCCTTTACTGTCTTGACTCAGTCCAGTTAGATTCAAGAGCTCTTCTCAAGAACTTGCAGAAGGTTCTTCTGCTTGTACCTGTGTTTTTAAAGTTGCCTGTGCTGTTCTGCACTGTCAGGAATTGCTCTCCAGCTCCTTGTGACAGCAAGATGGGTCACAGATATCAACATGTGGCCTTACTGCTTTGGGGTGTGAGCAGCACAGCACCTGCTGGGGACAATGCCCTCTCTCCAGCCCTTACTGACCTCCCAGACTCCTCCCAGAGCTCCCGGGGGACCTGAATTAAGCCCATAAGTGTCCCATGGCTGATCCTGTATCAGAAATTAAGACAGAACTGGGATAGTGAGAATTTTGCCCGTCCTGGATTTGCAACTTACAGATATATTTTTTCTTTTTTATTCTGGGAAAGAGACAACCTGTTCCTAGTTATGTTGTGTGTGATTATTTATTTATTTTTCCTCCTTAAGCCAAGCAAAATAAACTTTTATTTTTATCTCACTGTGTTTTGGGCTAGGTGGAAATACAATCAGACAAAGAAACACAGGAGGACATTTATGGAACTGTGCAATATTTGGGGATGGAGGAGCAGTTGAGTGACATCCCTCAGATTTTTTTTCATTTTTCAGTTTTGTTTAAAGCATGCTTTCCTGTTACTATAGCTACTGGTTGTGTCATGCTCACATATAGATGGTTTATCACATTGCCTTTGGAAACTGATTGCTGTTGCAAATCATCGAAGCCAGGAGTGGAAGGGATACAGGTGTGTAGCAGGATACAACAGAAGGAAAACCACAAAAGGACTGGAGCCCAAGCATAGGAAGAGACAAAAACAGATGTGGAGGATTGTCAAGATTGCCAGGATTGTAACAGAAAGCAGAAGAAACCAGAGAGAAGTCGGATATTGGAAAGCTGTGATGAGGTATGCACGCTTCATGTTGCCAGAAAAATGAAGGGGAATGATTAACCCTCAGCTACCTCCTTCTGGAGCCAAGTGGATAATCAAAATCTTAGATTCTTTTGCAAAGGAGTCTTTGAAAAAGGAGAATCTGGGAGACCACAGTGGGAAGAGATTGTTCTGCCTGGCAAAAGCTTATTTAGGAAGAGGGCTGAGACCTTGGCAAGTTACAAGCCTGCCGAGAATGTGACATCTCTGGAAAGGTAGGACAGAAGATGCTAAAATGGAATCTTGCCTGAACTCCTGTGTGAGGATTGCTATTAGTATGCACAGATGTGTGTCCAGTGATCTACAGAGTAGCAGCAAGCTATTTATGGGTGTATTAAGAATAACTGGGTGAAAATCTGTTTTATCTTTGACAAATTCAAATTTGAAAACATCCTGTTGAACAGGTAAGTTTCTACTACTACTAAGGGGATTCCTTAAGGGTGAAGTTGTGGGTCTTCCAAAGCAAATGGAGAACAAACTTCAGGAGGACCCTGGAAAGTGAATTCAGAGGTCTTATATTTCTTTAGAAAAGATGTCCTAGTGAAGGTTGTTGGGAATATGTGACACTCTTCTTGCCCTGACTATGGTATGTAGTTGCAAAAAATAGCAGCTGCCAAAAGGGCTGGGAAAAGGAAAATGGAATAATAGACTCAAAACTGAGGAAGAAAACTTTGATGGAAATAAAGTGAGGTATCTTATATTGGGGAAAGGAACCAAATGCATAATTTGTGAGGAAACATCAGAGAATTGAACAGTGTGATTTAAAATTTTGAAGATTTTAGTCTTAAGGATCAGTGATGTCTGTCTCTCCATTTGTCCCATTTCTTAAAAAAGGATCTCTTCATACTCAGATGTCATGGAATGACAGGGAGTCTGTTTGTGTTCATAAATATGGAATTGCCTTCAAGTGTCTACTTTAAAACAAATCAAATATTGGTAGTCACAGGTACATCAGTATTGAATAATCGAGGGTTTCTCAGTGCTGCCAGGCTTACAGTGTCCTTTGCCAAAAAAAAAAAAAAAAGAAAAAAAAAAAAAAAGAAAAATAGCCTCAAGTGCTCATTATAAAATGTAAGTTAAATTTATGGAAATGATTCCGTGACTTTGGCACATAACTATCCTTTTGTATTTCTCCCTTCTACAAATAACTTGAGCACTGTGCAGACATTTAACTATTGCCACCTCTGTTTAGAATGATAAGATTTGTCATGACAAAATCATGACCATTTGTTATTTAGTTTAATTTTTGATTACCAAATATATCCTAGTGCGAGTGTATGTAAATTATTGAGACTTTGTGAAATGTAAAAGAGAGAAAATGAAGAGAAGATGGGACTATGTTAAATATAGTAATCATAAAAGCTTGTGTGACAGGAAATTGTAAATTGACTTAGTAATTAGGGAGTGCATTCATTCGTTTTTGCTTTTGCGTGCATTTTTGTGCATTTCAGGGAACACGCTTAACTCAATTCTATAAATATAATTATTTGGGGCAAATGGATATTCAGGTGAGAGGGAGGTAATTAGATATATTCAGATGTTTGTATCTAGAAGGTAAATCAGTAAGATGTCTTTAAACACAAAGGACATTTGTAAGGAACATAGAATTATTTTGAAGATATCTTCTGGATTTCACAAAGGGTACTTTCAATGAGAACATACTTTTAAAAACCGATAGTGATTTGGAAAAGAAAATCTTTTCACTAAAGACAATTACCCTTTTTTTTACTCGTAGGAGACTTTAGTGTGTTTTGCAAGGAGAAGTTTGGATTTGTTATGCAGCACCAGTGTTGCCTTCTCAATGTCATTTTCCCATCTGTCTTGCTCAGCAGTGTCACTGTCTGGGCTGATGCCTGTGTGCAGTCACCAGTCAGATCCTGCTGCACAGGGAGACACTGAGCCTCCAAACTATTCTTGTACAATGTCATGCTCCATATCTTCCTCAAAGGAACTCTGAATACAATTTGAACTTGTTTATATTCTTCCCAGTGGCCAGGAAAGTGAATAATTCCTTTTTCCTTATTTGGAATTCCTTCAACAATAGATTTACCATTATTTAATCTTTCTTGTTTTATCAGCGAGATTTATCTTATGGTGCTCTTAGAATTCTATTGCCTGACACAAGCCCCATGGAAATTTAGGGAAACTTCTCAGTCTGTTGCAAGGAAAACAGGCTCTAAAAATCTTACTCTGTCTCAAATTTGCCATCACTTTCCCCACAGCATAAACTGCCCTGTATAGAAAGTGTAAAAGATGTTTCACTTAATGTCAGCACTTATAAAAAGAGAAAACACAGTCTATTGGTGACAATACCTTTTCTGTTCTGCTTAAGATTTTTTCTGCATTGTATTGATATGTATTAATTCTGTCCTGGAAAGTGCTTAGGCTGGAAATGGGTGATGTCTTGCAGATGGTGTGCCAAATTTGTGTATGTATCTCGTGACTCTTGCCATCCTTCCTTCTGTCTAGCTCTCCTGACTTCTGCAGGTCGTGTGGTTCAACTGAAAACACTCCAGGTCAGGAACGAGTATGTGCTCTATATTTAGTCATGTCATCAGTAGCACCACTGTGCAAGTTGCTTATCTTTCTTAATTCTATCAGGGATTGTTCTTCCTGTCCTTGTAAATAGCAGAAACCCTTATATTCAAGAGGTTGCCATGAATTCTTCCTGTCAATAAAGCCACTCAAAAAAGGTGCTCTTTAGTACCTATCAGGTGATGACAATTTTTGATGTCCATCTATTTCTAAAAATCTTAACCTTTTGAACCAGCATTTCTTTTCATAGAAGCTTACACTAATGTTCGGCCTTGGACTTGAATCTTTTAAATTTGTCCTCTTCTTGTTTTAAACAATCTGAAGACTTCAGACTGGAAAAAAATCTTTCTGCATGTTTGATCTATTTCATTAAGTGCTTCTTCATTCCACAGCTTGACACCACGGCTCTAGCTGTGCATGGCCATTTTTTTTTCAAATGGAAGAGTTCTGTTGGTGCTGTTCTCCTGAGATGGCTTTTCCCCATGCTGTTTTGGAATCCAACTGCTCAAGTTGTTTTGCCCAATTTGAACAAATACACCATAGTGATTCCTTAGAGAAGTTCTTCCTTAATCTGAAAAAGTGTTGCAGGTTTGAAGTAATGGCATTGGAAATTTTCCAGGAATGTGGATTTGCCTAATGTCTCCAAGATCTCTTCCCTATTTGCCCTACTATCTGATCAGCACATTCTTCTACCTGTAAGAATCAATGTATTCATTTCTGGTGTCTTACGCATTTGCCACTGCTAGATGGGAATCACACTGCACAATCCTCAAGAACAATGTGGTTGCACAACCTATATTTCAGTATAATCAGACAATGAACTGCTCTGAAATTGTCTTGCAAATTAATCCCTCTCACCATGAAACCTTTCATGATTTTAATTCTCAGCTGTTCCAAGCAGAGCTGGAAAATCATGCTAAAAGGCATAATACATGTTTTGCATTAGGGCTTATAAGCTTTCTTAACCAGGATTTAATAATTCAGATTCATTACTCTTCAAATGCTCTGTCTGGCCTTGCACCTTTTGTATGTTGTGCTTATCCTTTATAAAATGTACAAGCCATGATGAAAAAGTCATAACTAGAAGGCTTTTCTATGCATTGTACCTCATTTAAGCTTCCTGAAATAGCAGCAGCTTTTGACCTCTAAGATCAACAAATTCAATTGTATTGAATTCTCTGAAAAATAGGAAATAGATCATTAGAGTACACACCATGCTGAAATCCAGCTGTGATTCTGTAACCTTCTAGACACTGGCTCTAATTGTGACTGAAGGAAATGCTATATTTTTTTTGTGATTCTCATACAGTGTCTCCCGCATTATTTGCAGATTCCTACTCCATGTTTTGTTGAAAAGTTACAGCATATGAAGGGCTGAAAAAGTGCAGGGAAACATGCAGACCTAAATGGTGCAAGGGGTGGGGGTGTCTGTACTGAAAGTGGAAGAAAAAAGGAAATGAGAAGATTTGGATGTTGCCATTGCCAGGGTGAAGCTGGGTTGTAAGGGCAAGGGCTGAGGTAGAAATGATGTTCATATTCAGTGAGTTTATTCTGGAAATAGCAAGGGCATGTAGTGATAGGAAAAGGGTAATAGTTTTATACTGAAAGAGGACAGGTTTAGAATATATATTAGAACAAAATGCTTTACTGTGAGGGTGGTGAGACACTCGCACAGGTTGCCCAGAGAGGCTGTGGATGCCCCATCCCTGGAAGTGTTAAAGGCCAGGTTGGATGGGGCTCTGAGCAACCTGGGATAGTGGAAGGTGTTTCTGACCCAAAGCTGGGGGCTTGAAAGAAGATGATCTTTAAAGTCCCTTCCAACCCAAACTATTCTGTGAGTCTCTGTTTCAATGAAAGTGCAGCTACAGATTTTGGCATACTTTAAAATGTATTGCTGCTCTCCCAGTTTAATGAATCATCCAAAAAAGTGTTCCCAGAGGATGCAGACAGAGCAAATAACATTAGTGACATATTCCTTTAAAGCTGTCAAATGTGGGTTCAAACTTGCAGTATTCAAGGACCTCATGATGTCTCCTTGAATTACCCAGTTATCAACAAAGGGAGCTTCAAATATCCTCACTTTTATTCAACCCTTGTTGAAGAGCATATTTCATTTCCTTAAGCTGAGTTCCTGATACTGTGGCCCTAAAGTCCTAATTTTACCCCAAATAACTTCTTCCAGACAGTGCCTCTAGAGTGCAATGAATGATATATAATAGACAAGTGTCTGATACCAGCCAGGGACGACTGGAACCAGAGCCTGGAAAAAAAAGAACAGAAAAACCAGTAATGAATGATGCCTGGAGGCCTTCTTCCTCCAGGGCTCTAAATCACAAACCTACCTCCTGCTGAGGCCAACACAAGTCAGCTTGTGAACTTTTATGGATCTAGACTAAGTTTTCATCTCAATTTTGGAATGGAGCTCTGCAAGTTACTGTAAGAAAATATGCTTTTTCAATAATGCATTTCTCTGTAATTTGCAGGTGTATGTGATAATGTGCTAATGCCTCAGGCACCATGATGCATCAACTCAAGATTTAGTCTTATGACAAGGGTGACAAATTGAAACAGGGAGTTTCTAACTTGATATAATGAAAGTATTTTCACCACAGGCACATGGGAACTAGTTGCTAAGAAAGGCTGTTGAATTTCTGTCCTTGGAGTATTTTACATCCTTACCTGGACAAAGGCCTGAACCACCTGGTCTCAAATCAATGCTGACACTGCAGAAGGCTGCACTAGATGACCCCAGACTCTTTCATTGCAAGAACTGAGGAAAATCAATGAAATGGGATCTGGGTTCAAAACAAACAAAAGGTGATTCTTCACTCACAGCTCAGGTAAGATAAGCACTAGGAGCACTTTGCTACTTCTGGGTGATAGAAATTCTGTGGGCTCTAGTCTGGACAGTTTCACAGAAAAGTTCCATTAGGAGTTAGATATGGAAACAACACCTTGAGCAAGACCTTTCTGAGCTCATGGCTTCTGCAGACAAGCACTGGATGGAGGTACTAGAGTTAAGGGAAGAAGCTGGGGAGTTGCCTATGACTGTCTGGCTCCTGTGCGCTCCTGGCACTTGCTCCTTTTGGGGCATGAGACAGAATATTAGGTTAAATAGACTTTTAGTTTGAAACAGTACAGACGCTTTTAGGACCAGAAATCCAAACCACAATAATGTTTTTTCAATGAAGTTACTGTTCATTTGAGGTGGAGTAGCCTCTTTTGAGGTCAAGTGGCCAAAGCCTGGTGGAGTTACAAGGTAAATGCAATGAGCTTATGCAGCTGATGGAGCATGGAAGCCTTGCTTCAGAGCATCGTGGCAAATGAGTGACTCCAGAGAAAGAGTTGGTCTTATCTCTTCTGCACAGACCTAAACATGCAATGACACTCAGTAACTTGTATTTGATTTACTTTGGAATTGCACTAGAACAGATTTTATTGCAAGTTCTGTGACAACTCATGCCTAACCAGAATGTTGTTAGGGCTTCTGTAATGGGTTGATATGGTCTGGACATCAGGTGCCCACCAAAGCCGCTCTGTGATTCCCCCTCCTCAAATGATCAGGGGAGAGAAAATACAATGAAAGGCTCAAGAGTCGAGGTAAGGGCAGGGAGAGATCCCTCACCAGTTACTGTCAAGGTCAAAAGAGGCTCAACTTGGGGAAATTAATTTAGTTTTTTACCAATCATATCAGAATGATTGAGAAATAAAATCAAATCTTAAAAACACTTTCCCTAACCCCCTGTTCTTCCAATTTTATTCCTGATTCTCCACCTCTTCCCCTTCAGTAGCACAGGGGGGTGGGGGCTGTGGTCAGTTCATCACATGTTGCCTGTGCCAGTCTTATTCCTCAGGGGGAAGTTTCCTCACACTGCTCTAGCGTGGGGTCCCTCCCATGGGAGACAGTTCTCCATCAACTTCTCCAATTAAGTCCCTTCTCATGGGCTGCAGTTGTGCATGTGCTGCTCCAGTGCGGGTCCCTTCCATGGGGTGTGGTCCTTCAGGAACAGGCTGCTCCAGCGTGGCTCCCCCACAGGGTCACAGCTCCTGCCAGCAATCCTGCTCCAGCATGGGCTCCTCTCTCCCTTGAGTTTGCAGGCCCCTGCTCTAGCAAAGGCATCCTGTGCGGTTGCAGCCTCTCTCAGGCACCCACCTGCTCTGGAGTGGAGTTTTCCACAGACTGCAGGGGAATCTCAGCTCTGGCACCTGGAGCACCTCCTGCCCCTCCTGCACTGCCCTTGGTGCCTGCAGGGCTGTTCCTCTCACATGTACTCACTCCTCTCTTCTCTGGCCACAATTCGTCCTTCATGCCAACTTTTTCTCCCCTATCCAATACATTGGCCAACATCAAGTCCATCTTGGAGCTGGATGGTATTGCCTCTGTTGGACATAAGGGATGCTTCTGGCAGCTTCTGGCAGCTTCTGACAGCCCCCCCTCATCCAAAACTTTGCCATGGAAACCCAATACAGTTTCAAAAAAACCCCAAACAAACCAAAACAAACCAGCACAGAAGTTTTAGTATTAGAAGTTTTAATCAAAATTCTGACTTAGGATAAAGGGCTACAAGATACTCTCTACTGCTTTAGAACTGTGGATAAACTAAAATTCTGTGGATTATTGGCAGATGAGAATATCAGTTAGTCTGCTCTGTGTGCCACAGTAATGACCATTCTTGGCTGTTAGATGACACTAGTATAGTGTATACATATATTATAGTATCTTCTTTTCCAACATCGGTTAAAAAGGGAAGTCTACACAAAGCTATCCTGATGCACCAGTGTTGTCTGAAACTGGTGTGAAATAGAGCAAAGCCCTCTCTCTCTTCTGAGTGACGCTGCTTTTCTCGTCTCCTACTTTCTTCTGATGATTTATTTTGGTTATTTAGAAGAAAAAGCAAACGCTATCATTTTCCCTGTACTGCAGCACTCTCCCCTCTTACACTCTCCTACTGCATGCTGGCGTTCACCCTCACCCCCACAGCCGTGTCCTCAGTTGGTCTCCTCTGTTTTTCTTTACTAACCTGTCCCCAGTCAGACCCACCCACCCTTTCCCACCCCTCTCTGCAGCCTGTCTTTCCCATTTAACACTCTCCTTCTAGCCAAGCTACCAAATGTCCCATTTCCTGCCTTTTTTGATCCCTCGCTCTTCCCCAGTGTCAGAACAGCAAGAACCCCGCAGAGCCATGCTTGGCTCCCCCACTGCTGCCCTCACTGAAAGAGGGATTTCTGCACCTTGGCTTTGTCAATCCTCCTCTCCCGCTGCAACTTCCACTACGGCCAAGCCAAGGCACTGGCTAGGACTCCCCACCTGGCACCCATCCTCACTTTGCTGGCCAGCACTAGGATGAGAGTAAGAAAAGTATAGGGTCTGCTGCACGGCAGACCACTCCTTGCTTTGATGCCTCTTCTTAAGGCATCAGCTTGTCCCATCCACTCTGTCCCTGAACCACATTGTGGGTGACTGGAGCACTTAACTCTGTCTTTAGCTGGAGCATCCTCACACCACACCAGCACCAGTCAGGGTCTTGGTCTGACTGGGAGCCAGCCAAGTCTCACTGAAACGCACCGAGCGGGCCCTCTTAGGTTCCCCTCCTGCCTTTTCTAGGTCATCGATGAACACAGGGGCTGGCACAGGTCCCTCCCGACGCCGGTGACAGCTCTGCTTTGTCGGCCGGCTGCTGCTGCTGCCTCTGTGCGATGTTCTAACCTTGGTGCCCCCGTACCCTGTGCCCGAGGTTCAAAGTCCCCGCGGCCTGTCCGTGCGTCCGTCCTCACCTGGCGCCACTGCAAGCGCGCTCCCGGGGCACGGCGGCAGCCAGGTGCGCTCACACCTGTACATGCCCCGCTCCGGGCGCGGCACCCGGGGCTCCCGGAGCGGAGCACGACACACTCCCGGTCCCTTGGCCGGGAGGAGAGCGCCTGCGGGGATGTGCGGCTCCCGCCCGCGAGTGGCCGCCGGCCGCACTGGCCGCGGGGATGACCGCAGGGGTGACCACGGGGGTGGCCGCGGGGGGCCGCTGCGCCTCGCCGGGCGCGCCGGGGCCGCCAGCCCACGCGGGGCCGGGGGGCGGCGCGGGGCAGCGGCGGACAAAGCCGGGCGGCGGCACCGCGGGCTCCCGCTCCCGCCGCCGAGCCCGCGGCCTCCCGAGGGGCGGGAGGTGTCGCCCCCCGCCCGCGCCGCGGTGGCGCTGCCGAGCAGAGCCGGGCGCTGGGCGCCGAGCGCCGGCCGCCCGCCCGCCCGCACCCCCGCCCCGGCCGGCTGCGCGCACGGCGAACATGGCGGCGGCGGTGGGGCGGGACACTCTACCTGAGCACTGGTCCTACGGCGTCTGCAGGGACGGGCGCGTCTTCTTCATCGAGTAAGGGGGCGCCGCGGGGAGGGGCGCGGGGGGCGGCGCGGCCCCGCTCCCGCCAGCGCGGGCGGGCGGCTCCGCGCCCTCACTAACAGGTGCATGTTTTCCGCTTCTCCCTCCCTCGCAGCGACCTGACCCGCAGCACCACTTGGCTGCATCCGCGCACCGGTGAGCCCGTCAACTCCGGCCACATGATCCGCTCAGGTGGGTGCCCGGGGCCGGCGGCGCGGCGCCCCCTCCTCGCCCCCCGCCCCGCGGCCGGCCGGCTCCGCGGGCGAAGTTCTCACCCGTCCTTCCCGCTCTCTCTCTCTCTCTCTCTCTCTCTCTTTCCCCGTCCCCCGTGCCTTGCAGACCTGCCCCGCGGATGGGAGGAGGGGTTCTCGGAGGAGGGCGCCAGCTACTTCATCGAGTGAGTACCGGCTCCCGGCCCCGCGCACTCCGCCCAGGGCCGGGGGGCGCTGGCGGCGCGGCCCCGGCCCGGCCCGGGCTCAGCCCGGCCGCCCCCGCACCGACCCCGCACGTCCGCCGGGCTCATTAATGATCCACAACAGCGAGAGCGGCACCGGGGCGCGCCGTGCCAGCGGGAAAGTTGGCTCCGGGCGCGGCGGGATGCGGGATCTCCCCAGCTGCGCTGTGGCGGTGGTCAGCAACAGGTTGCCTTGGAGGCGGCACTTCAGTTTTCCCTGTTTGTTCGGGGGTTTTTTGTGTGTGTTTGTTTCGGTGCTAGCTGCTCCCCCCCTCCCCGCTATTTACAGTGGGGTTTGCGGCAGGTGGAGCGTTGCCTCGCTGAACGCCGGCCGAGGTGGAAGGTGGATGGGGATTTTGTCGTTTTAAATGGCTCGTGGCTGCGGACGCAGCCCCGGGAAGTTTTGCAAGTGAAAGGCTTCCAGTGTTTCTTCCCAGAGACGGGGCTGAACGGATGAAGTTGCCTTGCCAGGGCTGGTGGTGGCTGTCGGGATCTTTCATGTGGCGTTTCTTGTTCAGAGAGCAGTTACAGGCAGGGATGTGCTGCTTATTGAGGTGCTTTTATTCTATGAGATGTGAGTGTGTAGCGGTAAAGTAGGATAATTAAGGGAGCTTCTTTCAAACATTGCAGATATCAGGCTTTTACAAAGACAAACACTGATGTAAAAGTAGAGATTTAATCCAAAGAGTAAAACTCTGGTACATCTTGGATATAGAGTCATGTGCCACGTGTGATGTCTGCATTTTCCTTTGGGTATCTGAATGCCTGACAAATGTAACGGAACCAACAGAAGAGGACTGGAAAATGCTCAGACCATCTCACTGCTTCAGTGCAGAACTGGGATGGCTAACCCAGGTTTTTAAGTACAGCCCCAGCAACTGCTGATAACCATGGCACAGTTGTCCAGTATTGAAATGCCTGCAGAGTCTACCCCAAAATCTTTGAGTAATTTGAGGTTTTAGTAAATATCAAATTTCCAAACCATACTGGGCTGGGTGGAAGAGCAATTGACTGAAGGCCTAACAAATGCCTCACGTGTAGGATGTTTGCTAAATAAAATCCCAGAGGATCCTAAAATGCCCTTTTTTACCCACGGAGGAGAAAAAAGACATTCAATCTTCATTTGTCTGAGCCAGAGAATTCCTTGCAGTGATGGACTGGGCAGTTAGTTTAGCCCTTGACTCTTGAACAGGAGGTAGTAGCAAAGCATTGGAGAGCAGCTCAATAACACTTAGAGCTGCCACCCTTTATCTGTGGCCAGTGTGTTGAAAGGAAGGAATAAAAGTTCTGCTGGTTACACAGCCCGGAGACGGATGGAAGTCTAAAATGTCCAGTCTGTAAATGTACTGTCAACA
This sequence comes from Eopsaltria australis, assembly GCA_034509425.1. NCBI lineage: Eukaryota > Metazoa > Chordata > Aves > Passeriformes > Petroicidae > Eopsaltria > Eopsaltria australis. The sequence continues at coordinate 1,487,257 of JAVTVJ010000241.1, forward strand.
GATCCTTTACATGGGTACATAAACTTCTAGGTGTAGAAATACATCTGTTTGTTTTTCTGTCCTTTCCAGAAACTTACCAGTGCAATTTTAGAACAGCTGAAATTCCTTTTCCCAACTGCTCTGTTTGGAAGACCATCTCTTGTCTTGTTTGTCAGGCAGCTACAAAACTTTTAATTTCTGATCCATTAAATGAGAGTTACATGCAGTGAATTTTCATAATTTGTGCTATAGTGTTCTTTACCTTGGGCTGGAACTGCTGCAGGAAATGAAATAAGGAATGGAGTATGTATTTTACTGAGCAATTTAATAAACTCAATCATCTTTAGCCAAGCAGAGTTTTTAAGGAGACACAGCAATGTTTTAACATAAATCTATTCAGTTGAGCTGGTTCAGACCAAAGATTATCCTGATACTGAACACAATATTTAACTCTTCAGCAGTGATACTTCCCCCAGCATTGCTCTAACCTCTCTAATTTCAGCTCAGAGGCTTCCTGAGCTGAGTGGAATTTCTTATTTTTTCTTCCATGAGCATACTGAGCCCTTGTGCTACTATAAACATCAGTATCCTTAGCTGATGATTTCCATTCCTCACTGCTCTGTTCATTCCCCCTGTGTTGCTTCCACGTGATGAGTTCTCAGCTTACAGAAAAGGTTACCAGTCCCTAAACGCATGATTTCACATGTTGTACTATTAAATTCTATTTTCTGGCATTCCAGCTCTCAAAACCCCTGAACTCTCCCAGATAACTAGCCAGTCTTCTTTGTACTGGTGACAGTTCCAGTCTGGTGTCATCTACAGAGATTTCACAAGCACATTGTTACTCCTTGGCTGCCAATTTATTGAAGGGTGTCAGGAGGAACATTCCAAGTAACCCCTCCCACTTGTGATAATTTCCACAATTAATACAGCCTATTGTAGTTTTTCCACATTGACCACTTAATGGGTCTTACAAGTCTCACTATTTTTCTAATGAAATTAAAAGTATTGCTAAGTATTATTGCTCTTTTAAGTAACTTCAGTCAAACATTTTATTTAAATATATACAGGCTAACTCCACTTACGTAACTGATTTCTGTACAGAGATCATGAAAATAACAGATAAAACATGAGATGTGAGCTATCTTTCACATAAAAAATCTTAACAAATCTTATGCCCATTTTCTTCCATGTCTTCATTGCTTCTTTCAATACTGTGGACAAACTTGAAACATCATATAGTAAAACAAAGGCTTGAAATATCATTAAGTAAAAGAAAGGCTTATAACCTGGTCAAGCTTCATATCAAAACCAGGTAAGCTTTTCTCCCCTTTCCACATAAGGAGGAGTTTGAAAATTTCCAAACTCCACAGAAGTTTTCCAAATTACCATGCTGTGGTTTAGAATTTTTAAATTTTTTTGCTGTTCTATAGTTGGGCAGCTGTCTTGTAGTTGAAGGGGTACTGTTTTCCCTTGGGTTGTTTGCTTGAGATGCTTGTCTGAAATCACATTCCCTCTTAGCCTTGTTTTGCTCAACTAAGCAAGCCAAGTTCTTTGTGCAGCCCTTTAAAAAGGGCTCTCCCTCTGATTATGCTGTAGTTCTTCTCTGCACCTCTTGCAATATGAAGTAATCTTTGTTGTGTGTGAGTGAACAGAATCCTGTGCTGGAGTGAGCTTTTGTGAGGCTCTCAAACAACAAAAGTGCTTTCTTGGCTTTAAAAATGTCTCAGTTTTCTGCATTTTAGGTTGTTTGCCTGTTTAGGGAAGACGCCCACACTGACAGCATATGTGAATTTTGCCAGTTGACTGATACATGCAAATCTTTCTTTTTCTTTACTGCTTTAAATTTTAAGAACTGTAATTTTTATTAGGAAGCTACATTTCAGTTCTTTCCATTTATGCACATCCATATCTTTGTGAATGATTTTCTCTGTTCCAAATATTTCTCAGGTTTTCTTGATAGCGTCAAACCCTATTAGGGCACTGCTGCCTCTTACCCTAAAATCACTAAATAAAACATAAAATAGGTGATGTATAAGCTGATTCTTTTGGATCTCCATGTAGTAGTCTTTGAAAATATCATGGTTGTCACATTTTTTGAGTGCTGAATACAGCTTGCACCACACTTTCCCAACTCTTATTGTGTGTTTACTGATGTTTTCCAAATACCTTGTGTTTGTGGGGCAAGTGCTTTATGGGACAGTCCCTGCAGAAAGGTTGAGCATATGTGGGACTGAATGAAACTGGACAGCAGTGGCTCTGGTTTGTTTCTGGTGGTTGGGTTGCTGATGTGAAATGTTAAGTGTGGTTGGCAAACTCTTTGTGGGGAAGGAGATGGGAAGGCAGTGATGATGGTAAAGCAGTGCATGCATGTGTTACAGTGCAGGTTTTTCTTTCAATTTGCTTCTCTTTTTCTGATTTTCCACAAGACTTGGGGAAGTTGGAAAGCTTGGGAAGTGTGGAATGCTTTTTTATTACCTTCTCACAGCTTTCAAAGACTAAGGTGGCTGTTGATGTGAAAGTATCTGTTCTTCAGTGTTAGATACCTTGTATTTAAATATGTTTAAAAAAGTGTGCTGCTGCTACAGGGGTTCTTTTTGAAAGCTGCACTGGTATTGCACAGCTGAAAGGTAATCATGCATTCAAACTGTTGTTTAGAATTAGGAATAAAAAACTAGAAATCAGTTCTTAAATATTTGAAATTAACCTTTTATTTGTTTCCGAGGTCAGTTTCTAGTTCAACTTGGCGTCTTCTTTGGGTAACAAAGTGGATGTACAAGAAACAAACCCATGAAACTGGCAGAGCAATAGTCAGTAACTGTTTGCAACTGTTATTCTCTAATTCTTGTATTTAGTTTGTACTGTGTGTAGGAAATATGCATGGTATGTGTTTCAAGTGTTGGAAATAGCAGAAGAGCAGAGCACACTAAACAGAAGTCTGCCTTTTAAACTTTGATTCTGCTGTGCCAAGCGTGTACATTCAGGTACAATGGCACTGAAAACCATTCAGGAGCTCAGATTCACCCACAGTGGGCTGCAGATGATACCCACCTAATGATTATTTAATCACAGAAGCCCAAAGGGGAAGAGACCATCTGGAATATTGAGTTCAGTCCTTTTGATTATCTGAGAAGATTGTTTTATAATCTCATTAATAAATTTAATCAACAGGTTTCTTCTGCCCTGCAGAAATCCCCGCCTTCTCTACTCCTAGTAGGATGTTGAGAACTGTTCTTGTGGCTGTTTAGGTGGGCTAAAACACTGTTCATTGTATATGTTCCTTGACCTTCTGTAAACAAATTATTATTTGTTACTGTGTTCTCCATGATGGTTATTGCTGTAGAAGTAAAAGATACTGCAGTACTTGAGTACTGTAAGGAGTGGTGATGAGATCTCCCTATAATGAGATCTTCCATGTAAATGATGTCCATTGTGGTTCTTGACCCTGTGGTTAGGTGAAAGTTAGTGTATAAGTAAGTGTATGAACTGACATGAAACCCACCTGTGAGGAGCTGGCCCCTGAATCGCTTCACTGTGTCACTGCTGTGCATGGCAAGTCCGAGTTGGGGGGAGTTCCTGGAGTGGAATAAAAATTGGGTAGCTGGAACCACGTGAGAACTTCACCAGAAGTGATGTGTTCACACCATCTCTAGAAAATTTGAGGATAGTCTCTGGTGAAATGAAAGGTTTTTGTGTGCTGTAGAGTGTCGTGGGGAAACTTCTGGAGAAAGAAACCTGGAGTGGTCCCACAGCAAGGGGTAGCAGACCTGGTTTGGATAAGCTGGAGAGCACCATGTGCAGCAACGTGAATTCTGGTCACCAGTGATAACCTACAGTCAGGAGCTGCCCTTGAGGGGGGATAGACTTCACTGAGGTAATTTGTACGGGTGGAAAAGCTGGTGTGGAGATGAGAAGTGGAAGAAAAATGCCAGAAGTGGCTGTTGCGTTGAGAGGCAAGGGTCGGGAAGCTGCTGTCCCATCCTGCAGTTCTGCGGGAGCGATCCATGGTCTTCAGCGGCCTCTACTGGCTCCTAAAAGCAGGAGGAAAGCTGCCAGCCTGGGTGAAACCCTGTTGGTTCTTCCCCTTCTCATTTTTAATTTTCTTGGAAGAAAGTGTTCCGTTTGAGCTATGGGAAAGCAGAACTGTATACAGTGAAAGTAAATCTCACTGCTTGTATGAGCTTTTCTGCATCTCTTTCTTGTCCTTTGTTCTCCCGCTTTGGGTCTGGTCAGACAGCCTGTTTAATACACTTTGTTGTCCTGGATTGTGAGCAAAACTGAGCTGGGAATATTGGATCTACTGGTTGGATACAGTAGCTGTGTTTCATTCCAGCTGGGGAAACAATTAAGTGTCCTTTCTGGTGACAGCTAAAATGGGAGATCACTCATTAATGAGTGCAGTAAATGCTGATGGATTTGTGCTCGGGCAGGGGTGGCTGACAATTGCAGAGAGCAAAGGAAGTGCTTTGTGGTTCAGCTCCCAGAAAGCGGGAAAAGGGCACGTTGTTCATGGTGCCTGAATTTCAGAGAGCCCTCTGGAAGGGCAAGCTTGGAGCTGTGCTAAGGAGAATGCCACGTGTGGTTTGGTATGTGAATGAAGGTATGTGAATGAAGAGGGATATTGTGTGCATTCCTCGGGGGAGGGAGGAGCACATCAGGGAAGGTGCTGGGGTTTGTTTGTTTTTAAAGCAAGGCTGCACCACAAAGTACTTAGCTTGGTTCATTAATCTGTGTTTGCCTTTATTCCAAGATGCACATGTGTTGGAAAACTGAATTTTGACTACCTGAAGAGGCCAGCAAGGATAACACACACTTAGAGTGAGGTGCTCTTTTAGGTATTGAATGCTTCTGGAAATCAGTTTTCTGGGAAAGAGAGCAACATTCTTTTATTCTGGTTGGGTTTATGTGGCTTCCTTGTGTTGTAGCTCAGAAACAAAGGCATTAACTGGTTATTCAAAGCTGCCAGCCTCCACATTTTGTTTACTACACATTTCATCTTTTGAACATTAATGTGTAAGAAAAACTTCATTCATTCAGCCCTTTTCCTAAAGCAGTGTCCACTTCTGCGTTCCTTGGATCTGTGCAGGTGAATGTATGTGGCTTTTTAAAGAAGGTATATATGGCAGTGAGGGTTTCAATATTTCTGAAAGTCTTTTAAAAGATGAAGAATAAATACAATCCTACAGCTGTACTGGGCAGGTATTGCTGTAGTCTTAAAAATAGTTTTCATAACTTCGAGTTACATTTCAGGCTGCTTTTACAACTGTGCAATATGCCTGCCACATCAGATGAGGAAATAGATGAGGAAATAGATAATTTATTCAGCACTTTTGATTTTATTTTATTAATTACCTGTTATCTACCAGAAAAGAGAGAATCTCAAATATTTGTGACAGCAGAATCTTGATGTTTATGCTCCTTGTTTTGTTGAAAAAAGTTACTTCTTCAATCTATCAGTAGTAAACTCTAGCAACTGAACTTAGTTAAAAGGATTGCCTATCTGCAGGCAAATACCTTGTGCAAGATGTTGTATTTTATAATGGAGGAAACAAAAAGGTACCTTTCTCCAGGCCAGTCTGGCAATCCTGGACAGTCTTAGCCAGTCTTCAGAAAAAAGTTTGTGCTGTGAAATGCATATGTTCTATATCCTGCATTTCCCCATCATTCCACTTGCTGCAGATGGATTATACTAAAATGAGTTTTAACCTCACTACTGATCCAACTTTGCCATCACCTCAAATATTTACATTTCTTCGGTACAGATTAAGTGTACTGCTTCAGTATTGTAGTGCTGGATCTCTGCAAAGACCAACTTGAATAAATGTGGTGTCACATTTATTTAATATCACATCCCATTCTACTCAGTATGACTGTAGACTCTAATTTGCTGCTAAATCTAATTTGTTTTGTCTTTGCCTCCTAGATGTGCTTTTTAAACTTTCTTTTTTTTTGTGGCCTCGGCTTGGATAACAGTAAAAGACAAGGCATTTTATTTATAGTTTAATTGTCTTTTCCTACAGCATTATTAGACTGTTTTACAAGGTCTGCTCTGTGTCCTTAGAAGAAGAACTTTTAATTTAAAAGCAGATTTGTAATTAAAGATGTTAAAATCCAAGAAGAATCTGGTTAGGCGTCCAACCCTTCTCTTTCTGATTGTCTGCTATGGAGTACTTGGCAAGAATGTCACTGACTTGTCTAGACAGGTACAAAATCTTGTTACCAATACATAGTAGGTATGTGCTTTTCTGCCTGAAGTTTTGTTGTTTAAACCCTTGTTTTCCTTATTGCTTATCTGTATCTTTAAAGGTTTTATCTTTCGTTTAATAAAAAGTGCAACCGAGACCACCAAAACTTCTAAAATGAAATTGGGATGCACTGAAATGAGGCATTTGAGTAATACTGGATTTTATTTACAGTTCCTTGTCAAGTGAGGGCCTTTATTATATTTTTATTTACTTACCAGACACCAAATATCCTGAACTAAGAGCTGACTGAAGCATTTGAAAATGCACATTGATTCTGCAACATGCAGGTGATTTTTTTGAGAAGCTGTATATAGACTCTGTAAAATATGACTAAGCAGGAAAGCTGCTGTTAATTTTCTGTTTTATTTAATCTGAAAAAATGTAGTTATTGCCTTTTGCAAGCCGCATATTTGTTTCAAAATGTCGTAGTTTCACATTGATCTTCAAAGCAGCAAAATGCTTGAGCAGCAACTTTCGCTTAACTTTCATGTTTATTATTTACTTTTTGCAGTTACTTTTTTGTCCTTTTTCTAGGCAGAAGGAAGACTGGTTTTGATTAACTGAGGAAATTGATGTCCATATAAAGGAGAGCAATGAAAACATAAAGGCAGTGTTTGTTTATTAAGCACCATAAATCAGAGACCAAAAGCTAAAGTAATTTTTTTTAATGTGTGTCTTTTCAAACCAATTTTTAGGTGTTTTAAATGTGTGCTCTGCATGTTAACCTCTGACTGCTTGAGTTGCATGCCTACTTTGAATCAAAGAAAATAACTGGGCCTTATCCTAGTACCTGGAATAATAGACCTGTTAGATCTTCTGCAGCAAAATCTTCAAACACATCTGGAGACAGAACTGTATTAATGAGAGTGATTCATTTAATGTAATTTTCACAATATGGCTGGTAAAGCAGTCATATTTTCTTTACCATTTGATGAAGGTCAGGAGTTGTAACATGAGCTGTTTGCACAGTGAGATAACACTGAAAATCTAGATGTAGACAGTTGTTTTACAGAGGATATAGTGGTTCAAGATCATGTTGAATCTCCTGGACTAAATTAAATTAATAAAATGTAGCTGCAAGATGATGAAAACCATTTTTCTTAGATGACAGTTATAAAACTGATAATTGTTGATAGTTATTGTTGTCATCTCAGAATATCAGCCCTGTTTTTAAATTCTTCTACGTAAAGAGTGGAATTTGTGCACATGTAGTTTTTTAAATGTAAAGTCTTTGCTTGCTTTCCAATTAAGACAATTATATTTTCAAGTGGCTTGCGCAGATGTTTTTATTTCCTTCCTTGGAAACCGCAGATTAATGCTGTTCTTTAAATGCTACTTTTGTGTTTTACTTTTTTAGCAGAGAAATGCTTGACTGCCTAAAACTATTTCACTTACTGATGAGATTTATTCCTTCAACACTGCATTTTATTATTCCCAATATTCAGTTTTATGTAGCCTAACCACTTTCCTTTTGCTCTTCCAGTTGGCTTTGTAGTAAGGTGCAGTTTGAACTCATCTAAAAAAAATGACTTATTTCTCATGTGAAATCATTACATGAAATTCTTCAAATGAAGAGATTACAGGTATCAAGTTGGGCTTTGATATACTCATTTCACAGCATATTTAGTCCTCTCAGTTGAAATGTGAAATGATAAATCTTTACTTCAGTGAAGTCTAAGTATCAGTGTAACAGATGTTTTCCAGAGTCACTGCCTGGTTTTTCTCCTCGTATTGCTAACTTGCCTAAGAAGGTGGACAGCTAAATATCTGGATAAAGAGTCTTTCTTGAGAGCTGAATTTCCATGCCTCCAGAGAATATTGAATTGTCTAAGGAAATAGTGAAACACCAGAATGGTGGAAATTGAAATTACTGAGGTCTATGACAGTGTCCTCTGGGAAAGAAGTAGAACAGCATTCACTTTTATGACTTTAAGTATGTTTCTGTGGTGTGGCATGTGATTGCTGGGCATTCAGATTGTTGGGCATGAAATTCAGGCTTTTCTTCTGCATTCTCCTTGCAGTTGAAGGATTAAAAACCATTTTAGACAGAAGCAGAAATTGCAGTTAACATTACTAACCCAGAACATCTGGTGTCAAGGTTAAACACAAGTTATTAAAATACATGATTAAGGCATTTAAACATAATACCCTGTATTTGCTGTGCAGGAGCTGCTGATGCAGAGTAGTCCAGAGAGATTTACAAATAATATGGATTTTTAAAGTCTGGTAGTTTCTCCCTTACTAAGCAATTGAAAGTGCTACAAAAATATTGCTGGTTTTGCCAGGTGATCCAGAGAATTTCAGGAGAAATGTCTTCAAATTTTTATGAAGTTTAAATAACCCTTGTACTAGGTAGATTTCTGCAAGGAAACATCTACTCCTATATAGCGACTACAGTAAGGAATCATTTAGATTGGAAACAAAACTTAAGATCATCAAGTCCAGCTGTTAACCTGGCACTGCCAAGTCCTTCATTAAACCATGTCCCAAGTGCCAATTAAATTAAATATGTCCAGGAATGGTGACTCAACTACTTTCCTAGGCAACCTGTTCCAGTGCTGGACAACAACCCTTCTGCTAAAGTAATTTCTTCTAATATCCTATCTAAATCTCCCCTGGCACAGCTTGAGGCCATTTCCTCTTGTCCTATTGCCTGTTTCTGGGAGAGGAGGCCGACCTTCGCCTGGCTACAGCCTCCTTTCAGGTGGTTGTAGAGAGCAATAAGGTCTCCCCTGAGCCTCCTTTTCTCCAGGCTAAACACCCCCAGCTCCCTCAGCTGCTCCTTGTAAGACTTGTGCTCCAGACCCTTCACCAACTGTGCCGCACCTCTTTAAATGGGGAAGGTGGGATCTCAGCTGTGACTTTCCCTTGGGATGGGAGTCAGATGGCAGCTGAGTTGCAGTGGCAGTGCCTGAACTGGTGGTTCAGTTCTAACAATGATAATGATAGTAACAATACTAGTTACGTGTCCCAACTATTGGAGGTTTGTGAAAACACTGTTTAAACTGAGTTTGAGTAAAGAAGAGAACCAAAGTTAGCAGAAGAGCAGGAAGGATGTGAAATACTTCTGGAAATGTAGGTAAGTCGTGAACTGAAAGCCTTTGAGTGTGGACTTCAGAAAGTTAGAAAAGAGATGAATTTTGGACAGTGAGCAATGTAGACTTCAAAAAACCAGAAGCAGTGTTTGTGTTATATAACATGGATGGTTTCAAATGCAGTTTCTGGGCCCCCTCCACCAAATCTGTGTTCTCTTTCTGCACCATTTGCTGCATCAGCGTTGCCTATAAGGAAGATCACAGGGTTTTATTTCTTCCATTGATCAGATGCAGCAGTCAGCAAAAAAACTGTTAAATGGTATTGATAAATAACATAGGCTAAAGACAGAAATCAAGGAGGAAAATTGAGGTTCCTGTGTATGGATGATGTGGCTTTTCCTTCACCAGAAAAGCAGCAGTCAGAGAGAGGGGGAACTACAGGAGTCCAGTTTTTGTCCAGCTTATCTTCTTCGATAGGTGCAATAGAGGAACTACAATTAGCAGTTTGGGGAGTGTCTGTGATTGCCAGCGTGCTGTTCCTGTAGTGTCACTGTGGTGGGCAGACAGCAGGAGCTCGAGGAAACTGTGGTTTGTGGAAACCAGATTAAATGTTGCCTGAAATCTTAAAAAGAAGTAGTTGTAAATTGTGTTTTTAAGTAATGTGAGTAGTTGAATTACTGATGAGCAGAAGAGCCTTGTTTATGTAGGGAAACGAAAACACTTGTAAATTTATGTTTAGATTGTTCTACAGCTGTTTCCTGAGCAGTTTCAATCACTTAGGATGAGGTAAATTGTAAACAAGCCAGTTGCTTTTTCTTTGTGGGCAGAGGTGTGTAGAAAAAACCCTTAATTTTTATATATAGTGGGCTGCTAGTCAATAATATATCTGTTTTCTTTAGAAAGAAAATTCCAGATTGTTTTTTTCTCATGGATTTTTAAGATTTGAGTGATTAGAAGCACCTAAAGAAATTCTGTTAATGCACTGACAAAACTGTGATAATTTCAAATGAACTAATGCAAGTGGAATCAGTTTAAAAGCAACATTCAGCACCAAAAATTTTGTTCTTCCTAGAATGTTAATGACAGATTAACTTCTGTTACTTTCATCTAATTTTTCTGGAATTCCATGAATGATAATGAACATGTTTTTTTCACTTGTTATTGGGTCTGTATAACAGTTTTTGGGTGAAACTGAGTGAGAGAAATGTAGTGGAAGTGCTGGTCTTGGTGAATTTAGGTGTCTGTAAATGATGTAGGTGAAAATACAAATTAAGCATGATTATATGTTTGATTGATTTAACAGAGTTCTTAAGCATTCTGTCACAGGGTTTCTTGATTCTGCAGTAATACAGAAATTGGGAGATTGTTGATCTCTGCAAATATACTAAAAATTCTAGTTCATTATTCATTTTTGTGTTTAATTTGACTCAGCAGCTCCTCTATGCCAATTAACTTGACATTCCATTTATTTTGGCTACTGACATTTGCAGTGAGAATTTTAAATTACCAATGTAAGAATTCTCTACTAGGGAGGTGAGTAGAAATATGGAGAAGGTACAAATTCAGTGTTATGGTTTGGGAGGATTGCCCATATGAAGAATTAGAGTGGTGGAGCTGTGTTTGGAAAGCCCCAGGTGTTCTGCTGGTTTGGAGGGAGTGTGCTTCTCTCTCAGTTGACTATGGTTTTCTTTAGGTTGAGTTTTAGTTAAGAAGTTTAGGGTACGTCTGAACCTGCCACTTAGGAATGGATTATTTTAGTAAAACCCAACCTTCTGGAAGGTTTTAAGTATTTGTGAGGTGGTGCTGTGGGTTGACCCCGGCCAGGTGCCACGTGCCCACTCAGTCACTCTATCACTCCCTTTCCCACTGGGACAGGGGAGAGAATAATAGAGAGAAAGACTACCAAGGTGAGATGAGGCAGTTTTATTACAGCAGGAAAATAAAGAAAACAAGCAGAGGTCTGCACACACAAGAGCTGAAGAGAAAAACAATCAATCTCTACTTCCCATCAGTAGCGATGTCCGGACACTTTCTGGGAAGCAGGGCTCCAGCACGCATGGCTGTTGTTCAAGGAGGCAAACATGGACCAGCCCTGAGTGCCTCCTCCTCCTCCTCTCTTCCTTCCCTTATATATCTGAGCTGATGTCATATGGGATGGAATATCCCTTTGGCTGACTGGGGTCAGCTGGCCTGCTGGTGTCCCCTCCCAGGATCTTGCCCACCCCCATCCCCTTCAGTGGGGGAAAGAATGTCAGAGGGACAGCACAGCTTGGCAGTAGCCAAAACACTGCTCTGTTATCAACACCAGCTACCAAAGCAAAACACAGCACTATTAAGGGCTGTGAGCTTTACCCCAGGCAGACCCAATACAGGTAGACAAAACAATTTCTCTGTAAAAATCAGAGAAATTATTTTTCATGAGGAAGTAGTGTATCAGTAGCTGAACTGCTGTCTTCATGAATAAAAATTACTTCTGATTATGAACTGTACCCTGCTTAACCATTTAAATAATTTTGCTTACTTATAGGTTTTTTTGTAATGTTTTGGACTGTTCTGAATTTGATATATGAAATCTTTCAGTGGATATTTTATGCTGCACCAGTGTTTCTAGAAATGAATGTTTGGTAATCTGGAGTAGAAGTCACAAAACAACTTTAATTGTGGCAGTTAATACATGAGTCCCACTGGAATTTCACTTCTGAAGCGAGCTAAAATAAATAGTCTGTGGTACAAATGGATTTTTTAAATCTTACAGTACTTTTTTCTTGAGTGCTTCAGATAATTTTGAATAGTAAATCATTATTTTCTTTTCTATTTTTCAAGCTGGTTTTAATCTAAAGCCATGTAAATTTGTTCTCCTGTTCCTAGTAGGGTCATAAATTGCAAAAAGAAAAAGTGGTTTAAGGGCGTTCCTGGTAGTTTTTCTTCAATTCTGACATAGTTGTTAACTGAATTAGCTGAATAAATGAAGGAAATATTTTCTCTGTGCCTGCCCAGAAGCTAAAGCATTAAACAAAATTTTGAAAGTAGTTAAGAGGTACGTGAATTACTTTATTGCCTTATGTTATGGGCAAATTAAATTAACAAGGATGATGTTAAAGTGCAGAGTTTCCAAAAATATGATGGGAAAGGCTTGTGTGGTATTGTGTTGATGTAATTATGTGTGCATGCATTTTGAAGAGCTCCTGAGATGATTTGGTATCAAGGTCTTAAAACCATGCCTTTGCACTTCATCTGCTGGGAAAAAACCAAACACACCCCCCATGACTCTTGAATGCTCTATGTAAAAAAAAAAATTTTGGGATTTTTTTCTGTGTGTCATTCCATCTCAAGTAACAATTGCTTTTTTAGTGGCTTCCATCCTTTAAGGCGGTTGCAGAGCTCTAATCTTGGAAGACTTTGACAGTGAAGTTATTCCCTCTTCCTAATAAGTTTGTGTCAAAATGCATTTATGTTAAAATACATTTATAATTATATAGTTAGCAGCTTCTCCCCTCTCCCTGTGAAGAGTATTCTTGAAGCTTAAACAGGTCAAAGAATGTCTAATGGAAGCTTTTTGGTATCTGATGCTGGATAAATAAATCTTCTGAGAGGTGAGCACTTGCCATCTTCATAAAAACATGACGAATATTCTACTTGCTGATAGAAATTGCTTTGAGGAAATATTTCTGTATTGGGTATTTTTTTTTTTTTTTTTTATGCTATGGAAAAATAGTTATATCTCTTTCAAAAGCTTTGGAAAATAGTAGGAGCAATTCTGTCCTAAGTCTTTCCCAGAGTTTATGCTGTTTCAGTTGGGTCAGTCAGAAATTTGCAGTAAATTTTTGGCTTGTAGATGTTTTTATGTTCACTTTCCTTCATTTTGAATGTGTGGATCCTTTCTGTTGTTTGGGATAAAGACTCCTTTCCCTAACTCAATTTTCAAGTAGACTATGGTGACTCTAGCAATGAAGTTTTTAATGTTTTTTTATATTTATTTTTAAAAGTGGTTAATCATGAGGAGAACTACTTGCTTGTCAACAGTGCTGACAAGTAGAGGATGGAGTTTGTACTTAATCTGAAATGCAGCAGGAGAGGAATGTCCTTCAAAGTTTTCTAGCTCCTAGATTGATACCCACCTCCCTCATCAGTGTTGAAAACAGTTTCTGCAGGGCATGAAAACCAGGTTTTTATTTAGGGAATGTTTCTCTTGGAAATAAACTTTAAAAAGACTAAAAGAATAACAGTTTTTAGCGATTCTCAGTTTTGAAAAGCAATGATTTGAATGTTTGGAAGAAAGGCAAGCCAGCCCACTCAAATGGGCTGCTGCTTACTATACACTTAATAATAATGTGGGTTTTTTTTGTATAGGCTTCTTATACTGTCTGCTAAAGAAGCTTATCTTAAATGTCGCAGCTGCCTTTTAAAAGCTGCCTGGTATAAGGATATTCTGTATAATTTGTTATCTTAACTGCTCGGGGTAGCTGCAAACAGCTGAGGGACCTACAATTGTCAGATGAATTCTTGCCTTGGGAGCTGATGGGGAAGTGCTCCTTGTTTCAAGAGAAGTGAAATACTTGTGACCTGTGCAATCGATACCATTTGTTAAAACATGCATGTACTAAGTGATGTTGTAAATGACAGACCTTCCTAGGGTTCAGCTGCTCAAGGATTAGGAGGAGTTATTTCCTGTAGGGATTGGGAAATTGTGTTCTCTGCCTAAATGGGGAGGCTGGTGCTCTGGAGAGAAGCCTTGCTGAATCAAGATGGGTGGGTACAGAGATTGAGAATTTCCTTCCAGGATCAGAAGACAGAGGGACCAAGACAGCTGCAGACATCCTGGGACAGCACTCAGGTTAGTGATCTGGGATAAATTATGGAGAAAGGAATTTTTTGTTATGATATGCCTGAGGAAGGCTGGTTGAGGAGGAAGCCTGATACTGATTGGAGACTTATCTCTTCCAATCTTAGGTGGAGTTTAACAACTGTTCTGAGGTGATAAAGGACACTTGTGATTTCTTTTTCTCTCCTTCCCCAACCCATCTCACTCTTTTTATGTGGCTGTGTACACACATACATGTATTACATTCTGTAGGCACTGGAGGAGAGCTGCATACAGCTGTCTGAAAAATAGCTTTTAATAGGTTAGGATCTTGACCACATAAGTGGTTTGTAGATCTTCCTATGGCTTGGTTTTACTCAGTGGCTGATAGTAAACTTGTCCTTTCAGCAAGACCAGAATGTGGAAAATAGACACAAGCTAGGATAACTCTGGAAGGAAATATTGACTTACTGGTTTCAAAAGGGATGAGAAGCTCCGTTGTATTTAGGAAGAAAAGGGCTGTTAAACTGTTACACCTGGAAGAACACAGCCTAATGACTTTTGATTTGAGAATCTTTACTGGAAGTGCTGGGTGAGCAAAATGTTGAAAAATATCTCAATCCTACTTCTTTCCTCTGTTGTCATGGTGGTTGCTAAACTTTCTCACCATAATCCTGCATGGTTTCTGAACTGCCTGAGTAGCTTTGCAGCGTGGCTGGCAGGGCTTTGTCCAGAGGAATCTGCTCTAATGTTCAGTGCCAGCCACGTGTGTGTTTCCATGACCATTTCCTAGGTGTTCTGTCATCTGTGGGGCCCCGACCACTACAAACACAGTGTGTGGATTCTCCTCTTCCTGGGGAGACTTCCATCTCAGCTACATACAAAACAAGTTTTGAGAAAAAACTCACTGACTCTTGTCAAAAAATATTTAACTCCTTTAAATTTATCTGCTCTTACAGATGAAATGATACAGTGATTTCACTGAGTATTAAACAGTAACTTCTTTTTAAAATGCTTTGGTTTTATAACAAGTATTTTAAAAACGTTCTTGGAACTTCAGCTGAAAACTTGGAAAATGCCTTTGTAACTACCAAACATGGATGGCCTGTGTCTAAAAAAAGAAAGTATCAGATACTCAAATAATTAAAATGTCTTATGTTCTAAGGTTGTCTTAATATTTCAACTAAAATTTTGTGCTTGATAAGGATTTGTAATAGATTGTTAAACAGTTCTGTGGTGGGTTTTTTTTCTTGTTTTTAATTATTGCACTGAGGCAAAAGACCAAAATGGTTTTTATTTCATCTCAGACGTAACACTTTCAAACCTGTGCAGTGCTGTGGATGCTGCTGCCAGCTCCATCTGAGCACATGGAATGAGCTCACCTTAGTGAGTATGACCTTGCTGTGGGCTGCTGCAGGTGAACTGGCAGCTGAAATCAGATATTCCTGTGCCTCCAAACAACTGCTTCCTACTTGAGCTGTGTTTTAGAAAAAACAGAGCAACACCTCTTGCCACAGACTGTTCAGAGAGGAGCAGGATGAGGGACCCAAGCTGTTGGGCACTGTCCTCAGGAATAAAAGGAATGATTTGGGAGGCTGCCAAAACTGCCATCGGTTGGGCAGATGCAACCAAGAGAGTGATGTGTTAAAGAATGTGCTCTTTGCTGTGTTGTAGGCTCAGGATGGGTGAGGCCCTTCCTCATTGCTGGGCATCAGGATTTTAGTGCCTGTGAAGGGCTGACTTTAGTTTGAAGGGTTTCTTAGTGGCTGTTTTTGTGTGTGTGCTTGCGAATGAACCATACTTAATTGGCATTTTGGCAGGCTGAGAGCTAGAAAAGCAGCAAAAACAATACCTGTGTGAGAGATTCTGCTTCCAAGTAAGGAAATTGAAGCTGTCACAGCCACATTTCTATTAACAGAAAAATGTGTACTGTGCTAGTTTTGTTCCATGGGAGAAGAATCTGGTGACTGTAGTTGTCTGTTGATTGTTCCCCTCACAATCATTCTCTAATCTGAGAATTAGTGGTCGGAGATGGGGGAGAGTGAGGAAGCCTTGGAAATAGTTGCCTGTTGTTGAGGATGTTGAAATTATTTGTACACCTATGCCTTAATGAAGACGTTTCAAGCAGCACAAAAACTGCCCTTTCAAGAAGCTGCTAAAGTGACAGTGCTCTGTTCCAAGCAGAGAACAGCTTTCCCCAGGAATTGGATTATGCTCAGATTTATAGGAGGGCCAGATGTACTCACTACTTAGATTAACACTCAAAAAAAAACAACAAGAAAGAGCCACATAGAGAAACTGGGTTCAAGCATTCATTCAAACTCTGAATGATACCTGCATTTTAGTTTACTTTATTACCTGCTTTTCTTATCTCATTTTAGTTTCAAAACAAGCCCTGAGTCATACATTCTTGTTCTAAAATCCAAGTTGGAAACCCGAGGGCAGGCTTTGCAGGGTTCTCCTGTGCCACAAGAGGGCATTTTTTGTGCCAACTTTGTGACTATTAAGGAATAAATCTACTTTTTAAATGTCTCACTTCAGATTAATTAGTCTTGAAAAACAGTTGAAATGATGCATCTTTTCTCTAAGCTCCTTAATTTCATAACTAAGAAAAGAACAGGTTTAGATCTTTGTTTTCCTACATAACATTGGATTGTTGAATGATTTGTTTTGTAATTACATAAAGCCTGAGAATTCAGAGTAGAATTGTGGTACATTTGGAGTTTGGTGTCTGGTAAAGTTTATTTAAATGATCTAGTATTGATTGCAAGGAATTAAGTTGGACATTGAAGAAAACAACAATGCTAGAACTGTTTTTCATTTTAGGACCAGTAATTTATAATAACGTGGTTCATTGTGGGAGATTGTGATAATAAGAAGAGTATATCCTTCTCTTCTGCTTATATGAATATGAGACCAGTAAATACAGAGGCAGTGTGCTGTAAACATAGCAACATACAGTATTTTGAATATTGCAAGATATCATTATGCAAACATTTTACAGAGTTTGCATTTAATCACTGAAGATCAGCACTGTTGTAAATGACAACAAAAAGCCCCACTTGCCATTTAATTTGGAGCTGCTCACCCTTTGCAGTGGGGTGAGCCCACTTTTTCAGTAAGCCCTACAAGAGGCTGTTGCTTCTCTTTGTGCACAGGGGTGTCTGCATGGGATTGCTCCATGGGACATGCATGTGCCTGTTCCCTGGGAGTGCACATCCTCCCAGCAGCACGGAGGTGTCCTGGCATGGGCTCCTCTGAGGTGAGAGCCTGCCTTCCCTCCTTCATCTCCATTCCCAAACCTCTCATATGATAAGGGGGCTCTACTCATAGGGGAGCTGCAGGAGCAGTGTGCCAGAGGAGTTTATCCAGGTTGAAATGCATCTGTTTTTGAGTGTTCCTTGGGAAATATGGCTGCAAGGAAGAGTGTCTAAGCCAGATGAATTGTTCTGGCAGGTTTGGGTTGTTCTGCCAGCTCCACTAATCTTCAGGGGCTTTCTGATCTCACTGAACGCAAAACATAATTGTGGTAGGATTTTGTTTGTTTGTTTTATAAAATATGGGGATTTAAGCTTTGCAAACCCTCGCTCTTGCTCTGACATTGGTGGGCCAAACTTGGGATGGAGACATTAACAAATACTAGGAGAACAACATTGAGGGCTTGGAAAGATGACACAAAATTTTTGTCTGCGCAAAAATTGGCTGAATCATTTTAATGGGATTTTTTTTGCTCCACCAAATTAGTATTTAGAATAAAAAAAAAACCCTTTAAAAAAAATAACCAACCTGTGCAGTATTAAATTTAAAGATCATATCTGATCTCTGTCCATAAAAGCTGAAGTTAGGGAAAGACCTTTAGCTTTATTTACTTCAGTCGCTTGGTATTTTTTTCTCCAGTTCATAAATCAAATTTGTACTGAAATTGTGCCTTTAAAAGTTAGTGAGTGGTGTGCTCTGCATCAGGAAAACAGCTGTGCTTTTGTCATTTGGTTCTGCAGTATCTCTGCATGGTTATTTAGAGGGTGTCTGAAGCCTTCTGAGTACTTCATGTGGAGGGGTATGTTGGCACCAGTGTTTTCTAAACATCAGTTAGATAACTCACTTGTAATAATGCTTTCCAGTTAGACTTGGCATGGGTCATTATGAAAAACAGAGTTATTCTGTTGCTGTAGTCTTCTGTGGGAGATTTTTTTTTTATTGTGCTGTATATTTTCCTGAAATTTATGTGCTTCTGTTTACGATGTGCCTGTTCTTGTGGCTTGCTTGCTAATAATTGAATTACTCCATTGCTTGGTTTGGTTTTCTTTGTTTTGAGGGTTTTTTTTTCCTCCTTTGAAAGAAAATCTACTTTATTGGCTTGTTTGTGAAAACCTCCTTGTAATGCATGTGCTTTGAAAGTAAAGGTGGCAAACCAAATATGTGCTGACAGAAAGGATAACCTTAACATTCCATTTAAAAAAAACCCAGGCTGGATTCTGTGGTGCTCCTGTGTGTTCTAACAACCTCATTTGGAGGCTGTTACAGAATTTGAATATTTTTGCAAGAAGGTGCATGTGTTGGCAACTCCTATTGTTTACTGTTAAGGAACAGTGTTTCAGTCATTAAAAAGTGTTTATTAAAACTAGGATGGCAATTAAAAACCTTTAAAGTATGTCTATTTTTAAACCTTTTTAGAGTATATTTGTATAGAAATGCAAAAATAACTAGTTCCAAACTAAAGGCCTATTCTTTTCACAGTGCTGAGGGTTACAATAAAAAATGTAGACAGCTGCTGGAGATTTGGGTTTTTAAATGCTTTTAGAGAGATTCTGTTGAATGAATAAAGGCTAATAAAGTGTTTGCAGTCTTTGGCCAGCCCTGCTTGGATTCTTAAAGCCTGCTCATATAAGAAGTGCTGGCATAATTGACACCAAGTAATTATTGTTGTTTTGAAAGTCTTAATTGGGGCTTGGCATGGATTACTCATGGCATCTTTGTTGTTTTCCTCCATAAATTCTGCTATAAATTGGTGTTGAACTGCAGGGGAAACTGGTAGAAGTCCAAAGGTGGACCCCTATGTAGCAGATGCACTTGCCTGCAGATACATACATGACTTGAAATGCATACATATTGCCAATAAAACACCTTTCAAAAACCTTTTTCTTATCATCTAGAGTCTGGGAAGTATGACAAGTTATACTAGCTGTATTTAAAAACAAGCATACCCTCCCTCTTCCCACACATGCATGTGTGGAAATGATAGGATTTAACATTTGCATCAGCACAGAAGTGTGGAACTTGTGTTCATACACAAGTGAGGTAAAAATCGTACTGGATTTGTGGAAAATAAGCATTAAATGTCTTGTCAGAGAACATGCTTTTGATGGGAAGGTTTTACAGAGATAGTGCTAGTATAGTAAATATTCTAGTGAAGAGCTATCCAGCAAATCAAGGAGTAGATTCCAGGCAAGTTCCAGTAAAATGTCATTGTTACTTTAAGTTGTTAAAGTTCTTGGATACTATGATAAAGGGCCTGTTGTAGTGTAAAGTATTTGCAGTCAGCCTTAGTCAGACACAACAACGACTGCTTTTGTTCATGCATGTGATGTAAATGGCAGTTTTCAACTTCTTTATGACTTCTGGTGACTTCAGAATGGCTTTGGAAAATGTCTTCAGCTAAGATGATTGGTTATTGAATAGGCTGGATATTTTTCATAATAGTTTTCTAATTATATGCTAGAATAAAAAATACTTGTTTGAAATATTTTAAACCATAAATGCTTTGTTTGTTTTTGAACCATTAGAACAATGAAGGTTGTGTTTATGTGCTGCCAAGAAATTTGTGCTTTTTGCAGCTCATAACAGGAGAGGGAAAGAGTTAGTGGAAGGATGTGTACAGAATGTGAGCAGCTGTATACATATAATGTTTGGACATGAGCTTTTCCAAGCATAGTTAGGAGATTACTCACTTGTACACTGGTGGGTAAACGAGGAAACATTAAGTCTCCACTTTACTTCGGTGATTGCTGAATTACTTGGTGTAGAAAAAATACAGTAGCAATCAAAACAAACAGTGTATCTTTACGGGATATAACTAGAGCATGTCTACTTGGTGGTTTAAAGCCATGGCCAAATCCTGGGAATGTTAATTTGGCCACGATGCTCATGTGCATACTTGCAGTGCTTTTCAATATGTCACGTGCTGCCATTCTATTACAGGCAAAATTGTTTGGTGGAAAGAACACAGTACCTCAACATAGGCATCGTAGTTTTGTAAAATCCTCTGTGTGGGACATTCCAGGAATTTGAAAAGGACAAAGAAAGGGGGAGAACACTTTTAGTTAAGTTGGAGAAAATACCTGTTTGACTGGACCTGAGTATCTTTATGTGTATTCCTTAAATATATGAATGGTTTGCAATTTCTGTGCGTAAAGTACTAGAACAGAACCAGAACAACAGCACCACACATATCAAGGCTTTGCTTGTTTTTAAAGTCTCTCCAACAAATATTTATTAAATAGGCGAATAATGAAGTTTTAAAAACAAATAGAAGTTGTTTTTCCTATTACTTAACACATGCATTTGGTAGTTTTCTGCTTCATCTCTGCATCATTTATTATAATTGGCATGAAATCAGGTGTCTCTACTGTCTCTGTGCTGGTTATATACACTGTTATAGGTGTGGGAAGATGCATTTACTGCCTGTTTCACTCATGGTTTTTATGAGAGAGGGAGTCTTGAAATATAACAGATGATGTCTGACTTGGTTAATGAATGTAAAGGTTATTTAGTGATGATTCAGCTGTGACCTTGAAGATTGCCTTTTTAGAAAATGAAATTTCTTCAGCAGTTAATGTTCAAACTTGTCATCCATTTTGAGGCACTTGTTGACGCCTTTTGTTTTTAAGCTACATGATGAAATTAGATGATAGATTATGTGCTCACAGTTTTGAGTCTTACTGGAGCTGGTCTTCTGTCAATACTCAAAAAGATCAAATTTATACAGCTAAACTACTCAAAGTAAGAAAATAGTTGTTGCTGTTTATTTCTGAACAATCTAATAACCATATGTCTTTCTTAGATAGTTAAATTCTAGCTTAAAACTTTGAAGAAATACATGCATTTAATGTTGTGTGGAAGATTTAGGTAAACCATCCTGCTGTGGTTTAGGTTAGTGCACCTGGGCATGTTTGTCCTGTCTTGCCTCTTCTGAAGTCAGTGTAGTGTACTTGTTGCCTTGAGCATGAGGATTTGCTAGGTCTAATTGCCAGAGTAGCTGAGATTTTTGTGTGACCATAAATTCAGTTGCATCATGTGAACGTAATTAACTCTCATTATGTGTGCCTCATAAGTTCCATTCAGTTATCTGAGTTGTAATCAGCTGAAAAAGTGGCGGAGGTCCTGTGTTCAGCAGCCACGCAGAAGAAATGCAGGAATGTGTAAACAGCGGTGTGGTTCTGTGGTTCGTGCTGGGGAGGGCTGGATCTTGGGGCCAGCATGGAGTAGCACTTCAGGACAAGGGAGCTGAGAACCCAGCAAGGACAGAAAAAATATCAGTAAGTGAGAACAGCGTTGGCTGAAACTGCACAGAGAAGAAAAGGCACGGGAAATGTAACGGTGTAAGGGAGTAGGATGGTGTATGGCATCTTTTCCTATTAATTCTGTAGCTATGGATGTGCCCACTGCTCTCCTAAAATGATTGATGTGCTCCTGTTTAAGTTCAAGCTGGCATTTTGAGAGCCTCACATCTTGCTTGTAGCTGAGGTCCTGAATTTGGAACTACACCTTTGAGATCCCACGACCCTCACCTCTAGTGAGTCCTCCTTGCATATGATGTTTTGCCAGAATGTGCATCATCCTTCCTGATGGGTTTTGTACCAAAATACCAATAAATAGTGAGTATTAGCAAATATATGTAAAAACAAGAGGCAAAAATTGTGTGGGAAATAGAGGATAACTTTGAAGGATAAATGGTAGTTGCACACTATTAAGTTAGTCTACTTAGAAGAATTGCTGGATGACAAATAATTAAAGGCTTTATTCTGTCATCTCCAAATCTCATGCCTTGACTTTTTTCTAGAAACTTTCTGTTCTCTGAGGTAAATCTACAGTATCTGTCTTTATTATTTCCTTTTATATGAGCTTTTAACAATAGCCTTTCAAGTAGGCTGAGTGTGCTGACAATTGTGAGATATATTCGTAAGTGAAATTTTAATGGATGGAAAATGAGGAACATTAAATAATGGGTCACTCAAATGGGTCTAAGGAAAATCTAAATGTCTTGTAAATTAATGCAGTTACAATCTCATAAACCCCAGGCTTGTTACAGATTCATTTTTGCTGTTACATTCCTGACATGCATTTCTCCTGTCCTGCAGTTTAACTTTTTCTAAAGTGTTCCAGGGATTATATTAAAATTGGGAAAACTGCTGTCAGAGTTCTTAATTTTAAGACAGGGTACTTTGATTAAGGAAACAATTTCTGTCTGTATAGAAAATACTGTACTTTGACATAGCCAGACATTTTAATAAAGAGTTAAGCTTTCAGACTATGTGGAAATTGTGGCAAAGGCTGTGGTTGCCAGTATAGTTCTGGATTTTTGTGAAGATCTGCAGTAAGTGGAAAAAGGGACAGAAAGGTGTAAAAGGGGAACTGTCTTAAAAGCAACAGTTTGCTGGTTTTGACTAAGCTTTGATCAGTTCTCATTCATATGTTTATATGCATCTCTTTTTTGAAAAAGAAAGTGGAAGTGGGAGTTATACAGGATTAGATTTATTTATCAGGTCGAGCACTTGTTACTCTCTATTTGTGTCTTGGGTTTTTTCCCCCTGTTATTCTCTGTTTCTGGTTGGCTTATTCCCTGTCTCACTACCATCAGATTCCTTGTCTACTTCTCACCCAAATTTTTTCATTAATACTGTTTTAGACAATGTCATTCCAAACTGGTTACATTTAGTCATCTTTTCATTCAGTGTGATGACTAAATGTTGTGAGTTGGGGTTTTTTTTGTTGTTCTTTTTCTCCCCCAAACTTTAAACTTTGAATTAACTCCTGGAAGTATTCTGGGTGACTTTGTTACAGTCACAATCAAATACCCAAAATATAATTCTGTGTACTCTCTCCATGTGTATTTGGAAGTTACACAGTGTGCAATGCCTTCCTTTTTAAAATAATTTCCAAACTGGAGTCCTTCTATACATGACTCCTGCACTCTCTACTGATCCAGGACAAGCTGCAGTCCTGCCTTAGGAAATGGATAAAGGCTCTTTGGCTGGACTTTCTTGTGATACCAATTCAGCCATTTAAATGTGTTTTCCGTTTTGGCAAAGGTTGGTTCTAGCAGTGTTCACTTCCTTTATGTTCTTGGATATTCCTAATGTAATCTGATCCTGAAGGCTTCATCTAAAAGTTACTCTTTTCAGTATCTTTGTATTCCTATTTCTACAAACTTCTTCCCTGCCACAATTGTGTTTGCAAAAATGCTGTGGTAGCACTTGCTGAACAGTTATTTTCTAATATATATTTAATTTTAATTTTTTGTACTGTATATGTGGGTTTTACGAGAGAGAAACTGCCAGGTATTCAGTAAAAATTCCACAATTCTATGTCTCAGTAAATACTGTGTGACTTGAGGGTATTCAACAGAATGCTGTTCTTGGCTGAAGAACAATAGCTATTCATTTAATAAATTACTTTGGTAGTTAATATTTTAGCTTATAAATCTTTTCAGTACAGTCTTGAGAATGAACAGAAATATTGGCAGAATACTTTATATAAAAATATATAATACATATATAAATAGAAGTATGTACTTGTATGTAAAGCCATATGGTACAGGTATATTTAAAAAGTAAATCTATACAATTAATTCCAAAATTGTTTTCTGTCCTGTCCATTAAAAAGTTTTATATTTAGAAGCATATTTTTACAGTACCGTTCATAAATACAGATGTAAATAATTTAAATGTTTTTTAATTGCCCTGTAGTTTATTTAACATAAAGAAGCAAAGTATTCACAAAGAATTAAGTGGGATCAGTTTGAAGTGTGCAATTATGTTGTCGATTGTTACTTCAGTGGAAGTGTTGTTTTGGTTCTGCCTTTTAGCATCTGTCATTCCTTGTGCAATTTTATTCACTAAGATTGTGTTTTAGGACATTTTTATGTGGGTATTTTATAGAAATGTCTTTGCCAAGAATGCTGAAATCATATTTTTAGTACATTTAAGGGTTTTCTTACCCCATAAGAGGGGAAAGAGGGGTGGTGCTGAGGGTGTCTGGAAACCTTGTGTCCTGATATGACCGTGTGCTGTCAGCTGCCAAAAGGAAAAGTGTGTAAAACCAAGTGTTCTAAAGTCTATGCCACTGTCAGACCATGGTTGGTCTTGTGGGGACTTGGTTATTTTATGATTGCCCAGTTAGCAAGTGTGATGCTCACCCCTGGCTCTTCTTTGAAGCCATCAGCTGGAAGTAATACACAGATTTACTTCTTGTCTGGCTGCAGGTATCATAGAGGTAACGCCTGACACAGTCACTTTTGGGTTCATTTATAGGGAGCAGAATATCATTTCCAGGGCTACTTCATGGATCTTGACATCTAAAATAGATCAGGTGACTTGTTCCCCCAAATTTCCTTCCTTTCCACTGTGAAATGCAGGGGACTGCAATGCAGTGATTAGCTCAGCAATTGATGCTTAGAGATACCAGAATGTGTCTTATGTGGGAACTTAATCTGCAGCTGCTTTCCACCAATTCACCATGCAGCTGGTAGCTGGTTGATGGTGGGTCTTTTGGAACAGGGCTAGAAAAGTCACTTACTTGGGTAAAGAACTTCTCTTAAATGTTTTTAGTAAAGATCCTTAAATTAATACCTACATGTTACCTGCTGTCGTTGTTGATTTTGGTCCAGAGAGGAGAGCTCTCTCCTTGCTATGCAGTATTTTCAGCTTTCTGCTAGTCTGGGACTGCTGCAATAACAGGTATTTATAAAAGAAAATGCTGTCTGTCTTAAAATTCATACTATTTCAGAATGGATAATTGCTTCTGTGGTGTAACATTTCATGGGTTTTTCTTATTTAGTGTAGATACTCTGGGATTAAACAAAGTGTTGATTCTAAATGGAGTCTGAACACAGATTCAGGTATCCTGCTATTTTTCAATGTTCAGTTTGATCCTCAAATGTTTTCTGCCTGCATACAATTAAGCTGTTCAACAAAGACCTAGTTTCCTTCTCATTTGTGACAACAGCTGTTGTGAGCTTTCAGATTCCTAATAGCTAACAAAATACTGTCAGCAGGAGTATCTAAGTGAAAGACAAAGAACTAGAGCCATGAAAATCAGAAAATTCATAAATAAATCATGAAGGGTACTGCAGTACCTATTTTGAAAGTTATATTATTAAAAAACAGTCTTAATTTTCCCCCTTCATTTCAGTAGATGTTCACCTTTTCCAGGTTGTAAAATGCATGGGAGAAGAACCAAGACTTTTTAAAAAAACAAGTGACCTTGGATAGTTTTGTACTTTTGTCTTCTGTATGGCACCTTTTCTCAAGTCCACTCCCCTCACCCCATCATAGCCTTGTGTATTCTGAGAGGTTTTCAATGATGCCCTGGAAAGTTTGTTGTTGCTTCCAAGGACTTGAAATTTCTTTCTTAGGTTACTGTTTTGGTTAGAGGGGGTGTTATGTGCTTGGTTGAAGTAGCTTTTGCCATCAGACAGAGGGCTACTTGCAGCTGTTGTGTGGGAGTGGAAGAGGCAAAGGAATTAACATGTGCCTGTTTCTGAGCATTTCTGAGAAACAAAGGACAAGGAAAGTAAATTGTGTCCTTTCACCACTCTAGGTCATTAAAGGTCTAATCTGAAGCTTGCTGATTTCGGTGAGCTTTGGATTACTGCATGGCTGATTAAGAGGCAAATTAATTCAACAACTTCCATTTCATTAGAAGGAAAAGGTGTAAAGTCCTTTCCTGCTGCCTGTGGATGAGCACACCACAAATTGGCTGGCTAATAAGTTTCATTGGGGCTTAAATTAATCCGAGAGCGAGCTGTCAATGAAGGGGATGCCGACATTTCCACAGTATCTTTCCTTTGCAGCCCTTTCTTGACCAGTCCTGGAACATTTGTTTGGCAGCCTGATGCTCCAGCTCCCTTCTTTGCTCTAGCTGAGAAACACATCCCTTGGGAGACTGATTTCAGCTGAATCACTTGCCCTTTGCTTTGCTGCAGGGCTGTGCAGGCACCAGTACCAGGGGCAGAGGAGGCACTGGGAAGGCAGGAGGTGGGACTGCTCCTTTCAGCACTAATGGGATCTTTGTTGGACTTCTTAGCTTTTTAGAAAATGATACGTTCAGTGGAACTGCATGGCAGATGAGAATTAAGTAGAGCACGTCCTAGAGATTTTCACCTCCCAGGAGAGCAGATGTTTCTTGAGATTTAGCAGTTGTCCTTGAAGTTTGGTTTATACGCTTCCTATTTGCAGTAATTTCATTTTACTTTTTATTACATTAATCTTCTTAGATCCCTCTTACCTAGCCTTTGCTTTTTATGCCTATCACTTCCCTGAGCCACACTGAAATAGCTCCAGTTAAATAAAAAGAATGGATAATTAAAGGTAAGTAGTTTTACCTATGAAAGATTACCTTGGATTTCATGTGAGCATTGAAATGAAGTTACTATGCCAAAAATCCTCTGACAGAGATAGGCATTGTCTAGCAAATTTTCTACTTTTTCCTTTCTTAAACCTTTATTGGAAGAGCATTAAACTTTTGTTTTAAAAATTGGGTACTTTGCCAGTGCTTATAGACAATGAATGTCTTGTGAAGTTTACAATACAGATATGAATTCTTTCAGCATAGTTTAGGCTTTAATGTACTGTTTATGGAAGCTGAATATAATGATATGCATACACCCAGGTTAGATCACTGATATGTTCTGATATGTACTTTAGGTTTGTAGAATTTCCTGGGGATGGGGTACTTAGTTTGTTTTGCTACTTTTTGAAATGGGGAAACATTTCCTTTTCAGTTGTTTTGGTACATGTAGAGTGACTACTGTAAAAAAACTTGTTATTTTTGTCCTTTTTTTTTTAAAAAAAAAAAAATCAAGGAATACAAAGAAGTATTCAGATCTACAGCTGTGGTGGGAGGATGTGCTTTCTGTGGGGACACTGTGGTACATTCCATCTCATGGAATGCACTTGGTGTGACATTTAACAAAATGTGTTGCTTAATAGCTTCAAGATAGGCCTGCTAAGTTGTGAAGGTGAATGCAATGGGAGCCCTTCCTGCAAGATGGCATGTCTTCCTTACAGTCCTGCAAAAGGCATTTATTGACAGTGTAGGGAATGGGATTGTACTGCTGGACATCATTCTCGAAGCATTTGTGGATTAAACCAAATTACAGGAGGCACAGGTCTATGTATCCCAGGAAGCAGAAGGATTATCTGTCCATATATAGTTCCTGGTGAGCAAATTGAAGTGATTCATTTGAATAAATAGGATAAATTGTTTATTGTTCTTGAGATGTTTATGTAGTCATGTTGAAAACTGCAGCTAATCTGCAATCTTCTGCTGTCTGCTTTTTATGCTAATATGGAGTTATATTGCAAAGGTTTGGGAAGGAAATCCATTGTAGGGTTTATTGATCTTTGTGGTATTGACTGCCTGTAAAATAGTTTCCACAGATGGCAAAACAAACCCATATTTCTAACTTGAGGTGGTGAATTTGAATGTTGTCCTCTGTCTATTTCATAATAGGATCCAACAAAGAGCATAGGAATTGTGAGTTTGGTTTTGATGTTTTGTTTTGGTGTTTTGTTTTTTAACAAATCTTACTAGAATATTTGTTAAGCCCTAGGAGTTTTATTAAAGTGTCTATTCTGTGCTTTTGGGAAGGGGAGTGTTGGGAACAGTAACTTTTTTATCTACAAAAAGAAATTATATTGGTAGACTGTAGTGGTGATTATGGCATATAATCAGTAAGAAATAATTCCAGAATTAAGCTCCAGTGTATCAGTTGTGAGGATTTCTAAATAACAGAATGCTGTATAATGTGAAAAGAAAAAAAATAGTAGGAATGAGGGTTTTTCTTTAAAATGGGCCTGTCACACATTTGATTCTCTGCATTTCTTCTTCACTGAAAATGCCAGATTGTAATTAATGCAAGATGGCAATTATTTTAGGTGTGTCTATTTTGATGAGAGACTACAATTTTCAGAATTATAAAAATAGTTCAGAAAGAATTCAATGAAATTGCAGAAGGAAACAAGTTAGTCATATTTTGACAAAATCTCTCTTCTAAATTGGCAGGAAAGAAGAATATAAAATTTTATGTTTAAATGTGTGCTTTAAAGAAGACAGGTTTAAACCAAGAAAATTTCTTGATGAATCTGTAGAATACAATGGTGTATGGTATCTATGTTTGTGCTTATTCCTGAGATAGTGGGAAAATGGAAATACTGGAATAAAATGTAATTTGAAAAAATTCTTATCAAAGCCTGTTTTATAGGAAGGTCACATATTTTAAAAGTAGAAATAAGTTATACATCTTTCTTCAAAAATCTCAGTGTTTGTATCTCTCTGAGATAGACAATGAACATCAATGGTGTAATTTTCCATTTCTGTCTTTGTTAAAACTTCATCTTTATTCTAAGTGGGAACATTCAGTTTCATGAAAATAATGGAAGTGCTCTAGTCTTCTGGAGAGTGCACCTGGAGGACCAAAGGAGCTGTATGTGTGAGGAGGGTCTTTTTGGATTTTGTTGAAACTGATTTTTGTCAGATCTATTTCCAGGTGACGGGAACAAGGAACGTGTAGCTGGCAAAGTATGTCGAGGCTTCCATAATTCTTTTTGTCAGCCTGTACTTTTCTGCAGGAGCATGTCAGTCCTTGTTAGTCAACCGGCTTATTGTGATATGCTAGTTCTTGGTTTTGAGACAAGGACTATCTGTTCCAGACCCTGCTTTCCTGGTACTGCTCATTCTAGGAAACTTGAAGGTGTGCAATATTCTCTTGGTCTAGATGCTTTTGTTTCTTGTTTTCTGCATTTCCCTGCTCCAACATAGTGAAGAGGTCAAGGTGTAGCATGAAAATGATGAAATAAATAAATAAATAGTGTTCAACTTCTTCACAAGGACCAATAGGAGCTCTTCATAAAAAGCTGGTTTTTAGCCAGTTGGTCCCGAACTTTTGCTGCATGGGCTTATTCCATCCCACGAGCCTGCATTTGTCTTTCTTGAATGTCATGAGGTTTCTGTCAACATGTTTCTGTCAGCATTTCTTCGCCCTCCAAATGGCAGCTCTACATAGCCTCCAGTCTAGTGTTGTTTAAAACTGTCTTTCTTAGTAAATTTAGGAGGCTTATTAAGCTTGGCTTTTGGTCAGCTTTTGCATTTGGTTCCCTTTTTAGCTCCATGATGCTGTGAAGAGTGACTGTAAGAAAGTATGGTAAAGCACCCTTAAAGGCAAGCCTGAATTTTTAGCACCTTATGAGTACTCTGTGCATGAAGTGCTTATCCTAGTCAGGCTCAGTTTGCTTATGTAACATAATACAACTCTGAAACTTGGTAAATTTGGCAAAGCCAGAAAAGGAATGCTTGTTGTATTGGATTTTTTATGGGTGTATGTGTTAAAAAAATTGTAGAGAGCTCTGTAAGAGAGATGTTTGTTCAAATCTTCATTGCTTATTGTGATTTTTCAGTGTATGAGCTAAAATATTTGTGAGTAAATATTTGTTTTTAAAAGGCTTTTTCTGTTTTCAATCAAACCACTGCTACTGAAGAACTCCATTACTGTCAGTGATGTTATAGCTAAACTTCAAGCCAGTTACAAACAACTTAAAAATGTCAGTGCAGGCATCTGTGATTGTCTTGCTCTTATTCTTCTTTAAGACATTGCTGTTCTTGGCTCAGATGGTTACTTTTACATGTGTACTATTTTGTTCTTCATTGTGAGGGACTACAGCAGCTTTGAGAAAAAATTGCCTTTGCTTCCTTGTGGAATTTACTTAAATAGAATTTTTTTGGTGCCACGTATGCCTATAGTTTATGTGGCTTGTTTAGTTCTAAAAGGTCGTATAGTAAGTTACAGGAATAGAAATGAGGAATAGGTGGGGCAGCTGAGAAGCAGCAAAGGTAAAATATTACTTGGTTTTCCTTTACTTAAATTAATTTTGAGCTACTGTCTCTACAAGGTCAAATTCTGATTTTTTTATTGCAGAGGGAAGGGAAAAGAACATACAATGGAAATGGTTAGAGTTTAAGAGTTAGGAGCAACTCTGAATAAAATATAAAAAGCAGTGTAATTGTGGACCTGACTGTAATTTATCAGTGGAGTGCAGTAGATTGTCCTGAATCTGTACTTCTTTAGAATTGCTTAACATTTTCTAGATTTACTAGCCTCTTACTCTTTATTTATACCCACATATTTATCTGGTTTTTTTTTTGTTTTTTTTTTTTTTCTGAACATCTTCAGGCCCTACTTTTTTCCTCTTAAAATGTGAATGTTAGGACAATCTTTATAAGACAACAGCATGTGTTCTCAAGTCATTACATGATTCCAGGAGCTGGGGTCTGAGTAAAGATGCCAAATACCACCTCTGTTTGAAAATGGCAGCTCTTAGCTGCCTGCCAAAAGCTTTTTGTTGGATTGAAGACAAGGCTGGCCCAGAGTATTGGAAATGTGTGTTTTCCTGACTAATGCCACTCTGCGTGACTCTTCTTGCTGAAGCGCTAATGAGCAAGTGCCTCTCAGCCAAATATATTCCAGTGTGGTTGCTCTTGTCAGCTGTTCTATGGCCAAGTCTAGTGCTTATGGTGTATTGGTTAAAAATATATGAATGTTTCATTTAACATAATGTTTATTTCTAGCAAAAGAGCTTAGTAAATCCATCTTCTTTCCCCTCCACTTTTGACAAATGCACACCTAAGAAAACCTGTGTGACAAGGATTGTGCTTATATTTGGGGCTTGAAGGAGCTGTAAAATCACTACTCTCTACCATTCCCAAGCCTTCACTGTCATCCCTGATGAGTCAGGAAAGGTGAGTCTTCATTTTGGGAACAGTTAAATAGGTTGTAGGAGTAAGTTGATGCTGGAATCTCCCTTGCTGGAAATACTCAAGACTCAGTTTAGATGAGCCTGGATCATGTAATCTAAAGTCTCACTTTCAGCAAAAGATGGGACCATGTGATTGTCTGAAACCTCTTCTTGTCTAGGCTTTTCTGTGTCCCTGTGATTCTTCACTGGGAAAGAAAGGGTGAGGCCTACACTCCAAAGTCTTCCTCAGATTAATTTGGGCCAAGATTTTGGGTATTGCTGTTTGTCCTTTTATGGATGAAGCAGGAATATCTTCCCTTGTCTAGATTTAGTTAGATCATTTGAAGCTTTTAACATCCTTGTCTCAGTAGGTTGGACATCCTGGCTGCACAGGCTGAACAGCAACAAAGTGGGTTTATACTTTTGGGAGAACCTAATGAATCCAGAGCGGGCTGGAATTCCTGACATTATGGACTTAGGATCATATCAGAAGCAGGTGTATTCTTAATCAAATTTTGTACGATAGTTGAGCTCCTGCTTTGCGAGCAAGAGGAAAATGCACTTGTCATTCATTTGGCTTAGGCGGGGAGAAAAGGAGGTGATCCCAGTACTGTTGCTGGAACCAAGGCAGTTTAAGGACACAAGAAAAGAAGAGTAGAGTTAAATCCACTTTGCACAGTAGCTTAGCAGGGTAAACTCATAACAGATTATCTTCTAATATATTGCAGATGAAAGACTTCTACTGAGAATTCTTGATTCAGAAGTTTTGAAGTTTGAAACAAGTAGGTGTCTGCACAATTGGAGAAGTTTCATGGCTTTAGAGATGTAGTAGAATCCAAAATATTTATTGATATTTACAAACAGCCACAAATTCTTTGCATGAGCAGTGTTATGAAATACTGGTAAACATGTGAATTGCCTTTTGTTTCTAATTTTTGTAAACAAAAGGCTGATGTGTGCAAGCAGGTATTGGCTCAGTTGTCTTCTGATTTTCACCACATTGTTATCTCATGGACTGATAATTGCATCTGGGGGTTTTTATGTTTGTTTGAGGGCTTTTTTTCTTTCTTTTTCCTGTACATACTAGATTGTGTTAGAAATAAATTTAGGGAACCCAAGGTTCTGACTTGTATTCACTAGTGGCAGTCTGATCTCTGTTGGTCTCCTGCCATTCCTGTTTTTTAATGAAGGCAACTTTCCCTTCTCTGGTATTTGTATTCCTGGTTGGTTGGTTTGTTTTTAAGCAGAGCAGTCCTACACCCCACAGAGTAGAGGGCTGAAGAAGTGCCTGTCCACACTGAGGAGTGGATGGAAGACAAGGCCCAGCTCCCACAGCTGTACAGCACAGCACAAGCCAGGAGCAGTAGTGCCCATCCAGCAGCAGTGTGGTCACACCTGTAGGATGTGTGCCTGGGCTATCAGATGTCACAGTGTCCCATCTTCAGTCACTCTGGCTCAGACACCAGCTTGGCTTTACAAAATCCATGGGCCCTGGCGTGTTGTAAATGACAGAGTACTTGATGCATCCTGATCTCTTCCCCAGGTACACAAAGCCCTTTTTACATGTACCCATTTGGTGGTCTCTAAATGTGGATCATCTAGAATGTAGCATGATATTCTTGATAAAGACTTGCTGGAACACAGTTGAAGGCTGCTTAAAGTATTTCCTTGTCTCTTCTGGGAAATACCTGTCATGATGTATCCTGGCATTGAATTTTGTCCTTTTCACTGCCATGTTACAGTGGTGGCTTATGCTGGGTACCTCCTGCTGACTGATCAGTTTACTGTCTGGCATTCATTATGCATCATCTCTGCATTTCTCTACTTTCAGTTCTTAGGTCATGCTTTGGATCTAACTTTGAATGTACTTATTTCTCTTGCTTTTTAAAACTTCAGACTTTTTATCCCTTAAATATGTGTTCAACTAATTATCTCCTACATGAAACCTTTTGTCTGATAATTGAAAAAAATTTTCTTTATGTGCGATTTATTGCACATTACATCCGTGTAAATATTAGTATTTTCTGATAGTTTCTAAAAATGAGAGACAAGACTAGAGGAAAAAAAATTTGGGAGGGAAAGTTTGTCTTGCTAAATACACCTTTTCATTATTTTTTTTTTCTTTTTAATTGACAAGCTGTTGTGCAATTCCTCTTGCTTCTTTTAAGTTGGTTGTAGGCTCTTATGTCACAATGTGGCCATGAATATTTCATTGTATTTTTGAAGTGCCCTGTTGAAACTGGTAGAAGTGGTGGTTTCTAATTACATCTAGGTAGTTCTTTCACATAACTGCCATCATGTTTCTCAAATTAAACTAATGTTACCTAAAGAAACAAAAAGCTGTTAAGTCTTATAGGACTCTTATTATGATGTGTTTTTATGTAATAGTGCACACAAATGTACATACCAGCAACAGAGTCTTGATTTTAGGCTATGATTTTTAAACCTAGTAACTGTCCTTTCAGATGGAGAACTTGGCTTTTTGCTCTGCTTCGTCTATTCTGCTTCTTCCTACTGATAATGAGACAATCCTCCTTTGAAGCTCCAGCTGCTCCCAGGCTTTGCTGCTCATTTGAAAAATCCTGTTAAGCAGAGGAAATGTAGTAAAGCCCTGCTGCTGTCCTGGCCAAAATAGCTGTAAAGGTGTATGGAGAAGAAAATGGGAGGTTTCTGGAGGAATGATAATTCTCTTAGAAACCATAAATGTTTGGGAGGTAGGGTGTAACGACAGCTACTTTTTCTCTGATGTGGTGCGTGTTTGCTGCTCAGTGAGTGTAGTGCTTAAAAACAGAGATGCTGCTGGTTTGTTTTAATCTTCTTATTGTAAACCCTCAAATTAAGATATGGCCAGTCTTTTCAATCAGTGTAATCTGAGTCGGATTTGAGAAAATTAGTGTTAACCACCCTCCTTACCGTAGTGCAGATAAAACTGCCAAGACATGAAAAGAGATAGGAAAAGCTTAACTACAGCCAAAAAGCCTTCGCTGCTGCTTTTGGGTGTTACAAATGTTTGTTTGCTCTGTCCAGGAATGCCCAGCCAGAAGAAGTTCATCTATCCTGAATTTCATGGGTTAGAAACACGTTTAATTTGTCTTTCTGCTTGCTTCTCTTCTGTCGAAACTAGACTGGCAATTGTTGCATTCTTCCTTTCCTTAGGAATGCTTATTCTTTCAGTGTTTATGAACATATAGAAGTAGGGTGAATGGCACTTTATCTTAATTTTGATGGAGTCTCAAGATTGCTTCCTTTAAGCAGCTGGAAATTAATCAGAGACAGTGTAAACCTGGTAAGGTTTTTAGGTATATTTAAGCAGAAGTAGCCAGTGATGTGACGATGAATAAATCAAGATGCACTTCTGGCCTTTAAACTCTGTGTAGGTGTTCTAAGAAACGAGTGAGGGCTTTGTGCACTTTTAAAGGCTGTAGACAGCTATGAAACTTGTAGGAAAACATTATGAAACTGAGCAGGAGTTTGAGGACATCACTCATTCTTACTAGTCATTCTTTTCTCTTCCAGGAGCTTACTGTCCCCTTGGATCAGCTAAACATAACCATATATATTGTCTCTTCATCAGCTGCTGTCTCAGTGATCTGGGTTCCTTTGTACTCCTCTGTATGGTTTGGAAAAGTCAGATTATTTTGATAGACCTCGATTAAGGAACAACTTGTGGTGACTCATCTGAAGGAGACATTGGCTGACCTTTTCAAGTGGGAAGCAATGAGATTTCGGAATTAGGAGCCTCAGCAAAGCCACGCTTGCAGTACAGTCTGAAAAGAGTGATTTGTGCTAGTAATAGCTTCTAAAGAAAGTATTTCCAAGCATGGTGATGATCTTTTTAATCTCAAACCTATTCTTAATCAACACAGGCTTAATTGTTGTAATTTGTTCATAAGATGAGATCTATGCAGATTTTGAACTCAATGAATTTCATGCCTTATAAAAGTATGTAACTGGCTGTAAATCTTAGTGATCTGTGCACTGTGGAAGGTCAGTAAGACAAAGTGCCAGATTTTCAGAATTCTTCTGGCAATGGGATCTTGCAAGTCATGGTACTGTCCTGTTTGTAGTGCAGAAACACTAAAAGTGAACAGAACTTGATGGAAGATCGTTCTTCAGAAGAACTTTGTGTATCACTAAGTTAATGCTTCCATCAACATCTACACAGATGTGTAGACTGTACAGTTGCCATTGACTTTTCAAAATAGAATATACAAATGATACAAAATCCAGTGGAATGTATGGGGAAGCTGCATAAAACTATCACTTGACAAAATACTCTGTAGGGTAGTACCTCATCTTTCTCAATAAATTGCATGTGTGAAGTAGAATGATACTCCTGTGGAATTCTGGGGTCTAAATCTGAAGACTGTAAAGTAATGTAGAAATGACAGTGAGAAGAGGGGAAAAAAGGGAGTGAACACAATTTCTAGAGCAGTTGAGGTCTCGCTTTTGTGTGAGTAGGAATGTACATTGTTGTTTAGCACTTCAACAGAATGGTTTATGCTGCCATCATGAGGAAATTTTATTACAAGTAGCTGCTCCTGCAGTGTGGTACTTGTTCATCATTTAAACGATTCCCAGTTAAGATTGCTGAAGCACCTTTGAAATGTTTTTCAGCATGCTTACAGAATTAATAGCATACTTTAGATAATTAAATCGGTTAAAAAATATTTAGAAATCTTTTGAGCTCAAGCATTTGAAAATAAGATGAGATATAAGTTGAATCTGGGGAGATCTGGTGTTTCTGTGCTTTTGATAATTAATTTTTTAAAAGAAATCTGGTGAAGCCTGCAGTGTACTTCTGACATGTTGAATTAAAACTCAGAGAACATCTTCTGTAGTCTTCTAGATCCTTATTAGGCTGTTTTTAGCCTGCAATGCAGAAGGAAAAGTCTTCTATAATAGCATCTCACTTATGATGTGAGGTTTATGGTGTGTCTTTAGGCTGAACAAACACTTGGAAGCTTCTGTAGTAGAATTGCAGTGCTCTTCTCTGTCTTAGATGGCAAAACTAATCTGTTGGAACACAAGAAACCTGGGAATGGCTTTGACATTTTAGGATGTTAGATAGGAATAAATCACAATTTAAAGTATCTAATAGTAGTCTTAAAGGGTAGTATTTCATAGTCTCTGGTATTCCAGCTCTAATTTCTTTATAGTACCAAACATGTCATGCTTGAGGGGATATGTTTTCTCAGTTTAGACAAATCCATTGAAGGGGTTTTTTTTTGTGTTTGTTTTTAAATACCTGTAGAGCCATTATAATTTTAATTGGAACTTCTTAGAGAATTACATTTTTCTATGCCAAAAGCTTAGACCTAATGAAAACTGTTCAGACAGCTTCACAGGGCTTCAGAGTGTTTCTCTGTGCAGGAAAGCTGTTTAGCATATTGATACATCCCGTGTCTGTTCTGTTTTAGATGATGTACCAAAGCTGGAAGACAGGTCCACAAATCATCAGCCATCTTATGTGTAATCTTGTTCTCCTCTCTTCAAAGACCATCAGTAACACAGATCCCATAGTTTAATGTTCCCATCTGTTAACTTATTGTAGTAATCCTCTGGAAGTTCAAAAATTATGTTTCATTTTATACTTAATATTTCCTTTTTCATCATTAAAGACTAATCTGTCTCCCCTTTTCCCTTTTTTTTTAAGTGAGAAAATTGTTCAGGTCTACTAAAGTAACCATGAAGTAAGGTTGCAATCTTTAGCTTGTTTAATCTAAATGCTGTGGGTAAAGAGGTGGTCTAGTTTCATGTGATTTCATTTTTTCATCAACTATTCCCTTTTGGAATTTAAAATTAGCATGTAAAAAGTTGTGTACTTCTTGGTAATGAGACAGTTCTGGTTTTCAAGGGGTGGTGAAGATATGAAACATTATTTTCCCCAAAGCCAAAATAAAACTCGAAACAGGTTGAGAAGTAATAGTTCCACTAGGAATGGCCAAAATATCCTAGTCTTCTATTAAAAAATCCAAAAATCTGTTTTGCAGATGTCTGGATATGACCACAAGTTCTCATACTACAGGCAGTTCCTAAATTCAGAAGGTGACAGGGGATGCAATAGGAGTCTTGGAAAATGGAGGAGAAAAACAGTGAGTCACCAAGATGGTGAAGTGGTGTTAGGGAAAACTGGGGGAGTCTGAGAAGTGGTTGGTTAAATATCCAAAATAATTGGATAGAACAGTCTAATCAACACAACTGCTAAGTAATGTTTTTTAAACATCCCTACAGGCAAAAACCTCTTTTCAGCCAGGAATTGTAAGCATTGATTTTACTGGTGGCTCAATGTGGGAAAAGCATTTATGGCTGGTCCTGAAAAGTGTTTGGAAGGACAGTAGCGACACTGGTTCCAGCAATTACGTGTAGCACTGCAGGAAGGCATTCATCCCCTTCAGCCTGCTGTAGTCTGTGGGAATGAGCAATGTGGGAACTGGTGTCAGGTTAAGTGAGTAATTACTGCTACATTTGTATAAAGCTGAAGAGTGAAAGTTTGTCAGCTCAGCTGAGATGCAACAGCTTCTTCCTGATACTGCTTTTTTCTGGTCTAATGCACCCCTAGGAAGAGTTGTCTGGGACATGTTTGCTGATGTACCATTATGCAAATATTATTTCAAAGCAAAAGTAACTTACTGTCTAAGTGACTATCTAATATTATGATTCCAGATTAAAATATTCTGCACAGAGCACAGATCAATGTTATTTTTTTTAAACTTTGTGAGCACCTGCAATTAAATGTAAATTAATAAAAAACAAATGCTGAGTTAGGACAGATTGTCACTTACTTGCTAGATCTCACCTCCTGGTATATTTTAATGGAGGTACTTGTGTAGCATTTACTCCTAGAACCACTTCTTTGCATGTGTTTTCATATCTCATTTATAAGGTAAGTAAGGAGTAATTGGATTATTTCCAAACTTTTGAAGCTTTTGATCCTGTGGTGATGAGGAAAATGTAAGCTTAGGCAAAAGTTTAATTTCTCACATGTATATTTGGTGAACAGGAAAGGAAACAAGGCTTGCAGTTTCACAGATTTTTATTTTAGTTTATCTTATTTTTAGAATTATATCCCTTAGTAAAACAAATATGGTAGTTTTGTCTTTTATTGTTTGTGTTGCATTTGGTGATGAGACTAAAGTCACAGAAGCTTGGTGATAAATGACACCCCCTCAGCCCCCTTCTCCTCCAAAATGCAGGAAGAATTTCAGTCATGCATTTGTAACTGATGGTATTTTGACAGAGGCTTCTCTGTGCATTTGCAGCAAAACAAAAGTCATACAAAATACATACATTTTGATGTAAGTGGCGGGCAATGTGTTGAGTATCTCAAAGACTGTGGGTTGCCTAATACTTAATTTCAAATTAACAACTTTTTAGAGAAAATAAGGCAAGCACGTCTCCTGCAACTAGATTTATTACGAAGAGCTTTAAGGCAAATCTAATTGAAACAATGTGACCTACTTATATTAGCATAACACGTTAGATAATTGTTTTAAGAGGGTGTATTGTTGAGACAAAATTTAATTACCAAGAGCACTAACAGTGAGTTTTCTGATTGGTTTGTATGAAGTTTTTTAACAGGAAAGTTTTAAACTTACCAAAGTGCTTAGACCAGAAGTAATTTTGTATTTTGAAGGCAGTTTTAAAATAAAACATAATAATTCCTGATAATTTAGTTGCTTCGAAGTAGGAGTCATGGAACATGTCAATGCTCTTTTAATAAATTTCATATCTCACCAAAGTCCAGAGATTTTTAATTCGTACATCTAAGGAGAAACAAATCAGAGTAGGGATATTTTCCTGAAAGAACATATTCCATTTGGCTTTACAGAAGAGGCTGATTAAGTTGTTCT
This sequence comes from Eopsaltria australis, assembly GCA_034509425.1. NCBI lineage: Eukaryota > Metazoa > Chordata > Aves > Passeriformes > Petroicidae > Eopsaltria > Eopsaltria australis. Next base: position 1,526,179 of record JAVTVJ010000241.1, read on the forward strand.
AGATGGGAGGAAACCCAGAAGGTTGTTGTCTGTAAGCTTTGCAAAGCTGCTGTGATCTCCACCGCAGAAGTTGTGTGGCCAGGGACAAATGCTGAGGGCTAATTAAAATGATGTATCATTTAAACATCTATGTTCTGGTTTTAGGAATTACTGGAGATTTAATATCATAATTATGGTTTCTTGTTATATGTTGATTTAAATTTATTGACTTTATCTCAAAACACATGAGAGAATGATGGCACTGAGTGGATGTGGTCATAGGAGGGCCACATGTAAGTCACATCAGTTACATAAATCAAGTTAATTACGGTTTGTTTCTCTTAAGCCAGTCTGAAGCACTGAAGCCAATACAGAGACCAGTTTTGGTCCTTTTTCTCTGTGTGGCTGACCTGTTGGGAGGAAATGATGGCAATGTAGGCGGTGTTCTGCTCTAATCTTCTTCCCTCCCCTTTCTTTCTTTCCCTGGGCAGAAAGAGAGGAGTGAAGGCATTAATGAATTTTTTCCCAGCTAATAGGGAGAGTGCAAGCATGGTCCTTTTTAATGACTGTGCTTCACTTTTCAGTGCATGTGAATGCTTCAGGCTTAATCATGAGAACTCTTAATGGCTGACTGGAGCTGACAGGTCTGCAAACAGTGTTCTATCTTAGGTATGTATCAGTGTTCAGTCCTTGCAACAAAAGAAAGGCAGCTTGTAATGTATAATTTGAAACTGTATTTTTTCCTGTGTGCCGTGTGCTAAATGCCTGAGGTAATATGAGGATTTTGTACTGATGTCTTGCTAACCCTTTTGAGTTTTCCATCCTGGAACTCTAAATGTGCACTGTTTACTTAATTATGTGTTTTGCAAAGTTTGCTTTGTGATTAGAATACCTGTCTGAAAGTTGAGTGCTATTATCTTCAGTAATTAGGGCAGTGAATGTCAGATATTCCTACCTTTCTCTCAGTAGTTACATTCCAGGTTTGTGAAAAATCTTGGTGAGAAGGGTAAGGTTGTTTTTTGGTCTTCATAGACTCAGCCTTCAAATTGATGATTAATTCTTACTAAAGAAAAGAACTATTTGCATGACTTCCAAACCATTTAAACCGATTTTATTTTGAGGGAGGAAGAATGGAAGTATTTCTAATATCTTCTGAAGTAACAAAGCTGCTGTAGCAACCCAAAGCTTAGTTGCAAATCAAATCATGCTTTACCTTGGCTTTTTCTTACAATGCTGAGTCATAGGTTTCATTGTCCAAGTTGGAGTCTATATCCTTCACCTTTTTATCCTTGTTATTCTAAAGGGGGAGGGAAAAAAGGCCCTTCTCTTTTGACAAAGCACTTGAGGTTAGGTGGTCAGATGTTATAAACATGAATCATTTCACAGGCTTCAGAAGATTAATTGAAATATAATTAGTGATTTTTGTGTGTGTAAGTCAGTGTACATTTTAAAAGATGTCCTGTTTGTCTGCTCTGTTTTGCATAGAAATGCATCTCCTGCCCTTGAAGGCAGTGGCCCCTCTTACCTTGTGTGCTGCCATTCCTGGTGCTTTTAGATACTTCATTTTTTTTTGGTTTTGCAATTGTCATTGTTCTTTTAGAATTCTGTACAGTCTGTTCTGTTCTTAACAGTGTGACTGTGGGTCAAATGTACATTGTATAGTATATAATGTCATAGTGAAGTTTAATTTCTTTCACATCAGGACTGGGTGTATATGGAAAAATTGTATCCTTAGATTCCTGTGTAAAGGATGTAAAAGATTCTTTAGAATTGTTTTTTTTTTTTCTGAGATTAATGTAGGTTAATAAAGAAAACAAAGCCAAAAGTAATTAAAGTTTGTGCACCGGCACAGAATGAAGTGGTTCACTGCTCAAAAAGACTGGTATGAAATAGTTACATTTCAGAGACCAGATTTAATTCTACTTTAGTTTGTAGTCCTGAATTGTCCTTTAGTAGCACATGACTTGACCTAGAAAATAAAAATTTTGCTATGCAAATTAAATTTCTAAAGTGCAAATACAAATATAATAAAAAGTGCCATGTGTCTACTTAAGCAAATTAAATAATTCTTCAGGGAGACTGGGAAGACATAAAACTAGGTATACAACCTTTCTGTCTTTTAACAAAAAAACTCACCTGTTTCAGTGGTCTAGGTGTGCCTGTTGGGAAGGAATAAGTAGAATTCAGTAGATGTAATCAAAAAATGGATGAATACGTTGTTTCATTTTTTCATTATCATATATTAAGTTGATAATTATAAAAAAATCTTGAATTGATGTAAGTAGAGAGTTTTCAAAATACTTTTGTATTGTTTTAGGATTGAATTTGATATATTCCTGAGTGTGAACTTTTATTTGTTTCATCCTTATGACCTTCAACTGGTTTTAATACACTGGCGTCGATGCTAAAAATATTTTATCAAGAATATTTCAGATTATTTGTAACAGTGGTAATGACTGAATGCAAGCCAGCTCTGGTTTAGAAGCCTTAATTAGGAAAGCTTATTTGGGAAGTGGTTTCATTTATCACCCTGACCTCAGGAGTTTGTACACCCAACAGTTTCTTTTTACTTTTGTTCTTTTGAGGCACATCAAATTACACAAAATGCCAGCTTTAAGGTGAGGTGACAGTGTTATATTTGCCTCTACTTGTAAAACTTCTCTGTCACCTGATATGTGATTTGCACCATTTGCAAGACATTGTAGTTACAGGTTATTTGCTAGTTTGAATAGGTTATTATTACAGATAAGAATTTATCAGGGCAGTTAACCTAAAATATGTCTTGGTCCAAAGGCACACTGTGTGATGGTCCTCTTGTGCAGAAGACTTTGATTTGTTCTGAACCTTAAAAATAGACACCCTGTCTGTATTTGCAATCCTACAAGAAATATATTATTTACTCTGGAGCTTCATCAAGGGCCAGCAAGCTGAATGCCATTAAATAGACATCTGTTTAGTTTGTATTAATAAACTGTGTCTGTGGAGAGAGAATTTTGCTGCGTTCTGGTAGCTCACACAAGTTAATATTTGTTTGTGTCATGATAGAAAGTAACCTTGCTTTCTAAATTCAAAGTAATTTAAAAAATTGCTTATAATATCAGCATTCTGACTTCTACATATGTTTGAGGTGACTGTTCCAATTAAGTCACTTCAGTCCAATTTACTTGCATGGCATGCTCAGTAATCATGCAATACTAGATTTCCTGTTTGCAAAAGTTAATTCCTTTGAAATTTATTTGGCTGACTCAGGGTTTCGGGATGTGGGGTTTTTCTCAGGTTTTTTTTTTTTAATTCAATCTTTTTAGTTAGTTTTCTGTTCAATGTTGTCATGTCACTTGGCAGGAAGTATTTGTCTCTATCCAGTATAATTCATTTTTAAGTAGGATAAAGTAGCTTAATCCGATTTCTGGCTCTGCGTATTTATTTTTTTCCTCTATATATAATAATGCAATGTCCTCATGAATGCTATTTTTCTGGTTTTTATAAAAGTAATTTCAGATTTAAGAATATGTAATGATTTCATACAGTGAGAGACTGTAATTTGATTCTCACATTATTTTTGAGCTGAAATGTGTAATACCTGCCGATTCTACAGCGCACAAGATTTCTACTCTTGTGTTTACAAATGCAGTAAGTAGAAAATAGAACTGTCACTCTGCAATGGTCTCTGTAAAAGGTACAGGCCTTAAAAATATTTTCTCTGTAGAGCTGTTTGAAAAAGTCTTGTACAGGTAGGTCAAGCTGATGAATTTCCTTATGTGAAGAATGATGTGGGATTCTGGTATGGTTTGCGGTTTTTTGGGGTTTTGCTTGATTTGTTTTGGAAATCTCCCTCTGGCCAGTGATGATGGTGGCGTGGGTTCATCCTTTCAGCTCTGATGACACTGGATTTCAGGTGTGAGAATTCTGCAGCCTTATTCCACCACCCTGGTGTGCCTGAGCTGAGCTGCCTCAGTGTGAGCAGGTGGCAGCCCCTGTGATTGTGAAACTGGGGGAAGTGGTGATCAGTTCTTTAGTCACCTCCTTCCAAAGCCAGTGTGAGAGCAGTGCCAGGCCAGCCAGACTCCAGTGCTGAGATGCCCTGTCGCTGATGCTCACTGCTGCAGCCTGTGCCATGGCCTGTGCACCTCCTGTTTTCCTGGAAGTACAGTTTCCCCCTTGCTGGTAGTGACTGTGTGGCCAGGTGCTGTTTGCTCTGTTTCCTGGGTAAAGGTCATGGGGATGGTAGAGAGTGAACCTGGCGGTGGAGGGTGACGCTTCCTTCTAGTGTTAAGGGTGAGATCATCCCTCAAAGTTCACCTAAGTTAGAATTCAAGGATGAGCAGTACAGAGGGATTAACAGCTGTGTGCCTCAGACTGTCACCAGTGATCAGGTGAATCCTGGAAGTTAGTTTCCAGTTGCAGGTTACTTGAGGCTAATTGTTTCAGCTGGAATTGCAGTTGGAGAGGAGGGCAAGGCCATAAGCAGGGTCCTTTGCCCTTCTTGTCTGGGTCATGCCCAATGGCTTTATGTCTGTGTTGTTTCATGACTTGTAGGAGGTTAATTTACAGCTCAGGTATTCCTCCTTGCCCCAGAAGATGTCCTGACGTTTTACTGCTGACAGGAATTTTTCTTGTTCCTTCTGCAGATTGTTACAGGCTAGTTCAGACAGCTGCAGGGCAGAATGGCCTGGTTGAGAACACAGCACCTGGTTACACAGCAGCCCCATTGTGGCTCTGGGTGTGTAGGCAGAAGGGTTCACTGCTCCAGTTCAACAGGACAGGGTTATCTCCCTGCCAGGCAGGGTGCCAGCTGTGTTCAGTTACTTATGAATCAATGGAGAACCTTTGGCCACAACGAAGAGCTGTTTAGCTTCTGCCTGAACACTTGCTAAACAGTAAAGAAACACGCACTGGTTATCTGACATCTAGATCCAGATTGCAGTTTATTTATCTCAGTTCTAGTGCATCAATTTTTCCCATGGTTTATATCACACAATATGTGTGAGAGCCATTGAGAATTTTGAGAATTCTTGGCTGACAGCTGAAATACTTGGTGGTAAAAGTTACCTAAGCTGTAAAGTAACAAATCAATGATGATGGCAGTATTAATGTGCAAAGCCTAAAGAAGGATTCTGTCTCTTGAGTACCCGGAGGAGAGTAAAAGAATGGAACTACGTATAAATGTGGAGTGACAACTTGCAGGAAGAGTGAAAAAGGAAGGAGAGGGAGGCATGCCACCTCTGGTTTGGGCTCAAAGGCTAGGAAGGTGTGCTTTGAGTATTAATGGCAATGTGTGTTTAAACTGTGATTTTTGACTTGATGTGTTACTGGAATGTGTCAGGTCAATGGAGGCTGTGCAGGCTGTCCCATAACTCCTGGTAGCTAGAATGGCTTTTGGGTAATGCTGGGTAGGTGGCCTTGCAAGTCAGGGTGATGGTGTTGGACTTTGAACATCTTTACAGCCTTTCTAGTAAAGTAACTAAGAGCTGTTTTATGTTTAGGCTAAAAATAAATCTTGTTTAGATAAGAATTTAGTAACTCCTTCCTGCTTGTTCCAGATCAAAAAAGAAAGACATTACAAAAATATTATTTCTTAATCCAATGTCTGGAAGGACTGAAGGAGCAAGCAGACATGTAAGTCTAGTAACTCCACTATGAATTCTTAGATGCTCAGATTAAATTCTAGACTTTTTTTTCAGATATAGGAATAATTGCTGTGTACAACTTCCTAAAAGGAGGCTGTAGCTAGGTGGGGATTTGTCTCTTCTCCCTGGAAACCAGTGACGGGACAAGAGGAAATGGCCTCAAGCTGCACCAGAGGAGGTTCAGGTTGGACATCAGGAAGAATTTTTTCACTGAAAGGGTTTTCAGGAATTGAAACAGACTGCCCAGGAAGTGGTAGAGTCACTATCCCTGGGGGTTTTTAACAAACAACTGGACATGGCACTGAGTGTTGTGGTTTAGTTGACAAGGTGGTGTTCAGTCAAAGATTGGGCTTGCTGATCTTGAAGGCCTTGTCCAACCTTAATGATTTCTGTGATTCTGTGACCTTAAGATAAAGCTTCTGGATGCAGAAATGTGTCTGTACCTAAAATACAACCTACTGCAATGTCTTGCTGTTACTTTTACTTCACTATTCCTTGAAGGACAAATCCTTAATGGAAATAAATTCCTTAAAATTCACATACTTTATACTTCAAGGCCCTTATTATATTACTTTATGGAGTTTCATCAGTCTTGTCAGCCTGTGTGATTGCAGAGAGGAGTGAGTTGGCATTTTACATTGCAAAGGATGTCTTCATCTTTTCCTTTCCTTTCTTCACTGTCAGGGTGGTGAGACAGTGGAACAGGTTGCCCAAAGAAGCTGTGAATGCCTCCTCCCTGAAGTGTTTGAGACCAGGCTGGATGGGGCTCTGAATAACCTGATCTAGTGGAAGATGTCCCTATCTATGGCAAGGGGGTTGATCTTTAAGGCCCCTTCCAATCCAAGACCTTCTATGTGAAATCTTTTGGAGCAGTTCTAAATTTGCAGTTGGGCCCCATGTTAGCCACTAAAACACTGGGTAGGTCAGGTGAAAAAGTACTGGGGAAATTAAAAACAGGAAGAAAAGAAAAAGAGAGAGATGAAATTTTTCCTTGATATCCATGTGTCAGATTTGAACTCTACTGCTTGTTAACACTTACTAGCAGAAGAAACAATATTTAGTTCAGTTGTTCGACCAACAAGTTTAGGAGTGCAGCAGAGATTAGGCATTGTCATTGAACCCACTGCTCTGCCTCAGCAAAAGTAGGAGAGACATCCCTCAGCAGTGAGGTTAGATGCCTTTCTCACATGCGTGGGTTTTTTCTACAAAGTACTGATACTGTTTACAAGTCCTCTTTCCTTCCAGCCACCACCTCTGGATTGTTTGTTTGGGTTTTGGGAATTTTGTTTGTTTTTCCCTATATAAGTATCCACTTAACCTTTAACTGTGGATGAGTTTTGAATTTCCAATTACAGTGTCCTTCTTCAGTTGCAAATTTGCCATTATTCTTTAGCATTGTTGAACATTTCTTTATTATTGTGTTTTGTACAGAAAGGAGGGAGAGACCTTCTGTTATGTCACCTAGGTAGTGCTCATTATATTGAATATCTTTGTAATATTTTCTTCGTGAACAATACTGTTATTTTTCAACTACATGTAATTTTTTCTTAGATTTCTTGTTTTCTTTCTAATTCACTGTCTAATATATTAGACACTAATATAGCAGGCAGTGAAAATATAAAATCTAACACTTTAGATGGGACTAAATTACTGATTTATGGTATTGATGTTACAGTAATTTCTGCGTGACACTTCATTCTGCTTTTATGAATACTGAACATTTTATATGCATTTTGATATACAATCACATAATTGTCTACAGGATGCCCACTCTCAGTTCTAGACTTGAAGAAATTGATTGTTAGTGATGAGGTTAGTTTTGGTTTCTTCTTCAGCCTGACTTGGCTTTAAACAAATTTTCCATTAGTTTACCAAGGATGCTACTTTTTTGAAATAGCTGAAAATGATCACGAACTTGCTCTTCTCCAATCTTTCAGCCTGTCCTTGCTGTTTGAAGTGCAGCTAGATCTCAGTTAAGTATTTCATACCTTTTCAAGTAGCAGCATTAAATGCTCTAACAGGTCACTTCCTTCAGTACTAAGGTCACTGTAAATTTTGGAGCACACAGTATTTGTGTCTCACACTTCTTTTCTTGGTTTAATTTTGTTCCAGCAGAGCAATAAGTGTTACATGACGTGCTGTGCCAAACAATACTAAGGTGGTTACTTTTAAGTGAGCTCGTTGGCTCCAACACACGGAAGTAAATTTCCAACAGACGTGACAGCATTTGGAATGAAACCCACTTGTCTCTTTCAGTGGAGGTGGTGTTTGGCAAGTTAGGTCTGGATCCCAAAAGCAGTTGAGTTCTGCAATACAGCCTGCTTGTGGAATGAAATAAAAGAGGCACTTGTTAAATGTTGGGTTTCATTGTGGGGAGGCTTTCTCTTCGGTCCTAACCAGATTTTCGCTTTCCCTTTTCTCTGTCTTAAGCCACACTTTCCCTTTCTGTTTCTACATGACTGAATGGGTGTGATGCCTACTAATAAAGGATTCTGTTTCTGTAAAGATCGTCCTAAATGCAGTTTTTGTCTGCCTGTTGTCATCTCACTTATCCCCGTCTTTAAATGCTGTGGAATGCTGTCCACCCATTTAAAAACTGCACTTTCCACCATATTTTAAAATTTAAATGGCTTTTATATTTAAATTGAAATTTCAGAGCAATAATGCTTCTGTTGTGTTAGAGCTAGGAGCAGGAGACAAAAAAAAGCTCTATTCTGAATATTCCCACACATCTTTTCCCTCAAATGCTACAGCTGTTTTATCCCTTCATAAATCTTTAATCAGAGGATTTCAATACTTAATTACAAAAAAAATTAACCTCACATCATTCCTTTGCTGTCAGGCAGTATTTTCCTTATTATGTGGATAAGCCAGGCATTAAGGGACTATGTGATTTTTGCAAAATGTCATGGCAAGCCACTGGCAGCCTCTAAGACTCCTAATTTATAAGCCTGTAATGTGCTGACTTGACACTAACATTCTTTTTCAGCTGGCAAATCCAATGGAAACATCCTAAATCCCGGCTGGGACTAGGAGGAGTTATTCTGAGATGAGAGTTACTGCATGAATGTGCTAATGCTGCCATTATCAGCGTTGAGAAAACACCAAATAGAAGATGAATAAATACACAGAATAAAAGTGCAGGTGTTTCAGGGGTGTGCACACAAGGTGACTCCTCAGGGCTACTCCCAGCAGTGCAGGGGAAGGACTGGCACATCCCTCCCCTCAGCAGCTGTGGCCATGGGGATGAAACTTCACAGTACTTATCCCTCATCAGGCAAAGGGCACTCAGGCAGGTTTGGCAGTTTTCTTTTCCTCTCACGTGCACACAACTTTTTTTTGTGTTGCCCAAGTGGTTTTTGAGACTCCTGAGTTTTGCAGTGAATGCTCCATGCTGAACATGAGATGATGCTTTTTCAAGTCTGTTTCTAAAAATTTAGCTGATACCACAGCATTATTTGTGCTTGAATTGCCTTTTCAAGCTTGCTCTTTACAGTCAGGAGAGAGATGAAAGTTTATGCAAAGTGACGTACCCAGAAGCTTCTTTGTTTTTCCAGACGTATCAGTTGAGCAAATAAAAATAAAAAAAACCACCAAAACTTTTCTGAGTAGACTGTGCTCTCTGTTATCCTGGCACTTTTATAGGATTTAAGGAATTGGAGCCCTATGCATTGATCTATGTCTTTCAAGTCAGACTTTAAAAGGTACCTAGGATAGTGAAAAAGTTTTGTACCATTTTTCTTATGATGGAGATGTTGATTATAAACTTGGGATAAACCAGGTGAAACTGATTATTCTTTTTCCAAAACTGAGACAAAACAATATGAAAGTAAATAGTATGCCATGGGGTAGAGGTATTAAACTCAACATTTTGATGTTTTCCAGTGCAGCTAGCATAGGTAATGAAATAATTAAAAAATCTCTTTTATTTAAGATTTTGCTTAAATTAAGGAAATCCTTGTGTGAGGGCAGTGCACACCTTCCTTAAGAGTAGTGTAGGTAGATAATCATTTAAGTCTATTTGACATCAGTCATGCCACTGGGCAATACTGTGACTACTCACATGTCTTCCTGCTTTCCAGTAGTCTTTTTCTCTCTTGAGGAAGGCATGCCCAAATAACTTCAATGTAACTTACCATTGTACTGTATATCAAAAGAAACCTTGCTTTTGATATTTCTTTGATTCAAGCAGTAGTAAAATACTGCAGGAAAGCATGCACATAATTTTATATCTGTATTCAGTAGCTTAAATAATGTGGTTTAAGATTCCATCTCCTACCCTTCCCTCCTGCTTTTCCCATAGTTGGGGGTGTAGCATTAGAGGATTTTTCTTTAGCAGGGGAAGCTCAGTATGATTTTTCATGCTACACTGTGGTGTGCAGTGCAATCTGATCTTGCTTATAAAACAATAGTATGCAGCGTGCAGTTAACTGAAATGTTGGATGACGTTTTTGTCACCAAGTCCAAGGTCATGGAGCTCGTGCATTCGGGAGGAGAGTGTTGTGAAGGGCTGAAGCGATGCTTCACCTGCAGTGTGTCCCTTCGTTAGGCGATCGGAGGGATTTGCGGCATTGGCAATAAGTTGTGCTGGTTGCTGGCTGCCTGCCAGAGCAGGGCTGCTGTTCCAGGCAGCAGGTCTCTCTCTGCCTGAAAGGCACTGTGCTCGCAAGAAGAATGCGGTGCAGGGCTCTCTGTCGAGTCAAAACCAACGGGCTGTCCTTGCCTCGCTGAGACGATTGCGTGTTTATGATTTTGTAGTATGTGATGTCATGAGGGTGTTGGCTTTTAGGAATTTCACTACTGAGGAAGCAGTTTGAAATGCAGGCAGAATCCTCGAGACCTTCGGATGTGCACTTGGTTTCTTTTTAGTTAGCTCTGAGCAAAGGTACAGATGGATACGTGCGTACATATTTTTTTAGTCAGGAATTAACATATGGAATATAGAAGAGATTTAAGTGGATACAATACCTGAAGGCAATGTCGAGCCAGTCTGGATTTTCAAACTCTCTTCCTCTACCAGGATATCCATTCTACCAGGTGTCATGCAGGTATATCGTGTTTTGAGTTTTACCTTTTAATGCAGTTGCATATAGAGCTGTAGTATGATGATTGTGTTTACTGGGTTTTTTTCCTATTTCTTTGTTCTCGGAAAAAATTTATGAAATTGGAGAGTTAAGAAGCTGAAAACCATAAATACAGTTTTAGAATGCTATGTGCCTGACCTTATAGTTAAGTTCACGTTTATTTAAAGCAAATGTTTTTTATTTCTAATCATATTAATATTTTCGGAGTTTTCCTAACTGAAAAAATGAAGTTGTAACCTTGGAGATTTTTTTAAGTGAGTTATGTATTCAGATACTTATGTCATTTATTGGGAACCAGATACACAGTGTTGACAAAAGGAAATTATACAGATTTCTAAAACATTTTAAGTCTTTTCCTGTATAATTACATAAGGTAAATAAACAGAAGTACTTACTGACATTTTGCTTCTGAGACGATTCACACAAAATGTACACATCAGAAGGTGATAAATATCAGTGTTGTGGTAAAGCTAGATTGTACAAGCTTCTTATTTTATCTTTTTGACTCAACTGTCCTGCTTTATTAATAATCTTCCCTTCTGAAAGTGCTGTATAACAGTTTTCTAGTGAATGGGCTGGATTCTAAGCATGAAATTACTCTTCCTGCTGTAGAAGACTGTAATATTGCATAATAATTAGAGGGAATGTGTTACAGTCCTTCTGTGGCTGAAAGAGCTCAGGTTTCTGGCACACCTTAATAGAGGAATGTAATCTCTCTTTATTGTGTCAAATCTGAAGTCCCTGCAACAATAACAGAGGGAGGGGAAAACGGGAGTTAGGACAGGAGTTTTGTGCTATTACTCATCTTTGAGTAAGACATATGAAGAGAAGGATATGAGAATAAGTTAATTATTAACATACTCAGGTCTGGAGAATGACTGACAATCTCCATAAACTGCAGCACAGACAGTGTCATGGGTTAGTTTGGAAAGGTTGCAGTGATGGTCACTTGTGAGTAGAAACAATAGTGATTCTGCATAGTGTTGATTTAAACACTTTTTGGTGTGTTTTTTGAAATAAATACACGTATTTGTATCTCTGTGGCACTACTGAGGCTGTCTGCCCAAGGGTACTAGAGTTAGCCCTTGAGAGGTCAGCCACAGTTACTCCTCATGGTTGGTTGTCCTTTGGCCTGACTTTAGTGGATGCTGGAGTCTAGTAACCTTTCTCTATTTTCTTCTGGACATTTTTTGTGATAATAAGCTGGAAATTAGACAAGAGAAATTCAGTAAATGGCAGCTGATGTGAAAACCTTCTCTTGCCACTCGTGTGTTAGGTGCTTAGACAAAGTCCTTAAGATCAGGATGTCCAGAGCCACAACCCAACTCCCAAGTTTCCACAGTGACTTTCTGGACAAGAATGAAGGTCTCAGGAGTGAGTTCCAAGTCCTCTGTTGTGAAAAGAGAGAGATTAAAGTTCCTGAACTTTTGGATCCCTGTTGCCTATCTGCATTTTGGTTTTCATTCTCTCCTTTCTGTTTCTTACATGTTTTTAAATAGTTATTCAGCGTTTCAGTGAAGTCTGTGTTTAATAATTTTCTGATGAGATAATTAGTTTCTGTTATATGCAAATGAGCTTGTTGAGATCCTGTTTTATGTATGTAAGATTGGGTGGACTTACTCCCTGTAATGACTAAGTCATTCTGACTTTGCAACTCTGTTTCACTACCTAAAAAAAGAAATTCCTTACATTGTCTGCAATCACTGATAACTGTAAAATGTAAAATTAGTATTCTTGCAGTCCTTCTAGAGCTCATGCTCACTGTGGAATTTTTCTCTCAGAATAGTAACATCCATGAATTTTTGTTTGGGGAGTAATATACCTTACAGAGACAGGGCTGAATTAGAGTCTCCACTGCTCTCTGGTTGTCATATTCTGGTGAGTGAACTTTTCCCAGCAAAATAAATGGGTAGGGGGACTGCTGTTTATCTTAATTGGCTTGTGATCATGATGGGTTTGTGATCTTTAGTGGGAAGGTTAGTACACATTATGCTAAACTTGTATAATGGCAGAGACATAGATTAATTGTGGCTTGCTATTGAGATGGCATAAAAGTCCTGAACAGAGTTCTGGGAAAGCTCTCTCTACTGGAAGCTTCTTGTCCTTTTTTGTAGGTAAAACTAATTTTCCACAGATCAGAGTTGTCATTGGGATTGAGTGGTGTTCAGAATGGATTGTGCTTTCTATTACCTATAAAAAAGAATAGTTTTGGAATAGTGTTTTTGTGGAAATGTGGTCTGAAGTATTGGTAGTAGCCTGTTCTGGAGGAATGCACAGTCAGTGTTTTGTTCGTTTACGGTTTTCTAAGATTGCTCAGGGCATTGTTTATCTTGGAGATGACAAAGATGCTGTCAACAGAACTGGGTCACTTGGGGTGGCGTGGCCTCGTGGTTGGCTGTGGATTATTGCATTGCATAAAATCAGGTTCCACTCGAGTTCTCTGTTTTGTGAGCCATATTGTAATTCATTTTTGGTATCCATGCAATGCAGAATTGGTGCTCTTGGGAGCTTTCCCATATTTGTACAAAATTTACAGATCAATATAACTTACTTTGAGTGTGACAAAAAATACCTAGTTTTTCCTTTTATGGGGGTACAACATAAGGGATCTGATCTAGATATTAGTTGTTGAAAATACCCTACATGATTGAAAAACACTCAGAGTAATTTATCACCTTTGTTCTATTACAGATTTGATATTTGATATGGAAATTCAGAGAAAATATGACCATCTATAATTCATCTGCTTCAAGATAGGTAGCAGCAAATGTAGAATTTGTGGTTAAACTTTACATGGTAGCCAAAGTAAGCCTGCAAGTAAACCTGACATCATTCTGGCTGGTGTGGCATCAGCCATGGAGCTTGCATTTTTTTACCTGCTTCGTGGTGTAATGTTGGGTTTCCTTTGTATATCATGTGGTGTAGAAGGAAGTCTGTTCAAAAGTCTTTCAAAAAATAGTCTTACCATGCTTGATTTTCATAAACCTAATCAGTAGAGATTAAGAACAAAGGCTGCACTCATGTCTGTCTCCCAGCTACCCTGGTACAGCAAGAGCTGTTTATTGTAAGAACATTTGCTATCTCACATGGCTTTAGGCTGCTAGACAAGAAGAGCGTAGTCTTGTGAGGATTTCTTTGGCAAAGAGAAGACATCTAGTATCCTAGACGTGTTTTATGGGGGAAGCCAGAGCTTTCAGCTCCACTGGGGTATCAGCAGATTGTAGCCATTTTAGAAAAAAGTCGTTGTTTTTGTTTGCCTTGCAAATACACATTCAAATGCAGTTTGGAGTAGGAGTTACATCTCTTTCCTCTGGAGATATGAAATAATACAAAACCCAACCCTGTCTCAGCTATGGAGCAATTACTGGTGTTTCTGTGATGTAGTTGGAGTCCTGCTGGTGGACTGTGATACCATTCATAAGAAGATTTCCCTTTGTCCTAACCAATATCAGAACCTTCTGCATGCCTGTGTGATACTGGAATTCCTGCTTCCAGCAAAGTTGATGGAAACCACATTCACAGCAGAAGTCTGTTGTTCACATCAAGACATCCTTGGAATCGCACGTGCTATTGTACCTCTTCTTTCTGCTAATAAAGAAAAGGGGAAAACATAACTATCCAGTTGTTGACAGTGAAAATTTGTAATTTTGTGAATTCAAGATGAGTCAATTGCACCTGTGCAGTTAATTCTGAGTGCAGTTAATGCAAATTCCACCCAGTCATAGCAATAGCCTAAGTAAGCTGCTGTACCAAAGCTGCTGAAACTAAGCAACAAATGGGCAGGGCTTATCTGTGGAAAGGAAGAGATTTTGTAGCATTAAGCCACTGCTTTTCTTTTAAAGAGGGAGCCACTGCCCATTTCAGATGTTGCCTTTTATTAGACTCCATTTCTTAAATTAAAAAAAAAAAAAGCTGCTGTATTTTAGGCAGAGGAATAAATCTTGATCACTTCCATGTTGTGCTGTGTTAAAAGACAGTGAATGCTTTTAAAGAAACAAATTTACTGAGTTTTCTTTGTAGCATAATTTGACAAGTTTACCTAAAAAATTAAAATCTTTTGAGAAATAATGTGCCCAGGCAAATAGTAATCAAGAATAACAAAAATTATATTACAATATTTGCTTGATTTTAGTGTTAGGAAGGTCCTGGGTAGCTATTTAATATTGCTGTTCTGAATATTCAGCAGTAGGCATGTGTAGGACAGGGATTTACAGTTGCATTTTTCTTAGAATAACTAAATCACTTGAGCAAAACTTCCTGTATTTTATATTCTTTGTTGGTTCAGAGCTATTGCCTTTCCTCTGCAGGGAGAAGCAGAGGAGGAGAAAAGGGAGGGCAGAGTTTTTGACTAAATGGACAAAACATATGCAAGAACATGGTGTGCTGAGTTCAAGCTGGCCTTAGAAGCTGTTTCCCCATAGAATTTGATTTTTAGATAGGGCTACAACAAAATGCAGCTTTCATGTTAGGAGAAGGAGATTGGCCTCTGGTTTTTAGAAAGAGAGTTCCTTCTTCAGGGCTTGGGAAGAACTACTAAAGAAAGCTGGAGCTGTAGGAATATATTAAATTCAGATTTAAGTAAGAGAGGGAATGATTAAAATCTGAAGAGGACAGTTTTATGTATTTTATCCTCTGCAATATTTAAAATGTGGGCTGGATATTATATTAAAATGATTTAGACATGATACATATATAATTGCTTTATAGGCAAATGAAAAGATTGCTTTTAAGCAAAAGACCTTTTTTGTTTTTTTTCTAAGGGGCCTCATGATTAGAATGTCAGCAGTTATTTGGGCTTGACAGAACAAACAACGCATAAAAAAGCTTCCCATAATAAAAAGTAACTCATTAAGCAAGATTGGACTTGAAAAAAGAGTTTAGCTTGCAGGGAATAAATCTTAAGCACAAGGTGCTCTTTGAGAAGACAAAATGATAGGAAAACTGTTAAAGATGAGGCAGGTTGCAAGGTCATCATCTCTAACTTTTGTCCAGAAGACAGAAGCATGAAGTGGTGAGAGATGTTGCTTGAGGTGTGGGCTGGAGTTGTGGTTCCTCGTGGTGTTGCAGGACTTTCCGCAGTTGGTTCCTTGGAGAAGTGGAGCTGGTAGGAATGCATCTTCTACAAAATACCTCTGCTATGGCAAATCTGTTTGCTCTTCCTGATTTCTTACCTCTTGCTTTCCTGCCAGTCCCCCTTTTTTCCTCACTCTGTTTTGTCTCTTTTCTTTTTTTTCATATTTTTTTTCTCTCCCCTGTTTTGTCCCATCTGAACTGGAAATGAAAAGCCACCGTGTGTGAGTGACCAGGAGATGGACACAATCCCACCCATGGTTCCCAGTGACCCGCAGGACCAGCTGTGGAGCTGTGTGTGCTGATGCTGTCCTAGGTTAAACTGAGCTCTTGCAAAACTGTTGGCAGTGGTGCAGTGCTTGTTTCACCTCTGTTCAGAGTTCCCTTGGGTATTGCCTTCTTTAGGCATCTGTGTCACTTGGGGTTGCTCAGGTCTCTCTGTTCACATTCCGAGTGTGGCTCAGGTTACACTTGCTGGAAAGGGTGTAATCCGATGAATGGGTGGCTGATTGCAACAATTCATTATAAATCATTCTGTCAGGAAAGAGGAAACTGAGGAAAAATGTGAGCATTATGATAATGTTATCTATTAAGTGTCCTTAAAAGGAGGCAAAAGTATAAACTGCATATGGTGCAAAGCATTAGCTCTGATGTGGACTGCTTACTTTTCTAATTAATTCTGACTGAAACTTTGAATATTTTGTCTTGTTTACTTTGTGCTTTCTGGTATTTCAGGCTCTTATTCACAGAAATGTAATTCTTCTAATGGCATTGATATTTGGATGGCAGAACCAGTTACAGCAGGTTCTGCTTGGCTTTTTACTTAACTGCTGTTCTCTAACACATTATTCATTATGAAGAAAGGAAAAAGTCTAGAGTAACTAGAGATTCAGATGTAAAATACTTTGTAATTTCATTATTCTGAGGACTTCAGCATGAAGTGGCAGTTTGTTCCTTTATTTTTGGAACATTATGCATTATTTCTGTTGTTTTAGGGGAATTTGACTGTGTTTTGAAATAAAATTTTGTCTGTGTTGGTATATATGTATGCTGACTTGGTTTTGTGGATGATGATGGTTCTGAATTCTCTTGGGTGGTTGTTTGTTACCATTTCTGCCTCAACAGCTGACTAATCTACTTACATCGTTAAGTTAATGAATTATCACAGATCTTAGTTTAGAAGGATGCTTCCCAAGATTTACGCTCTGATTGATTCTCTTGGAGCTGAAGGTGCTTGGATACCTCTTGGTTAATTTTTAAAAATCCCTACAGGGATGTATCTGGCAGTTTTCTGAGATTTACTTGGAATATTGAGAGAGTCCAGGTTACGCAGTGAAACGTAGGTCACAAAATATCCTGTAACACTGTGAGTTTATGCTCTTAATACAGTGGTTTTGAAATTAAATATGGAAACTAAGTTTGAGTCTTAAAAATTGAGCCTCTAGAGAAATACTGTTCTTTCCAGAATACATGAAGGAAATTTTGGCTTGTATCGAATCCTGCAGTTTGAAGGGTGATCCTAGAAGTGGTCCTCTTTTGTGAAGTGTTTCGTTGGTAATTTGAGAAATGTAAACTAGGAATTTGTTACAATTTGGTTTGGAGGAAAAAAGTTGAAGTACTGGCAGAATATTTGTGAAGCATACATTTGCAGGTTTCTTCTTTATGCAAATTCAAAACTTATTAAATCATAAATGATGGCATTGCTAAAGCTTAAAAGTTGTTTTTAAAACAATTAACTATAGGAAAATTAAAACTAATGCTGTGATTTATGTTGATATTTGAATAAGTGTCTGCTAATATTTGAGTTATAACAAATTGTTAAATATAGATTGTATCTATTCAAATCAGATGCAGGTTATATTTAGTCTCACTTTTTATGCTGTTATTTTGGCAGGTGTGTGATTTATGACATTGCTAATCCAGTTTCATGAGTCCTACAATTCATTTGAAGGACACCTTCCTGCAGACAAGGAGCATAAATCTGAGCACTTAGTAAATGGATGCTTATATATTCCATTTTTAGACTTTTTACAGAAAACCAGACTACTTTTTTCTCACATGCTGAGGAGAGCCATCTTAAATAAGACACTTTTTAAAAGCAGACGGTTGGTCCAGTTGACGTGGAAATGCCTCTGTGCTGCTGAGATGACTGCAATGCAGATAATGCTGTTGGTGCTTGCCTTCTCAAAATTTACATCAGGTTTTCAGCTCTTGCAAGAGGTTTCCTTCACTCCTGACTTTGGGTGAGGAATAATCATCTGCTGAAGCAGACAATTACAGTGGAGAGGACTGTAATGGCTGGGATTATGAGCTCATGTGGGGAGGGTGCCAGGGCACTACATGAGCATGCTGCTTCCCTGGTAGGTCTGTCTGAGCTATGGCCTGCCCCAAGTGAAAAATCTGATCCCACGGAGCACTTCCTCAGAAATTAAGACCTGTGTCATTTTCAGACACTGTTGCATGTTACTCTCTTTCCTTGGAAACTCTTGGGTTGTTGTACCCTTAAACTTTGATTGCTGGGACGTTCTCTTTCCCCTGTGGCTGCTGCCCTCTCCTGCAGTGGGACAGCATCTCTGCTCTGTCCTTTCACTTGTCAAATTTCAACTCTGCCTGCACTTTGCTGCCCCTTTCCCTAAAGTGTTACAGACCTGCCCATTTTCCCTTTGACTTCACAGAGCCTCCTGTTAGAGGCCTTGTCTCTCTGCAGGGCTGCTGCAACATTCTTGGAGCTCCTCTGCCCCATTCCCATCTAAGTAATCCACATTTTACCTGCTGCTTTAACTACATCATCCATTTGAAAAATCCGTTTCTTGGCTCTCCTGTTAAACTGCATCAAGTTCAAGCTTGTCTTTCTTGCTTTAAGACATGCCATTAGCTCTGTCCCCACTCTGTTTTTTTACCAGGTTACTCCCTCTGCTTAAGTCTATTCAGAAGTGGATGTAATAAAAATTACTTGCTATATGCTTGTGTGCTGTTTACCAGGTAAGATTTCTGGATTTGAAATACATCCTGGTTTATAGAATTAATAACTGTTGGTTATTCATTTATTACTGTTCTGAAAAAGGTAGTTGTCTGGTCTTTCCCAGCTTCTTTTGGCTTTTACTGTTTCCCATTCCCTCTTCCTGTCCTCTTTCAGGGAAAAGCTAGAGTGTTTCCCTTCATTTTCCTGCAACCGTTTGGTCTTTTTGATTGCTCTTACAAAACAAAAAAGATTGCCTGAAGGGAAGAAGGGAAGTAAAAGACAAACTTAGAGCATTACCCATAATTGTGGAGTCTTTTAATTGTGCCTTTGTCCTCTGTTGGGGAGAGTGATGTTTGAGGATTTCACAGATCCAGGAACATTGTTCATAAGAGTTTCTCTGCTGTGAATTGTTCCCACTAATGAAAAATCAGCATGTGTGTATCGATTAGAAAAATGTATTTGTATTGCAAATCAACTGGATTTTACTTAGAATGATTTTCATGTGTGTCTACCAGGTACTTCTGGTGTTTTAACTCCAGCTTTTCTGAGCTATTCTGTGTCTCTGAAGAACAGTAGGAAGTGTTGGTATAGCTTTTGGATGGGGAAAGATACAATCAATTTTTCATGTGGAAACCTTAAAGGCAGGTTTGTTTTCTCCCTGCACTGTTACCATAGATGGATAAAATGCAGAATATTTAGTATGTGGCCTGTGTTATACTAAAATCTCAGTTCACAATTCACAATTGTTAAATTAAAGAAAAGCAGCATGGATCTATTAATGCCTACTAAGAGTCTTTCATGTTCCCTGGCAGAAGTGCTTTTCTTTTATGGATTTATTGCTGCTGTCTGCTAGGCCTGCTTTATTTCCATGTGCTGAAACATTAGGCAAATGTGCAGTGGATTTGGTAATGTAAACTTTTCTATTGCTTTGCACCATGGGTCTTGATTTCACTCCATTGTGCTTTCTCTCTGTATTCTTTTCTGCCCACTCTCACCCTGCTGGGTCATGATTTGCTGTATTTCAGATGCTAAAAGCTCCTGAAGATAAGCCCCTTATTTTTAAGTACAAGCTGTTCTGAAAACTTCAATTGCTTAAATGTCATGATTTTGCATGTTTTAAAACCTAAATTTTCCTAACAATCAAGGCATTGAATGTTTGTACTTTCTAAGTTTGCATGGTCTACTTACTGCAGTGATTTGAAAAAAAACTTCCTATGTACTTTATCAGTATTTATGTATATTAAAATAGCATTCTAAAATACTCTCTGCTCTTTCTGGTTTCAGTTTAAACTTGGGTAAGGTGTGGTTTGTAAAAGTTCACAAACACACTCCCATAATCTCAGTTTTTTTGTGTTACGACTGAATTTTTAGAAGTTGAAAGCATTACAGATAGAGCCAATGGCAGCATTTTTTCTTTTCTGCTTGAGTACTGGATGGGTCAGGAACTGCAATAAGAGTTTGGGCTGAAATTCTTTGAAGCAATGCTGGTGCCTAATTAGTTCTGCTAAGTAGTTATGTCCCAATACATGAATCTATTCTCTGCTCTGTTATTTTTAAACTATTGCCTGTTCCTTGGTTGTTTTTCCAGTTGTGAATATCCTCATGCTGCACGTTTGTCTTGACAGCTTCTCCTTGCATCACATATAGTGTATTGAGCCCTGCTTGAGTACTAGCCAGAACATTTTTGGTAGGGTGATCATTGTTAATCTGCTGATCATGGTTAAGTGCACTGATTTGGAAGTAGAGATGTGTAAGTGTTGGGACATGTGTCTCGGATCAAAGCCGTGCATGTGTGTTTACTTCATAGAACTCTGATGCAATCCTGGCAGCCTTGACTGGAGCCCAGCCGGAGGCACCTTGTGTTGTGCAAGCAATTGTGGTTCGAGTTTGGAAGTGTGGTTCAGATGGTTGAATCAGTTCTGTCAAAGAAAGATACCCTTTCTGGACAGTGGAAAGAAAAACTGCTGTAGACCAAATTGATAGACTCATATGGCATGAATTGTCCCATGAGAATCTGCAGAACATGGTCGGAATGTAAGAGTTGCTTTGACTGGGTCGCTATGCTACTGTCAACTTCCTTACCCATGACAATATCTATCTTAAAAGCTTCAAAGTCAGAGCCATGCCAACCTCCATGGTACTTGGTACTAAGGATGTCCTTTTGAGCTCAAAATATCATCATTTGTTTCCAAATGGTGTCTGTGGCTTTCCTTCAGTTGCTGATTTATTCTGGATTCAAAGTTATTACGGTAGGGTTTGGGTCATTTGCATGTGGTGCTGTGTTCTGTGGAGAATTCTCACACAGAAACTGAGAAATTTTCTTTGGTGGTAAAGACAGGACAGAAAGCAGAAGTAGGAAATACCCATAGGACAGAGGTGTCTTCTCAGTATTCGTGTCAGAACTGCAAAGCTGCTGCATGGACATCAATCAATATTTTCACAAAAAAACCCCATAGTTCTATTACCTTGGTGAGACTTGATTGGTAATTTGGGGTTGCTTAAGCAGGTGTCTTGCACTCTTCTGGAAAAATGCTGCTGAAGTAGTGAGAGCAGCAGCAGTAACACAAATGATGCTTGAGGAAGAGATGAAGATTGTTGCCCTGTGTCCTGAGTATCTCTACCACCATGGTTCCCATCCAACTTGGTCTTCTGCTGCCCTTCTTTGAGTTAACCTGTTTGTTTTGATGTATGTTTGTTTGTTTCTTTTTGAATGCAAATGTTAATAATTTAGCTTTACCTTTATAACACACAACACACTTGTGTTTTGCAAAGAACCTGTGCCCTGCAGTGCATTTCAAAATCTGTGTTGTCTGTCTGCTGCCTGTCTGGATCACTGTGTTTTGGTGCTTGCATGACATTACACAGGAATCCAATCTGATGGGTGTATGGTCACTGAGTAATCATTAGGAATGCTCTTGTAAGAGTATCTCCAGATTAATTCCCTGAGGATTTGTTGTTTGATTAATGAAGAGCAAAAGATTGTAAACTGATTTATTGTGAATGTAGAGCCAAAGCACACTTACATGAGAGCGACAGCTGGTATGTCTGAGTGCAGTTTTGAGGCAAATAATTTTGTGGTGTAAACAAATGAAGAACCTATTCTCTAAATACTAAAATTTCTAAGTATACAGTAGAATGTAAAATATGTATTTTTTTCTATTTCCTGCTTTGGAAGAGATGATTATAGTTTTAACTTGGAGCCTGCTTTCCCTAAAGTTACACCACATGCTGAAATTTTATATCCTTAAAAATCTAATGTTCATAATGGCTCTTAAAATGTTACTTGCCTTTTATAACGTGTACCCTGATGTTTGTGATTTTGGAAGTTCTTTAAGATCCTTCAGGACGATGAGCTAATGATTGAAATAATTTCAGTAGTTAATTAATATGATTACTGCTGTTGCTGTCTGGAAGCTGTTGTTCCTGAGTCACTTCTCCTTTCTACTAGTAAAACTAGTCCTTTTTACAATAGAAGCTAAATGCTTTAGTGCATAGAACAAACTGGAGCATTCACAGTATTTGAGAAATTGCCATGGCTTAAATATGAGGGCTTTATAATTCAACAAATAAAATTGGAATTGGCTTATTAACTCTTCCTATTTTAGTTTGATATTATGAGTTCATGTTGGTAGTTGATACTGGCTTCCTTCACTTCATAATTTTATCGATAAATTATAAAATATAAGGAATCCAACATAAAAGTGTTGTAGAGCACAAATGTAATTAGTTATTGCTAATAGATGAAGTCTGTTTCCCAGAACAGAGGAAAGCCAAAGACTGCAGTAACAGAATTGTTCTTCTTATCCCTTTTATGCATTATGTAGATGGAATATGATGGAGGTGCAAGACAGTGCTAAAGATAGCCAGGAAAATGTTTGGAGTGATTTAAGGTAATAATTATGTAGTTGGCAGGATGAAAGTTTATTCCTTTATTGTAGATTTGACTTTCAGGGATGCTTCATCTTCAGTTGAGGCTATAGTAAATTTCCGTGGAGCTAAAATCACTCCCTTCTCACCTGACTTGTGATCCTGGTTAAGCTTTAACACAGGATCAAATTTTACTGTGGAAGGGAAAGTACAATGAGTTTGTGTGTGTGTGTGTGTGTATAAAACTCATTATTTTTACTATTGTTTTCATGGTTATTCCTAAAGATATTACTCTAGAACCACTGTCACACTGTGGAATGTTCATCTTGAATTCTGATTTTTTTTCCTTGCTGCACTAGATAATCTTACCCATCGTTGAAGTAAAATCCACTGCATCTTAGCAGATTAGATATATATTGTAGTACAGTAACTTGCACATCTCTGTTTCTTCCAAATAAGCAGAGCTATGAGTGATCAGCTGTAAGACAAATACCTGGGTCTGACACTTCCTAAAAAGGCTTGGATTTTTCAATTGATACTGGCGATTGCACTCAATTGAGGTTTTTGTGATAAGGATTGAATACTTTAATATTCCATAAAAACTTCTATTCAGGCACTGTATGTTAGTGGTTTACTGTATTTATCAACCCAGTCTGGATTCAAGGTACTGATGTAAATAATCCCAGGAGTCCCTGAGTTGTTTGGTTCCTGTAGGAAATTTGATTGAAAAGCCTATACTGGTTTTAATCATTAACTTCTCTGATATGACAGCTTAAACAAAGTAAATACAGGTTATTAATGGTATGGATTTTTATTTAGTTGATTTTTCTAATCAGTACACATGCCAGAATTTTTTTTTTGGTTCTGATTTAAAACATTCTGCCTGTAGAACTTGCTAGGTTGTATGAATAAGCCTGCTGTTGTTAAATGGTGCATTTTAGAAAGGCAGCCAATGACACTGTTGCTTGATCATGCTTTGGAACAATATGCAGAAATAAAGGGCTTTGGCTCCCTACCACTTCTTACCCTTGGAGTAATAAGCAATTCAACACTAACTCTTAATAGAAGGACACTTCTTTTTGGGAGAAAAATACGTATGTATTTTCCGAGAATAGTCTAGTTTTTGTGCTCTGCTACTTCATTGAGTGCCTTGATGAGTTCTGGATGACAATAAAAATTATGCCCTTGACTTAGAAAAAATAATAAACCAAAACATTGAACCACAAAGGAAGCTAAATACTAAGATGAGAAATTTTTTATGAATTGTATCTAACAGCCATGTACTTTTTAACATGTACATTTTTAACATATTCCTGTTTTGCCGTCTGTGTTCTTTTGATGACTTCGTGGTTTAGATCACTTCCTGCGAAAAAGTTATTTCTAGACATTTTGGAGGCTTCTGCAATGTTTGTGAAGTACTTGGCTTCAGTGCAGCGCCGTCGGTACTATTTGTGGTATTAGTGAAGCTGTTTAGTCCAGACATAAATTCCTCAAATACTCAATTTTATGCATCCCAAAATTTCAAATTTCCTGCAATGTCATTTGCTTTCAAGAGATCAGTAGCGAAATCACAATTCTCCATGTAACACTGCCTTCTCAGTCATGTCAGGATCTTACTGATCAATAAAAAGTTACTCTTTCTCACTTTATAGAACATGTGTTTGTTCTGCCCATTGAACTTGAAGCTTGTAGGAATTGATGCTTTCCAAGTGACCTTCTTGAATATTTGTTTTGGAAATCTTTCACTAGAAGATCTTTTCTAGGTTGAATCCATACTTTGTAAGGACATGCTGTAGTATCTGAATATTTTCTTTGTTCCTTTGTGCTTTTCTTCTGTTGATTTGTTTTGTTCTTCATATTGCAGTTGTGGGAGTTCAGCCTGGGGAAAAGGAGGCTCATGGGGGGACCTTACCACTCTCTACAATTGCCTGAAATGAGTTGTAGCCAGGTCTCTCCTCCCAGGCAACCAGCGACAAGAGGACACAGGGTTAAAGTGTGCCATGGGAGGTTTAGGTTGGACATCAGGAGGAATTTCTTCACAGAAAGAGTGATTGGCTGAGTGTTGGAATGGGCTGCCCAAGGAGATGGTGGAGTCCCTGGAGGTGTTCAGGGAAAGACTGGACATGGGACTCAGTGCCATGGTCTGGTTGACATGGTAGAGCTCATAGGTTGGACTCAATGATCTCAGAGTTCTTTTTCAATTTCTAATTGCTTCTGTGATCCTGAATCTGTATGAATTTATTTGCATAATTAAGATGGAATCCTTAGTGATCCAGTTTGGTTTTTTCTTCCCTTGTGCTATGTACAAATGTCTTTAACATCAAAAGAAAATGTGGTTTTTCTTTTCTGAGCAATCCATCCACATTCCCAATTGATTCATATCCTCTGAAACATATATAAATATTAGCTTTTCCACCATTTTGCATTTTAATCTTAATTTATATATTCTTACATCATAGGAGTTTCTTTTTTTTCCTGATAGGACATGTCATGGTGGATATAGGCCAAGAAGTCAAATTTTTTCTTTGTTGTGTAATCTAACCTGCTCTTCAATAATCCAACATTAACTCTTCACACATGGACACTCTTTTGGTAGAAAAATATGTATGTGCTAAGAATAGTCAGCTCCACTTCTTTTCCTTTGCTACTTGACTGATGTTCAGAATGTACTTTAAATGTTATTTTCTGATGATAGTACAGGAACAACTACAAATAACAGCAAATTATGAGATTATCAAGGTGTATCCATTTGCCAGCTTGTTGGAGAAAAATACGGCTATGTGGTTATATAAATAACTGCTGTAGTTTGTACTTTGTGATAGCTTGGAGAAGAATTAACACCAAGTGTTCCGCTTTTTATCCCCTTGTGTATTTTTAGCAGGGAACTCAAAATATTTTCTAATCCCCAGAATTGTTTATGCATGCTGTGAGCAATGAATAGCCCTGTCAAGGTAGGACTTACGTTTAAGAATCTGCAGGATTCAAAACATGATGGCTTTTAATTAATTTTTTTCAAACAGTATCTAACCCATTATATTTTGAAAAGCCCACAGCTGCATTTATAATTGTGTTTGGTTTTGTTTTTTTTTTTCCCCAAGTTTAGAAAAAACATGAGCTATCTTGCCCTCAGCTTTGCCTCTACTCCTTTGCAGGTAACCAACCAATCTGACAGGATATTGGCTTGGGCAATCAGTCCCTGATAAACATTTGAAATTTCCTGCTGAGGTGAATTAAAAAATTTAGTCTGCATTGACATGAGAAGTGTTCTGCCAGCCATCCTAAAAATCATGTTCACCAAAGTATTTGATAAATAGCAAGTGTGACATCTGAACGTGAGGAAATAAATGCAAAGAGCAGGATGTTCAAGGGGAAAAGAAATCATATTATTCTTGCGATTTTAAATTGGTATTTTAATTTTTTTTTTTAGAAAGTAGGATTTAGTTTTGCTCAAACTGTCAACAGAATGAATTTCAGTAATTAAAATTCCTATTGTCTTCTCCAGGCCTGAAAAGGTTTTTGTTGTTGTCATGGTGACAGTTGAGTGACAAGTTGAAATGAGTAATTGCTACTGAGAGCTCCATTATGAACATTTGCAGGATTTCAGAAAGGATTTCAGGAAAAAATAGGATTTCTTTACTGGGTTTTCAAAACATGTATGGTGGACATGATACACTCAGCAAGGGAAATTGTGCATTCTTGATTTTACAGTCTCCACAGTTCTTTTACCCCTGTAAATTCCATGATTTTAAAGATTACGAGGGAAGTGAGATTTGCAGGGTACAATGGTATTTATAAATTGTGATTACATCAGGTAGTGCTGCACTGAAGTTTGTGTTTGTCTCAAAACTCTGCATTCAACATTTAAGGACTTTAAATCATTAGGAAATCTGTAGCTTCAGAAATGTCTAGAGCCTCAAAGTGAAAACCTCAAGTATGCATGTATGTTCATACATATATATGTCTTACAAGTATATTTCTTTCTGCATATGCATCTATAAAAGTGCAAGAAAATGTATCTGTAAACATATTTGGAGGGCAATGGTAATTTTAATTTTTAGTTTGGACAGCACAGCAATTCATGAAGCCTTGTAGGCCTTATTTTGTGCAGACTGTCACTGGGACAGTTGAAGAGCTGAGGGACTGGTGTGTTTGTGGAGGAAAACTCTATTGAGACTATGCAATGAAATTTTCTCCATAACTGTGAATTTGATGGAATTGGTCAAATTTTTTCTCAGAGGTGATGAAATATCTCAGATCTGAACTGTCATTCTGTGCTTGGTAAACCCTGACAGGATTTGGTTTCATTTGCTAAGGAATAAGTGAACTGAGGATGTTCAAAGCCTTTTTTTGTGTTTGCTTCTGATTCATAACTTTATGAGCTCAGTCATTCAGAACATGTTCTTACATGAAAAGCACTGTTTAAACATGAGGGTAAATACATCACATTAAGAGCACTGAAGTGTGTTTTTTTACTGCATACAAGCTTTAAGTATCATTGTTTTCTATATATTCTCTCAGTAGAATTACACTTTCCAAGATTGCTACTCTCTGTTTTAACTCTTCCTGGGGGTAATGATTTTTAAGGTGTCTTTTTGCAAAAGTGGCACGTAAGAATCATTTACAGACTGGCAGAAGGAGATGTACTGCTTGGTGTCCATTGATCTTAATTCTGCAAACATGGAGAAATTTAGTTGTCCTATTTGAAGTGTTTGAACTAAGCATGTCTTTACATTGTAGTAGGTAAATTGCAGATTACAACTGTAATCAGTTTTTACATTGTAGTAGGTAAATGCCATCTCAGTTTTTTCAGGTTTCATTTGTATGGAACTTTTGGTCTGTGAAGTAATTTAAATATTACCAAAGCTGTAATTTAGACTTTCAGGTGATACCATTAATATGTCTCAACTATGCAAAGGGTATTATTATTGCACTATTGTAAAAGTCTTGCTGTTCCTTGGAAATTGTGGCTTCTGTCCCTGCAGAAATTTTTCCCTTCCTAATGAAGATAATATACTTTCTGGTTAATTATCTAAACAATATTTAGTTTCTTTGTTTTAAACTGCTTTGTGTTTTAAACTGTAGTGTGCTTTATTTTCTTACCAGCAAAAATACCTCTTATACTACAGTCATATTGACCATTGTAATTACTTTCCATTAAGGGAGTTTTTAGTGTGGTGAGTCATTTCTAGGCATTTTCAATCCAATAACATATAGAGTGCTAGTTCAGAAAATACAGTAGCTGATTTTGTTCTTGTACGTGAGAAAAGAATGCACGCAGAAGTTTGTCACCTAAAGTAAAACAAATTGAAGTATTTCAAAATAGTTTTTTTAATGTGATAAGTATAGGCAATATGAGGCAAAACTGTTTTGTGACCCAGTCAGCAAACAATGTGATCTCTGCCTTTTGTGTAAAATAATTGTATTTCACATGGCAAAATAATAATAAGGGCCTATAACTTGTACTTCACTCCTTAATCCTCTGCAGGAACTCTGCTTCTTGCCAGTTAAAACAATGTGATTAGACTTTTAACTACAAAAATATTAGATGGACAAACCAAGAAAAATTGGCATTTTACAAGTTCTACCTTATTCTGTACTTTGCTACTTGCTTTGTAGTAACTCTTAATTTATGAATAAGAAGTGTTACCTGCTATAGTTCAGGGTTTTGTGGATGTTTAAGTAAATTATATTGTTTTAGATGCAATAAATGGTATTCATGCTTTTTAGGAGTATTAGCTGTTAAAATTTGTTTTTAGAAACTCCTCAGTGGAAATATAGAGATACTGCAGTGCAGTTTTCTCTTTGGTCATTCTGACTTCTCAGTAACAAGAAAATGATTGTGAATGGAAACATCTCAATTAGTAAAATGGTATTCCATTAGAGAATAGAGATAGAGATGAAGAAAATACTATAAGGAGGAGAAAGCTTGCCAGAGCAATGTTATTTTGTAACTCAAGGGCTTAGATTCTAATTTTCTCTGTATGTTTTGGTGCCAGCTTGTTGCAGATGCTGATGGTTCTCCATGAATGAAGAGTGTAAAACGTTAGTGGAAAATATTCTTGAGAAAGGTTGAGATGGATGTGTCTTGATCTTCAGCTGGTTTTTGGAAGATTAAATGTGTCTGTGCTGTCTATGCTTCCAGTTCAGGATTTCTGTAGTGACCATAGTGTTGTGACAGGCTGTTTGGATTAAAAGTAATGCATAGAGAAAATCCTGCTGCAGGGTGAATAGTTTAGAGAGATTGGGGGTGGCAGAGCCTGAAGCAATAAGTGCACAGTATTGCTATGATATTTAGAGATGGGAGTGTCTGAAACATATTTACAAAATAATGCTGTAAATACAGGCCCTGAGAAGATTTAAAATGAAAAGTTTTCCAAGACTCTATTGTATTATAGAAGTTGCAGTTAAAGTGGTGCTGTGAAGACTGAATTGAGAATCCCATTTTAATTATTTCCTGAGAAATCTGCTAATTGGTACCGTTGAGATTTAATTTGTAGATACAACTGCTGCTGCTAATGTCCCACATTCTGCATTCTGAATTTTCTGCATTTTAAAAAGTCTGCTTAATTTGGAATCTCATAGGTCAGTTAGCACTTTGGTTTTGAATCGTGAATTTATGAATATATAGTGATCTTGATTGGAAAAGTTGTAGAATTATACATTAATATAACCCATATGTTTATAATGTGATTATAATATTGTTACACATTAATTGTTGTGTGAAGAAGAGGACAGGATAATTCTGTGAAGAACTGGAACTACCTGTACTTCCAGCCCCAGTGAACAGTTGGAGTTCAAGGAACAGAAGAGAACATCTCAGTTGTAGAGGATTTGGAAGCAAGGAAAATCCCTGCAGTGTTTATATGACTTATTTTGGTTGCTGGAATTTTGTTTGCCTAAGGGCTAGCCCTGTGACCTGAGCTGTGTGTCTTGCAATACCATGTGCCTAATGAAGGACAGATCATTTTTTTGCTAGTCCAGCCACTCGTGGTGGTTTTAGGTAGTAGTTGGTTTCTGAGCTCTGATGAGTTTTCCAGCTCAGGTGGGTCCAGAGGGAGGCCATGAAGATGATCAGAGGGCTGGAGCATTTCTTGCATGAGGGAAGGGGCCTTGGAGTTCTTCAGCCTGGAGAAGGCTCCAGGGAGAGCTTAGTGTGGCTTTTGTGTATTTAGAGGGAGCTTATAGATGGGGATGGTTTAATTATTGGAGTGTGGTGATAGGATGTGAGGCAATGGCTTTAAACTGAAAGGGGGCAAGTTTAGATTAGACACTAGGAAGAAATTCTTTGCTGTGTGGGCAGTAAGACAATGGAGCAGGTTGCCCAGAGAAGTCTTGGATGCCTCATCCCTGGAAATGTTCAAGAACAGGTTGGATGGGGCTCTGACCCACTTGTCCTAGTGGGAGGTGTCCTGCCCATGGCAGGGCGGTTGGAACTGAGTGATCCCTTACAGTGCAAACCATTCTGATTCTGTGGTAATCACATTGGAGTGACATTACTTCCTAGATAGGCATCCCATTACTTTAACGGAATGCTGTTTTAATGGGATGCAGCTGAAAAGTACACTAACTTTTTAACAGTTATGTAAGGTAACAATAGAGCCAATATTACTTCTAGCATCTCAAGTGACCTCTTTGCCTATTCTACCAAAAACATAGACATAACATTTCTATAAGCATGTCATGGGGGTCAGGTTGTAGAAACTATTTAAGCAACTTACAGGACAGTCCTTGAAAAAGTTTAGATACTTCCTTGTACTTGTTGCTTGGCTTAATGACTTAATGACTTTTTTATCCTTCTGTTGGTAAGCAGTTAGATATGTGGCATTTTGCATGTGTCTGATACATGCCACTTGGCATTAGGTGAAGGTTCCTTGCTTCCAAAAATCGTTGGTGTTATATATCATGGATATGGGTTATTTCTTCTCTCAAGAATTTCCTCTTAGCTGTAGCAGAAAAAGCCTTAAAAATTGGGCCACCATCCTTGCATTTGTATTTTTATGGGTAGGGTAAGATCACTTAATAAATAGAGTACATCTGTCCGTTTTCTTCCTTTGGGTAAACTTCTGGGGAAAATCATTACGAAACAACATGATTCTTGGTCCTGCTGTCAAGACTATTTTTTTCTTTTTCTTGCAGCAGATTTTCAGTACAAGATACAGAGAGATGGGCTCACAGTTCACAGCAAAGTACCTGGCTGATTTCTTTCTTTTGTTGTCCTTCCCTACAGGGCGTGCTGATGAGTCACAAACATTGCTGTTGGAACTTCTATCAGTTACATTGCTTGTTTTCTTTAGATCCCATTACTTAAAACAAAACTCTGTCTGTTTCCAAATACTGTCTATTTCCAAATAGAACTATAGGGTTTTTTTTTTTCTTCCCACTGTAACTCACTTGTAATTTTCTAAGGCATCAACAAAGCAGCTTTTGTTTCTATTTTCTAGTTGTATGCTTACATTTATGTCAATAGAAGTATTTGAGAGTGAAAACAAGTATGAAAGGAATCTAGAACCAAACATTATGAGGTGCCAAAAAATTCAAGCTGCTCTTTCTTTGTGTCTTTAGGATAAAATGTCTTATTCTGCAAACCTTTACACATCCAAGGGATGTAGAATATGCACATGGTCTTTGCAGGATTTTTGAGCTCTCTGATAGTAGTTAAATTCAGATGCATTAAAGCTTGAAGTCATGGCATATATCATGAGGACCCCAGAATGTTGGATAGAAAACAAAGTCTGTGTCATAGAAGTTAAATAAATAATTTATTTTAAATTTTTCCTAGAGAGCGTTTTTGTATTCAGAAATGGAACATTTTCCCTCCTTTCACTTTGATTTGGCAGTAAGTTGCATTACAATGTGGTTGTGTCTTTCTAATGTTGTGCTTAGAGATGAATGAATATTGCCACTCATTGCTTCTGGAATTTCATCTGTTGTATTAACATCACTGGCTTAGATTTAGATTCTTAGATGGTTTTCAAAGAACAGTAATAAAATGACAACGTGTGATACTACAGAAGCAAACATTTTCTGGGTCCTATTAGGCTGAACTTGATGTTTCAGTGCAGTTATTTATAAGTTGTACCTAGGTGAATTAAGTTTAGAGGGACTAGAAAGTAACTGAGCAGAAAGATTTTGATTAAGTAGTACAGGACAGTACATCTCAGAGTGAGCTTGGTTTTGGAGACTTATATTTGGAGATACAAGTTTTCAGGTGGCATTGATTGGTTCAGTTTTGAAGAACTGCACTGGCAATTTAATGTTGCCAAGTAATTTTGCTGAACTTGCTTTGTGGGTGTTGCAATGCATTAGGATTCATTAAGCTTGTACAGTCGTATCCTGTTTTACAGTGTGTTACCTCACAGTTCTGAAACAGTACAGAAGGAAAAAGGCAACCTCCTTCTTCCCACATCCATGCAATTAGTTCTTGAAGTGAAAAGAGCACTGAGGGTGCCAAAATGTTGTTTTTAGAATAAAGATGATTTTATGTTGGATGAAAATATTTTAAAGAACAAAGTTCTAGGCAGTGGGAGAGATTTTCTGTAAATCCATAAACAATTTATCTGGAAGGCTGCAGTGTGCCTTGTTTATCTAGATTCAGGAATTCCAACCTGTTCTCGCTTCCAAGCTTTGCTGGAATTCTTTGGAAAGGTTGAAGTATTCCTTTCTACTATTGAAAAACAATGGATGTTTTTGCTTGTATGTGCTGCAGCAGCATCCTGAAAGCTGCAAATGAGGTTAAGAGTCTAAATTGGTAGGCACCTTTTCTCTCTTTTGAAGGTCTTAAATGTTAATAAAATGGTGATTTTGTAAAAAAGGAGGACTGTACAGGAAGTCTGCTTCAGAGCTGAAATCTGAATCCTGATCTCCCAAATCCCAATGTAGTACTGCCAAAACCATTAACTTCTTTAATCTGTTAATGATGCAGAAAAAGTTCAGGTTTTGCAAATCTTGACACTTCTTTCACTTTTCTTGTGGGAGAACTTAATTTCTCTTAATTTCTGTAAAGACACATTTCCAAGTCCTAAGTCAGTATCCAAAATTTCTGAAATTCATCACTTCATGAATTCAAAATTTTTTAACTTTATAATGCAAAACTGATGAATGTAACTTTAAGGAAGAATCACTTTGTAAGTGAAGACTTATTCAGCAGGAATCAGTCACTCTGTTATCTTTATTCAGTGCTACTTTCAAATTTCTTTTTTGTTTTAAAGTACACTCTACAATTGCAGTCTACTAAGTTCTATTTCAGGGCAGCACGCATTCAGAGAAATTATTTGTGACCTTTCTGTAACTCGTAAATTAAAATACAATGGAAGCACTGAAAACATGGAAAGGTATTGTGCTGCTTGTAATCCTCTTGATTAAATATGAATGCATATGATATGATCATGTTGGAGTCTTTGTATTTTAAAAATGAGCATTGAATAAAACTCTTTATACTATATGTTGCTCTGAATTTATCAGGAATGTCTAGCTCTTAGTCTGGCTCTGTTCAGTCATATGCTTTGGAGCACTTTATTTTTGCTCTTGCTGAAAGGGAAAAAAAGTTTAACCCCCTGAATGGCGAAGGAGTATTAATATCTGTATTTTCAAGTGATTACAAAGTTTTCTGTAAGTTAAATGATGCACATTTTTCAAAGGCATTCTATCATCGTATGTTCTGTTAAATAATTACCTACAGAACAAATATTATTTCATGTGAAGTTACTTCACCTCCATAGCTGCCAAGTTTCAGTCACATGCTTGATAGAGGCTTTCTTGGCTTTGAAAGGACTTAATGCAGGATCTGAAGAAGTTTTTGGAATTTCTTTGAGTCTCTAATCCTGTTCTCACCCCAGGCCTTGTCAGCAATGTGAGAGCTCTCCCGCTGGCAGCTTCTCTTGCTGCAGTGCTGCCCTTGCCTGTGCCTCGGCTGCCGGGGGAAACCAGCCCAGCAGAGACGTGCAGTCCCTGGGGTGCTTGAGCTCTGCCCTGGACCTGGTGTTTGACAGCAGCAAGCAGAGGGGGGATGCCTTGAGGTCGGGAAGGGAACCCACATGGGACCGTCCTTGCAGTCTGGGGACGTGGCAGAGATCTCGTCCTCGCATTGCCCAGGTGAGAGACAGGCGCGTGTTGCTGCAGGTGCCCGGGCTGATATCTGGTTTTAGGGCATGTCTCTGATGCTCAGTGATGTGAGCTGTTTTGAGGGGCCGTGCAGGCTGTGGATCCCCTGGTGATAAAGCAGCAGCAGCAGGATCAGCACTGCTGTACCCTTGGACGTGTTCTCTGCACTGCCTTCACTCTGGTGACAAGGGAGGGCTCTGCTGGGGCCTCAGAGCCGTGGAGCTACAGGACAAGAACCAGGCCAAGAGGCCACGACACGCTGCTCAAGTGTCCCAGGAGGAATGCAGCTGATACCTCCCCTATATATAGTGATGTGCTAAGAGCTGGCTTTTGGCTGGGTGGTGCTGCAGTTTTGCTCCCTGAAGCTAAGGAGCCTGATTTCATCTGTGTTGGCTGTTGGCATTTTGGCTGTCCTGTGTGGTTGTTCACTTCCAGTCACATTGTGAAAGGTAGTAGTTGCTTCATCTTTTCAGTTACTTTAAAAAATAATAGCAGTCTCCATGCTAAAGGAAGGGATTTTCATCTTCTCCAATGGAATAATGTGGTTTCATACAGAGTGTCATTCAGAATTTTGAAGCCTCATGCTGTCCCCAGACGACTGCAGCCTATCTAATTATGCATGTTAGTGTTTGCAAATCTAAATTAAACCTCTGAACCACTTCACAGAAAACCAACAAGGTTGTTTTAAAAGTGTGTTTGCTAGCTTAAGCTCAGGAAGAGTGAAAGTGTGTTTCTTGATACGTTACTTGTGCTATTTTCTTTAGCCACTAGATCTACATATTGTCATCAGTTGTGTGTACTCTGGACTTTTTCTGAACTGGTTGTTTGGGCACTGTTCATGTGTGTACTTAGTGACAATAAGAAAATGCAAATATTTCTTCTGTGGCTGGGTTGTTTTCAGTGCCACTCTTGTTATTGTATTTTATTATTTTGTTCTCAAATTTTCACCTTCTGACAGTGCAATATGTTGACTCAAGAAATGTGACACAGAATTTTATTATAGGAGAGTTTTCATAAATTTCATTTATGTTTGGTTGACATACTTAGCCATCCAATACACTAAACCAAGCATAACTTATGCCAGTAATGTAAATTGTTATTAACCAACTGCTATAGGTTATATTTTGACTTGACATGCTTTGATTACATAGTGAGGAGTTGGGGGTTGGGGTGGTGACACTGGAGGACTGCAAATAGTTGCATTTCTGGACAATTAGTTAACTGGTTTGTGTTTAGCAAAGAAAGTTCTGGAAATGCACACACTAAAATAGTTCATTTTCAAAAGTTTGTTTGGCTTTCTCCATTGAGTAAAAGAATGAGAATTAAACTGGAGAAGTCTTAGTGGTTGAAATCATTTAGTACTGTGTTGAAGTGGTTAATATATTAAGAACTGCATTTTTTCTTCTTTGTATAAATGTTGTCTAGTAGTGTTATGTGTATTTTACTATATTTTCCATTCTGTAGATGCCAAAGAAAATACTTCAGTTCTGCAGCAATATTTCTGTGATTGTTTGGAAATGTCTGAGGAGTTTCTGTGCTTGTCTGGCTTGGGGCCACTGAGTATTTCTACATCTCTGTAAGGACAGGTTGGCTCTAGGTTATTTCTTTGGGCAAGTTATACTGAAATAGTCAACTTCAGTAGCATTATATCTTTGTATCTGTATAGCTATAAATCCCCCCTTCTTTCTGTAGTGCTGAAGAGCTTTTTGTTGAATTACAGAGGTATTTCTGCATACTTTATAAACCATGCATAATCTAAAAAGAGACTCTTCTATATCTGTTTGACAGTTCCAATCCCTAAAACATTAATCTCGGCTCTGTGTGTGATCTGCAGTAGCATTCTGTGAGCAGATGCTGATGTCATGGCTTTAGAACATTTCAGTATTTCAGTGCTGTAGGTGCCGAGCTTCTTTAGAAAGGAAAGTAACAACGAGGTGGATAATTCACAGCTCCGAAGAGTCAGCCTGAAAAGCTCCATTAATTCATACCTGTTGCTCTAGGCAAGATGATCTTGCATTGCTAATCTTCCCTCAAGCAGAAGCTTGGTATTATGTGCCTCTCAGGAGTACTGCAGTCCATTTAATGCTTAAGATTTGATAAGAAAAAACATTTTACAAATGCACTTAACTTTGCAGGCGATGTATTACATTTTATCCAATGCAGTGAATTGAGTGAGATAGTGAAAGAGGAACTCCTTTAAAAGAGTCAAGAATCACACAAACCAAAGGAAGTAACTTTGTTGCTGGGGTTTTTCTGAGGGAGTTTTTGGGGATTTTTTGGGGGTTTTTTTTTTTTGTTTTTTTATTTGTTTGTTTGTTTGGTTTCTTTGCCTAAGCTGCTGATGAATAGAGCTTGAAGTGTTTCAGAATTAACCACAAGGCTTCCATAGGCTGGAATAGTTTGTTACTAATGAAGGAACTTTTATTGATATATATGCCAGTGAAAATTATCAACCAGCCCACAAGAATAGGAGTGCTCTGTGGGAATTGTGGTTTCTTCACACTAAACATTAGTTCAGTTAATATAATTTTGATATCCTTGTTTATTCTTCAGCCTGGTGTCTGAAGGGCATGAGGTTTGTAGGATTGTGCTCAGTAACTCAACAGTATTGTGAAGCTGTAGAGGACATGGGTAGGGCTACAGAGGGATTGAGACAGACCCATGGATGTTTTGAATCCCCTTAACTAGGAAAGGCTTTGGTTGGAAGTTGTGTCCTAGCAGATAAAAAGCACAGGAACCCAGCCTGCATAAATTCTCTACTTTAATGGAATATTTATTAGTGGAATGTAAATGGATTTTGGATTTATTTAGTTGCTGAAGGTGTTAATGGTGTTATTAAGGACTGAAGGAAGAAACCAGGTTTTAATGCTCTTTTGAGTTTTTCTTCCTAAATAATGTGGAGTTTTTACATTTTTGTCTTAGCAAAATCTGTGATGTGAAACTTGTTTGTTTGTTTTGGGTTTTGTTTGCCTTTTTTTTGCCTTTATGATATAAATAGGAATTGTGCCTAGCCTTATCATAGTTGGACAACTTGAACTGGGTGAGCCATCTGGTCTCCTGTGCAACCTCCAGCTCAGGGCATGGTCAGTGGTGAGGTCAGACACGGTTTCTCAGCTCTTCCTCCGCTCTAGTGTTGAAAAACTTTAAAGGATGGGCACTGCCCAACCTCTCTGGGCAGCCTGTTCTAATGCTGTCCCTACTGTACACAGCTGTACTCTCAAGGGAAAAAGCTTCTCCTCCATGCAGTCTGAAGGTTTCATGTTGCATTTTATGCCTGTCCCGTGAGGTACCACAGTGAAGAACCTTCTTGGTTTTCGTGACAGGGCACCCTGAAGCTGAGCAAGGCTGGTTCCCTCAGCCTCTCCTCAGGTGCTCAGGACCATTTTAGTGCCCCTCTGCTGCACTCACTTCAGTTTGTTGATGCCTTTTCTGTATGAGGAAGTCCAAAATCGGATTCAGTGTTCTACATCGTAGCCCTGGGACAACTTGATGGATACCAGCTATAATTCCTTCATTCTGCCCTGGACACTTGTGATTTTGTAAGGAGACAGTATTTGATTAAAAAGCCATTCCCATGGTATAGGTGGTAGATGAAGCATTTCCATTTTATGGAAAGGTGAAAAGGGCAGTGCGTTTCCACTTTGTCTGAGGGCACACACAGCAAGGTCTCAGTCTGTAGCATTGTGCTCTGATAATCACTTTTTTCGTGTTATGTATTAAATTCAATAAATAATAAATCAGCACTGCATTTATCTTAAGTTAAAATCTATCTTTGGCATTGAAAACCCAATGAAGATAGAATGTTTTGAGGTTATATGCTTTTTGTGGCAGGAGAAGAAGTTTTCAAAATCTGATTTATTCTGTTCTTATAGCTGTCGTATTTAATTGTTTCAGCTTGCTACACTGTCTGGTTTGCTACTTAGATGAGAACTGGATGCTGGAAAATTTGTATTTGCCTTGATATTTAGAACAAAGTGGATTATGTTGTCTGCTATCATATATATGATGTCTTTGCATCAAAGTATAATAGGTTCAAATAGGACTAGTAAGGGTTTTCAGCCTCCTTTGGTAAATTTAGATGCTATGCATATGAGCACCTATTTTATTTTAACCAGTTTTGTTATGGTTTAAAACTTGAGATCTGTGATATTTCTGTGTAAAGCTTCCATTAAATACTTTTTCCAAAACAGTATCTTCATGTGGCAATGCTTGTTGGGCGGCTTCCTCACTAAACTCTAAACTGTAGTTGATACTGGAATATAAGAATAGGCTGCTTTCACCCAGGATCTTTTAATCATATTACTTAATGATATTAGAGAATAAATTAATTAGTTTAGTTCGTGTATCTGTGTTAGCACAGAGGGTTTTAATTTAATTTTTAATTTTGAAGGCAGGGACTACAGTTTCTCTAAAACTGCAAAAGTAATGAAATGGAAGCAAATTCCTCTTTTCTAAAGATTTCCTTGTTTTCAAGACCAACATGCTTTTCCCCTTTAATTTCAAGTTCCCTGAATGCATTTTGTTTTTGTGAGTTAATAAAACCCTGATGGTTTCTCATGATATGCATCAAAAGGATTTGTGAATCAGCAGATGACTTCAGCCTGTATTAGTCATGGAAATCTGTGTTGATCCTGTGATGATAGTATATTCATCCTCTTATCTGTGCTTTTAATGACTGAAAATACTTGTAGTGATTCCGTGGCATTTTCCACATTAGTTTACCATTGTTCTATTAGCTCTCTTTTTAGAAGCATGTTCATTAACAAAATCTTTCCTGCTGATACGACTACTGGATAGTATAAATTATCTTTGGTAGTTCGTTAAGACAGGAAAAAATTTTTTTTTCATTCCCAAGGAAACTTGCAGTTCCCATTTAACCTCATCATAAGCAAACTGGGTAGAAGGGATGACACTACATGAGAGCACAACAGT
Source organism: Eopsaltria australis (assembly GCA_034509425.1). NCBI lineage: Eukaryota > Metazoa > Chordata > Aves > Passeriformes > Petroicidae > Eopsaltria > Eopsaltria australis. Next base: position 1,564,800 of record JAVTVJ010000241.1, read on the forward strand.
GTACTGTTTGTTTTAGACTCTTCTTGTCTGCAAGCTTTTACCAAGAGAAGTGAAAATACCATGAAATCTGATGTCAGGTCATCTTGTCCCCTTTCATCTGTCTTTATAAGCCCAGACTCTTGTGTTGACTGCTGGTAGTCACATACACAGCAGTTCAAGATAGTTACAGAATTGTATTCAGAGTAGACAACTAAACACTTACAATTTCTCATCTGAGTAAGATAAAAATTTTGAGAGAATCAATTTTACTCTGTGATTCTTATGTAGTAGTTTCTAGGTTAAGATGCTAAGTAAACTCAGTGGGGGGGTGAAATTTTGACGTTATGAAAGTCTCCTGGACACTGATTACAGTGGGACAAGGATTTTGCTGCTACTCTGATGAGACACTACTATTTGAAAGTAGTGGATCATGTTCAGTGTCTTGAAAAGATGGAGTTTTGTGTACGCGCAACTTGTAGTGGGTACTTTTGCTTGAGTAATACAATTAGTTGCTATTGCTCCTAATCCTTCCGAATTATTTCTGTATTGCACTGCATTTTTCTTCCAGCTTGCAGAACTCTGAGGGCACTGTTTTTCTTGGACTATTTGTTGGTACTTGTTCTAACCAATTCTAAAAGCTAATATCCAAAAAATACTCAGAAGGCAGTGCTGGAACTATTTTGTAGCCATTGATGTATTTCAGCAATATATTATGAAATAAAGCAAACTATTCCTGGCTGTTTGCCTGGTTAGGTACAAGCACTTTCTCCTGTTTGGAGTAGCAACTCACTGCCTGAACAGTTCTTCACTGCACGAGTTCTTCTGTCAGCTGCACCCACACCAAAATCAAGCGTGGGTGAGATGCCCGCACGTAACTGTCATCACCATTTGGGGTGTTTATGCTTATCTAGTCTTAAGTGTAAAGGAGTCAGCATACCTGGGAAATAAATACTGTAGAAATGGCTTGTGATAATTTGCAGGATATCTGTCCAATGATAATGTGATTTTTTTTCTTGCAACTTATAAATTTGCTGTTAATGTGATGTAGACTCCATCAATAGTTGATTCACACATTTCAAGTTTCAGCTGCCTGTGCATTTAAATTACTCCAGAGACAATCTATACACTTGCTTGATTTCAAATGAAAGGTCATCAGCATCAGTCATGTCCAAAAATTAATAATTAGGACTTGGCTTTGACTCAAATACAAAATGAATGGAAGTCATGTTAATTATGAGTTCTGCATAAGGATCCATGCAAGCAAAAGTGCCTGCCTGTGTCCACGATTGAATTGGAGCCTGGACTGCATCTGTCTTAAGACAGTGGGTGACTCTCAGTTCTTATGTTGGTAAAAGTAGTGTATACATCCTGTGAAATCATGGAATTTGTGGTGGGGTATCTAATTACAAAGAAATGGGTTTTAAACTGTGATTCTTTTATGAAGAGTCTGAGTCTTAGCTATTACTAGCCTTGGAAAGTGGTGTTCTGCAACTTTGAAATTCAGAATAACTTTTAACAATCTGTAGTGTAATTTAATAATGCTGGTAGTGGTACATAGTAATGAATGAAGTTTTTTGTGGATTTTTCATGTTTTTATACTTACTTTGTTTTGGTGACTATGATTACCAGTATCTGTACAAAATTGGGATAACACAAAACTGTTAAATTTAAAAGATGGTTTCTAGGAAAAAATGCCATAATTGATCACACAGAAAATTTGTAGGGTTGCTACAAAACTTAGCTTGGCATTTCAAATGTGTAGTGTTGTATTAATGCAAGTTCTGAGGCATTCAGAATTCACATGGTGAAGCATCACAAACCTTTCCCAGTTTTGTCGTGTCCTTTTACTAAGGCATGTTTATTGTGCCTGGTGTACATGGTAGATTTCTGGACAATAGAAACACATTCAGTAGTTGCCATTTGGAGGAAATACAGGTGATTAACTACACCTTGGGTAGCTGATGTGTCCAGAGAACAGCTGTGCCAGGTCTTTTCACAGTCTGTGCTTGGAAAGGAAGGAAAACTTGCACTGCAACAACTTTAGAGCACTCTCCCTAGTGATGTTATTTTTATCAGTGTTGTGTAAACAGGTATCACTGTCAAGCAAATGTTTAAAAGAAATGAAAACAACAACAAAAAATCATAATCTAACTATTCAATTTCTCACATCCTGATAAAAACAAGGTATTGCTAATAGTCTTGAAATAAATCTATTTAAATACTGGGAAAGCTTCTAAGGTATTATGGGAATGAAATTGTATTTGCAGAGAAAGGGTGGAGGGAGCAGCAGAGAATGACAGAACAGAATAATTTATGTTGGAAGGAAGCTCTGTACCCCATCACATGCAGCCAGGCCAGCTTCAGAGTTGGAACCAGCTTATAAAGTTTGATGTGGTAGCTCGGAGCCTTATCTGGCCACATTTCGGATGTTTCCAAGGAAGGAGATTCCACAGCCTTGCTAGGCAACCTCTTCCAATGTTTGACTGCTCTCATTGTGAAGGAAAATCTCCCTGCTATCTAATTCCTTGTTGCAAGGCATTAGCCATCTGTTGTATAGGTTGTTTTGAATAGTATCGCTTAGTCTTAATGAGTCCTGTGAGGCAAAACACTTAAACTCTCACTTTTCAAATTCAAATAAACCACTATGTTCTGCAAAACTAATTGTTGGTGGCAGGGGTTTAATTTCTTTCTTCCCAGTGAAGTCCTATGTATTGAAGCTGCAGATTTGTGGGAAGTTTTGGGTTTATGTGCCCTCTCCGTGTCTGTGAAATTACCATCTGCATTTTATGCAGCAACAGAGCCATCCTTCTGTTCCTCTGCTCCTTAGTGTTTGTTTGACATGCAAAACTTGTCCCAAAATGCATTGCTCAGATGTTTTAAGAAGTGTTTACTTTCCAGCTGAAATCTTTATTATTAGTAAGTAATATTTAGTCTATTAGTAATGTACTTGCTCTTTATTTGCAACTAAAAGGACTAGTTCATCTTCTGGTGAATTTATTTCTTGAGATAGAATAAAGCATTTGTGTATGTGCAAGTGTGGTATAATAGGAAACTTCCCTTCCTAAATAACCCTAGAGCACTTCTGGAATACAGTCCTTTTTCTTAGTCTCAATTGAAGAGTGAGTTATTAATGACTGAGAGCCTGCAGATGAGAGCTTGGTGGCAATTCCTCTGCTCCTGGAGAATATAGCTGGCAAGGTACTTCCATTTTTTTGAGCTAACAAGGTATCTGCACTTGTTTTGATACCAGTCCTAACTTAAACATCTACGGTTAAACAGACTGCCTCAGGCCTGATTTGAAAGGAAATCCTTTAGATTTAAAACGGTGACAAACATGGAGTTTAATTGTTTAGGGTTGTAATTTATTTATTGTTTTCTTTGAAAACATATCAAATTCCTATCCCATGCTTTGGATGTAGACACAAAATTAAATCTCATGTAGAAATGCTTTTTTAGGAAACAATATTTCTCAGTGGTTTTGTGAAGAAATAGACCCTGGTTGCCTTGTAGATGTTAGCACTGTATGCTTACTGAAAATACTTTCTCTGGATCTCTGACTTTATGGAAAAACTGAGGAGTTAGAAACTTTATTAACCTTTATTAAACTTTATTAACCCACAGCTGTAGGACTGTTCAGCTCTCACCAGTCTAGGGAGCGAATGCCATACCTGGTGCAGTGGAGTAATTGATAGCCCATATCTTGTTCACAGTTTCCAATTCCTTTAGGGTGCAGATTTTTGTAGCCAAGGAAAAAGGCCTTCTGGTGTTGCATAAGTTGTTACAGCTTTCAGCTTCTCATTGGAAATGTTCATTATATGGGTTCCTTACATCTGATTTGCTGTAGCAAGATGTGTTGGAAAAGGGTAAAAAGTTTCTAACACACCAACTATCCTCTGCTGTTTGTGGCCTGAGTGGGGCTTAGTGTGAACAATTTGTGAGGTTTCTGTTGTTTTTAGGGTTTTGTTGGTTTTGGTTTGCTTGGTTTTGGTTTGTTTTTTAAATCAAGACATGTCCTGAGCTATGTGCATTGGAATGTTATGACTGTGTGAGCTGTTTGATTGTTAGCTGTCCTTTAGTCAGCAGAGTGTTATCTCTTAGGAACTTCATTACTCTGAAACCTCAAAATATTTCTTTATGCCTTGCTCTGTGCTGGGGGACATCCTGGTATGCTGGACAACAGGGTCATATCTGTAAGGCCTGAAACCACATAGGCTTTACAAGAGGAAAAACTCCACATCTTTAAACAAGAAAATGCATCAAGTTTTCATTTTTGCCTCTTTGAGCTACAATTCTTTAAATGGCCTTGTTATTTTTATTTTCTGAATACTTACAGCAAAATACTTACTATTTTACTACAGTTGACATGAGCTCTGGTTTTGAATATTGTCTACCTAAAAATTATTAACTAATCCCAGAAAAATTTAGAACCCTAAATAAATGAGTGTTTGGTTGACAGATTGGTAAGATGCTTATCTTTAATGAAAAGAAGTATTTCACAAAGGATAGCAAAATGTCCAGATAGTACTGTGAGGGGAAAGTTTATAGAAACCGCCAATTTTAATTCTGTTCTGATGAAATACTAAATTATGTTGTTTTATATAGACTGTGCAGTCACACAGCCAAGGTTATGTCTGATCCTCTGCATGAAGGTGTAAAGAGAAATCATTGGAGAATTACCATATTAGAGGAAAAAGAAACATGCTAGAAATGGCTTCCACATAATTCCTCTCTGTGACCTCATTAAATAATAAAAATTGTGTAAAATGTTGTCCAGCAGCATTTCAAGTTATTTTACCAGTTGTATTCTGTGAAATTTACAGAAACACAAATCAGAAATTTATGTTGTGTAACTTCTATGTTATATCTAAATAATCTGGTAACAGCCAGGTGTAAATAATCATAAATTCAAGTGCATCTCACTAACTAAAGATTGCAACTAGTTTACTTTTAAGACATTAACTTGCTTAATAATTAAATGGTACAATGTGCCATTGGCAAAGTTGACAAGAACATAGGAAGGAGCTGAAAACATTTCAGACTTGAAAAGTACCTCAGAAATACGTTAATTTCTGGAATAGAGCAGCAAAACATCAATATAAACCATTCTGCCTTTTAGAGATCATATTTTACTGAGTATAGCAATATTAATTTTCTTTTTTCTTTTTTCTTTTTTTTTCATTTCAGCCATAATCAGCAGACCACGTCATTTAGACATCCTGTGACAGGACAGGTTTCTCCAGAAAATATTGAATTTATTTTGCGAGAAGAGTAAGTAGTTTTATACCCCATTTCAAGAGATCTAAAACAGTAACACATTTACCTGCAGTAGATTAGTACCTTAATTTATTGACAGTTCTTCTAATATTGTGGAAAAATTTAATTGAGATTTATGCTTAAAATTTTGCTTCTCCTTGTGATAGTATGTTTTTGATCCCATGCTAGGATTTGATGGAAAATCTTAATCAAATCTTAAAAAAACCCCAGGCAAACCCAAAAATAAACAAAAAATAATATTAAAAATATCCTTAATAATGCTTTAGTCTTACATAAATATCAGATAAACAGAACATAAATGTGAAGTGCTTTTGGAGCATACTGGAAGGTTTGTATTAAAATTGAAATATTACTAGTTTCCACTGTATTTCGTTGGTTTTCTTATGTTTAAGGTGTCTTACATTTATCAGCTATTTTTCTTTATTCTAGAGAAATGATGTTGAATATATTCATTTCCAGCATATTTTATCTTGATTGTCTGATTAAAAAAAAACCACAAAAGGGAGAAATGTATGTGTTCAAACTGGTGAATTTGGTCACATTTGTGTTGGTATTGGTTTGGATCATGCACTGTTTCAGTGTAGGCTTTAACTTCTGTTGTCCTGGCTACATGCTAGATTGCTCCTGCAATCCTTCTCCAATGGAATAACTGGGTATCTTTCCTAGACAGAAAACAGAGTCTTGGACAAAATTCTCTACATCACTTCTAAAACTACTTTGAAGGGCAAGAAGAATTGGACATCACCAGATAGTTTTTTTTCTTTTCCAGCCCAGTTTTACAGCACTGTTCAAGCACTGTTCAAGCAGCCTCTATCCCCTGATGGTTGCAGAGTCTGGGCATCCTGCTGTGATGGCCTGGATGTGGGCTTTGTGTGTCTGCCTGCACAATTCTGACCTCTTTACATTTCAAATTCTGTGACATTTAATTTGCTTTACGTTTTGGTAGGACTGCTATCAAAAGCAGTTCCAGCATTCAGAAAAACGAGGCCTAGAGGAAGGTTTTTCAACACTCCCAGGACACTGAGCCTTTTCCAGCAATGTCTTCTCCTGTGACTAGGAGAGGTAGAACATGCCTGTAGAGCTCAGAGGTTCTGATACAGCCCAGAAAAGAACTTCTCAAATAGTTTAAAAGCCAAACCAACCAACCAAAAGCAAGAATAGCAACAAAACCCCTAAAAAACCACCAGCTAAACAGTTGCTCTCCCCCAAGTCAAAGAAAAGCCAAGGGCCAGTCCTATGTTAAGGTGCCTGCTGAGAACTAACATGAAATACAGCATTGTGGGGAGAGAACTGCATACAGGTGCTTTGCTACTCATATATAGGTTTAGCTTATTTACAGGTATGAAACAAGCTCCTAGTGAGGAGAAAGTTATGTTGCAAACCAGCAAATCTCACAAAAAGTATGGACAGCAGCCACTGAGCATCTGTGTTCCAACTTCCATCCATTAACTGATTTTTAATTTATCTGTTGTAAAAGTTCAGTCAAATTTAATATTAATTTAAACATATAGAAAAATAGGTGTTTGGATAACCTCTTGGAGTGCCTGCCTGGATTAGTCACCCTTGTCTAAGCTGTTTTTGCTTTTGTAGTCACGGTAGCTGATAAAATATTAAAAACAGAATTGAAAGAAGTACTTGCCATGGTGGCACATGGATTTAGTGATCTTTAACGTATGTTAGAAACTTTTTTGGAAGAGAAATGGAAGTGCTTATTTGAAGGGCAGTCTGATGAACATGTAGACTTCAGTTACTTGCACTGAAATGATATCAAAACCAGGAAAAATCTTACACTGAAGTAGAATTAGTAGAGAGAGATGGTGTTAATTCTAAAAGAAGAGGGAATGGCTGGAGGGATAGAGAGAGGAGTGTATGTTTGTACTCACTGCTCAGGAAACAGTCTTTGGGAGAATGTTTCTCAGAGCTTTATTATTGGCCTGAAGTACATACAGTGTTTTAAAATCAGATGTTTTTAATCTGTCAGTTAAAATTGCTTTAAAAATGTCTTTTTCAAATGTGTGGGATGCTCTGGTTTCCTTAGATTTGTACCACTTCTCTGCAGCAGTGAGGGTTTACACAGAGGCTCTTCACCGTGATCATGTATGAGTTCCTGTCAGATGATGTTGCTGATGTATGTGGATGTGTCTGGTGAAATCAGAGATGTTGGCACCTCCCTGTCCTAAGGCCTAGGAACTGTAATGGAGCCATGCTTTCAGTCCTTTTCCCTCAGGCATCAGGGGTTTCTTAGAATGGGTGTTGTTGATGGTGTATCAGTTTGGAGTCAGTGCTGTAGCTCCCTATCAAGTGATGAAATGACTTCTCCCAGAAGGACTCGGGTCAGAGAGGCAGTCTCTGGATTGCCATGGTCTGTGGGAACTTTCCATCACTGGATCCTTTGACCACAACTACTTTCTCCTATAGCTGAAGAACACTGACGCAGTAGCAGTCTTAAGGGTTTCATAAAAGGTGATTTGTTCTGTAGTGCTGTTCTGATATGATTTATAACTGACTGGTTGATTTTAATTTAAGATTTGGGCCAAGGAGTTGTCACCAGATGTTGACTGGGAGCTAGTGGGGAGAAGTAAGCACAAACTTGTTCAGGCTGCAGCACACATATCTATTTAAAAGGACACATTTTACATCAGAAAAGTAGTTTACAGTCATGTAGAAATGATGAATGTGGGGACTGCTCTGGCCATTCCTCATCCTGGAAGCAGTGTTCTGGCAAGAAGATTTGGAAACAAGTTTTGGAAAATTACACCAGTGAGTGATGTAATCCTAGCTTGATTATGACTCAGTTGTGAACCACATGCCCTTGATTCACTTGATCAAATGAGAACTGGACACTTTCAGTAGAAGGCTGAGACTGTATTTCACCAGTTGTTTCCCAAGGCGTTTAAACGATATCACATCAATTTTGCTTTTTAAGCTGAAATCTGGTTTTCTCAACGCCATTGTTACTGGAACCTGTGACTTTTGAATTACATTATCTTTTGATCCTTATAGTATTCCTTCTTCCTAAAGGTGTTCTAATTTAGATTTCCTTTTTCTGTTAAATAGTGATTAGTATTTCCTTATTTCCTAACACATTCTTAGCTGGGACCACTATCAAATCCCTGCCTCGTACTCTGTTTTTCCAAGCTTAGCAGCTTTGGTCACTTGGTGTGTGGGATGTGTGTTCTGTACCTGTCACTAGCTCTGCTTGAGAGCCAACTTTCCTGTGTGCTGCTTTTAGGTTTCATTTTTTCTGATGGAATGATTGATCATAGGTGATTGCAAGATTCAGCCTATGAGCTCATTGTTTGTTATAATAATTTAATTGTACTTTTCCTTCTCTATTCCTTTACTAATAATTCTTAACATACTTTGGCTGCTGTTACTCATTGTGCTGATATTTAGAAATAACCTTTCCTTGCCAGTGTTGTTGTGAGTGATAAAAGCTGCAGAGATGTTTTTTATTTCTTCCTCCTTTGAATTACTTTTCTGTTGTTGGCATTGAATTCAGTTTGGCATCTTATCACATGGTTGCTTGTATCTAAAGATTATTTTTCTGTCTATTTCTGCCAGCATTTCAGTTTTTGTGTAGAATGATTTTTATTCTCTATTGACTTGTTCACCTCACAGTTTTTAGGATCACATTGAAATAATCTGAGCATTTTGGTCTATGGGAAGCCCCTCCATTTCACAACTGCCCCTTGATTTCTATGCTTTGCTTTCATGTTTTTAATGAATCCTTAATACACAAAGGGACCTTTCTTAACCAATGGAAAAATGAGAATTAATGATAAGTCTGCCACACAAGTGTTAGGTTGTTAGTTAACCACATTGTTAAACATGCATTTCTCTGAAAAGAATCTATAATAGAATTACTTAGGATATGTGTATATAATGTTTAGATTTCTCCTCTCATACTTTTGTTTAAATAACAGTTCTTTAAATAATTGTGGACAGAAAGGAAGAATCAGCACATGCAGCCATGTGACTAATGTTAAACACTAGTAGTTGTGTATTAGGAGCTATTTGATATTTAATAGCAGTGTGTTTGCAAATGAGAAGATAGTACTTTAAAAAACATAAGACTTGAACATAAATGTAGACTTGTGGGGGAAAAAATATAGTGTGCATAACCCAGTGAGTGCTATCCTCTTTCTTGCCTGTTTTTGTGTGCCTGATAAAACCTGTGTATCACCTCTGGGGAGAGAGCCATCTTATTTTATCTATTGCCTTTGGTTACTATAGCAGCAAAAATATCAGGTGGAGAGGAAAGAGGAGACCCAAGCAACCCCAAAATATCTACCTTGTTTACGTGTATAGAAACACTAGGATAGTTATTCTTTTTAATCTAACTGATTAGGAAATTTATTAGTATTAAAACTACGTTGACACAATGTTATTGCATCATATCTGATTCCAACAAATAAACTTTTTAAGTTGCTGGTATGGCTGTGGATCTTCCAAGTCGACTGGTCTTTATGATCTCTCGTGAGTATTGCATTTTCAATATGGGCTACTGGTGTAGTCATTTTTTTTTTATTGTTCTTGCTCAGTGTTGGGGCTTTTTTAATAACGCAAGTGTTGGCTATGTAATTTTTTTCAGCTGGTAAATGTGGTTTCTGGAGACATGGTAGCAATGTTTAAGTAGAGCAGGGAGTTGCTTGACAGGAGATATTATATAGAGTGTTATTTTGAGTACTTAAAAAAATTTACACAGTATTGGAGCTCCAAATGGACACACTGCCATTCTGTGTGTGTATTCACACACTTAGGGGAGGCAGTAAGAAAACCAGCCTTAAAACAGTAAAACACCATCACTACCAAGGCAGAATGGGGTGTCTTGGATAACAGATATTATCAAACATCTTTGGTAATAGTGATTTTGAACTAATGTTTCTGAATGCACAGAATCAATGCTGTAGTCACTTATTTTTAAAGTTGAGTCTGTAAATACTACTAGGACAGCATTAATTCCATTAACATGCCAGAATAATTTCAAGTGATTCTGCATATTCTGCCTATTTTTATTTGCTTTTAAAAACACTGAGAGTATTGATTAGCTGTTGAGAGACTTGAATACCTGAGTTTTATGTTCTGATTTCATGCGAAGAATCTGTTGTATCCTTGAAAGAGTATATACAAATACTGAAATAAATTGCAGTATTATTTGGTGTTTTCTGTTAAATGTTGGGTACAGCAAGTTCTCATCACCAGTGTTTGCTGTCGAAGACTTTTTAAAGGAGAATAATCATACATTTTCTCTTTCAATGGACTTAATGTCTCTTCTGCTTGCTATTTGAATTCTTCCATGGCAACAACCTCACATGTTTTAAAAAGCATTTCTCTGCTTGTGAATTTGAAGTTCATCATTAATTTGATACTACTAGAAAGGGAAAGCCTGGTTTCTTGGCAGTGATCACTTTCAGTAGCAAGTGGAAGAGAAATCACTGTATGATCATATAATAAATGCTTAGAAATTAGATATTTATTGTTCTGTATTGTATTATGATTTTCTGATGAATGTCTTGTTAAACATACAGCTTATCTTCCTCTGTAATTCTCCTGTTTTTTTTAAAGTGCTATGTGTTTAACCTGCTATGAAACAGTATTTTGGGAAATAGTGAATATCTGTAAAATCAGAGTAGAAATTTTAAATTAAAACCATTCCTCTGGGGTTATTCCTCCTTCATTAATTTTTTATTGGAAAAATTAATTCCAATTTGTCAAAAATTGCATTTTTCATTTTTGTCAACAGAAATAGCTTAGGCAGTGTCATATATGGGAAGTTTCTTATCTATATATCCATATCTATATATAAGTTAATCTATATATAAAATCTAGAAAGAAGGGATTTATGCCAGATATAAATAAAATGGGACCTAAGTTGTGTTACTTAATTGCAAGCTTAAATGAAACCCTGGTCACAGATGGGAAAATGTGCTTTCTCTGACACCAAACCACCTATACAAGCTTTTGGACAGACAAGCAGTGAGCTGCTACAATCACAGACTCTTCTCTGTTCTCATGATAACTGTGATAACTCCTCAGAATTATTCTGATCTGTCGTGTTCAGATCTGGATTTCAGTGGTAGCAGCAACTGTGTTTGGTGTAGCTTGTATGCCACATTTTTTGTTTTTCTAATAAATGGCTTTGGTGACTGGGAAAAAGAAAATCCTGGGTTGTTAATTGTTTGTTTTGTTGTGTTTTCTTTTCTGATGTGACTGTATTGCTACTTGTTATTTGCTAAATTATGTTGTTAATGATTTTTGAAAATGCCACCTGTGGTTTTAATTTCATTCAGTGTTGGTGTCAAGCTTGGCTGCTGAAGCTTCTCTTCACAGAGATTTTATTTTGCCTTTCCATTTATCCTCTCAATTCTTCATCTGGGTGGCTGTACTGAATTCTTACTTGTTGAACAGGTTCTTCTGGTAGGATTGACCTCACTTATGCTTTAAAAGGGTATCTGAGCTAGTTATCTGGATTTCTGGAATCTTAGGATGACTCAGAAATTACACATTTCTAACAATTATCTGCCTTGCATTGCACCATTTCGCTTAAAAGGTATTTTAATAATTCATATTGTGCTATGAATCATATTTTGGACAGATTCAAAGATACAGCATTAAGTTAGTGAGAGATCTAACACCAGTCTAGACTCAGTTTGATTTTAAATAAGAAACCTGTTATTGCCAAGTGCTGATTCCTGCCCTTTTCTCCCCAGTACTGTCTCTTTCACAGTTTTGTGGCCAAGTCTCTAAATTGGGCACAGTTTGGTTTCGCTGCATAAGCCTTATCTTCTCTCTTACTGCACTCACCGTTATATCTTGATTTTCTGTTGGATTTGCAGACAATTTGGCAGGTTTCTCCCTCCTGATGCATAGACAAATACCAATCATCAGATCTTACTGCTTGAGAAAGACCTGAAATCAAAATAACAGGAGTGGTGCAAAGGAGTTGCAGATGCATGGGAAATGTTTGACTAACCTGTCATTCATTTGCACACTGTGAATTTTAAATACAAAAAGGCCAAGCTGAATGTTTGAAACAATGTGCTTTAGATTATCTGGTTTTGTTTGTTTTCTAGACAGAATTCTTCTATGTCCAAACAACAAATAAACCAAAGGCCTTCAAGCATGGTCAGTGAAACGTCCACTGCAGTAACTACGTCTGCTGTTGATACAAAACCTGGCTCTAAGGTAAAGGAAAAAGCTATTTTTTATCTTAAAATACTGAACTAGGTTTTAAATCCAGTACTTGTTTAATGCTGATTTTAGTAGGGCTGTGGATTTATCCTAGAAGTGTAATAAGACCTCAGAAAGGAGGTGATATATTCTACTCAAACACAAATCTTTTAACATCACTGTATAAAGCTGCAACAGCACTGTTAGAGCTCTTTTAGAAGCACTGTATGCCCACATGATAGCAATGAATGGTAATTTCTAACATAGTGATTATTGTGGCATGGAAAGTTTAAGAGTCTCACAAATGGAAACAAATATATGTAATGTTAGTATTTTAACAAGTGTTTTGGTAGTCCATTGTATATGGCAAGAAGTGCTGAAGAATACCAGGAATTTGCAGTTCTTACTTTTTCATGAAATCTTACTGCTGTTCCTCCTCTTAGTAACAATTAAATCCTTTTCTGCCATCACTGCAGTGCACAGACAGTGCAGGCACCAAGTTCACACACATAATATTTAATACTAGAAAAGTCCATTCCTTGTCATTGACAAAGGGCCTGTGACCATTATTGAACAAAATAAAATAAAGTGCTGTACTTGAGGTGTCACCATCTATTTTATGCTTCTTTGACCTTACAATAAATTACAGAACAGTGAGAGTGGTAGTGGGTGGATAAAAAGGAATGGAGCAATATTGAAAGAATTAGCAGAGATAAGACGAATTTTTTACCTTTGACTGCAGTTCTTAAACTTCTCAGTTTTGTTTTTTTAAAGGTAAAAGTAGGCAACCTCTTATGTAACTGAGTTGAAGAAAGGACTTCACCAAATTGATTGCAAAGATATTTTGTTTAGTTGGAATACTTAAAATCTTTTACTAGTGTTTTGATGTGCTTGAGTATGGGAGAAGATACAATTTCATGAGAAGCTAAAAATTAATTTTTTTTTAATTATTTTTTTAAACCCCAAGTGTATTAATTATTGGACCAACACAAAGATTGTAATGTATCAAATCTCAAGAATACATTTACCATTAAAGTGCTAGACTAAGTTATCACTGGAAACTGTAAGCTTGGTAGGTTACTTGAATTAGTTGAAACACTTATTTTTGATATTTGAAGAGCTGAACTTACCACAGTATGTTGACATTTGTTTTTATCTTATTTATCCTCCTTACTCGGATTTTTTAAAGCCTGCATTAGGGGCAGAAGGCTCATTTTTTTTTCCCTCTTTAAACCAGCAAACTTACTGGGGACCTGATGTGGTGCTTTGAGCTGGGAAATTCTCCAGTGGCACAGTTGGCTTTAACTTACCAGGGTCACACTTCTGCCAGGAAGTGTGCATCCTCTGACCCCTGCTCCTGCTGCCTCCCTTTGTCATGTGCTGGCACTGATCTCGTCAGAGATCAGAGATGGGGACTGGATTCCCCTCCCAGGCCACCTGTGTGCTGGAGGCTAATTCATTGGGCACATCAGAACCACACAGCTAAAAGGTAGGGTATGCTTTTTTCATCACAGCTTAGAGAATATCCAGAATCACATCCAAAGACTTTGGTTGGTCTGGTTTTGGTCTCTCTCTCTATTCTGTTTGCAGTCCAGTGTAAGGGTGGCCACTCATGCTTCTGGCAGGCTGCCAGGTGTGGTATTTTTTAATACATGGCAGCTTAAGACTTGGAATAAAGCTCTCACAGAGGGTTTGCCAGACTTGAAGTCACTTCTCCCATTCTGTAGAGTCAGAAGATCTGTTGAATTCCTTCACAGCCTAACACAAAAACTAATTCAAGTGAACTAGCAATGAGAACAAAGGCTGTGAAATAAACAGCCTGTGTCTTCCACTTTGAGGTTGACTTTTGGCAGGTTGAGAGTAGGCTTTAAGGTCCTTCCATCTATTTCTACGTGTTTTCTTCATGAATTCCAACATCATTCTTTCTGAAAGCAAGTTCCCAGATGCAGATGTGAAGCCAGAGACATGTTCATGGTAAAGGTCTCTACTTAGCCATGGCTAATTATTTTTTTTAAATGAAATGCATCTATAATTTTGTCCTGCAAATGCCATCACAGAATGGTGTATGCACAGTGTTGGAATCCTGGCCAAATTCAAACGGTTTTTTTCTGTAGAGCTGTGCACATTGAAGTAGAGCCCAGTATTTTGATGTAGGAACTGTTTGAGTAAGTCATCTAAAGACTTTAGACCAATGCAGTCTAACCTACACTTTGACATTTGAGAGGTATGAGGTTGAGGGAATAAAAAGCAAAAGGGCTTTTTGATAAACTGCAATTATTCTCTGTCCCAAAGATCTGCTTGTTCATAGCCAATTCAGTTACATGATTAATCATATTAAAAGCCATTTATATTGAATAATAATTAAGGTTATGGAGGAATAAGGATCTGTTTCAGTTCAACAGTAAGGTGCATTTGGAATTTAGTCTGATAAAGCATCTGGTGGTGTGAATGGAAGTTTGTAAATGTTACTGTGCTGCACAGGACTTGCAAAGTCAAAAAGGAAAGGATAGTAGGGAATGTATTTACTATCTGTATTTTGAGAGCATGTTTTGGATGGCTTCTGCATAACAGAAGTAACTGAATTGTTGATGACACTGGCTGATTGCTGGTATTTCTCTGAGATAAACTGGCGAGGAATACAAGTAAAGAATGGGTGTAGCAGTTGAAACAAGCAGTGGTGACGGGTATGGGATGTGCCAGCTCTGGGACTCTCTAGAACTGGAGTGGAACACAGGGTCTAATTCATGGCCACTGTATGTGAATGCTCAAAATTAAGAGCAGGATTTCTGCATAGCTTCAGCTTTCTCTATCGGGAAAATAAAGATTTTGTATCTTTTCCTTAGAGATACTGAAAGGATTTATACATTCATTTCTAGGTGAAACATGGAGGTTTTTTTGAGTTGAAGACTTTATGACTTAAACAGGTGGCTTTTTGTGGGTTGATTTTTTAAAATTCCTTCTCGGTTGAAAGTTCTGTGTTTTTGTATGCGTATCTGTTTGCATATTTTGACCAAAATACTCTTCCTGTTTACTGTTTAAAAAAATCTGCTCCAAATAAAAGTCAGTCTATACATTTTTTGTCAGTCCTGTTTAAAAGAGAGAAAAAAATTACATAATTAAGTTAGCAACTTTCCACCTCAGCTACAAGCTACTGTAAGAAACAAGATGAGGCAGTGATGAAAAAGGATTTGAAAATTTTGGCTCTTGACATTTTTTGTTTTTTTGCTAAAAACTGAGGAGTCATTCATAAGCAATTCAGCATAACAAATGTACTGCAGTCAAAAGTGACTTTTGTGTCTTCAGTGGTACAGACAGCTGTGCTGACCTGCATTTTTCAACCTGTTACAATGATATCAGAATAATTTCAGTTAGGAAAAGACTACTGCAGTGCAGAGAAATAGTTTAAAAATACACCTTTTCCTTTAAATCAACTTCTTAGTCTAGCCCATGGAAGCAAGGCATGACATGCAGTATCTGTTATGCTTTGTTTTATTCCAGAGTAGAGTGAGATGATCAATACTGAAGACTATATGAGAATTTTAATTACATAAAACACTATAAAATTATGATTTTGTTTCCATTATGGGTATTGGATTGCTATAGAATACACAGCCTTGGGAAAACCTTTCCTGCTTCTATGCCATAGAAATTGTTTGGTCTTTTGACCAAGTCCAAGGATGATTTTTCTACATTGTGGTCTGCATTTTTAAAAACTTAAGATCAGAGAAAGTGCTTGATTAAAAATCTGATTAAAAAAAATCAAATGCTGCTGTAAGGCTGGATCAGCTACACTTCTACTGTTTCTCAATTCTACCCTTCCAAAGAGATGTATGAGAGAAAAATTAGGAAAGTAAATTATGTACATTTTGTAAACTGATTTCTGTTTAGCTGCAAAGTATAAATAAAGTAAAAACAGATTTTTTTTGCTTTCAGAACTTTAACATATTTGGGCCTCATTATTTTTCATCACCCTTTTAATGCAGCTGTTGCACCTTAACATTTGGCAACGATTTTTTAAAACACAACTAAATTGTTTATTTCTCATTTTTCTTAAAGAACTCCATATATGGCTGTGTTTGCCCAAAGCCAGTGCTCTGCAGCCTGTTAGCTGAGTGCCTTAGCACAACTCTGGCAGAGACATGGGCTGGGAGATCTCGGTGATACCATCCTCACCTGACTTCTGCTGTGAGCTGGTTTTTGCCAGCTGGGTGGCAGGGCCAGATGTTGCCTGACTGGCAGGCAACATCACACTGAAATGTTCTTCTGATGTTATCCCTTGTGTGTGATAAATATACTTGTTCTCAGAGCTGCTGTTTGTCTGCAGCCTGCAGAGCATCTGTACCCTGACAAGCTCAGATATTAAAAAGGGACACACTGTAGGAAGGAATTTGGACAGCTCTTTTCTTGGAGAAGGCAACTGTAAGGATAGTCTGTCCTAAACCAACCAGAGGAGCAAACTGGGCTGAGGCTGGAAAAGAACAGGCAAATTACTCATCCAGTGATTCTTGCTTTTTCACAGGTGGATGGGTCTTGCTTGTTTGTTTTTGAAATAGTTTTGCCCATGTGAGTCAAAATTGAAGTTTCAGTATGACACAGATCATTACCTAGTCCTTGTGATTTCCACTGACTGCTGTCTAGGTCTCTTCCCTGGCAGCATCACTGTCTTCTCCTTTTGTTTGCAGGGCCAAAGTCCAAGTGTTTTATTAAGCTATCAATGTTGCCTGAGTTTAAACAGGGAAGAAAAATTAAAATTCACCAAAAAACCCAACAAAAGAACCCCAAAAACCCAAACAAAGAAGAGCAAGAGTAGGATTCATTTGCTCGAAGTCCTGTATGTGTAAGAGACTTGTGCAATATTGTCCGGAGATATTTGCATCCAGCTCTTAAAAATACTTTCCAGGCACACTAAGATTTCCATAGTTCCACCTTTCTGACTGGACACACCAGTGCTGCTGCTGTTCAGCAGGAGCTGGCAAATTATCCTGATGAAAGTGGAAGATTGACTTTGCTCTGTTGTAAATATCATTGCCTGTTTACTTGCCCTTGAAAATGCCATGAATACTTTGTTGCTGTGTAATGAAGTATAAGTTATTGCAATGAGAGTATTTGTAATATGACATGAATCTCAGTGCAGTTTAGAAACCACTGCTACATTATACTTCTTTGCAGGTTGTGAAGACTGGGAACAAAGTTCACAGCTTTGGAAAGAGGGATCAAGCGATCAGGAGGAATCCCAATGTTCCTGTGATAGTAAGAGGCTGGCTGCACAAACAGGTAAGCACGGGATCACCAGGTTCTGTTCATATACTTCAGTGCAATCATCAAGAAAGAGCAAGTGCCTTCCAAGGAAATGAAAAAGCAGAATCCCGAGTGTTGGTGGCGCAGGGCAGTGTTGGGTACTTCCACAGGCTTCCATAATGAGGAGTTCATGCTCAGCAAGTGTGAAAACCAAGGTTCACAAATGGGTTTGGTTTAGAAAAGGAAACTGATAAATGAACATCACCATCACGGCTCAGTGTTGAGGCTATAACTTTGTTATCTAAATCTGGTTATTTTCCCTGGTTTATCCTGCTGGCTTGCTGCCAGACCGATCTTTGACTCCCTCAGAACACACTCAGCCTGAGGCTGACTGTGAAGACCTTATTCCATCTGCTTGCTTATGCCTTTCTACCCTGAGCAAAGGCTTAATTCCAATCCCTATGCCTTTTGTTCTCCAGAAGCAGGAGGGAGAAATTTATGGAACATGGGAACCCGTTCATCACACATTGCTGTCACCAAGACCAGTAGCCAGCAAAGACTGGATTATAGAATTTCATCCAGTGAACATAACTCTACAGTTGCTATGTCTTGAACTCTTAAGCTGACAGAAAAACATCTTTGAATGTAATAAGTAAATAAAGCTGTTTGTTGTATGAGAATAATTCCCCTGCTTCTCATTTGGCAGCCTGTGTCTACCAGATTATCACCAGAGATCCAGCAGCTAGATTTAAGGGTGGGTAGAAGAAGGCTGAAATCTGAGGCTTACAATTATGATTTTACATGCACAGGAAGGTGAAATAGCTGACAGCTGTCTGCTTCCTCCTGGGTGGAGAGATGTGAGATCAATTCTGCTGTGTTCTGCTCTCATCTCTGTTGACATCCACTGCCCAAGTCCATTAGTTTTCAGGGCGGAATCAGATCTCAGACACAGTATGTGTCACCAGCCTTGTAGCATGAAAATGGGAAGGGAAGAAAGTCCTTCCATACTTAATTTGATTACAGAAAGGAGGAGGGAAATAGCTAGAGCAATGTCATATATCCTATTTCTTTCTGTCCCCTAACCTCTGGTTGTAAGCCCTTAAAGCTTTTTATGCTGCTGGTCTCATCAAAGTCTGCCCGAGCTGAAGAAGTTGTTCTTGCTTAGGTTATAATCTGGCAATTTTAAAAGCTTCAGAAATTAATTTCAATGCAAATATTACTCATTTTGACAAGGTTATATATACCTATATCTATATTTATCTCCACAGGCACATTATATTATACTTCATTAAAATTTGCACATTATGCATCTCGTTTTATTTCCTAAGGATTATTTGATTAAATTACATTTTAGGCATGGGTAACATATGGTGATTGAATTATAGGATATCATTGCCTGAAATGTGAGGTCATACTTCACAGCTGTGTAGTTATTTTCATTTTGGTCTACAGGCAATCTTCGTTGGAGTTTGTGCCATCAAGAAACACACTTTGTTTCCTTATTGCAGATAAATCTGAGTAGATAAAATAAGCATTGGTTGTGTACAAGGTTAATCTGAATGCTGTTTGGGATGACAGTTTAATTACTTAATGAAAATCAGCAGTTTGAATATTCTGCCCTCATTATTTTGTAGCTGGATCTTTTGCCTCTTATCTTTCTTAGTACATAATATTTTGCTAAGATATAAACCATTTGTTTTGCAATTAGCAGTTGTATTTAGGTAAACTTTTGGTAAACTACTCACTGGATCAGCGCTGTATGTGTTAACTTTCCTTAAATGAAAGTCGCATCGCATTTCTTGCCTTTCAGGATAGTTCTGGAATGCGACTGTGGAAGAGACGATGGTTTGTGCTTGCTGATTATTGCTTGTTTTACTACAAAGGTGAGTAGACATCAGCTGTCTTGAATTAGTCTGAACAGTTCACCTGTACAAATCATGGTGAATGCATGAACTAACTGAGCTCTTCAGATAAAGTTAGTTGTTCTGAGATGAACAGTGAAACAATTGCTTGGCCAGACATCTTAAATTCACAGCAAATTCTAGGCCAGAGTAGGGAAGCAAAGGATGCTGTATGATATTTTTCAATTAATTTATGTTTGGTATATGCCACGGTTTATGTTGCAGAATATCTGACAGTGATAAATAAAATTTACCCCATCTCTGGTCTGTGTTCTGGTACCTACGTGCTTGCACTTGGATATTTGAGTTTTTTGACAGTGTGCTATGGCCAAGTCAGGGCATTGGTTCAGCTTTAATCCAAGGGACAAAGTAAGAGTTAGAACTTCTGAATCCAGTAATTCTACCAGAAAAAAGATTAGTTGCAATCTTAGACCAAACTTGGTGTTACATAGGGTTATTTTCAGGTTTTGAATTCTTAGTGTGCTGCAAATTTTGGAAAGCATTGCAGAATATCAGACTTGGAATTCATATTTCTAGATGCTGCATTTCTGCTGTTGATCACTTGGAGCCAGCACTAAGAGAGGTTTCCTAATTATAGCAATTAGCCTAGATGTACAGTGCTAAATGGAAGGTCCATCATGTTATGCAGCCTGTCACAGTTCATTTGGCACAATAAGCTTTATTCTTGAAGTGTATTTTTCTGGATGAACCTAAAAAGCAACATCTACCCACCCCCCCGTCCCCCCAAAAAAGAAAAATATTCAATAAAAACTCAATCTGATTAAAAAACAAACACCACTATTTTTGCTTTAAAACGAAAACATTTTTCTGCACGTATTGTTCATATTGAGTCATAAGTGAATTCGGGTCAGAAGGGACTTGAGCAAGTGTCCCATCCCACTGCCTGGTGAAAGCAGGGTCAGAAAAGGAGTCACCCCTGGTTGCTCATTGCTTAATCAAATCAGGTGTTGAAAACCTCCCAGGATGGAGATGGCAGAGCTTCTTCCTTGGCCTGTGCCCCTGCTGCTCTGTCCTTGGGAAAATGCTTGTATTCTATCTGAACCACTGTTCTTTCTACTTAATGCTTGTTTTCCCTGTGTCCATAAAGGAGAATGTATTGTTAGCCCATTGAATAGTGCAGGGAATTAAATTCTATTTTTTTATTCCACAGATAGCAGAGAAGAGTCTGTTCTGGGGAGCATTCCATTGCCTAGTTATGTAATATCTCCAGTTGGACCTGAAGATCGCATCAATCGAAAATTTTCTTTTAAGGTACATTTGCAAACTTTATCAGCTAATCACAGTTTATTTGCATTAGAAAAGCTGCTGTTGTAAACAAGAACATAATCTGTTTTCCTATTTTACTTGTTGCTAGTTTTTAAAAGCAGGCAGGTTTATTGACTGCCTGTTCCAATGTGACATAGCACTTTTTTTTTGCTTATGAATTGACATTCATGTCTGCTACTTTGTAAGTGTCCTTAGAGCTTAATGAAGTGTTCCTGAGTAAAGAGCCTGTTTCTAAAATCAGAAATTAGTATTGACAAGTTGTTCCAGTACTGTCTACAAATTGGAAGAAAAGTTGCCTTATTTACTTTGTAGAAGAGTACTGATCTCATAATGGACTGATGTCTGTTTGGTTTTGTTGTGGTTTTTTAAAAAGAAAAGAATTGACTCAGATCTCACAGTTAGAAAATGACAGCACTTGGTCATCCTAAGTGGTATGGACTTCTTAAAGGAAAAGTTAGTCTTGTTTGATATAGTTTGTGGGTAGTTTCGTTGTTTTTTCTTTTGCTAAAAAAAATAACTTATGTGATTTACAGTTCTAGTCTTTGTTATAAAAGCCCACTGATATGAAATAAAACATACACTTCTTGATAGTGCAAAATCCTGACTCTAAATGATTGTCTAAACTGCAGCACTTACGCAAAGTTCAGAAACTTCTGTGCCTGTGGCAGATTTAAACTCAGACCAGAACTTGTTTTCCTATCAAGCAAATCAGCTATGTACTTTAAAAGTAATTTACAAATCAGGTTTCAATCAGGCATATGTTAGCACTTCTAGAAGGAATCTCTGTGTTGAAATTATGAAGGACATCTGACTTCCTCTTGCATTTTGATTTTTTTGAGGTGCTTTAAAATTGAGACTGCCTTTTGTTACTTTCAGTTCTATGTTGAAATGGATAAGGGTTTGACATTTATTAAATAAATATTAACTTGGGAAATGGTTTAAAAAAGACCCAGTGCTCTTTGTGGAAATGTTTATTGTACTTTTTCAAATGCATTGAGCATGAGATATCAGGATAAAGCTACAAAGAAATCTTTGTTTAAGAAAAACATTCCACCTCCAGTATTTACTGAGTGTGATTCATAAAACCCTCATTTTCTAGAGCCTTTTCCTAGGAAGAAGCATATACTGAAAGAGGGGAACTCCATGTTCTCTTCCAGGCTTCCCTGCTTTTTATTTTATTCAAAAGTGTTTACACATATGCTCGTAAATCACCATTTGTCAAGTGGAGAGAATCCATGGTGTGGTCATGGTTAAACCTTTCCAGAAGCAAATGCAGACTTCCCCTGTTTCTTTTAGGATATCATGCCTGTATGAGCTCTACTAGGTATTTAATCTGAGTCTTTTTCTGAAAATATTATGAGGCAGTAACACAGGGTCATTACTAAAAGGTTGATATACATAGAGTGCTGATAGCAAAAGAAAGTTTATGCTAGAAATCTCTGTAAAAAAATCAACATTTTGTGTATGAGTTTGTCAGGCCAGTTTTAGGTGTTTGATGATTGAGTGCAGGCTGGATGCCACAGTTTGATTTTATTTAGACCCAACTCTGAGGGCAGCAGGAGGATTTTGTGCGGTTGCTGTGGTATGGACCCTGTCCAGCAGTGATGTTCAGTGGTCATGGAGCTGTCTGTGGGCACTCCCAGCAGGGGCACCCCCGTGCTGGAATTCCATCACTCAGCAGCCATTACCTTTATCTCATCCTCTCAGAGCACCTCCAGACCCAGGGCACAGACGGACATTCCGTCTCGCGGCGTAGCACAGCCAGAAATAGAACACACCAGCAGATTAAGCCCAAAATAAAGATAAGACCTTTTTTACATTTAAGACCTGAATGAGTGGGAGAATGTGCCACAACACTTTTTACATTTGGCCTGTTCTTTGAGATTATTGTAAATCTTCTGTTACAACACGGGGATTGGCTCCCATTTGAAGTTTGAAGCAATGAGTTTCGAAGCTAGGGAAACAGCAAAACTGGAAAATAATTCAACTCTTTTGTTTGCAGAACTAGAGGAAGGAAATTTGCTAAGCAAATACATGGATGCTTTTTGCATATGATTTGGTTAGAAGGAGGCTTGTAAAATACATACTCACTGGGGTCTGTGTTAAACCCTGTAAAGTGTTAAAGTGTGCACTGTAGGAGTTCTCAAAATCCTTTTCCTTTCATCACCTCCAGAGGTCCAGCTTAAGTTTTTGTGTCTCTTTGGGTGTTTGACAATTACAGGCCTGAAGAACTGCATACAGGCTTTTGAAATGCAATCAAACCCCTACTTTGAAATGTAACAGTATGCGAGTTTAATTTTTTTGTTCATAAATTGTGCTTTTAAGTATCTATCTTGATAAAATTTTTGACACTTGACAATTTTTTCACTTCCTTTATTTGTGCTAAGCAAAGTGCTGTGACTAGCTGTAAGCCACTGTCACTGAGCTGTGTGTGAGCCTAGAACTAAGGATCCTTACTGCATATTTAGTTCAGCAGCTCACATCCTAAAGATACTTAGTTAACCTAATTGCTGCCTTTTAAAATAATAATTTTTTGTTGGTACCAATATGAGTGACCACAAATTCAGTGTTTAGATTTTGATGCGAAAAGGCTTGCAAAACATTAATACAGAGCTGAAAATACTTCCTGTGATTAACAGAGAATTGACTGTACTTTGTAGTAATACAATGGTTTTAAACATGAATAGTATCAGTTTATGGAAGTTCATGTCATTAGTCTCTTTAGAGGCCTTTTTGTCCTCAAACATGAAAATTATTTTTAATTGGTCTTACTAATGAAAGTATTTGTTCATTGCTTAGACTGCTGAGACCAGGGCAAACTCCTTGCCTGTTTCTTTGATCTCACTGGTTTTCCTAAAGAAAAAATTTGACATTGTTTGTTCCTTTATGTTCTGTGAATCAGTGTTGCTTCCTTAGGCTCCCATATTGCTCTGGGTCTCGGGAGTCAGGTGAAGAAATGCCAAGGGTTGTAAATTTGAGAGGTACTGTTTTTGAAATTGGAAGAGGAGAGCTTCTAGAAGCTTCTAGAAATCCTAAAAAAACTCAGTATTATTTAAGAGTGAAACTTAGCTGTTGTTGAGTTTGTGGTGAAGGCTCTGACTATTATTTCAATTTTTGCTCAGAGATGGTTCATAAATATCAAAATTCAGGAGAAGGAAGAATTTTCTGTTTGTTATTGCTTATTGACAGAACTAACTTGGAAAGATTACAGTTATTAGAAAACTGTTCCCTTACTCATCCCTTTGTTCTGTGAATGGTGGCTTCTCTCTCTTAGGTATTTTGAACAAGTGGAGGTGAACATAACGGGTGTAGGCATTAGTTACTTTAGTACAGTCTTTTGTTAAGTATTTTCTTTTTTTTTTTTAAACATGAATTTTTTTAATGATTTTAACTTGTTTAATTTTTTGTCCTTGTCCTGTCCTGTTGATATGCTCTTGGGGTTTACTGTCCATTTCTCCTACTGTGCACTATGGGAGAGAGACTGCTTTTCTTCTCAATCTATCCACATTAAGGCGTCTGAATGCATGAATAGGTATCAGTATTATTTTTTTCCCTGTTGTGTGTATGGTGTACATGTGGGCATGTGCTGTGTTTTAGGCTTTTTAGTATGCTGTAGCCATCCTAATAGCTTTGGCTTTAAAAAAAATCCAAACCCAAAAGGCCTGCTAGCTTCTGTCTGCCAGCAGGGACAGCTACAGGACACTGGCACAAAGTGGCTTTCTTGCATATAAACCACACTACTAATAAATAACTGAAATAAATTTGACTTTTCCCTTAACCAGTGTTATATATTGCAAACTTCAGGATATTGTGTTTGTTGATAATTGCACACCATCTCCACTATCCCTTCAGAAGCTGGGAATGTTTATGGCTGTGAGAGCTTCAGTCTCTCAAGGGGGAAAGCATTGCAGCACAGTTTGCATTTTGATATTGTTTTTACCTACAGCCTCTTAGGCAGTGCTCGCAGCTGTGTTCACAGAGAAACCTAAAACACAGGTGGGTTGTGTTGATCAGGGTGCACAGGTCAATTAAGACTGCTGTTAAATCCATTTCTTGGTGTGGTATGCAGTCTCTGCAGAGAGTTACCCAAAATTCTGGGTTTTTAAAGCAAGTATAAAACCAGTGAATGGTTGGGTCCTACTGTGTTATCTGCAGTGGGACATTCATAGTCTGCTTCGCTGCAGGAATCAATTCACTTCTGAATTTTAGCACCTTCTGTGGGCTCAGCCTGCTCTGTGAAGGATCTCTGTAGTCATAAGGTCCCACATAAAAATCACCATTTTCCTTTACATCTGGAGCTGTCAGTTTTTGGTATCTTCATACACTGGATGATAACCATAAATGGTAATGAATTAATGCTTCTAAATCATATTTTCTTTGAGCATTCTCATGTTCTGAAAATGGACAAAAAAAGACAACCCCCAGTGACAACAAAGAAAAACCAAAGAACTCAACCAGGCAGACATGAATAAAGTCCATTAATTTCTAAATATGTGATTGATCAGAGCTAATGTTTAATGTGTGTAAGTCCTGTTTTCTTGTGTTCAGGTAGGCAGCTAATGGTGGAAATTGAGAAGAAACCACCTTGTATTCCCTCTTCAGCCAATGCTGTTGGGAAGTGGAGACTCTTTAGAGCAGGAGAGAATCTTGACTTCTTGATGTAACCTCTTCCTTCTCTTCCTCCTCCTCCTCCTCCTTTTTCTAGCTGGCTGTTCTACTTCAGTCTCCAGTTTTCAAAACAAATTCAGGCTTCCTTGCTTGAGGCACAGAAGGGAAAGGCCACGTTTCACACATTCAGAGGAACAGCCTGCCATAGGAAGCGAGGAAATTTTGCACAGAACTTATTTAAAAGTGCTGTAATGGCAAGCACATATTTTGCTCTTTGGAGTTGTTGATACAAGTCTCTGAGGTTATGGTAATTTGGGAAAATCAGGGTAAACAACTGAATTATAATGTTTAGGAAGGGCTGCACTGGATTGAATAGCCCAGGTTTTGTCAAAACTATTGTATTTCTGAAGCTATCTGTGGTTGTCTCTGCAATAATTTTTTAAAAATTTGATTTAGAATAAAGAGGGGGAGGGGTTTTCATCAATATAAAAGGACCAATTATTTAGGGAGAATTAGCAAAATACATTTACCCTTTAAAAGCAGATGAAGCCAAATTAAAAATTTGATACAATTTTTTATCTTTTTAAAAAACCCTGTATCAGCAGTATTTAATGCTATTTGTTTTTGTGCGTGGTAGCAAGCTTAGTTTTATAAAAATAAGTTTAAATTACTAATTTTGTTTTAATATGATTACAAGCGCTTTCAAGCAGAGTATACTGCCTTCAGTGTTTTTGGAAAGTGAGGAGATTTATCTTTCCCTGCTAATCTGAAGTGTTTCAGGATTTAAATGATTTGGTAATATTTATGCTATTGCTAATACAAATATGGATGAGATTTAATTAAATTAAACTAGCCTAGAGTTACAAAGACATTCCATTTTGAATCCATTTGAATATTGAATATATTTATAGAGGAATTGCCCAATACCTCTATTTTGCAGTGGAATTTCATGGAGTATTTTGGTGTGCAGAAATACTTGTCAATTTTTTATGTACTGTGATAATTCCATCAGTATTACTAATTGTTTACCAGTAAGTCTTGTGATTTTGCAGCTAATATGTGTTCAAGTGCACGCTTTAACCAAAAGATCTTAACATGAATTATAATAAATTCTTAAATAAGCAGTTTAATTGCTTAAATTGTAAGATTTTTGTCTGTGCTTTATCTGAATAAATTTCTTTATTAAATGAGCTGGGAAAGTTGACCTGCTGATGCATGTCGCGTGGAGAATTTCTTAAGTTTGTTTAATATAGGGATTTCTTCAATTTGTTTAGTATAGTATTTATGGCAAATGAAATTAAAAGAAAACGAAAAGCTGAAATTTCCCACTGTGAAAACAAGAAGCACTGGACTTTCAACTTAATAGTTCTAGAAAAAGGCAGAAGAATTTTGGTAAAAATTGGAGTGCCTTCTGAGCTTACTGCACTTACAGCCTGTTGTAGCAGTGGGATAAATTTACCCCAAATTCAAGAAACAGTCAAGGCATCCAAAAAGTTAATTTTAAAAAACTAAAAATAAAATTTTTGGGGGAGAAAGTGAAAGAGCTGACTTCTATTTCTTCTTTTTTTCCTTCCAGGCTGTTCACACAGGTATGCGGGCGTATATTTACAACAAGAATTCTGTCATTGGCTCCCAGGCAGAGCACACAGGGATGCGGACGTACTACTTCAGTGCTGACACCCAGGAGGACATGAACGCCTGGATCCGGGCTATGAACCAGGCTGCTCTCATGCAGACACGCTCCTCACTGAAGAGGCAAGTTCCACTCACAAGCTTTTTAAAAGAAAAATTAATGTATCTTACATAAATTGCACCCATAGTAGTATCTGGCACCGCTGTTTGTAGATATGTGCATAAAACTCTTTCCTGTTCTAAAGAAATAACTATTTTTCATTTGCATTCTGTTGCAAATCAGTTAACTGGTGTTAAGAAAACCTGGTGTTCAGTATGTGTATGCATGTGTGCCCACATTTATTGACCTGGATTCATTTCCCTCTATAGATAATATTTTAGGGAATTTCAGTTAAAATTTCCTGTTTCTGTGGGCAAATTCATACACCTGCAACAGCCATTTGGCAGCCTTTGGGCAAGATAAGTAAAAAAGACATAAAAGAAGTTTAATGAGTTGTTTCAAATGAGTGTTTAGAACTAGGATTGAAGTGCTGTTAAGGGGGGAAAAGAATGCTAAGGATGGGTAAATCGTAAGTGCATAGAGTTAATGGATAACTAATTTATGCAGGTATGAACTGGGTATGAACAAATTCAGCTGTGCCAAAATGTGCTTCCAGTTTTTTCCTTTTCTTTAAATTGATGTAACCTTCTTTGGAATTTTGGCTTTGGAATGTGACTCTTTCCCTACTTCTCTGTGTGAAGGAAGACTGTTCTGTGAGACAGCCCTGCTTTAGCCACTGTGGGCTGTGAGGAATGAAATGTTTTGGTTCAGTTTCTCTGAGTATCTCACACTGCTGATTTCTTCTGGCCAATTAAACATAAGCAAAGGATCTACATCTCTTCCAGAGCTTTCCTGTTTTACTGTGCTAAGACTTTCTAGAATTAATTTAAATTTGAAGAAACGACCTGGTGCCTCTTTCTTTTTTCTTTATCTTCTTTATAAGGACAGGAATAATTGAAAGAAAAATTGGGGATGTCTTGCACATTAAAACTATTGATCCAATGTCCTTCTTCCTAAGTAGACTATTCATTTCTAATCAGACTGGAATGAAAACAATCTTGTCATGGCACTTATTCATAATTTACTTTCCATAAAGCTTTAAAGAAGCTGAACTTGAGGTGCCTCCCTCAAGATCAATGATAACCCATTAAATTGTGAGAGAAAAAAATGTGGTTGAGAAGCTTATTGTTAGGAGATGAAGAAAATGAAGTATGTTATGTGTCAAAATCAACATGAAACTTTCAGAATCCTCAGACATTTTATAGTGTGTTCAAATTTTGATATCAAGATTTCTGATATTATTTAGGTAATGAGGTAAATAATTAAATTAGTAAACTAGTGTGCACTGCAGCAGGGAGCAATTTTTTCTCCAAGAGTAGCTCCCCGACAGAAATTCCCTGGGTAATAGTACTGACTTAAATGTAGATATTGCTCTGTCCTCTTGGCCAGGAATGACTCGTCCCTGAGGCAGCTACAAAGATATGAAAGACTTTTTTTTATATTTTGCCATGAGCAGTTGACAGCTTAGTTTTGGTTTTTTGGCTTTCAGTATTTCCTAGGATAAAAACCTTTTTTTATTAACAGTTTTTTGCACATAATGTTATACATGTTGAACACTTCTTTCATACAATACTAGTATTTTCAGTCATTTTTACAGATGTATATAGATAATTTCTGCTTCTTGACAGCACAAAAAAGGTAACTTTTATCTAACTGGGATAGCAACTGAGTTTTGCTGAGCATATCTATCATAACATGTCAAATTTCTCACAGCCCTGCAGACAGTGATTTTGTGGGCATCCTTTCTGAAAGAGCAGCAAGACCACACCAACTTTTCACAATTAAGCAGTGTTCATTACTGACACGAATTTTCTTTTCAGGGAAAATGAAAAAGTGGATCAGCAAGCTGTTCCCCAAGTCAATCATGTGGATGCCTGCAAAGAGTGTGTGAAGGCAGAGATTACAGACACAAAAGAAGGTTATCAGAAATCAGCTGAAATGCTTGGGCATGATAAGCGTGAAGAAATAAGAAGAGAAAAGGAGGAGGAGCGTTACATCCACAGAAAAGAAACTCTGGAAA
The DNA here is from genome assembly GCA_034509425.1 of Eopsaltria australis. Classification (NCBI taxonomy): domain Eukaryota; kingdom Metazoa; phylum Chordata; class Aves; order Passeriformes; family Petroicidae; genus Eopsaltria; species Eopsaltria australis. The sequence continues at coordinate 1,594,012 of JAVTVJ010000241.1, forward strand.
CCAAAAAGGGGAAGGCTAAGCATGCGTTAACAGAAGCTGATTCATTATTTCCAGACTTAACGAACGCATCGTGGTCCCAAGTAGCTCAGCCTCAGCCAGCTGAGAAGAATGGAACGCTTCCTACTTCATTAAGTATGAGTGCTGGCCTGGTGGAGCAGAATGGTACTGGCTCATATAAAAGAGGGTTTGTTCCCAGGACAAATCCAGATAAGCAGTTTCAAAGGAAAAGTAACATGGCTCAAGTGGAGCACTGGGTAAAAGTCCAGAAAGGAGATACAAAAAGGTCAGTAATAGGCCCGTCTTCAACTAGATTGCCAAGTGACATTTTCTTAAATTAAAGGAAAACGTGTGTTAATAATACCTTTGGTGCAAATCAGAACAATATTTTACAGAGACAATATGTAAGAAAGCTTACTTTTTCCTTCAGTGCAGAATGGTATTTTTCAGGCATTTATCTCATGGAAAAGCCAATATGGGATTGGCTAATCAAATCTCTTTAATGTTGTCACAGTATTGCAAACAGAATAAGTGAGATTAGCATGCTATTTTATTTTCCTTCTTTTAGTCACTGTGGATGCTTAAAACTTCTTAAAATTTGCTTAAATTTTGAAGAGTCAGAAAGTGAAGTGCAGCCCTCAGTTACATCTTCTTCATAAGCAACTACAATACAAAGTACAATATAAAGTACGGATAATTGTTTGTTTTCCACTTTAAAAACTAAAGAATGCTGATTACTTTCCTTCTCCTTTCTGTTCCTGTTCCAAACATCCATTCACTCCTCTATATCAGATCACTGCACTCAAGAGTCACAGTGTGTGTATCTCCATATATTCATTTAGTTTATGAAGAGGGCCTAGGATGGTCTCCAGGATTCTCTTTTCCATTTTCAGTCCCCGAAAATTACATAAATAGTACCAATAGATGGAATGCACACTGGAATGCTTTTGTAGTTTGAAAATCTCATAATTGTTTTGCTTGCAAAGTCTGCAGTCAGATTAAGTAGCAGTTGGAAAAATGAAGTGATGAATATGTGCGTCTGTTCAGAATGTCACCTTGTGTCAAGTGGCAGGAAAAACAGTTGGGCTTGATGCTGCTTGTGAGGATTTTTCAAATATGCTTATTCTACTGAATTAGTGTTTTATAAATCTGCTCAAATCTAATTATAGTATAAGCAAACAAGAGGCATTGGCATGTGGTTTTTAGAAGGGAGGAAACATTTTGGGGATTTTAAAATGCTTTTTGAAGCTAACGTTTGTCAATTTGTAGCCAAGTAAGAACTTTAAGGCTTGCTAGTTTTGTGTGGAAGTCCATTCTTATACTCTTTTATCTTTGAAATTGCCCTTGAAGAAGCTTTCTTACTTTTTTATATTGTTTAGCGTTCTTCTAGACTGCTAGAGTCAATTAACTTCCATCTTTTTTGCTTGGATATCAATCAGTGCTTCCCAAAAGAATATGAGTTTAATGAAAAAAAGTACTCGGTAAGTTAACTCTTATTAGATACATAGATGTATTTGCATGAAATAATACAGAATGCGATTGAACTAATGAGCTAAGCTTAAAAAGCTTCTGTTGGTGTTTTTTGTATCAGAAGTACTAGCAGTGACAGGCTTGACTGATAGCTAAATAAGTAGGGTTTTCTTCCTAATTACTCTTTCCAGTAAATTAACTTTAGGGGCGTGTTGCAGGTGCCAGGCTTTGTTCTAGATAAAACCAGCTACCTCAACTGGAGCTGCTAAGTATTCAGTGAAACTAAAGATAGGTATCTCTGGGTATATCTATATCTAGATATAGATCTATGTGTGCATACACCTATCTCTAAAAATGTCTCTTTTGGCTCATTTGACCTTGTTTTCTCTGCCTTTTCCTGACAAATGCCATTATATTCTCTGCAATCAGAATAAATTGCATGTTACCTTCCCGAAGATTAATAGATCCATCTTTTACATGGCACCTTCTCTCAGTCTGCTGAGGCTGCTGCAGGGTAGTTAAATGATGGATAGAAGTGGAATGTTAGTTGTCAAATATCTTTCTGAATGCAAGGTATAGAAATTTAAGCTAGAGATGATAATTTGATTGACATTCCATTTTGATTTTAGTAAGTAGGAGTAGGCCACTTAATTTTTTCATGCTTCATGTGGACTGTTATTCCAGCTGAAATGTTCCAGTTAGGGAACTTCTGAGGATTCAGAAGGCTGTGTAATTTTTGAACCCAGAATGAGGACAGATTTGTTTGTTTTCTGGTTCAGGTGTGTACAGATGCAGTGCTTACCAGATGGGTGATTATGAGAAGAAAGAACTCTTTCAAATAAAGGGTTCACACAAATGCAGAAGTTGTTCATATTACTTCTTGTAGGAATGGCACCTTTTATATAGATCTTTAGATTTTTCAAACAGATGTTTTAGTTCCCCTTGTGATAAAGCACTCAGTTTGCTGAGTGGTGAAAGTTTGCTGTCACTGTGGAGATCCACCTCTCCTAGTGAGCTCTGAGCTGCACTCCAGTGACATCAGTGTAGCCATCTAATCCCACTCTGTTCTCAGCAGATTGGAATACCTGCTTTGGGTAAGGTCCATGCCAGCCTTTCAGAGAGATCTCAAGAACTGGAAGAAGATTTGAAAGGAGGCTTTTAGGAGGTTTTGGGTTTAAGTAATTAAAGGTCAAAGTCAGGACCATCAAATGGCAGCTGTTCAGAAATTGTTAGGTTTTGGTCTTGTTCTAGTGCCTGCATAAGCTTAGCCAGTGCATAATTATGAAGAATTTGCTATTTCTAACAGTTTATTCGCATTTTAAAAATATATAGATCTGATTAAGCTTAATATTTCCCCACTAGATGCAGTCATGTTGAGATACTTCCTTCCCTGCAAAGAGTGTTAAAACCTTTCTTGTTGCATAGAACTTTCCTTTCCTTCCTGATTTGCTTAAGGAAGAAACATTACTTGTCTTTGTTAGCTTCTGTGCATTCCCATGAATGGGCACAGTGTTTCTAATAATAGTACTTGTCTTTTGAACATCTGTCTTCTCTTTTCACAATACCTTCTGTGTGGTTGCTTCCCATTGCAGACCCTGAATGATTTTTATGGCCAGTAGTCATATGACATCAGGACATTTGTTCACTCTTTAATGTCTGCTTTCCTTTTTATATTCTCTATACCTCATGATTCAAATGAGGGAGATTCTCAAGAACGGCTGCTTTTGCTCACTTTTGCTCTTAATCTCTGAGAAAGCAATAGTCCGTAGTCCATTGTGGACTAATTTGAGTCATTTGGGACATAGTCCTTTATCTAGAAATTGGTGTGATGTTTCAGTGCCTATTTTTATATGATGCAAATTATCTCTAAGCATCTCAAACCTTGTGTGGTGGAGATGCCACCAGTTTCAAGCCTGTCATCTCAGCTTGAGGTTTCTCCCTAGTTCAGATACTGAGAAAACAGAATGTGCCTGTATGTAGGCAGTTGCCTCCAAAGTTCAGCTCGGAATGTGACTTTCCCTGCGCAATGTTACGCACATTCAACTTTGTTCTTTTTTTATAGCAGGCTGAAGTATTGCATGAAACTGGCTCATAGCAACTGCTCTATGTACTGCTTTCAAAATAACAGGTTTTTTAGTTCTTCTCAAATTCAGCCTTTTCTAGAAGGAAGGCATGATTCCCCTTGTGCCCAGCAAAACTTGTCTTTGTTTTCAGGTTGGTTTTGCTCCTAAAGCTGCCAGCCCTGGTGACTTCATTGACTGCCACCAATTCCAGCTGATCTCAATACTCTGTGTTTTTATATCCAGCTAGAAAACAATCGCACACAAGTAGTTTGCGACATTGGATAGTTTCCTTATGCCTTCATGAGGTCTCCATAAAATTGGAGTATAGGAGTGGTCAAGCCACCCTTCCCTGTTTTTCGACAGAGAAATCACCAAAGGAATCTGTCTTAGGTTCATGACTGCCTCAGATGTCCTTTTGAAGCATTACCCACTCCAAGCATTCTTAGTTCTTATTGCTATCTAGAGAAAATACATTTCTACCACATGATTTTCCTGTGGAAAAAATTGGCAGCAAAGTACAGGACATTCAAAGTACACATGATGGAATGAATTAGAGAATTAAAGAGGTTGCATGACCACCGTATGCCGATCCTTGAGTTGCCTGTGTTCATATTACCTGCCTGCTTTAACCTTCACTCTGAAATTTGAGGTAACATCGAGATTTTGTGGTATGAGAGAGCAGAGCCTTTACAGATTTGTAATCCTCCAGGCACTGCAGGGCAGTTGTTCTGCTTGCTGTTATGAGGAATTATGTATCTTCTTGAGAGTATCCATATTTCAAGACAGTCCAACAGAGCCAAATCCTGCAAGTAAAAAGAGATGGTGGCAACTACTGAGCAGCAGTTACTGGTGGCAGTTCTTTCCTCCTAGCTTCAGTTATTCTTGGATGCTGAAAAAAGATGTTCTTTTCCATCCTGGCCTTTCTTTCATGTGGAATTCCTGCATTTTCCAAACCATGAGATCTCCCTCTCATGCAGAGAGGGGAACTTACCGAGTGAACTGATGAAAACGTGCTTGGAGTTCCTTTGTTTGTGTGGTTTTGTGGTTTTTTTAATTTCGGGTTTTTTGTGTTGATACTTTGTAGCAAGCGTGGCAGAATGATTTTCTCTTCGGAGACTCCTGGGCAAATGACTGCAAGTACAAAATCCCCAGATGTTTGACTGAAGAATCAGAAATTAGAGAGGCAGGCTCTTAGGCATGAGGCTACAGAAAGATTTTGACTTCAAAGCAGGAGAGGGAGCTAACTAGACTTTGTTAAAACTTTTGCCAATTCTGTCTTAACACCACCTACTAAAATATCTAGTTTCTACAGTTTAAGTGTTTTATGGATGCGGTTCTAAAGCCAGGATGTAATGCCCTCTTTTTATATTCTAATTTGTCAATGACTTTTGTTGTAAAAATCTCATGTTGCTCAGAACAGTAGAAACAATAGCATTAAGTGAAAGTAAATCATACAGACCTAGGGACTTCGAGCAGTTTCTTACCATTTTCTTTCTTTTTGCTTCATTCACATGAACAAAAACTATCTGAGATATTCTGGGATTGGTGAGATTTCTTCTTGCTTTTAAAGAGATTTATATTGAACTTGCATTTGTTTTCGTAAACTGCACCACCTAGTGGTGAGCACACTTTCTGTGAAAAGATGTGTTTTAATGTACGGACTCACTCGATAAACATGGCAATAATTCCTTTCTTCATGTTCTTGACATTCTTTTTAGTCTAAGTACATAATGCTGCCGTCCCTTAAGTTTGTTTCTAGTAGTTCATCCTAGGTTAAACACTAAATTAATATTTATACAGTGTAGTGTTTGTGTGCAGGGTAGATGTCATTAATATTGCTTTGTTAATATTTCTGTAAATTCTTTTAAAATGTCTGTTACATGTCTTGTAGCTCCTATGCTTACGTCATTAGAGTTGGTTTTTTATAAGTCACTCCCACCCATCAATGTGTGCTAAAATTTACACTTTTCTTCCCTTTTTTTACAGCCTCACTTCTGATCAGACTCTTACACGTCAGGGTCCCAATCCTCCTTTTCCTGAAAACTATCACACTTTGCCAAAGAATACCAGGCAGCCTTCAGGGAGCTCACCACCTCCAAACCGCAATTTGCCGAGCGACTACAAATATGCACAGGATCGCGTCAGCCACTTGAAGATGTCCCAGGAGGAAAGGAAAGCCAATAAGGATGGAACTGTTTGGCAGCTGTATGAGTGGCAGCAGAGACAGCAGTTCAAACATGGCAGCCCCACGGCCCCACTCTACGTAGGTTCTTCAGACTTTATGGATCGTGCTAAGTCAAAAAGCTCATTAGATGTTCCCCGATCAATATCCGTTCCGCCCTCTCCATCTGATATTCCTCCGCCTGGACCTCCAAAAAACTTTCTCCCACGGAGACCACATACTCCTGCAGAAAGGCTCACAGTTAAACCCTCTGATGAGAGACAGACTGTGGATGTTCCTTTTGCTGGATCCCCCAGGAAGATACGGAATCGTGCTGTAAAGGTTTGTGTCCATTTAACTGATTACAAACTATTCTACACCTGGTGTCACGCATGGAGATTTTATTCAGTCATGGTTCATTGCATCCTTCCTCATGTGTGAAAGATCATGTAAGCTGTAAAAGCTAATACAAGAAATAATTTTCTCCTCAAGCTCTTAACATTCTGATCAGATTTATTAACTTTTGTTGGTTAGGAATGGAAAATTGGTGGCACATCCACAGGTTTGGAATACTTTCAATAAAAAAATGGAAGGCATATGCTTACATGTGTAAAATTTACAAATGGTAGTATTTTAATATAGAGAATATGTAGGCAAGAATATAAAACTCAGCAGGATGAAATCTTCCTTGATTGTTTATTTTTGCTTGTTGCTTTGTGTTTGCCATGCCTACTTTTTCTATATGTTTTGCTATTGTAGTTAGTCTTACAGCTGACTCTGTTTTTAGTTATGGTAAACCTGATATTATTATTATTATTATTATTATTATTATTATTATTATTGTAAAATATAGTATTTTTTATGCATTTAATAGTTCAGGTCCATTGCAGAGTCTTTATCATTGGGCTAAACAAAATCAAAAAGTCTGAAACGTCAACCTTCTGCATAGTTTCAGTGTGGATTTTTTTGGAGGCACTCTTGTACCCTTTTGTCCAGAGGTGACAGAGGTTTCACTATTCAGTACTCCAAAAGGCTCTTGTTGTCTAAGGAATTTGGGGAAATTCATGTTGAATCAATGAAGGATTGACTTGTCTTGGTAGATCTTGAATAATTGGTATTGAAAGCCTCTGTATTCACTTAATTCTTCAACCTCAGCCATAGACTCTGATTGGGAAAGTATTTTCAAAGAGAGAGACTTGTAAATTCAGATACCCACTGTGGGTTTAGGACCATGACTTTGACTGAAGCTTCATGCACAGTTTAGATATTTTTCCCAGTGTATATGTGGTGTAGCTGTTGGGTGTCTTTCAGCTTTTATAGGTTTATAATATTCTATCAGAGGGTGAAATAGTCTGCTGATTTGCAGCACTGGAAATTAATATTTTTAAACTCCTGGTTATATTCTACCACATACTGGTTTCTCCATATGTAAGGTGAAGGAGCATTACATCCTTGCAAAGGCATGTACAGCACTCTTTTCCTTTCCTATGCAATGTAACTGCAGAAATTTTAAGCTTTTTTATGGCATCCTGGCTTGACCAATATTAGGAAACACAGTTCCTCATCATTAAAACTTTCCTATGGAACTTCTGCGGAAGTTTGTAGATAAAAATGCTCATGTTTTTCTGTGTAAGCACACAGCATGATTCTACATTTAAAAGTGTGTGTCTGCAGAAATCCATGATACTCCACACTCCCTGTACTGCTGTATTAAATTCCATCCAGTTGCACTTATAAAAAAACCAAGGCAGGCAAGGCAAAACAAAATGCCTTTCAGTGAAATTCAGAGACAGGAATGAAAATAAACTGTAAGACATTTAGTCTGCCTTGAAGAAAGCCATAGAAGCTTGGCTTTAAGAGAAAGATGAAAGAATGAGCGTGCAGTTGTCTTTCACATTGTAAGCAGAAAGGGGCAGATTGAGGATGATTATTAAAAAACCCCTTGGTATTAATGGAAGCCATTGCCACAAGGTGTCAGTCATGTCAGTAGCTTCTGTTCCCTAGCTAAAAGAGAGCATTCACAGTTGTGACCGTGTGCAGTATGAGCCTGCTGTCAGGGGGCATCATCCAACCAAACCTTTTTCTGGGAGACAATGGGGGTGAACATTTAATGATTTTACTTTATTTGCTGGAAGCTACATTGCACGTTCTGCTGAAGCATCTCATACTGCCACAATTCGCTGCTCTGCCCAGCATCACAGGTGCTGCACTTGCATTTGTTCATTCATCAGTTTTTAAGTCACAAGTCATCAAAGGATCGGGCTGGCCTGTGAGTGTTACCCTGATCTAAGCATGCCATGAATTCAAATAGAAAATCTGGGACAGAGGTGCAGACTGAACTTGCCCTCAGGTGCAAACAGCTGACACGAGCTTTACATTGTGGCTGTGGCTTCTTGCAGAGCTCCACTCACCTGGATCGCCGCTCCATGCCTGCCATGGGTTACATGACGCACACGGTGAGCGCACCCAGCCTGCACGGCAAGTCGGTAAGTGCAGAGCACAAGCTCCTCTCATGTCCTTGCACTAGAGCAGCTACATTTTAAAATCCGTGGTCTTTAATCTTAACTTTATTAGTTAAAGCATAAATAACTCGAATGAGAACTTAATCTTAACTCAGTAAAGCCTGTAGGAATATTGCCTTTATCTGCAACGTGAGCAGGGGTGAGCTGTCTGTTATTACAGGATTCAAGTTTTATTATGTTTATTTGACCAAATGCAGAGTTAATTAAATAATTGCTTAATCATGTCAAGTAACTGCTTTCTGGGCACTGAGGTGAAAAATGTAATTATAGTTCCTCTCCCTGAAGACTGCTAATTTCCTCTTTGCAATGTGTCTAAATACCTGCAGCCCGAAGAGCTAACATTGCTTCTCATTCGATTAAGGAGACATCAGGCTAAGTTGGCTAGTATAAGAAATTACACAATCGCTCAGTTACTGCAGCACTTGCCAACTAATTCCACCTATCAGGTCAGCTGCTGCGTGGCTCATCTGTGACATTTTGTGACTCTGCAAATGCTTCATTGGTGGCATGCTTGAGTCTGTGCTTCCTTGCCCATTCTTTGGTATTCTACAGTGCCCAGGTCGTTCGTGGTTTTCCTTTGCTTCCTGTATTTGCTATAAAGGATGAGCATTTTTAAGTTACAGAGCGCCAGTGCATCTGTTTCAAAGTGTCTACTTCCTTTTTATACTGTGTATTTATACTATTTCTGAAAATGCTGCATCTTCAGAAATGTGGGTTAAAATACCGTATAAGTTCATTCTAAAGCAAAACCATTTCTTTGTGCTGCTTTCATGGTGGGGTTGGCTCCCTGTGCCACGTGCTGCATCACCTGCAAATTGAAATGCATCAGCCAGTCTGTACATTCATATGAGCTTGTAACTGTGTCAGTTCTGCAGGTGAAAATTGGTTCACAAAATCTCAGGAGCGTGTTGGATCATCTACGGTGCTCTTGATTGCACTTGGTGTTACGAAACTTGTAAATGCAAGATCAAACAGAATTGTACTCACAGGGCTCTCCTGGTTCCTATTAGAGCCTCAAAAATGGAGCCACCTGGGAATAAAATTTGGTGACTCTTGGAATTGGTGAAGGCTTTGGCCCAAAACGAAAGCAATTTTTTTGAACTGAAGAAGTTGCATTTCCCGATTACCTCACCTACAGAACACTGCACTAAGATGGGTGGTAATAACAGGGATTTATCCAAAATGGGTAGACTTTGTAGTCGAGTCCTCAGCCAGTCTTACAAGCTGATCTGACAAGAATTATAAGTGAACACCGCTAAAGAAATGCAAGTGTGATCTATTGATTTTATGGCATAAAGGGTTTCTCTCTTCTTTTTCTAACTACACATTCTCATTGGCTCAAAACTTGAGAAAAGGTATAGTGGTGTTTTTCTTTTATTCTGAAGTTAATTGCATCCAGGATATGAAATGCTGATACAGTAGCAGTTAAAATTCTAGGAAGTTTTGAGCATTTTGGCTCACTACAAGGAGCACATTTACAACAGTTAAACTTTATTTTGTATTGCAAATATCCCCTTTCAAGACAGGAGAAATAACTTTGTTATGATTTCTGTGCATGTTTTTCTTGAAGGGACTGTAATAAAGATGTTGCTAGATGAGTGTAACTCTAAAATTAAGCTGATAGCAATTACAGGTGAGGCAATGAATAATAAGGATCGAGTTGAATGCTGTTACTTAAAAGACAAAATAGATTGTCTAATCATATAAGTGAGAATCTTTTTCAGAATTTTATTTGCAAAACTGATTTCATACTTTCCCTGAATAAAGGAATTAATATTTTAGAATGTGTGTGAATTGTGATCAAAAACATTCTAGTGATATATTATATGATGTCTTCTAGTTACATCTGACATTCAGTCACACCACTGTAACTTTTTCAGTGAATGGCTAGTCAGTGGAAATTGATCTTGAAAAAATAGCTTTTGAAAAGGTATTGTTTCAGGTAGTTCTGTGTCCTATTAGAGGTGGAAACAAAAATCTAGGTGTTTGGAGGGAGGGTAATGAGGCAGTAATACTCTTGGGAAATATTCTGCCCATTTTTTAGCTGTAAATAGTAATATGCTGGTGGAGCAAATGTGCTTTTTTTATGTGCTCCTACTGTGTTATTTTGTTCCCTATTTCATCTGTTTTCTTATTTGTATATAGCAAATCCAGCTATTCTGAAATGGTTTCAAACATTCAAATATATTGCACTGTTTTTTTCCTCATGTACTTACCTGAAGGCGGATGACACTTATATCCAGTTGAAAAAGGATCTGGAGTATCTGGATCTAAAGGTAAGATTTTACACAAGTCTACTTCATTCTTTGTTTTTCTTTTCAACCCAGTTGTCTTTTTTGTATCATCTTTGTACCTGAAAATTTTAAAGTAACTTTCTAGTCTGAGATAGAAACTGTCTTTTGCCTCAGTGTTGTGCTTCGAGTACTGAGTGTCTTTTTAGTAGTGACTCTACAATTGAAGTGCAAACTCAGAAATGTGGTTGCTTTAGTTTGTAAGAACAACTTGTGTTACTGGTACTGAGATGAATGATACGTGGGTTTAGGGAAATCAGATAAAAAACAGATTCAAAATGTTTCTCTGCTGTAGCATTAGTACCAATGCGAAGGCAGTACCTCTAAGTTAAAACTCGTGTTCTCTTAATCCAGCTTTTTCCCTTGGAATCTTCTTTAACTGACTTTTCCCTTATTTGTATAATGTGCCATATGTTCTTGTGAAAATGTGATTAATTAGCACTGTCATTGTTTTCATGTTATTACAGCCAAAAGATTTCAAATGCACCCACTCATCCATCCATGCATAGATAAAATCTGATCAAGTAATATTAGGAGGGATTTCTTTTTAAAAGCTAATTAAATATTATACTGAGGATCCTACCATCTGCCTAAATTACTTCTGTATCTGGTACACTTGATGGTTGGCGATTTGAAAGCAAATCTAGAATTCTTAATACCAGATTTTGAAGAAAGAAATAAAACAGCAAAAATATATAATTTTTTTTGCTTAGCAAAGTAGTTTGCATTTTCTATGGTGTGTGGGATGTTTTGCTGTATATAAATCATACGGAGTTCCTGAAAATCTAGGTGAAGGGAAATTTGACACTTCGTTGTCTGTCTGGTTTGCATGTATAGAGCTCACTGATGCCATGGGGTGTTGCCTACGAGCTGACTGCACCTCAGAGGATGTGTATTTCAATCTTATCTGATGTTTTAATTCCTGAATATGTAAGGAGATAATAAATGGAAAATATTAGCATTACATACCATACATACATATAGTACCATATATTACCATATATGTATAAAGATAGAATATTTTAATAATAGCATGTAATATAGATGATCTATATATAGTCTAAATGATCAAACATGTAAACTGTTGGAATCATTAATATACAAATTTAAAATTGGCTGGACACATTTCATTTTAAGCCTTGTCCTTCGTTTGTTCACGGCTTTGCAAAGTCTGACTGCAAACCAAGCCATCAGGTGAATTTTATGCAAAATTACAATTTAAAAAGTCCTATAAGGTGAGAAATTATTAATAATCACAGTGTTTTGTCCATTATAAAACACAATAATTTCCACAGTTGAAGTGATCACAGATCAAGCCTCTGAAAATGTGATCTGCTTAGCAAAATTATTAGGAGGGGTTCTTAAATTTTAGTGGATTCTGTCCAGATTAATTTGTTGCAGTCTGGAACACAAAGAGATATTTGGTCCCTTGTGCCTTTCTGCTGCCTGTAGCACCTAACAAAAGCAGCCAGAAAGAAAAATGTATGGGGGCACTTGATACTGCTGTGAAAAGAAACTTAATGCCAGTTGGTTCCCTTCTGAAAATCCTGACAGGATTTTCCAAGGGAATGATGTAATTTTTCAAAATGGGCATTTCTTAATAACCTGCTTTCAGTCGTGGTCCAGAAATGTAAAATTTCAGGCGAGGTTGCTGAGAGATTAAAGAGAGCATGTGAAACTCGAGATGGTGTCTTTGTATTGGTTACATTTGTGTTTTGCCGCTAAACACACCAATGCTTTGATTTGTGATGTGAGGAAAAAAGAAGAGTGCACTGCATGAAGCAAAGCAAATGATACAGATTTTAGTAATGGCAAATTCCCAGGTAATGTATGTAATATCTTCCAACTAAGACACTGGAAACTTAGATAGAAAGCCAATTAGTTCAAGTCTCTCTTTTGACTTCACTGGGCTTTGAATTGCACCCACCTTAATTAAACAGTTTCAGTTTGGGCCAAACATTTTGAAACTGAAGTTAAACTTTTTCTTTTCTCTAAATCCATTATTTCTGAAGATCTCTCTTAGAGGTTTCCAAATAGAACTTTTCAACGTGGAATTGTGATTGGGCATTTAACTGCAACATGCTGAGAGTGTGTGATCACTGCTGCTCGTGGAGTTTTGAGTTGTAAGGTTTGGGAGTTTAAATCTTGACATATGTAACAAGCTGTGACTAAACTTTTGTTTGAAACAGATAGAAAATAATGGACCTCTGATCAACATGATATACAAAGTGCTAAAGAACTCAGCACAAGGGTTACTATCCAGTATACATGTAAGACTGCTTGCATTGAAATGTGCTCATCCCATTGCTTTTTCAAGTAGCAGTCAGTGTTCTGGCTTTTACAGGTGTCTTTTGGTACACAATAGTGCTTTCTGTAAGATTTTTTTTTTACTTCCCTTTTTTTCCCCCCCTTTTCCCCCCCTTTATTTCCCTCTCTTTTGGAATCTGTATGCGAAATTATGGCTGACCTCAATGTTTGGTTTCATTTTATCATGTTTTGAAAATGAATGTGTCAAGTAGTGACTCCTGTGTGAAATTTTGAAAATGTGAAAGCATGCTTAATTTTCATTATGTTCCCATGTTCACTGCTTGATAGTTAACAAATTCCTTACAGTTTGATTATGTAATTAAAAGTATCCTCAAATTCTGTACACCTGTTTTTATGTTAATTCTGTTGCTTTGAAAAAGGCTTTTGCATTGTCTTAGCTTGCAGGTAATTATCTATGCAGAATTATTACTTTTGATATGCTAGTATTTTATGTTTATATTTAATTAATGGTTACAATTATATATAGGATTTAACATTTACATAATTCCATTAATACTTTTGAAAGAAAGGATTTTTTTCTTCTATATAACATGTAATTCTTGAAAAAAAAATAAACCAAGAAATTGAAAGCTTCTAGAGACAATAAATACTCTTGATTTTGGTGGTGGAGAAGTAATATTTCACCACACAAAGGTACATGAGAAGTCTTTGAATGGAGTCTGCCACTGGAGGAGAGAAGACAGTATTTACCTCACTTAGAGTAAAATTTAATTAATTTTTAAAAGCTAACATGATCCTGTAGGTGACTCTTTGGTTAATAAGTGAAATACGAGGCTTCAAGTCTGGAGATTGGCAGTCAGTTGGTAAAAAAGCAAACTGCCTCTTTATACCCCTTCTACCTCACCAAAAAAGCCAACAACCTCAGCTTTTGTATCAAAACCTCTCCTCTTTTATTACTGAAGACAATATTGAGGTGAATTTTTCTTCAGAAACTTTTACCTGTATGTGAATAAGAATATATTGTATATGAATACTGCTAATCACCAGGTGGTCCCATGCTAAGAGAGCATTTGCTTTAATGAACCTTTGAAAGGGTTCTAAACATGTAATATTAAATCATTAGATTTTAAGGCTTTTAAAAAATGTATGATTAATGAGCTTTATTATATTACTCTTTTCTTAACCTCATTTATTCACAAAGAGGGTCCTGTGTAGACAGTGGAAATGATAAACATTTCTACAGACACAGACATGTCTTAATTTTTAAGGCTGATGTGAAGGTTGGAAGTACAATTGAGCATTGTTTCAGTACTGGTTTTAAAACAGTGTTATGTGAGAAGATAATCTCACCAGAAATGGAATATTAAACCAGTGATTTATGGAATGAAAGATTTGGTACATTACAACCATGTCAAAATAGATTAATTATGTTTAATTCCACTATAGCATTTTTATAGCAGTCTGTCTTTAGTAAAATTCACCGTGTGCTGAGGAAGACACTCTCCTTTGTAGAATGCAACACTTGCCAGAAGTTGTATTTATACTCATTTATACTCATTAATGAATCCTGTTATTGTTGCAACCATGCATTTAAGGGAAGTATTCCAGTCCTTTGGCTTCAAGAAAGCCATAAGAGCAAAACTGTTAAAACCACTAGATTTTGTGAGAAATGGACTTTAGTAACCATAGACAGGTAGGATTATGCTGTTTTGTTCAGAATTCCAAGCTACTGGAAGAGTTACTAAGTAGCCTAATATAACTAGTGGTCCTTTTTGTTAACACTTCTCAAAAACTAAAGCCAGATCTGAAAATACTTGTACCCAAAATTTCATTAATTTTTCTTAATAAAAGTGAATATTTAACAAAAATTGTCTTTTCACTGCTGAAGCACAATTAGGTTTTAGTTTGCAGCGAATTGCTTACATTTTGAAAACCTTTTCCTCTTAGGTGACAGGACGTGACACATTAAAAGAAAGAAGTACAAAACCTGTCAAGATTGCAGAAAGTGATATTGATGTAAGTATCAAACACCACTTCAGCACCTCTTGCACTGATTTGTCTATTTCATTTGTACAGTAACATGATCATTATTGTGCTCCTTGGGGTGAAATACCACAAGTGGATGCTTTTCTCCTTGGTTTTTAAAATCTAACTTTATGTATGTATACGATTTCATTGCCAGGTGAAACTAAGTGTTCTCTGTGAGCAGGACAGAATTCTGCAGGACTTGGAGGACAAAATACGAGCCCTTAAAGAAAATAAAGTAAGTAGATTAAAAAGAACTTAGTAAAATAAAATACAAACTTTTAGTTAATCATAAAATATAAAATACGGAATTATAAGCAGAAAATTGAATTAATAGGTGCAGATTGCAATGTGTGTGTATCTATTTCTATGATAACAAGAATTGGGTTTTATTTTAGGACTGAGTACCATTCTGAGAAAACATGTTTTTGAAAGTGAACATTTTTAATCCATCTGCTTCACTGCCTGTGAGCTATAGCTGTCGATAAATTAAAGTTGTTCAGAAAAAAATGTATTCTAAAATAAAAGTACTTTTCAGGTGAATCCTTCGGAAGAGCTACTGTGCAAAATTAATTCTGTGTTCTTTACTCCTGAATAAATGGATTGGGCCTGTTTCACGTTTTAGACACTATTTTAATCCCTCACAGGACTGTTTCACCCACAGCAGTGAATGAGAACTTGTCCTAAACAAACAGCTCATGCTGGGCTGTGGTAGGGCTGTCACAGTTCTACGTTGCTGAAGGGAATTTTCCTTAAACTGTAAATTACGCTTTTGTACAGAGTGTAAACAGAAGAATTCCCCTCTCAATGCTTTGTGTTTTCAATGGTTTTGGCTGCTTATGGGAAGATTTAATGAAAAATATCAGATAATTTTGAATATAATAGGTGATTAAGGCTCTTGCAGCTTTTATTTACATGTGAGTCTCCAAAACAGGAGGCCAATCCTAACTTCTGTTGGTTTATAGAGAAGACTTGGGGCATGGAAAACACCTTTCATATACCTGCAAGTAGATACATAAATTTCCATGTAAATGTAAACTTACTGCCATCTTCTTTGTTAGGATCAGCTGGAGTCTGTTTTGGAGGTTTTACACAGGCAGATGGATCAGTACAAAGACCAACCACAACATGCAGAAAAAATATCTTACCAGCAGAGACTTTTGCAAGAGGACCTTATACATATTCGGGCTGAAATATCCAAGGTTTCAACGGTATGAGTTTTTGGTTGCTTCGAGAAAACCATTATTAAAATCCCAGTTAGACTAAGACTGTATTGGTCATTGGATAGGGGAGTTAAGACCTGTTCTGAACAGTTTTGGTCCAGACAAAAAAAATAAACAATCTCTCCAGCTTTATTTTTCAGTGCCTATCTCCCACCCCCCAAATTAACAAAACTCGCTAACCTTTTTGATGTCTTTATATGTTAAGTGTGGGCTTAAATTGCAAACCTTTCACCCATTCCTTTGAAAATATAAATGTAATTCCAGGATGTTTTTCCAGGTTAAAAGGAATTGGGAAAATCTGTTGTTATTTCAGTAAAAAATTACTGCTGATATTAAAACTTAATAAAATTCAAATGTAATTTAATGTTGTTTTCACTCTATTATTAGTACCTCTTCATGAATGTGGGTTTAGCTCTCTTTAAGGTTGTTTCTAGAGCTGTATGAACATCTATCCTGTAGTAAGGCCTGATCACTATAATGACAATAATATTTATATATATAAAGTTAGTCTATCTATAGAAGATGTATGATTTTCACAGTCAGCATTTAAAAATATTTGTGGGCATAAACAGCAAGTCACTATAAAAAAGGCTGTGCTGGTGCAGAGATTCTGTTGTGTACCAATTTGGTTTTGTGTCAGGAAGCTGGCCAGTTTTTTAACTAGAGGTTCTTGACTTCATCTTGCAAGCTATGAAGTGTTTGCAGGTGTATAATCAAGTCTAAGCAACAATGTAGACTAAAATGGATTCTTTACTTCTTTTTATAATAGAACAACAGTAGCTTCAAAACATTTTGGTGTTCAGCTAGAGGGCAGAAAAAGTGGTTTTGGAGTTAGCACTGTATTAGAGTATTCCTTCTGTTAACAGGAAATGGAGAATGCCTGGAATGAGTATCTGAAATTAGAAAAGGATGTGAGCCAACTGAAAAAAGCCTTACAGGAGCAGATGAACAGTTCATTGGTATCTCAGGTGAGTCCATTTCCAGACACTGTAAACACTTGGAGGATGTTTTTGTGTGAACTTGAAGTTATCATCTCATAAGAGAAATTTTCTCTGCTGTTGTTGCAGTGCATTCAGCTGTCATGTGGTTTGTTTTGCTGAGTTCAGGCTCTGTAGCAGCATGGCTGTGCGGTGAAAAAACCACTGCATTGTCTTGCAGCACGTGCAATAGTTTCTCATAAGTTGTCTATGCAAATTTGTCATTATTTTATTACGTTTTTATTACACGCTGACATCTTGACATTGATAACGTACTTAATTTATAAGACTGTGCAGGATTTCTTAGTCTCCCATTTATTTGATTTGACATTGTTGGCTTCTTTATCCATTTTTAAGAGCATCAGTCACTGGTTGTTATTGTCGTTACTTGTTCTTTGTCATGTTCTTCTATTTATGGAAGATTTATCTCCGCAGATTGTTTTGTGAAGTGGAATAAGCGTTTAACATCCATCAGTAATTGAAAGCATCTCAGTTTTAAATCAATTATTCAGTTTCAAATCTTAAAAAGAAGCTTTGTTTGAAGCTCAGTTGTTTTCTTTGCTGAAATGGATGTGGAATACCAGGTTATTTCTACATACCTGCTTACAACTGGTGACTTTATTCTCAGGGCAGGGCATACTGGCTGGATTATTTTTCCTTTGTGTGAGCAGAAGAGAACACAAGGAACACAGTTAATGTATACATTTTTCTCAAATCTTAGTCTGCTTTTTCAAATATCCTGGACCAAAAGCACTCACTAGTTAAATTTCTTAGCTTATTTATTTCCAGTAAATATCTGATCAGATATAATTTGAAGCCTGTTTATTTTCACTATAAATGAGTAAATGTTTTGTATGAAAGCAAGAGTTGTAAAACTTTTTTTGATTGCATCAATCTTCAAACTACATTTCCATTTACTTTTCATTTTGAGGGGTGGGGAAGTGATTCAGTTTCTGGAGTCAGAATATTATACAATAGAGCTCAGCTGTAGAATATACTTTTAAGGTAAAATCCCTGGGGAATATTAGAATAAAATGATCCTTGTATGAAACTACTTTGTTTAAAAAAGGCAAATTACAGGTTTAAACAAAACATACAGTTTTAGACTACTTTGAGGTAAAATTTCCAGTTAGGCTTTGAGCATGCTTAAAATACTGAATGTGTGGCATGGGATTCACCAATACATATGGAAGGGAATGTGGTTTGCACAGAAAAAAATGTTAATTCAGTTTGATTATCATCTCATATCACATCAGTGATTAATTATAAATACACACACAGCCATAAGCACATTATCACTTGCATGTGAGTGTACTTTATATATCCATATATGTAAGTTTGCACAGATATGTGTGGCTAAGTTTTAAGAAAAGTTTCTGAATACCTATTTTGGAGATACTAAGGATAACTGATTTTTTTCAGAAAGTGCTCAATATTCTAAAAAGCTATATTCCTTGAAGTCTCACTTGAAGTACCCATAATAGTTAGAATTTTTTTGATCTCTGCCCAAGGGCATGTAGACTCAAGATTGTTTATCTAGCGTTTTCCAATAGCACTAAATTAATACACACTGTATTTTAAAAAATGCAGTCTTCATTGAATATTATTAAAAATTCAGTAAATTTGCAGGCTCAAGTTGCTGTAGGAGACCTCTGATGGTGCTTCTATGTAGCATTAATTAAGAGGTTAAAACCTAAATGTTTCAAGCAGCTTGGTCAGAGTAAATCTTGCTTTTTAGAATGTAGCTTCAATTGTCTTTTGCTTAAGGGTTGGGGAGGATGTGGGCATGCTGAAATTAACTGAGATGGGTTATTTTATCAGTGATAACTTCTTAGTTGGTAAGTGTTTCTCCTCTGGTTTTATGTCATTCTAAATTATGTTTCTGTTTAAAGGAGGTTAGAGAAATGAAATTTTTCTCCAAGTTACCTTTTCATGCTTGCCGAAAAGGTGTATTTATAGCCCTCTGTAAGCAGCAATCTTGGCTTTCATAATTTTAAAATTACTTCATCTGCTTATCGTTCTGCCCTGGTCCACTTTAGATCTAAAATACTCTCTTCACATCAATATTTAAGTAATGGGAAGAAATAATATTAAAAGATCTGGCTTTTCTACATTGCCAATCAAACATTTTCTGAGTGGTTTCAGAAGCAGAATTTTCAGTGCAACACAGTGATTTTTTCACCAGTTCTGAGGCTTGATTATTGTAAATCCATCATTTGGTTCCTTGTAGTATGATTAATCTCAGAAAAATGAAATGAAATGTGCAAATTTATAGTTTGTGTCCTGACAATCTTTCAAGATATGTCCCATCTATCGAGTGAGTTTACTACAGGCAAATAACATTCTCCATCATTTAAATGTTTGTGTTCTTGGCACCCTGTTTGCTGATCTGTAACCTGGCTGAACATATTTCCTGATTTAAGACAGAAAGTGGAAAGCAATTTATATGCCTTCCTTAGCTCTATGAGGTGTAACAGCTTTTACTGAAGTTTTTTTTTCACCCTCAGCTTTATAGGATTAATTAGTAGCTATTTTGCAGCTCGTGGCAAGTGATGAATTTCTGAACTTTGAAACTTGAGTAGTTTGTAAGCAATTCTTAACTTAAGTGTTTCACTGCCTTCACTTTCTTTAATAGTATTGGTTTTACTAAATTTATTCTTGATGCAAATTTTTGAAGTCAGTGTTACCAGGCTCTAATTAATTAGATGGCAGCAGCTATTTAAGATGATTGGAATGACTGAAATGGTGGCTTCAGGAGCCAGGCTGTGAGATGCAGCTCAAGGCTCTGTCTACTCTGTAGACAAAGCTTCTCTCTCTTTCTTTCCTTCTGGAAAGCCTTGGTAAAGCAAACAGGTTGCAGGATGAGACCAAGTCCTGAAACAGCAGCAATATATTGTTTTAACCTGTAATACATCATGGCCAGTAGGCCTACAAACTCAAAAAAAACCAGAAATTAAAATTGTCAGCACTTCTGAGTTTGTTTTTTTGCTTTTTAAATACTGGATATTTCCCCTGAATGTATTAAGATGTTTTGTAAGGCTACTTTAGAAGTCTGAAGTTTGATAGCTGTAGGATTTAGATTTGAACAAAGTTCAAATTAAAAGGTTCTGGAAGTTTATTTTAGGTAGAACATTTAACTATATTTTTGTAGTCTGAACAATATTCTAGAAAAACTACAGACTTGTCTTTTGTCCCCTATCTTCTCTAGGAAGTCTTCCAAGAGTCAGAAAATGCTCTAATAAATTTTATGGACAGAATATGTTTCTTGGTGTTGTGTCTTTTTTAATTTTTATTTTTAAATAATTATTTAACTCATTTCTAAACTCCTAAGTTTTCATGTCAGTTCTGAAATAGTAGTTTTGTTTTTGGTGTCAAAAGAAGAATAATAAATAGTAAATCAATACGAGGTATAATTGATTTTTTTTTTCTTTTATTACAAACAACAGGAGAAAACACAAATACAAAAAGACTTGTGGAGAATTGAAGATGTTACAGCTGGCTTGAGTGCGAATAAAGCAAACTACAAAACCATAGTAGACTCTATAAAGAATCCAGGTAAGAACAACATGATGAAAAAATAAAAAATGTATCAATGCAACTGAATCTTGGGACCTGTGCAAATAATCTGGAAGTTTGTTCTGCTGCAGAAAATCCAGTTAATTCTGCTATTGTATGTGTCAGAAATCTCTAATGATTGAGCACGTTAACTTGGTGTTCTTTGCCTGAGGTGACAGGTTTTTATTTGTTGTTTGTTTTCACATACCGATGGCACTAAAATGTAGCAAGTCATAAAAAAAAGTGAACAACAATAACAATAATGGGCTAAATTCTTCAAGTTGCAGAAGGAGTTTCTGTCACAAAGCAGGCCCTTCCCAGTGTAGTATCTGTTCTGCATCCTGTTCAGGAGCTCTTTTCTGCATTTTTCTCTGGATTTGTTGTTTATTTTTTCCCCTTGGATGCAGCCCAGCTGCCCTTGCTGCAGTTGCCTTTCCTCTCCCTCTTCAGGCAGGTGTTTGGTGAGCAGAGCAACATCAGCTCTGGAAGAGAGGAAGGGAAAGCGTGTGTGGTCTGCATTTCAGTGGCTTTATTGTTTCAAAGACAGGACCTGATGCATTGGGATAGCAAGAGAGTGGTAACGCCTACTGCAAAATTCACTTTGTATTTAAAGTATCTTTGTTCGCCTTTTACATACTGAGATGGTCTAGATCTGTAGGCAACTTAAGGAATTTGTGGCATAGGGCCAAATGCAGCTTATGGACTGATTTCATATGACTCCCAGGCTTTTCCTTCCTTTGCTCCCACTGCACTCTACCAGGAATTTTATGGGATGATATTCAACCATGTGGTTTTACTTTTGGGCTGAAAGAGTTGCTAGACCCTCATCAAGGAATGTTTTTGTCTATTTCTCCCCTAGAGAGAAAAACAGTGCCTTCATTTTCTCAGTCTTCAGTGCCTTCCTTACCAGCTTCCCTTGCTGCTGTGGAGAGCAAACTTTCAGCCCCTCAGAGCCCTCCACGCAGCCCGGTTAAATCCCCTCTGGAGGTCCGGTTGTATCCACAGCCCTATTTCCAGACCAGAACACAGCACCAAGCACAGCAGCTGAAAAAAATTGAGCCACCTCTTCAGTCACCAGTCAAGCTCAAGCCAAAGGTTGTAAGTACTGCTCTTGTGAGATTCACTCCGCAGTGTTTCCGTTTCCCTTCTGTCAGGAGCAGTGCAAGTGTCGTGGCTGGGAAGCGCACATGATGTGGAGGCACTTGGAGTGTTTGTGTTGGAACTGAGCAGTAGCACCTGCAGCACATGTGCATAACCTGGAGCCTTCTGTACAGTGGCCGTAGAATGCTTTGTGGTTGATTTATTGGGTCTTGCTAGGGCTTTAAAGCATCAAGCCTCTGGTGTGGACAGAGGAGTGTGTGCTGAAGCAGTCACAAATAATTCACAGAATACAATGAACTTGCAGCTTATACCAGACTGTTTTCACTCCTTGCTAAATCCCTGTGCTTTCCTGTTCCCAGGAAGATGAAGCACCGCCCAGACCTCCTCTCCCTCAGCTGTACAGCCCTGAGGATCAGCCACCAGCTGTCCCACCCCTCCCAAGAGAAGCCACTGTCATCAGACACACCTCGGTGCGGGGCCTGAAACGTCAGTCAGACGAGAGAAAGAGAGACAGAGAGCTCGGCCAGTATGTAAATGGAGATTACAGGGTGAGCACTCACACACCTGTGCACCTGCACTGCAAAGATATGGGAACCTTGAATAAAATATATTACTGTTGTCTGTAGAATACATGGACCTTTAATAAAGTAATCATGATATAGAATGGCAGAGAGATAATAATGATAGAGAGAGATCTGTGCCATATAATAATGGCAGGGAGAGATGTAGCAATCCAGAAACAAAGCTTTAGGATTTGTTTTAGGATTATTAAGACTTGCTGTCTGTGATTTCGTTTGAGCTGACGAGTGTTTTTCTGTGTAGGTGGAACTGCGTTCATACATGAGTGAACCAGAACTAGCAATGATAGGGGGTGACCTCAGCCACCCTTCCAGTGCTTTAATAAGCCCTGACAGTGGATACCAGACATTACCTACCCGTGGTAAGCCAGGAATTTACGGAGTTGATCTTTAGCAGTACTGTCTGTATAGGAGCTTTTCTCTTGTAGGATTTCCTGGAGATGATCTCTATCACCAGATCACTGTTTTTAGATTAACTGTTCAGTGGAAGTTTAGAGATTTTGTGCATTTTAATGGTGCTGTTACAGGCAACCAGCTTTTGGCAAGGCAACTTATATATATAAGGCTTAAAAAAACCCACAGCAAAACATGGAATTGGCTATTAGAATGTCTCTTTTATTCAGAGTTATTTTTCCTCATGGTTTCTGTGCTATCTTTTGCAAACTCAAAGTATTTTTAAAACACTTATATTGCCATTAAAATGTAACTGGTAAAGTATTTGAATATAATGCCCTAAGCATTACATCTGACTTGACACTCCATCCCCACAGTGCTGTGGTCCTTTAAGTGTTTCACAAATGAGGATAGAGATAGTATTTGGGCCAAAAGCAAATAATTTCTTAGCTATTCTCTTCTTATTTCTTTCATTTCTAACTGTGAATGTTAAGGTTTTATTTTCCTAATAGATGTGCTTATTTATGCAGTTTATTTACTCTTGTGCAGCTGAGTTTTACCCATCCCTTATTTAATATAAGCTTCTAAATTATTATAGATTTTCTGAATTTCTATCAGTAGTGACCTGAAATGAATTATGTTTGGCTGAAATAAAATTTCATGCCTCTCATGATCTTCTGGATTGCAAAATGTGAGCTCAAATAGTAACCAGAATGCCACAGAAACAGTGTAATAATACTAAAAAAAGCTGACACTTGTCTTATTTTGTCTGTCATTGGATTTTAAGGCATTCTCTTTTTCCTTATAAAGGTTTGTCTGGATCAACTTCCAGATTGCACCAGTCATCCACCATTTCATCATTTGCAACACTTCGAAGGGATAGGTCCAAGGTAAGTTTTAAATAAACTTCTGAACTGCTTGAAATAGTTAAGCCTAGTAGCCTGGGAGAGGACCAAGAGCTGTGACTTAAAGAAGTCTCCAATTTTTCACTTTCTTGAATGAGCTGGAAAACAGACAAACAACTTACTGCATTTCAAATAGATTTAGAAAACAAGGTTTAGAACCAAAAGTCAGCACTACTAATAGGAAATACAGAGTTGAAATATGCAAAGAAATGCAAAGTTAATAGAATAAAATTTAATAATGAGGTAGGAGAAGGAGTTCATTTTTTTTGTATACTTCTTATAAAGTATTAATTACAACATGTGTTTTGTGTGCCTTGTGACTTCTCCAGGAGAGACCAAAGAGTGCCTTGGAACGTTTATACTCTGGAGACCACCAAAGAGGCAAGATGAGTGCAGAGGAGCAGCTAGAGAGAATGAAGAGACATCAGAAGGCATTAGTGCGGGAACGCAAGAGAACTCTTAGCCAAGGAGAAAGGCAGCCTGTTTCATCTCGGTCTTTCATCAGGCCCGTGTCTGCAGACGTAGGCTCAGTATGTTAGATATGCCTTAAAAGGACTAAACTAAAAATATCTTTGGATTTATTCTTTTTTTTTTTTTTTCCCTGGCAAGCACTTTCACTTGAGCGTGTGTGATGCTTCTAGTCTAATTAAATTAGTGGTCCGTGGTATCAAATGAGTTCAGAGAGTGTGAGGAGCAGGTGATGTTTTTTACTCATAGTTAAGGTAAATGTAGCAGGTTCAGCAGGTAAGTTGGTCAGAGGTTAGTGATGAGTGGAGATGCCAGTATACTGGGGTGATTTTGGAGCCATGACTTTTTTCCCTTGGAATTGTATTTAGGAAGTGTCAGAAGCTTGTACAGTTTTAAAAACGCTTCATAATGGAATGGGCCTTTTAGAATGTTCTTTCTCACCATGGGTATTTTTCCTTTTAATTCATGAATTAGCCTGCAAGATAAGTCAGTGGTAATATCAGACCAAGGTGGTGTTTATTTGTTCTTTTTAAAAAAGATGATAAATGGATAATCAGTTTTAAGTCTAATCATGCTGATTAGGAATTTATGTGAGAGCTAATGTATTTTAATTGATACAAATTCTTCTTTAAAGCTCAAAGTGTAGAATATTCTAATAAGGCTAAAGTTTAAGCTGCTGAAGAAAAGTATTTTTGTTGCTTTCTGAGAGTATATGCTGTGCAGATGATAAGTTTATAATGATACATTTTGGATACTAACCAAAGCAATTCTAATTGGTGAAGTTACCCAGTTGCTCACTTGGTGCTAAACCAGGATTGTACTGTAATTGCACTTATGCTGTGGTCTTTTAATTTATTTTTTATTTGGTCCACTAGAGCTTTAGAATGATCACATCGTTTTACCTAATTCATTGCACAAGATCTCTTGCTTTTGAATTTGTCACTCATCATACCTAATGCCTCCTTTTTTTTTAATTTTTGTTTGCTTGTTTTTAATTTGCAGAATTTTGTAGTTACTTTTAAATTTCTAACTGGACTACTCAATTTTTACCAGGCTTAATTGCATTTAGTACATGTGTGTCAATTGCTGGCATTAAAAAAACCTTATAATAT
The DNA here is from genome assembly GCA_034509425.1 of Eopsaltria australis. Taxonomy (NCBI): domain Eukaryota; kingdom Metazoa; phylum Chordata; class Aves; order Passeriformes; family Petroicidae; genus Eopsaltria; species Eopsaltria australis. The sequence goes on from JAVTVJ010000241.1 coordinate 1,619,121, forward strand.
TCAGCTTTTCATTCCCACTGTTCTCTAGCACTAATTTGCAGCCAGTTATTTGTATTTACTTTCCCAGTAAATACGAGTGCACTGCTTGGAGACATTCATCTGTTTTGTCTTCTGTTTTGCAATCACAAATTTTTTAAAGACAGTGCATAATGTTTGAGAATTGTAGTACTACAGTACCACTGTTGCTTTCATACTTTAATTGGAAAAAATAAATCTGAGTTTCTTATGTTTTGGCTCACGTAACATATTCAGTTGAATTGAAATGTTTTCATAACACTCGTTATTAACATTTGTGGCAAACACTTTATTTATAAATTTGGGTGCCATCTTGGTCTTTTTCTTGCTGTAAAGAATTAAAATAGAGTTTTTCAGCCCTAGTAATGTTTTGTAAAGGTCATCTCTTGTACCTATAGGGCTTTGATATGCAAAAGCATGTTTGATAGCACAATTACTTACAGCATTACAATTATTTAGCAGCCAAAATGGCAAACAGTTAAATGTATAATTGAAGTGCTGCTCAGTGTGTAACATTTGCTTTAAACATACATTGTATGTGTAATTCTAATTTTTAATTGGTCAGCTCTCAAGTGTAGTATGACATTTTCAGTATTGATCACAGTACATGAGTTCATTTGTTATATACAATGCCTTTTTAATGTAAAAGTTGCAACATCAAAGCCAATAAAAGTACTGCTTCGTAAGAATGGTTTGATGTTTTTCTTACTTGAAAATGATACTGTGTATTTAAAATATACTATATCAATCAGGCCTGGTTTGAATGTGAGTAGAAGAATGAGTTTGAAGTACTCATGAGAAAATGTTCTTTTCTCTTTTGAATTCCGTAACATATTAATTTTTGAGATATAATTGCCTTTTACCTAGTTAACTTTTTAATATACATGGAAGATACTTATCTTCTGAATGAATACTGAGAGCTTGTGCATGAATAGGTTTCAATTAGATTTATTAATGCAAGTGGCATCATGAAGTCTAAGGACTTCACATGGAGTTCAAACTTCATCCAAAACAAGCCAAAGATTTGTACCAGCAACACTGGAGATATTTTTAAGAAACATAAAAGTGGCATATCCTCCTGCTGATTCCCTCAAAACCTTGAGGAGATAATTCTGTTGTAGTTGTTTTTGTCTCTTCTTTTTCCTATGCTTTTGATATCATGTATGGTAAAGTTGCTCAGATCTACTGGATGGAATGATGCTACAACTGAACTTAATTTTTTTGAACAAAAAGGTATTGGTAGTGTCCTTAAGTGTGAGTTTATACATAACTGTATTGTGTGTAGTTTTGAAAGGACTACAGTGCAGTGATTTTGGGTATCCTAAATTATGCAGCTTAGTTCAAATTTGCTAAATTTAAATTTCAATAAATATTTAATAGTTCTGATTTATTTCACTAAATATTTACTTTTTAAGGACCGTGTGGAAAACTATTACAGGCAGCTAGGCTCTGCTTTTAGTAAAATCTCAAGAGCTTAAAAGTCAATTATTTTTTAATTCAAGACAAGTTAACGCTAATACGCAAAATATTATCAACTTTAAACAGTAGGCATTGTTCTGAAAAAATACGTAAAATTTTCAGTTTCTACTCTGTCAGTCTCTGGGCTCACTGGTGGTGATACCTGTGCTTCCAAAGAAGTGTGTAGCTGGTTCCATGTTAATCAGCAAATGTAAAATTTGGATTATTAAAATTTCTTAGAATCTAATGCTGCTGAACATGTAAAACTAAACAATACTTAGAATTCCTCACAGCACAGCTAGACATCAAAACTCCCACCCATATGTACCAAGAAATGCAGTTTTATTCTCTTTCTCTTGCCAGTTTAGGGTTTGTCCCCACTGATTCTTTCAGCAGTGTAGGGTTTGCAGCGGAAGTAATGTACATTGCTGTATGGTGAGTTTGGCAGTGTGGTTGAATGCTGTTAATTGTTTTGTATCTATTACCAGTGGAAACGAGAGCAAGAATTTGATTTGCAGTTACTTGAGAGGGCAATTCGTGGAGAAGACAAGGATGAAAATGAATGGTTAAAAGTTCCGCCAGTAGCAGTGACAGAGACAGACCTGGAGCCTCAAGACTATGATTTAGATATCAGCAGAGAGGTAACACTCACAATCTTTTGCTTCCTATTCTCTGCCCAAAAATATTAACCTTTCTGAGTTTTAGGGAGTGATTTCACATCTTTTCTTTCAAAAGTTAGTTGGAATTTTGAGCTAAAAGAAGTCTTTTGGGTAGTGAAAATTTATCACTTGGCACCTTTGCAAGGTTTGTGTTCATATTGTGTTTTAGAGGAGAGAAGAAATTGAAAAGTTGTTTCTACTTTCTGAAATATGTATCTCAGACTTTATAAAAGAAAAAGTGATTAAGTTAGGAATAGTTCCATGAATTGGGAAAAAATGAGAAGATAACACAAGTATTTAAAAATGAGAAACAGGAAGGAAGGAAAAGTTAGTTCCCCAAAGCTACCTTATTACTCTTCATGTTGACTGACAAAAGATGATGGAGAAGAGGAAGCTCTGCTTTATTTGGGCTTGAACAGAAAACATTTCTGTCAGCTTTTGGACTGACCTGGTCGGTGTTCTGGGCACGAGGTCTTTCCCCAGCTCCAGCAGCCGACGAAATGTCAGTTTGAAATGTGATTGAGCCATCTGCTGGGAAGGAGAGAACACAGCAAGTGGAAAGGCTTCAGGGGTACCTAGTGCTGTGTTAAATGCCATGGGAGATGGCAAACAAGTAAAGCTATTAATTATAATTAGGCTAGTAGGCACCTGTACTCTTCTGAAAGCTGTTGGCAGAGTATCATTTTACAGAGAGATGTATTTGTAAATGGTTTACTCTGTGAGTCATCTGTTGAACTCTATGATTGAATGCATCTTTCAGTTAATCTTCGTATAATTTTTACAGAAAATACAGTGCTTTTGTAAACTTCAGAAACCAAAAATAACTTCTGTTCTACTGCCTTTCCTTGTTGCACTCTGCTATTAATTTTTCTTTCCCAGAAGGCCTCCAGGGCTATGGGAATCACTGTGTGCTTCCTTTAAGCCTTGGATAGGAGACATTTTGCTCACAGGCATTTCTGTCCTCCTTCAGAGTAACTGAAATAGGTCTGAAGCTCTTGACTGTAAAGCTTCTTTCTCAGTTTACCCAGGTTAGAATCATAGAATGGTTTGTGTTGGTAGAGACCTGAAAGATCATCTAATTCCAACCCCCTGCCATGGGCAGGGACACCTTCCACTGAACCAGAGCTCCATCCAGCCTGGCCATGTTGTCCTTTTCCATGTCATGTGGCCATCCTCCTCACCTGGCAGGCACTTCTGTGTCTGAGGTACCTCTGTGCCTCAGAAGGGAACATCCTCAGTTGTATCTTTAAGAAAATCCATCTGCTGTTGAGATGATTCATGAGTTTGTTATTCTGAAAGTGACTGGATGAGCTAATCCAGGTTGGTTATAGTATGGAGATAGAGGTATACATTAAAAAATTATATTTATATCTATATCTAGACCTCCAGAGAGGAGCTGGATTCAAAAGTAGGGAAGTGTAGTGGAAAAATTAGGATTTTTCTGGAAGCATTGACTTTGGGTTTCCTGAGAAGGAAGTATAAAAACTGGAGGCTGTGATTTTAATATGGTTGTGTGTGCCAGTGTGTGTTCCTGGCATGAGATTGCCTGTGACTTACTCAGCCTAAGCACCGGGGGTTAGGTCAGGCCACTTTACATAATCCACTGAATTAGTGTCAACCAAGGTCAGTGGTGAAAAAATTTAGGATTATTTTCATTGAAAACTTTAAGTTTTGAAAACTCATTGCCTCGTGAATGTTTCAACAAAATTCCTATACGGAGAAAAAAAATAGTTTTCTTTTTTAAATTTCCATTTATTCACACATCCTCTATTTTTGCTTTTGAAAGCAGTCTGTTCTGTATGATAAGAACTGATTTTCAAAGTTTGTGAACTGTATTTTCATTTGGTGGAATGAAAATTTCCCACAAAGTAATTTATCCTAGCAAAAAATTGTTTCTATCTTTCATGCAATCATATTAAAATTTTCAGTCTACAGAATTAGTTTATGCAGTGTGCTGTTAAAATTGCACAGTGCAATGTATTTCTGTTTCACTTTTTTTTCCCTCTGCTGCTCACTGAAGATTATCCAGTCTCAAAAGAATGACACCCTAGGTTAAACCTTTAGGTGATATTTCCTTTCAGATGTAGGGAGTTCTGGCTGGCATGACACAAATATCATGACATTAATATCTCAGGTTGTCCAGTCAGTCTCTTAGTGGTCGCTTCTTTCTACTGTAAGAGCTTTAGGCAGTGTCCTGCTTTGGGCTCTAAGCCTGAGCTGAAGAAGGGTTTTCTGTTGATTCTGATTTCTTCTGTAATCCCCTTTAATATTTGCTCAGTCTATCTTGTGAAGTAAAAAGAATCAGAGGGAAAAGACACTGTTGAAAGGGCATCAACTAGATATCCAGAAGGAGTGTTTAGCATCAGGTACATGTACTGACTGTGAAAATCCATGCTTTATTCTTTTCACTGAGTTCTCCCATTGAGGAGGATTTATCTCAATTTCTTATAAGTCTTTGTTATTGAAAACTCGACGCTTGCTTTCTTTCTACAGTTGTCAAAACCTGAGAAGGTTGTAATTCCAGAGCGTTACGTTGAACTGGAGCCAGAGGAGCCTCTTTCTACAGAAGAACTGGCAGCAAGGCAGCGTAAAGCAGAAAAGATAAAGAATATTCTTACTAAATCAAGGTTAGGTTTTAGGTTTTTTTCCAAATCTTACACAGGGGCTCATGTTCAACATTGAGAAGTAACATCATGCAACAATCTGAATTTCTGTTACCTGAATGTAACTTGTAGCTTTGAGAAAATGCACTCAGAATTCATGTAGTATACTTTTTAAAATAGTATGCTTTTTAAAACAGGGTAGAAGAAATAATGATGAATTTTGTGTGTGTCCATTTTCTTGTTCAGAGAATCCTAAAATAGTAGTGAGTCCTTACCAAGCATCTTGCAGATGAGAGAGAGGAGGAAGGAAAGGCACAAATCTGGCCAAAAGCAGAAAAAAAGGCAGCATGAGAGCAAGTTTCTGTTGTCTCCAGAGAGCTGGAGTTGTGAAACAACACTTTTGGCTACTTACGGCTAACACAGAGTCAGCTGAAACATTCCATTTCCAGGATTTGATATGTCAAGTACCTGTTCTCTCTTTGGAACGGCTACAGCCTGAGGACCACCAGGTTATTTCCTTTTCCTCTGAGCCACTAGCAAGGAATTTTACTAACAACGTCAAATATATAGCACTTTCGTGGTGCTTTCATTTAAACAGCATATTTCCAACAAAGGGCTTTCAGATGTTCTTAAGGTTATGCAGAAATTGTGACTGAATGTGTGGTGGCTGTGTCATTTATCCTTGTGTGCTGTAGGCATTTGCATACAACATCAACCCTATTTCAAAGAACGGCAATAAGACACCGAGCTTGATAGATGACATCTGAAAACTGCTGTCTGAATCCAAGCCTGTTCTTATCTGCATGGTGGATTCTTTATGTTTGCAAATGTTAATGTTGTTTTCGCTTTCCCCCCAGTATGCACAATCTGCAGCCTACTGTTGCCCAGGACAAACACAACTCGATTGATTTAGATTCACAGCTGCAGGAGCAGGAGCGCATCATTACCATTTCATACGCTCTGGCTTCTGAAGCCTCTCAGAGGAGCAAGGAGGTAGCAGGTAATGCTTAGTTATTTACAAAATAACAGCTATTCCTTACCAGCTTCTCAAGTTGTGTGGGGTTGTTGCTGAACTCTTGGCATAAGAGAAAGTTTTAGTCATTCGTATTCAAAATAGTGAAAAGTGTGTGTAGGTAAAAAATGGAGAGCAGCTAATGATTTATGTGGACAGGATAAAGGGGGCAAAATAGTCTGATCAATAAGTTCAGAACTTGGAAACTTGCTCTAACTTAGAGAGCTAAAAAAATAGATAACTCCATTCTCTATATTAAATCAGATATTTCTATATTCATTTTTTAAAAGTAAATTGATGTGTGACTTCCAAAAAAATCAAGGAAAAAGGATTTAAAATATTTTTTTAAGAGAAATATTCCCTGGTCCACTGATTGAGATTAGGCTACTATCGTTTGCAGCTTGAGCTGTGTGACAAGAGGCTGAAAAAGACCTTGTAGAATGGAGATTGACACGTTTCTGTCTGGTGACCAGGATGAGAGGTCAGAGCAAGACAGCTGTGCATGAATTCTGCTTGATGCCTGGAAATTAATAGATCCTTTGCAGTATATTGCTAAAAGTGATAATTTCACTCTTGATTGCTTTATAGTTGCAATAAGTAAGAAATGTCAAGAGATTTGTATCACACAGTAATCCATGCAGCAGTGATTCTCCCAAGTGTCTGACTGGCCATTTATAACTGGCACCATTCACTGTTCCAGTGGAGAATGGAAATAATGGAAACTTCAACTATGATGGAGAAAAAATACGCACATTTCTCATCCGAAGTTGTCAGTTTAAACTTATGGCTCTTGCCACAGCAGCCCTTAAGCCCTTCCCATTAAAGACAGATTATTCCAATATCGGGATGCGTAACGTACATCTGCAGTAACAGTGTTGATTGAATGTGGCTACACTCAGGGATGCAGTGCCAGCTAAACCTGAGGAGAATGACATTTTGGGGGGATGGAATACATTTCCAAGACAGGAATCTTGAGACTTCAGAGAGTTTCTGTGGGTAATTTAACTGACTGGCAGGTGCCGCGGTCGCCGGTGTTTGGGCTGGACAGCTAGCCCCAGGGTGTTTGGCTAGCAACCCGTCGGCGGCTGCAGCCAGCGTCCCTGACCGCCGGAGCGCCGGTTCGCTGCCGTGGGAATCGGTGCGTTCCCAGCCGCAGGTAGCTCTTAGAGAGCAAGCTATCTCTATAGAGATCGGAGGAATAGGGAGGGATCTTCTGGCTAGAGTAATAGAGACGCAGAGGTGTGGGGTCCACCTGCGCTCTGGGCATCTAGGATCAGAAGACCCCGAACAGCTCAGAGCACAGACTTTTATTGTGAGGGCATTATCCAACCATCAAACACCAGGAGGGAGGACCAGGGGACCAGGACTAACCAGGAAGGAGAGAGGGGATGACAGACAACCGGGGGATTCAATCAACTACCGAATGAAACAGAACTTTCTAGAACACAAGAATGATTGGCGGGAGAGTGGCAGGTGCTTAAACTAATGGGGGAAAAGGGAACCACCCCTGAGAAACTCAGCCCACTTGGGGGGCAAAACCACCTTTGTCTCCTCCCCAGGGGAGACTTTAAACTTGGGCACCTTTATTCCACAGCTTCTCAGGGGGGACCGAGCTCTTCGGGGCCTCAAGCACCGCCACAGGCAGGGATCAAATGATTTGCTGAGGAGGCATTATAAAGCTAAACTAAACAAACAGAAAAACAGAATTGTAAAATCATGGGAGCATTTTAGTAATAACCTTGTGGACCTTCAGGCCATCAGTGCATCAACAGGGCTTTTCCACAGGCAGTCTGGTCCCAGTTCTAGTGATCAGAACCTTGTAACAGGTGCTCCAATCCTTTGGTTATGCAATGGGAATTTTTTTCATGAGGTATGAGCCAGTGGAGCATTTTGCCACTTGAGTTCCAGCTTCTGCTGGGAAAAGGTCACACATCTGGGCTAAGATCAGCCCACATGAACACAGCTGGTACTTGAAATTATTCCTCTGTCAGTACAAGAGAGCAGAGTGCCTGCACTGCTCAAAGGTCTTCATGGGGCCACTTAAGTTACTTCTGGGTGTGCCTGAACTTGTAGCAACCATACAGTATTGAAATAGGATTGATATTTTTAAAATGCTGCGTAGTGAGTGTAGCATGCATTTCTTTACTATAGGTTTTTTAATATATTTTAATTCTTTATCTTTAATTATCTCAAAAGTGTGACCCATCACATTTTAGGTATGTGGGACCACAGAAATCTTCTTAATTCTTTAGTTTTCCTCAAAGAGGGAATTAAAGTGTGTATTGGGACTGAAATGTTGAAATGCTGCTTCAGAAAATTTGTAGTCAGTTGCAAGATAAGTTTTAGTTTAATTTTCTTTGTGAAGCATAGCAGCTGCCTCTTTTGTCTTTCAGACTCTCAAAGAAACTCGAACACAGTAGCCAAAGGTTTTTAAGGAATCCCAAACTTTGATGTTTGTGCACAGCTTTTGTTATCACAGTTGTACCTCAAAAACTCTCTTCTTGAAACATGTCTTGCTTTGATTTGAATTATTTCTTACTCTTTTAAAAGCAAAGACTTCTTATGTTATTCTAAATAAATAAAAAAAAAAAAGCCAGAGTGGTTTGATTTTAACAGAAAATCTACAAACTAAAAAAGAGTTCAGGTTTTTTAGTTATGGTCTATTTTCTGATGATCTAAGATGATTAGAAAGAAAAGCATTTGACACTTTGCTCAGCTGATTGTACATTCTCATGTAGTTTCATATTACAGATTCCTTCACATTCTTATTTTTGTAGTTTGATTTTTGAAGTATGGGCTATCATTTGCTCCTTGATGATGAAGCAGACAATATCTGAAAATCCCAAACTAATTATCTTGATTGTTTTACAAAGATTTGTTTATGAAAAGGACTGTGAAGCTTAACTTTGTCCATTTTTCAGGGGGAAGCAGTCATGTTAGGATGCTATGCTAATATAAATCTTTTAAGATAATTGTACGTTTATCTAATCTTAGCATTTTAGAGTTTTTGCTCTTGTTCCTAATAAGAAATCAACCTTTTGAGTGGAAATCATGCCAAGAATCTGGAAGATTAAAGTCAAATACAAGAGTATTAAGAAGTCGTTTCCTATGTTGTGTGCTTTAGCCCTCCAAAAAATAAAAGCAGAATTTTAGATTGAGTTCCAATTTCTTCAGTGTTATGATTATTGTCTTCTAATACTATACCATTACTCTGGTTTATAAACAAGGATAGTTTTAATCATTATATTCTTTAGCCTGTATTTTCAAGCTGATATATGAAAATGTATTTACTGTATCATGCACTGCATTAAGCAAAACATTCTATGCATATGTAATTTTTTAAACATTATTTTTCTATATATTATTTTAGTTTCTGATCAGTGGCATGTAACAAAGGAAATGTTGAAAATCTGTATAGCCTCAAGGAAGTTTTGAAATCAAATTTGCAAATCTAGGCACTGGTCCATAGCTTCAAAAGCTTTAAAAGCAGGGCTGATGAGAGTATGTGAGTGTTGTGTGCCTTCATAATGTTCCAGTGAAAACTCACCTTAAGAAAGGTTGTCCATATTCTCATCCAAATAGGAATCTTTATTTGTTTAATTTATGCAAGGAGTAGAAAAAAGCAGCAGGTAGAAATGTTGTTTACCTTGTGTTCCATGTGACTAAAATAGTGTAGCACCTCATTTGTTGCTAATCAGGTGGTAGAAAATTAAGGTCACTCCGTTTATGATGTGAATATTTGATTGTGCAGCCTAATTCCTCTGTGTGATCCCTTCTAGCTCAGCAGCTGACCTATCCGCCCAAAGCACCCTCACCTTCTGTACCACAGCCACCTCACTCCCCCCTAAGCAATGGATTTCACTACACATTTGTTTAAACACCTTCCAAGTAAGAACTAACTGCTCTCGGCATGTCTGATTTGCCATTGTGCCTGTGCTGTGGCTTGCTAAATTTTAACTCCTTTGCTAAACCAAAATTACATCCAAATGAAAGCATGCAGCTACTTTTCCAGAAACCTTTCATTCTTGTAAATATTGCTTCTAATGAGCTAACACGTGGGCTGATGAAGTCTTCAGATAAGTGCTGTCGCTCTGCAGGTGAGGTGCTTCCTCAGTCCTACTGTGGTGAAGGGAGGAGACATCGGTGCTCTGGGTAACAGGGGGCCAGGTTTTCAGCAGCCTTCTGTACTCTGGTGGCTGCTCAGGGCATACAAAGAGGGAATCCAAAGTGCACCCTTGTACAAGCAGGGGCTTCCTTTGTGCGCTGGTGTCCTACATATGAGCTGGCATCAGAGTCTTAGCTGAGGTGAGCTGAAAATTTGGCCCTTTGTAACTAATTCGGCAATGTTGTGTTTGACTTTGATTGTGCCTTTCATTGGATCATGTTAACAGAAGATTGGTTTTGTCTCTGGTTAGGTTATTTTGCCACTTCAAGTATTAAAATTGGGATAATTTTGTTGTCCTTACAAAGAAACGTGTATTTGTATCTCTTCTTGGTAGGATTTGCAGAGTTTTCCCTGTTTGAAATAGAAAAAGGTGCAAATATTGTATGTAGCTGCTAAGTGCCCCTGGTTAAGACACTTGCTATGCATCCATATTTTCCTTTGGCATTATTCTCACCTTTCTGATTTCCTTTGGCTTAATTTTTTTGCCTGAAATTGGACAAGAAGATAAAACAGAGATGAAGCAGTGAAGAGGGTTGCTTGAGTAACTCAAATAATTGTACAGTGCCAGAGACTCGAGCAGGGGGCTGGGGCTGACCTTCAGTGGTCCCTTCCTACCCCAACCATTCTGTGACTCCAGACTGACTTAAAAACATGTCTAGCACATGTCTATACAAATCCATACAAATAGCTCTACAGTTACAGATAAATATTTATATAAACTTACATTTTCTTCAGAAAAAGAAAGTGGTTGTGAAAACCAGCACCATGCAGGGGGCACAGGAGCTTGAGCATCAGTGGCATCGTGAGATAATCATTCACTTAATGTGTCTGTATGAATTGTTCCTTCTGTCAAACTGCAAAAGGCTTAAAAAAAAAAAAGTTCCCAGCAGTTGCTTACTGCTTGGCTTCAGTTGATTCCCTTCAATATTTAACCATGTTTTATTTTCCTTCACACCAGCCAAAGCAGTAAGTGAACACTGACATGAGACTCGAGGCATATCCCACTTTGTGACACTGCACAGAAGACAGAGGAGATTCTTTCCCAGGTTTCTGTGGAGATACTCCTTGGCTGGTGACACCTTCTTCTGGAAAGACATTCAGAGAACAATGGGGGGATTTTCTATGAAAATGAAGAGAACTGCAAATCATTTTTTATTTACTTCAGTTTAGTTCACACTTTTTATACGAATAAATGGCACTTTTAATAAACTCTGTAAAATACTGACAATGTATTTTTAGAATTATGTATTTTAGATTTTTTTTTTTTTAATCAAGGGCTGAATTAATTTTAAAAGACACTTCTTGCATAGATACAAAAAGAGGCTGTTACTTCCCCCTCAGGCTCAGATGCACATTGTAAAGTTTTGTGAAAAAAAACCCAGAAATTTGAACAAACCTAGAAGCACATTCATAGGGTATGGATAGAGCTAACACAGGTGACAGGTTTGGTGAAAGGGTGTTTTGAATTGAGTATTTTTGTAGAGTTAATCACCGACCCTTTTGCCCATTAAATAATCCATTGCAAGAACTTTTAGCTTGAATTTCTAAATTTTAGTAACCACTGTACAGCTGAAATTTCCCAAGAAAGCCATAACAAAAGCCAGTTTTAACTCCCATTTCCTTTTTTTGATCCCAGATGTTTAACTTGCTAGTATCAATCCACAGCTTGTTAGGTTGCCCTTGACAGTAGTGCTGCCCCCTCTATAACAAACAGCTAACAAGTTTTATTTTTTTTTTTGAAAGTTGAGATGTGAAAGAAGATGATTTTTAATTAAAATATGTGAGGTAAGCAATAAAAAAATATAATGTGTCATTTGGCTAGTAAATACATATTTTTCTTCTGTTTTTTTTTTTCAATAGACATTACAATATGATGTATTGACTAGTATTTATCCTGGAAAGAGCAAAACTAATGGAATGTGGCACCTGCTGATTTTGTATGTGTGTTCACCTGGTGCTTATCTTTGCCAAACTTTGAAATTCTGTGCTGTACTTATGCATAGGGCAAAGGGTGAGGTGGCTAAAATAAGGAGAGAATAAGATCAAGTGAATTTCTGCAACTATACTTGAAAAAACCTTGTGTATGCATCGAATGCAAGACATGCAAAAATTTCCCAATGTTATGTAATTAGTAGCTGAGTTCAGCTCTGGATGAGAAATAACTGAGAAGTACTTCTGCAGTATTTTGTGAAACCACTAACTTGTTTATTCCCTGTATTCAAGTAGTAGCTAAAAACCCCTTGGAGTTGACCTTTGTGTTTCAGACTTTAAGACAAATCATATTATATTAACACTGTACTCAGAAATATTCTTAAAAGTATATATTTAGCTAATGCAATCTATTTTACCTCAGTACTGCCAGTATCAACTTCAAAACCTTTTGCCAAAATAATGATTTATTTTTGCCTTTATAAAAAAGTTTTGAAAGCATAAATGAATATTTTGCAAGAAAACATTAATTTAAATAAAATGTAACAGTTTGGAAAATGGTATATGTACAGATTAAAATATTAACATAACTGCCTTCTATCGCCTCTGTCTTTCCTGCTCTCTTATCAGTGTCTGGGTAGTTGGAAATCCAGAGTCATTTGTGTTTTTATCACATTTTGCTCTTCTTTGGTTCAAATCCCATTGAAGTTCCCAAGTTTTGCACTTATTTTGTGGGGTTTGAATCAAGCTCTCTACACCAATTCTACATTTTAATTATTAGTAGTAGTAGTAGTATTGGGGTTTTTGTTATGTTTTGGTTTGTTTTGTTTTTAGAAATGTTTTCTAAGCATTTGATGAAGTCTCTCTTTATTCTTGAATAGCAGAAGTGGGATGTTGGCCGAGGAGAAGGTGGTGGGCACTGGCAAAGCTGCAGCTCACTGGCAGTGTTTGACTTTCCAGCAGATCCCTCAAAAACCACCAGCTTGATGGAGAGTGCTGGAAATGTTGAATTCTTCTGAAAAACAATTAGAAGTGTTTCTGTGGCTTAGTGTTGACCACATGAACTCGAGGGTGAATGTTTGAGGCTGTGAGTCCTTGGCGTTTGAATGTGAGCGGCAGAAATTTGGAGCTGAGCTGCTTAGGATGTGTTTGTCCTGTTTTTGTGGGGCACAATGAAGCTATGAAAGGAAAGGAGCACAGGCAGTGCTTCTCTGTAGGTTGGGGAGATGTTCATTCTCTTTCCTTCCATCACACACACAAAACCTGCTCATGCAAGTTTGCATGGAAGAGAAGGATTTTGCCCTAAACATTTACATCATCACCATTTTCAACAAAACTAATCTTGATCTAAAGATTTTGGTCATATCTGTAGTTAATCCCATATTTGGGAAAAAATTATAAGATAATTTTTCTTCCAAAACTTTTTATTGAATATGTGAAATGCTCTTCTTAGTGACCATCTTTTGTAAGGATGGGTGTAGTTTTTAACTAGTAATGGCTAATTTTCCTATGCATGTAGTGTTTGGTGTGCGTCAATTTCCTTTTTCAATTCTGTTTCTTTTAGTCAAAATGCTCTTTTCTAGGCTACTTTCTAATATTAAAACTAGAAAAAATTATGTTTAATTGCAGATAGATATAATTTTGGTCAGAAAGTGGCCTTTTTTTTCCCCCTCTGCCTGTTAAACAATGGTGTGTTTGGAACTAATTAAACTCACTCATTAGAAAGCAGTGTCAGTTCTTTTGATTGTGCTGTTTTTTAATTAGTATTTTGTAATGTTATACCAAGGAAAAGTTTTGCAGGCTGACTTCTCTTCCCATATACAGCTGTTTCCACTTTCTTCAGCCGAAGTTAGTAAACTTTTACTGCCCAGTTGCATTTGTAAATGTACAGCCTGATGCTTGGAAGTAGCGTCTCTTTCACCTTTTTGGACTTGCACAGCAGTCCCACCCTTGTTTCTCACTATTATTTTGAGTTTGTGTGCATTGCTGGGCTGCAAGGAATCCTGCTGAACTATAGCACTATTTTTTGTCTTTGTACATCTGTATTAAGGTGTTTGCTTTAAAGGACTGGACAGGTGAGCAATACTTAGAGACATCCAGGCTGTTTTGGAACACCTGGGAAGAAAAAACCACCACCACCAAAAAGCCCCCCACAGACATAAAAGCCCCCACCAGAAGTAGATAGAAAGGTTTTTCAGGAAACTACTGAGACATTCTCTTTTGGAAAGTATCTTATGTGTAGAAGGAAAAGCTACTGAAGGATAAAAACAAGGATAAACTTAGGTGCTGCTATTTCAAAAAGCTCTTAAAGCCTATCAGGGTGGTCTTGGGTACCCCACAGCCTTTGGAGGGGAGGGGTTGGTGTTTTGAGAAGGCAGAGCACTCCTGACCCATTCTGGTACTATTCACCGTTATTTTCCCCCTGCACCATTTGCTCCTCTGACTTCCAGCTCTTCAAATATATCTGTATGTATTTTATATTTTGTTCCCCTCTATGAAACCACCTATTTCCCAGGTGTCTTAGCAATTAACTTCTGGATGTTCTATGAAGGAGAGACCAGATTTACTTGGTGTCAAAACTTAGAAGATGCAGAAGGCAGGATGTGATGTTACCCTTCTGATTTATATCTGTCTGTGGGTATTTTAAAGTGTTTGCTTGTGCTGTGTGTCTGTGTGCCCGTGTGCTGCTTGGTTATAAAAAGAACAAAGCCATACACAAGAAAAACATGAAAAAATTGCTGTTTTCCACACCTGGTAAAGATTCCTGTTGGTTATTTGGCTGTATTCAAAAACCTAAGATTTTTATTGCTCTACTAGCAAAAGCAACCTTTCTTCATAGTGGAGCAGTACAAAGAAAGAGCACAAAAAATATCCCCACATCACAGTGCCTGAAATTCTGTTTGAACAACTGTATTGATTGGGTCTGACCCCTTTACATTTTTTTCCCCATTATTTGAAAAGGTGCATCTAACTGCAGCTGAATTGAACCAACCGCGATGAACTTTCCATGAAAACTTCTTGAGATATTTCTTTAGTTCAAAGCTCTGGAATTTTAAAGAGCATTTTTAATACGAGTCTGTTGAGGTATCCTGTGCAACAACCACACTTGGAATGTTAAACTACAGGTAAACGTAGGAGGGAGGTAAAATTATAAAGGCTGCCATGAAATTTCTGAGAGATGGTGGAATAACTTCAAGTGCTAATTATAAAGTAAATAAAACCAGAAAGTATTGGATATGCATAAAAAGTAAGTGAATATAGAAAGTATGTGCTCATTTGGGCACTGTTTACTTGTCAGTGCTCCTGGTTGCCTTACAAAGAGTGGAAAACAACCTCCAAATAAAACACTAACAATTTGCATTTTTGGAGCAGCTGTTGGTTAAATTGTGTTACCAGATGCAAACTTGAAGGACAATGATATTTTCTTGAATCCTCTTACCAGGAGCTGTAGCATAAGGAAGTACTAGGAGAAGGAAGAGATAAGAAAACAAAGGTGAGATTGTAGAAAATAACAGCAGAGATATATCTGCCAGCAAGGTGTAAATAAGAGGCTGAAGGTGAGGATGGAGAAGCCTGGTGGTGGGAAGTGAGAGGTAGTAAAGAGGTGCGAACAGCTGAAATACATAGACTTGGACAGCAGCAAAATGCTCCATGAAAGGACTTGGCCTAAATTGCAGTGGAGAAGGTAAGAAGGAATAGCTATGAGAATGTTTTGTGTCCTAGTACAAAAAATACCTTGTGAAAGAGTTAAACAAGGGAGTGGGATGTTGATAGTGGCAGTGGATGGAGGAGAATCACTGATGATTTCAGGGTAGTGTTTTGGTAGCAGGACAGTTGTCTTTTCTATTGCCAGTTGCTATGCTCTGTTCCTAGACAGCATCTGAAATTCTTTTCTGCCTTCCCTTTATTTTTTTCTCCACTGGATCCTTCTATGGCCACCAAATATGGTACTGGGTTTGGATAGATAATAGCACAAACTCTAAGTGTGAGCTCCTTCTGCACCTGCACATCAAAATTAACTCAACTTGGGTTAAATCACCAAATGCTGTGTTTCTTTAATGCTGCGCAAAAACTAAGGAAACTCACCTCCCATCACAATGCTGTATGCCTCCCATACTAAGATATTTTTCTCAGGAAAAGTGCAGAGGTGACAGGCTTAAAAGCAAACAAAACCAACTTCTGCTCTGTCCCTTCAGCTGAGGGTACCTCGACACATGTCCCTTCTCTTAATCCCCTGACAGCTTCCAAGAGACTGATGCAAAGAGCTGTGCCAGGCTTTGATTATGAGATATTGCACTGCCACTTATTCTCTTTGTCTCCTGCAGTTTACAGAGGCAGCTTCAGTGCATAATTTAATCCCTGTACTGGGGACTGTAGCAAATCCACGGAGATTTCTACCAACCGTCCTCTCTGGCATCAGAACAACATGTGCACGTTGTCTTTGATGTGAATTCCCCAACCAGAGCCTTAGAGGGACCTATAGCTTTGAAGCTGGCCTATAAATTGTGCTTTCAGGAATCAAGTTGTCAGCCTCCTCTTCAGGAAGAAAGGGAGAGTAAACTGCAAAGCAGTTGCAAGAAACTACAGGGCAAGTTACAGATCTGGTTCCCTTGGCCTTGGAGAATTCCTGGGGGATGTTGAGAATCCCTTTTTACCTGGCTTAGAAGCACTGGCTGTGGTGACTGCTGGACCTGTGGGCACTGGAGCTGTGATGGAGCTCACCTTGAGGGGTTCTAGTTTCCAGGGCAGACAGAAGGGGAACAGGCACGGCAGTGCATTTGATCTTGTTCAGGTGTTTTCAGCCTTCTAGAGCCAGGTGCTGAGAATGCACCTGTATTGTTCTTTCTGTAAGTAAAGTTTCAATGTGGTTTAGAAACAGATGAAATCTTAGCAGATAAGATGGTTGTTCTGTGACAGCCATCTGTGGTCTAACTTCAGTCCCTCTTTCCTGAGGTGTAGAGGAACAGGCTGACTTGTGCCTTTCTATTGAGATGGAAATTAACAGGTCTTTGAGTTGAGGAATTTCAGTGGACAAGTCTTGTTTTAATAGACAAATACAGTTCCCTGCTGTTCTCTGGGTGCTCCTTCCATACCAGCCTGAAGAAGTAAAGGGCTGACTGGTGTCAAACTAGACACCAACTTTTATTTTTCTTGTGTTCTGTGTCTCCAGTGAGCTGAAACCATCCTGCTCCTATCATGCCACTACTGCTGATAATGTTGTATCAAATGTTCCTGACTCCTGAACTGAAACATTCAAAGCACAAACTACACTGAGCTAAATCAGCCTTTCCTGGTATATATGGAAAAGCTTCTTATGCTGCTTCATAGATCAGTATGCAAGTTCTTAGTATGTTTATAAACGTTAGACTGAAACAGACAAGACTGTGTGGAACTCTTCCTATTTTGAGAAGGTGAGTCTTAGGTCAGCATAACAGCTGTTACCCCAAGCCTCATCAGATGTTCACAATATTTGGTGTCCTACTTTGGAGGAATGGAAGTTCTGTTGATTTTTTTTCTTTTTTTCCTGGTCAGAGCTATATCTAGAATAGTTTCATTTCAGGTTTTTCTTTTTAATCTTTGTGTGTTCTATTTATTTGTAACTGAAACTGACGGCCTAATCAGGGAGGCAAGAGGCTGAGTGAAGAGCCCCTCCTTGTGTCTGTCAGCAGAGAGCCATGCAGGGCTGGCCAGCTGGATCTGCTTTTCCTGGATCTTTCCAGATCCCAACGAGAATCTCTGCATGGCTGCATGCTGGTAGAAGAGCTCAGAGAGCAGCAGTGCTGGGACAGAGAAGGCAGAAAGGTGAGTTGCAGCCACAGCTAAAAGATTTGAACAATGGAATGTTGGTTTGAGTGTAGCTCGAGTGTCTAACCAGGAAAACCTGGAATGGGTCTATTAGAAATGTAATCAGTTGATCTCTTAGGGAGGCATCTCACTCTCTTTCCTAGAGGTAGGGTAGCTTTCCTAAGTCATGGTGAGGTTTTCTCTCTTTGTAATGCACAAGCAACTTAAACTTTTTCTCTATATATTAGAAGCTTTCAGTATTGGGAAAACAAAATCTACACAAATCGAGTACAAATGACTGACCCTTAGAGGCTGCTGTAACACTGTTCTTAAAAAAACTGGTATTAAATGCAGACATAGTGAAACATAGTAATCAAAATCTACACCCAGTTTCTATTTACAATATTACTTTTATTTTTTCCATACTTATTCCAAGTCCTCTCCCAATAGCTGATGCTGCAATGTTTACATTCAACAAACTAGGCAATGACAGTACAAACTGCTGCTTTCCTTCAGCCCACTGGCTTGGAAATGTCTGCACATCAGGAATTGTCCATGGAAATGGAGTCTCCAGGAGCATCCGAGTGCTCCTGGAATGCTGCTGTGGGAGTACTAGAGGTACAGGGCAGGTGTCCTGTTCTCCCAGCCACGAGAGGCAGGAGCTCTGTCTGACGTACTAAGAGGAAAAAAAGTCTAAAAAGGTCTGGTATTTTATTCACTGCATGAATGCCATGACTTTGCAGAGGAATTGATGTGTTTAATTCTTGCTAGAAGGAGTCTCCAAGTGATGCATGTACAGGGAGAAAATGAAGAAGGGCTCGCATCCTTAACTCTTTATTCTATATTTTAAAAAAGCTAAAGTCATCTGTATATCCTTTTCATTATCAAAGTATACTTTCTCTTTCAAAGTAAACTGGTTTCTTTGGGAGGTGTTATTTTTAATAACAGCTCCGTGCTCTAGCCAGGAACCAGTAATTCAAAAAATCACTCTTTTCTACTGAAAGGTAGAAACAACTACAGCTCCTCCCCCTCATCAGAAAGCCAAAGAAGCAATTAGAGCCTTCTGTTGTATTATGCTTTTCTAAAACATATTCTCTATGCAACTGCTGAAGGACTTCAGATGGATACAGCGATTAATGCTGTCACAAAGGTGAGCAACTCCTCCTCTCAGCCCTGCCAACACTAGCATCTATAGACAAAATCATTATTTAAAGCTCTAGTACATCACAGAATAATGCTGATATTGGTATTTTACAACTAATGCAACATCACGTAATTCACATGTAATCTTAATAGTTAAAAATCCAAGACTGGGATACTAACTGAATAAACCACTAACATGAAGCTTCTTTATCTGGCATGGAATAAGGGAAGGGATAGTTCAGATAACATTGTAAAGATTGGGCAGGAACAAAACAAATTTATTTCTCCATCCAGGATTTTATACATTTTACAAAAACCAGTAATATCACTGTGCCCATAAAAATGTTATCCATGGCAACAGAAAGCAAATACTACTTTTTGTCATCTAACAGGGTCTTTTTAAAATCAAAATACAAAGATTTGTGCTGTAGCAGTCCTCCACTTTGCACTGTAACAATAAGGCTTACTGTACTTTAAATACAAAGCTGTTACATCTGCAGTTATGAGCCACTGGCTTTCACAAACATCATTTTATAGTTGCTTTTTGCTTCTTTTTTGTTTTCTGGAACCTCAGCTTCCTCATGTTTTTCAGTAGCTTGTAGCTCCTCTGCAGACTCCTCTTGTTCCGAATCAGAACCACTTTCAGAATCCTCTGAACTCTCATCAGAGGAGTGTCCAGCTGCCTCCTCTTCTTGCTCATCTTCCTGATACTGTAAATTCAGATTATGAGAGATAAAACATTATTTCCTGGCAATTCCATTGCAGCCTTTAAAATTTCCCAGTGATAACGTTTCACTTAACGGCTCCTTTCATTTTGGTAGTCAAATGGGCCATGTTGCTAAACAGAGGCCTTTAAGATACGAATTATTAGACAGAAAGCAACTCCCCTGAAGTGGTTAACCATGCCAGCTGTGACATGCATGGATTCATCAGCCACTGGATTATTTAGTTACAGCAGAAATCCTAAAGACACCTTTCAATGAGTCTCAAGTTCCAGATCACATCGGTTCAGTAATTCCAGTAGTGACACTGGAATATTTGTCACAGAGTGTGACACAATGGAACTAAAGGCTAGACAATCAAGAATTCACATTTGTGACTGATCTCTGAAAGGACACTTAGCAAACTGCAGCATGAGGAATGCTGAAGTAATCCAATGATACTACTAAGAACAATGCAGATGTATCCTGCCTACTTATGTACTCCTCAGCAACACCCTGATTTAATGTATTTGTCACTTTGTGCCCTCATCAGTCTTGACTACTCTGGAGCATTAAATATGTCTTATCACTTCTCAGAACAATGAGAAGCATCAGTTGTTTATGAGCATCTAAATGGCCACCACAGTGTACACAAACAGCAGTCAAGTGCCTGCAATAAGTTTGTCCTTTAACCCAAACCATGCAAGTCTGCTTGGATTTTTAAACGCAGCACCACCTTGTTTTAGTGAAGTGAGAGCCAATCATTGCAGAAATGAAATCAGTACCTCACTGAAGCCAAGGCCACAGTGGCGCCGGTTCCGCCCCGACATGGTGCTGTCCATGCTCTGCTGGTACTGAGATTCCAACTCCTCGTTCATCTTCTTGTCTTCTTCCCCTGCATTGCCCAGGGTACTTTGGTTATGGTTCATTCAAATTAACAAAGACACCAAATTACAGGAAGTCACATTTTTCGAAGTCAAGAAGTCTTAGCCATTCTAAGCTAGGATCGAGTATTACTGCGTACAAGCCACCAGACTTTAAAGCAACAGTATCACATGTGCAAGCAGGACTGCTCTGACACAAAGAGGGCTGGCAAGTCCCTGGGACCTGACGCATTCCACAGTTGCACTACGCAGTGTTATGTTCTACTGAACAAGCTAAATGTACTCAGTATGAGTTGTCTGTGCTTCCAGCCAATTCTGCAACATCCCCCAGCAAGGAGAAACTCTGTGACCTTCACTACATAACACAGGATTACTGTGATTAAATCATCCCTCAGATATAGCATCACAGCTCGGGACAATACCACCACTTGTGTTCTTGGAGTTGTATCTGAAACTGTTTCATGCATCCCCAATTACAAGGAGCAGTTAGTACAGCTCTGCATTTTTCCATCCTTAGGAATTAGCAAAAAAACTAATTTCCATGAGCTACTTCTACAGCCCCTTTATTTACCTGAGTAAGTGAATAAATAATCATGTCTAAAACAGCTAAGGATCTTCTGTACTTGGAAAAGGTGGGAATCTCTAATTCTCCCCAGGAGGCCTACAACACTAGTTTTTAATTTGTATCTCTGTGAAGCTGCAAGGTTGTATTGCAAATTCATGTTCCTCATTTGGAAGTTAGAGCTGTATGCTATTGTAAAAGAACAAGAACTGCATGTTGGACAAAGAAGTGCCAAAACCCCAGCATTTTAACTTTGCTATTAACAGACCAGTACTAATTCTTTATGATTCCAATGAGAAGCATCACTTCCTTTCTAGAAATTCAGGTATGAAGGAGTGATTCTCAGTCTCTGTAAGATAACAGCAGCACCTGGAACCACTCCTTAGGCTTATTTTGGTCCATAGATATTTTTTCATCACGTGAAAAATTATCAGTGGAGCATATCAGGGAAAGCTTTCTGGAATATCAGGGAAAGTTTTCTGGAATGGTGACAGCTGCTATTCCACAAGGCTTTATCAAGGCTTCCCTCAGGCACTGCAGTCCAACCCAGCTTGGTGCTGTGTACTTTGACTTCCTAAGCAAGCCTGATAAAGAATTACCATGGTCCTACATGACATCCAATTATTGCTGATTGCCAAGATGACCTTGCAGATCTTTTCAGCTTTTACCTTACTGCTTCAGGGCAGAGATCTTTCTATTCAATAGGTAACTAGGTCAGGGACAAATCAACCCCTGTTCTTTTCCATGCACAATTTAGTTTGGATATTCTGGCTTATACCGATAAGTGTCAACAGCAATAAAATTTATTCTGATAGCAAAATAAGACTGAGGACCTACAAGCCCAAATTTCCCAGACTTTTGTACACAAGTGTACCTGACCATCAGGTACTTTGCTGAAGCTGGACTTTAAAAGACAAGTGAGTACAATCAAGAGGAACCATTTGACAGTAATCTCAGAGAAATAAGGAACTTCTGCAACTCCGCAGCCTGACCCATCTTTATCTGCAGCCACAAAACCTGAAATCCCTCCCTGCCACATCTACCAAGCTCAGAGCACTGGAATGTTCCTAAATAAGGATTAGATTTCCAACTTCGTATCAGCTGTTGGATAAACTGACCTGTCCTGAAGTGAGAGGTTGATCTGTGGTCTCCGATAACAAGGCGGCCAGTATGTTCTTTCTAAAAGAAAAGGCAGTTTGTTTTGGAGCTTTAGGGTACACTGACAGCTCTGCCAACGTCCTGCACATCTTGAAGGGAAAAGGTTTGCTGTCAAACCCTGCCACCCAACTGCAGGACTGGAAGTTTTACTAGCTAACAGCTGCTGCCTCTAGGTGAATTTGTTTCATCTTTCTTTTGCTGAATTTTCTGGAAAAGAAACGCCAACAACTACACACTCTTTGCTCTTCCCAGACCCCAGAGATGGTTCTATTTCATTCAGTTTCCTGCCACTGATACCAAAATTATACTACAAGATGCTGAACAGATGTGTATTCTGGTTCTGACTCTTTACCTTTTCTCTGACACTCTGCAACAGTTCAGGCTGTGCATCTTATGATGATCCCACTTCTAGACTGGTCACAGTGTCAGGTAAGACCTTCACAGTGATGATTAATTTATTGGCTCAGGAGTTGCCCATTAGCAAATGTGTCCCAACAGGCAAGAACTGGCATTACACACCAAGCAGCACTAAATACCCAAGCAGATATTAAGGTTAGTGGTGGTGGGACGCTTTCATGGGGCATTGTTTACCTATTCACTAAAAAGTCCTAACTTTCACCTCTTTGATACCGTCAGATATTTCAGCTTAAAAAATTACTGTATTCAAGCAAAATAAGTTAGTACAAGTAAAAATGTTTTTTTGAAGGTAAGTAAAACTGCAATACTAAACATTTTATACGTGAAAAAAGCATTATCGCATTTAACCAGTTTTGCAGCATTATTTTGCAGCAAGCTTAACAGAAATTCAGTTTTAAGGCATTTTCTCTTTAAAAATATTCCCTAGCTTCACTACTTTACTGCTTTAGTCTAACAGCTACCACTCATTTAAAGTTTTTTCCGGTGAAAGAGAAACTGACAGACCTAATACATAGGTTTGTTAGTTTGTAACAAGGCCTCCCTCTCAGAAGCGTCAACAAGTAATTTTACGAGCAGGTCCGAAAGCATTTAAGGCGTGGGGTGGGGATGGAGTTGCGGCGCAGACTCGACAACTTCCGAGCGACGTTTTGTGTAACAAGGCTGCTGACACAACAGCACTGAAACCCAAATTCTGCTGGTCGGAGAGCCCCAAAGCCCGGCAGCTCTGGGTTGTTGTCGCTTCCCTCAGATCGCCCCGCAGCCCCCCGCGCCCCGCTGGAACCACCGCGGTCCCCGTGCCCGCCCCGGGCGGGAGCGATGGGCAGCGGCGCGGCCTCACCTTCGCGGCGCCCATCAGCCGCAGGAACTTCTGCTTCCGCTCCTCGTTGCCGAGGTCCGCCGCCTCCCAGCTGCTGGAGCCCTGCGGGAGCACACTCTCACTGCGCCCGCCCGCCCCGAGCGGCCCCTCCGCCCTGCCGCAGCCCGCCCGGCCGGCCAAGGCCTGCCCGCGTCCCGCCGGGGGCTCCGCCGCCGAGCCGCGGCCCTGCCGGCGCCCCCGCGCCGCCAACCCCCTCCCGCCGCGCCGCCGCCCCGCGCCCGGTTACATCGGGGGAGGCCGCTCGCTTGAGGCCGTGGTGGCTCTGCGACTCCCGGGCTGAGCTCATGGCCGCGGCTGGGTGACCGGGCCGCGCTGCCGCCTTCCTGCCGGAGCCGCTCCCTCGGGGGCGGGCGCGGGGCGCGCCGGGACCGGTAGTTCTGGGCGGGCGGCGGCGGCGCGGAGCGGTCAGGCGGGGACTACGCGCCCCAGAGGCCTCCGCGGCACCGCGGCCGTGACGGGCGGGCCGGGCCGGGCTCCGCCTCGGGGCGGGCGGTGCTGCTGGGAGACGGGTGCCGGTGCTTCCCGGCACTTCCCGGCACTTCCCGCTTCTCCCGGCGCTCGGGAGCCGCGGTGGCGGTGTGGGGACCGTGCCCGCTGCTCAGGCCGCCGGTCCTGCTCCTCCGAGTGGTGCCCTGTGTGCGGAGCTCCAGGTGTTCCCACTGACCCCTCAGTGCCTCTGGCCACTCTGCCGCCGCTGGTGTTCCCACCGTTCCATCGCCCCCAAACGTGTACAAAGCACAAATTCGCCCACTGCCCCCCAAATTTATTGATGCATAGAAATATCTCAAAGGCAGGTGCCAGGAGGGTGGTGTCAGACTCTTCACAGTGGTGCAGGTAGAGGAGCAAAGGCCATAAAACAAGTATTTCCCTCTCAACATGAGCACGAACTTCCTTACACTGAGGGTCTAAGGGTGGCAGAGCATTGGAATTGGAACAGGATGCCCAGGGAGTTTCCCTCTCTGGAAACATTTAAAACAAACGATTGCAACTTTTTGTTGTTTTGCTTGGTGGCTTTTTTTTTTTTTTTTTTTTTTTTTTGTCAAAGACCTGAAGTTAGTGTCTTACTGAGATTTTTTTTTTGAGCGGATTAAGTCCATTCCAACCCAAACTATGATTAAGATGTGATATATGGTATGAAATATGATGAGATATGTAGAATATAATTATTTTCAACTGCTTTTTATACAGGAGAGCACTAGAATAGTGATGTTTTATTTCATGTTTGCAGTACTGCTCTGCTTGAGTGTGGAAAACCAGAGAGGCACAGTTGTTATGTCTGCTTTCTACAGCTTCTGTGGTACTTGTTTAATGATGACAAAAGACTAGAAAGGATAATTAATCTGAGAGAATATTATATTTGCATCTTTAACCTCATTTCATGCATTTAAATCTACAGACCATTGCATAGAAACTGTATTAATGGATTAATTTATATTTTAGCATTTAAAAATTATTTCTAACAACAGGAGTAAAATTGCAAAAAAATCCTAAAAATGAAATTACTTTATAAATTAAAATACTCAATTTTTTTAGTAGCATTTGGCAACATTTTTAGTCTGTTTAACTTAATAGCAACTGGGGTAATGTAATACCAGTGAAACTGTATTTTTCCATTTTTTAAAAGTTAAACTGTTATTAGTGTTTCTGTATTTTTATGCTTAAAGACCTGTTCCCTAATAAAAAAAAAAGTGTGAAATTTTAACTTCGTGTCTACATTTCCCTTGTGGGACCAACAGAGAAGCTTTGTCTTTGGGAAAAAAAAGGTGCACAAATAAGACTGTTTAAATCAGCTATTATAATTTGTCCTAGTTGTGACTTGTTAAGTTCAAGTCTTTTTCAGGAGAACTGAAACAAGCTAATGCGTATGTGTCCAAATAATGGTTTGTTAATTTTGGTTTTGTTTACATTTTGAATAATGATGTGGTGCTGATATTTTAGTGAGAGGTTTTTACAATTTTTTTCCCCTTAATTTATTGCTCACTTGTTTTAAACACTGTTTTTGCAGAGAAGAGGTAACTTACAAAACAATGACATCCTAAACATTAAATAGCAGCTATTTACCTAGGGCATGAGTTAAAATTTGAGTGATCTGACTGCTAACAAAAATGTGGAGTGTCTCAGTAGTGGAATGGGTATATGAAGGTTTTGCTTCTCTTCATGGAGATATCACAGATAAGTCTGAGGATGTGTGGCTCATGAGCTTTATATAATTCCAGTAACACTAATAAATGGTAAGAAAGGAGTTCTGAAAATCCTGTCATGTTGGGATTCAGTGTTATATTTGCCGTATTTTTTTGAGCAGATGAGAAATGCCATTATTCCCAGAACAAGAGACACTGAGTTTCTAAGAAGAAACCTGTCTTCTCCAATCTCTGAGGCTGCTCTGGAATACAAACCAAACAATAGGTATGGATTCTGGGTAATATTTGTGTGAGTTTTCCACATTTCTGTGACACAGTCCCTCTGAGGACACTGTGCTGAAGTTAACGTTCATTTCACAGGTGGTGAGGTTTTGTAATGAAGCACAAACTGGCTACGATGCAGAAACAGAATCTCAATTAAATGATTGTCTGTGTAGCTAAAACACAAGAGGGAGGAACAATGAGGTTTCCTGTTGGATGTTAACAGAGGCAGTGAGGTAAGAGTGAAATGAGCTGAAACGACAAGTAAGGTAACAAAATTATTCAGTGCCATGTACAATTATCCCTTAGGCTTTTCAATATATTTTTGCTGCTGTGGTGAGCTGCAGGCTGTGGATGGGAACCATCCCTGCAGGTGCAGGGTAGGTGCACACCAGTTCCATTACAGGACATGCCAGAGAAACCACTGGAAAGAGGATTTCCCATCCCATGCCAGTTCTGAGTTTTGAAGCTCAGCGGTCTGCATTATAAAAACTTTCAGGCAAACAAAAGCTTGTCAAGGAAAAAAAAAAAAGAAAATTCTGAAATTAAGTGAAAACAATTAAATGGAATGGCACAAGGTGAAGTGCAGTGAAATGATCTGCAACTTGATGAAATTATACTCATTGAAATAATGAGATTTCATTTCCTTTCATGGAAAGGAATGGGGGTGGGAAAGTTGAGGCCTAGCCAGATCTTGTGGAAACAGTTTCATGACTGAAGATCCTGATATAAAATCTTCACAGTTATTTTTTATTTAAGTTTTAAAATTGTTGTTGTAAAGGTGGGGTAGATTAAAGTAGAACCAGATCTGATAGCCAAAATAATTTCTCATGTGATAAGGATGTCTGCCATGCAGTGATTGACTAGGCTGCAATAATAAAACTATCACGCAGTGACCAAGATAGTGGTCAGCCCTGGCTTGGAAGCCATGGAGACAGGGTTGAATCTTCCCCTGTTGAGTTCTGGATCCACTCAAGACTAAGTGGCTTTTGGCAAATTTTCTCACTTTTCTGCTTTATCTGTGAAATTAGGATATCTGCATGCCAGTGTTAAGAATTAATTATCAGTTGTAGAGTGTGTGTTCAAAGCAAAGCATAAGTGCTAAATATTAGCTGTAGAGTAATTGGACTACTGTAATTTATAATATGCTCACTGACATTGGCTTATAAAACAGGATCAATCTCTTCTTAAGAGCTGTAGAATGTTTAATTGTTGCTAATGAACTTCTGATACTCAAAGCAGCTATCACCATGAGGCAGGGAATGCTGCCAGTACCTGTCTGTAAAAAAGCTCAACAAGGAAACTAATGCCTTTTTTTTTCAGCTTCAAAAAAAAAAAGTATGTACACATAGTTTTAAGTGCACCGTTTAAATTACATTTGGTTTAAGCAAAAAGCTTTATTTCATATCAAATAGAAACACGACATTACCCTACCTTTTCATCTCTTTCAACCTATTTAAGGTGAAAATGGTTCCTGTTTTCTAAGGAGTTTTGCTTAGTAGTTGTCACTGCAATATATGGAGGATGACACAGAGAAGAGTGGAAAATATTCTGTATATCAGTGAAAGTGAGGAAAGAAACTCTTTTACTGAAATCTGACTTGCCCAACAAACTTATTCAATGTGTTTTAGTGGCCCCATGTCTGCCAAAAGCTCAATTCCAAGCTCTGTTTTCTTTTAAGGGGTTGGGAAGAAGGAGGGACAAGCTAAGAGCAGAGAGATGTCAACAGAAGGGTTGCTGAGAAGGGAGCATCAGTTGAGCGAAGGCAGTTGTAGCTGTTAACATTTAAAAAGCCCTTTCAAGGACTAACAAAATAAAAGATAGGGAGGTCCTCATCCTGAAGTGGCTTTTATACTTCTGAACCTGTTGTAAAAGCTTTTTTAGAACATTTCCCATCTAAAACCAAAATAGTTTCTATCATAAACAACACAGACAACACATCAATACAAAGACTATCTTCACTTACTTTTATTTCTGGACTAGCAGAAAAGGCCATTATTCAACACCATAGAAAAAAGAATTGTTGCCTCAGTTTAACAAAGGAAGGAAACAAAGAATGAAGAGATTATGTCCTTGAACCTAGCACTGTGCAGGCTTCTACAAAGATTTTTTTTTTTAAATTCCCATTTTTTAGCATCATGAAAAGTGTGTTAAGAACCTTTGTTTTGGTACAGTCCTAGTGCAGACAGGTCCCAGGTAGTTTTTATGTCAGTGTAGCTAGGCAAGGCCAACAGTGTCTCTCCTACTTGGAGCTGATGTGAACCAGCTACCCCAAAATAAGGAAATACAGTGGTTTGCTTTCTTAAGATTTTACATCATATTAACTTGACTAGACTTCTTCACTTACCACTGTACAGGGTACAGTGCTAGAATATTGTACCTGAGTAAAAATTATTTTTATTGCAATGAAGATACAGCTTTATATACCTCACTTTTTCCCCTTCTTTTTCTTTTGTGCTTGATAGCACATAAAAGC
The DNA here is from genome assembly GCA_034509425.1 of Eopsaltria australis. Classification (NCBI taxonomy): domain Eukaryota; kingdom Metazoa; phylum Chordata; class Aves; order Passeriformes; family Petroicidae; genus Eopsaltria; species Eopsaltria australis. The sequence goes on from JAVTVJ010000241.1 coordinate 1,647,366, forward strand.
CCCAATAAAGACATTTCACAGAAAGTATCTGCCAAGTTCAATTATTCTACTGTGAGTCTGAATGAGGAGAAAGTCTTCAGTATTATCAAAATGAATTGTGTTTGTTTAGAGTGAAAACTCTGTAGATCCTTCCTTGGGTTTATCTTCTGTTTACTATACTGTTTCATCCATCTGCAGTAAATCAGAATACTTTGGGGAAAAAAAGAATCTTAACATTTCTATCTGTTTCTCTTGGTGAATTTAACTTATGAGTAATTTGAAAATTGTGTGGACAAACCACTGCTTAACATACTCTAGTAACACTCTAGTGGAAAAAGTTGAACAAAATTAACATTGTCCTCTTTTGAGTCACATGGTACTCTGAAAGCCAAAGTCTTTGAAGTGTGCTGAAAATTGTCTGTGAACTGAATTTGTCTCTTCATGTAACTGTTTCTTTCCTAACACCTTTGATTCTTTTATTACATGAAGAAAGAGAAATTAGAAAGAAATGTAAGTGGTATAGGAAAAACTGTGACTCTGTGTTCTCCTTCCTGACCCTGTATGATTGTAGTAGTTTCTTCTCCCAAGGGACTTCAGTAGCATTTGTGGAAGTGGTCAGTGGAAAGGAATAAGAAATAGCACCAGGTGTCTTTATCCTGCTGGTTTCACCTGATCCTTAGAGAAGTATTTTAAAAGTATGCTTAAGCTCTGATATATCTGCACAGCTCCCAAGTCAAGGTCCTTTTTGAAAGGAAAAGTTTCTCCTCAACTTTCATTATCACTAGATCTCACAGACTTTTCATGTATACCCAATGTCCAAATAACCTTTGAAGACTGCAGAAGATTTTTTCCCTGTATCTGCACCTCCCTAATGGAGTTATATCACAATACTGTCTGCTGCCACTGCATCAGAAAGATTTTTCCTGCTGCTAAAACAATTTCATTAGTTTATGTACCGACAGTATCTGTTTAAAATGTGTGGTCACTCATTACCTCCCTTATTTAGCCAGATTGGATATGTTCTGTGACTTATATTCCTTATAACACAGGCAGAGTATCCCCTTGGCAATGCTGATTTTTGCTCTTCTTAGCTACTGGAAGGTCTCTACTCTACAAAGGACATACAAATACATATTTGCTTTGTCCCTGTACTGGGCTCATGGGTTATTAATTGTGTTTCAGTCACAGCCTATGGTCTTTGAGTCACTGCAAGAAGCACAACAATAAAAGGGAAATTCATTACTCTCTTCTACCTATTTAACACCAACATCTTATTTCTTACATCAAGCCTTTAAAATTAATGTAGTGATCTTTTCAAGATCTACACTCTATTAATAAACTATAAACTGTCTGGCAGCATTGCCAAGAACCTACTGTACACTCTGCCTGTACTAAAGTAGACTTTACCATTTTTTATTCATACTCTTCTAATAAATGACAGTAAGATGCAGGTGCAATACTGCAGTGATTTATGTATGCTTTGACTTTGAGCATGGAAATTTTGCAGCCCAAGCATCAGGATATTTTTAATAATTTGAAATAATAAATTTTAAATAAATTAACCTAGGCATGAAAGAGCATGTCCACTTCATATGGTGGTGTTTATGACAGGCCTGAGAATGTGATAGAATTGTGGGCAGGACAATCTCCTTTACATTAGGACAGTGACTGTGACATACAGGCACAGTGTGCCAGCAAGAAAAATATGCTGTTCTACTGACTTTATGCCACCTTCCTTGTTTTGCTGGGGGCATAACAGGAGCCTTTTTCTGTGTTAAGTAATGCATCATTTCTAAAGCATTTGGGATCCAAAGTGGGAAGGCATAGTATAAATGCCATGTCTAATGCTGTTAATTTACTAGAAATAAGTTCTGTACAAAAGACTGAAGTCTTTGTTTGAAAGAAAAGATAAGAAAAGCAGATGTAAGGCTGGCTGCTGCCCCTGAATAGTTTAGTGATTGCCTGGGGTGTGATACTGTGAAATGTTCCTGTACACTGTTAAAACTGGGATGTGTATCACACAAAATCCTAGCACATATTTCATAGAAATATGCAGAGGGGAAAGCACCACCTGGGGGCCATCCAGTCCTGCCTCTTGCTGGTGCAGGTCCAGTTAGAGCAGGTTACACAGGGCCATCTCCTGTCAAGCTGGACTATTTCCAAGGATGCTGATGCCACAGTGTTTCTTGGCAACCTAGCCCAGTGTTTGACCACCCTTGAGGGAATTTTTTCCCTTATACTGAATTGGAATAGTTTAGTTTGTGTCCATTGCCTCTTGTCATGTCCTTGTGCACCTCTGCAAGGAGTGTTTTTCCATCTTCCCTACACCCACTTATTAGGCAGTGGCAGGCAGCAATATGCTCTCACCTTCAGCTGCTGTTCCCCAGGCTGTGCAAGCCCAGCTCTCTCAACTTCTTGTCCATCTAGTACATCACACTGCAGCCTCCCAGCTGTCTTGCTTCACTGTTTCAGTCCCTGTCTTGTCCTGGGAAGACCAGAGCTGGACCATTGCTCCTGATGCAGTCTCTCAAATGCCAGGAAGAGGGAAATTACCAAGTCCCTCAATCTGCCGGCAGTGCTTCTCTTTAAAACAGCCTGGGATGCTGTTGGCTGCCTTTGCTGCCAGGGCACACTGCTGGCTCATGATCAGTTTGTCCACAGGGACCTCCAGTTTTTTTCCCTGCAAATAGGCTTTCTGGCCAGTTGGCCCCCAGCCTGTACTGTTGCATGGGGATATTTCATCTCAGATGCAGGACTTTGCATCTTAGTGTATTGAATTGTAATTATAGTATTCAATGTATTCAGTTATAATTTTGTGCTTGTAAGAATTAATAGCTTTGAGTTTGTCATTTGGGAATAGCAGTGGTGTGCCTTCTGAATACCCTAAATAATGCAGAATTATGCATAGTAGGACTCATTTTTAGATAGCCAGTTTAACAAAACCACCTAAAGCTGATGATATATCAGGTGCATCCTGGGATAAATAAATTACAGAAATCATAACAAATTACCAAATAAAGGATAGCGAATTGTCTCCTGAAAGCTGGTAATTTTTTCAGACTACCAATGCTTCATTTTTCTTTTGTACATTTATAAATGAAGTAGGCTTTGCTAATTTGGAGGCAAAACCAACACTACTTTGTGACTATTCTCTTTATTGATCAACTGAATATTTAACTTTTCTCGTTAGATTAATATAGTGGGGAATATTTTTATTAATGAAAGGGTTCAAACTATACTTCATTCTGAGGATATTGAAATACCATTTAATATTATCCACTGCTATCACTGCATGTTGAATGATTTTTTGTGTAATGTCTGTTCATGACTTCTGTGTGTACGTAAATTCTAAAACTAGAAACTAATGACCTTTTTTACTGTATGTCAATATTTATAATAAAATACTTTATAGATTTTGAGAATTTTAGGAGCAATTTGGTGGATAACAGTTAAATTTAGTTTGGGTTTTTTTGACAGTCATAGAGAAGTTAGTTTTCTTTGTGGTGTTAGAAACCCCCTTAGAGGAAACAAATCTTTATTTATACTTCCCCCCCACTGTTAATTCATTTGCTGTTTTTAAGAATCTTGGAATTTGTCAGAAATGAGTCTGGGTGGATGAATTCAACAGATCTCTGTCCATGGTCCACTGCATCTTGCTCCAAAGGGCTGTATGGCTGCAATGTTAGGAAAATTTGGTGTATTGTAAATTAAACCTCGGTACTGCAGGCTCTCAACTAGGAGACCTTATCCAGCAAGCCAGCATTTGTGGTTCTGCCTGTGATTTTCAGCTGATGACCCCCTTTGCTAATGAAGCATGCAATCCTAATTTGGCATGGGCCACAGGTAGGACGGCCCTCTTGCAGGTGAAATGTCATTTGCCACATTTTGCAGAGTATTAGTCTGAACCTATATTTGGTTGGCACCTGTGCTCCAGAACTGGCATCCCACCTTGCGAGAAGGCAGCATGCCACTCTGACAGATGGGGAGGAATGTGAGCATGCCAGCAAACCAGTGCATGCATCAAGGGGTCACATTTCTCTCCAGGAATGTTGAAATACCGGTACACGCAGAGCTTCTGTATCTGAGGCACACGTGTTTCTTGGCAACCACCAAAGTTCCTGCTGAATATCTTGGCATGGGACATGAGGAAGCTTAGTGAATTTTCATGGCTTTCACAGGGTTTCTACACCATGGGAGCCTACATATAATTTCTGCTAAGAATGGCCCTGTGAATGTAAACAGAAGAGGGAATATATTTTGCAAATTATTCTTTCTTATTAATAGATTAAGAACTGTTAAAATGCCATCATAGCTTTCATGGATAATGATTCTTTTGATTAGTTAATGGTTGGTTTATCCTGGTCTGAGAGCAATAGAACGTGTGGTTTGGCAATCAACCCAAAATGCGAATGTCATAGCTTAAACTTTTACCATTTCTTTCTTGTACTTTATTTTTTTTTTAACTTAAAAGTAAATTCTGGAATCCCATCACGCTTTTGTGCTTCATCAAGAAATTAGCTTTTTTCTGTGCTCCCCCAAACAACATAATGTATTAAAATTAACTCTGAGATGTTCCTTTCTTTTCCTGAAGGTAATTCTGAATGGTTTATTTCAGTGTTTTTACTTTTTTCCTCCAGAATTACTGTAAAGCTTTTCTATTTCATCCATTACGGCACAGTGTTTTTCACATTTGAATAGCTGCATCAACATGAATCCTTTATAAGGACCTTAAAAACAAACTTTGCCAAGTCCCAGAATACAGAAGCTGATTCACATCCCAATACTCAGCTGCCTCATGAATAAAGGAGAGTCTGTGCCTGACACTTTGAAGCTGTAGCTGTTAAACCATACAGACTATTTACCTCAATAAATCATTATAAGAAACTAAGGTACAATTATACCCACCGAGAAATAGAATTCAAAACACTGATTTATGTGGTTCAGTGCCTGTTCCTTTTTCCATCATGTTTTGAATTTTATGCATGTTTGTCATCTTTGGCTGCTTCCATGTATCTTTAAACTAATGGGTCTTGCTTTTTTAACATTCCTCATTAGGTTTGTTATTTTACTTTGACATACAGACATGATTTGCACGCTGTACAAAGTTTTGCATTTAAAATTAACTATCTAATTTCTTATGCTATAGACCAAAAATGGAAAATGTGAGTAATTTCTTTAAACTAACATACACCCTTCTCTGGTTAATTTGTGACCATCTAAGCTGAAATTCCACATTAGGTGAGAACTTTTTGTTGCTTATTTGTGAGATCTGCAGAGAAATCACTATACAAAGGAATCTACCATTGTGCTTTTCAGAATGTGCCTGCTAATCACAAAGAGATGGAAGCACAGGAAGTAAGATTTGGAATAATTTCCTCAATTTCTTTACCCCTTGAAGAAGCAAAACGAATCGAAAAGATAGAAATTCAGTGAGATGAAAATGCAGCCTCAGAGGAAGGAGTGGCACTGAAACCAACAAATAATTCCATATGAAATGGTAGGAGTAAGGTAAATATATCTGGGAAGGGAAGTCCGAAAGCAGCCACAGACTGCTGGGCCACCCAAGCCTTCAAGAGAGTTCAGTGTTGTTCTATAGAGCAACAGGGTGGGGAGTGCTTTAATAGCCAACAAATGTCCCTCAGTAAAACTCCAGAAAGTCACCAAATATTTAGACCAATGTTTCAAACATGAACAATAGTAAATATGCTGCAGTTGCAAGTCCTTTATGCCTTGCTAAGAACTTTCAGTGCTGATGTTCGGGTGGGTCCAAACAGTCTGGAGTGAGGGTGCCTCAGGCCACCTGCCTGATCCCAGGGGTTTGGGTCAGAGTAGTGCTTGTCTGCACCATTGAGAGGGAGCTATAAATCCATCATTATTTCTGGAGTGATTTATAACATGAAAATTTTTGGGCCGTGTGTATCTTTCATCTATCCAGTTAAAAAAGCTGTGTCTGTTGTAGACAGATTTGGCCATTTCAAACTGTTTTTGCTTTGCAGCTGATAACAGGAATTTGAGCGAGAAGCCTAAATAATACTCCATCTGTATTTTCATTATCTTATACTGAATTTCATAGGATATCCAATTCATAAGGGAATATGCATCTATAATCTTTATGTAATCCATAACTAACAACACATAGTCTTTTACATGCGCTCCGTGATTTGCATATGTATGTATATATATAAAAAACTCTTCCTTTTTGTTGTGTTTTTGTCTCTATGAATCTACAGGAATGTTGTGAGGAAAATAATATTATTTTCACGTGCAAATGATGTTATTTATCCAACATTGAACACTCATATAAGGTATTCCATAACCTTGTTCCCAGTAATCCAAGAGTCTATAACATACTGCTTTTACAGTCTGCTAGGATTTAAAATGTTTCTGTCATCATATCCATGGCATTAATAATACTTTTATACTATTGAAGTAGAGGATTGATTTGCAGCACAAGTCACATGGTAGCTACTCTATGAACATTTCCACTGCTTACAGAGCAATCTGTTTATTAAAATATTTTATATCTGCTGAAATTCCGTTAATGAAACTACATATTCCAGGGCTTTGTAATACTTAAATGTTATTTTTCTTCAGTTCCTAATGCCCTAGAATAGAGACACTTGCTCAATTATAAAAATAGCAATGTCATCAAGGATTAAATATTCTTACTAGGTATTTCCATTAATAATATTTAAAATTATTAATGTTTCACCTTGTTTTTATAGTTCAGTGCTACCATGTAGCAAAGAGCCATTTCATTTTGCAATCCACTGAAAAGATTCTCATCCTAAGTTGGAAAAAATTCTGAAATATTTTCAGCACCTTGTAAAATGTCAGGTATTTACTAGGTTATGTTGGCTCAGGTGACTTTCTAAGGGCCACGTACTCTTTCAGATGTGTGTACAGTTCAAAATACAGGTTCTAAAGCAGTGTAAATCCTTTGTCTGTGCACATTATGCTTTATTTAAGTAATTGTGCAGGTGTAGGCAGCACGTGGATGTAACTTTAGTAGTGTAGAAGAGTCATGTCCGTCTTCCCCAATGAGGAACTTCACATGTAGAAAGCAACCTTATGATCTCATCACAGTACAAGGCTTGAGCTGATTAAATTAAATCAGTGTAATTAGGCATAACTTTTGTATGTAGACAAATCTTCAGCACTGCATGAACACAGACCAAGAATAAACTTGCTCAGTTTACAAAACAGACTGTTAGCTGCAGCCTATCACGCAAATAGGGAGATGGATTTTTAAATAAACTTAATGAGTTAATGATGCAACACTGGATGTGTTAAGGAGGGCAAGATATGTCCCAGGAAAACACTGTGCATATTAACCTTAGGCACCTGCACCAATTTGTTGAGGTAGGATGATATTTTTGTGGCTAGTTTGCAAAAGCAGTACCAGTAAGGAAATACAGTTTTCTGCAGGATTTTTCCAAGTTTGTCTTCTATTAGCAGATGTCTTGCACTCACCAAAACTTTAAGTTCAAACAAAGGTTCTTTAATTCTAGCAATGATTCTTCAGAATATCCAGGGATTACATATAATAGATTGCGAGTATAGCATAAGCAAATACAGCATCAATAATAACCTTCAGGCATGGTTTTATCTGGATGTACTGAATTACAAGGAAAACAGTTTTGGATTTTTTCCTAAGTCTCGTGGATCACAGATTGCGTGTTTAAAAGTGGGAAGGGAGTAGCCAGACAAAGGAAAAGAAACAACATTAAAAGCCTTAAGTTTGCATGAGTTTCATTATGCTGAAATCCTGACCTCAAATCAATAAGAAATCCTTTATCTGACACATATTGGGGGATTATAGACTCAACATTTTAGAGGGTGTGTTTGAACAGCATTGACATCAAAACCTTCTGAAAACTGCAGGTGGATTATGAGCTGTGTACTGTTTATACCTGTAAATACGAGCAGCTGAAGAATGATTTCAGTCTATCTATGCTACTGTTTTGCAACTCTGAGACATTTTTTCTTAGGAAATAATTGCTAAGGAGTGCGTGTGGGTATCTATGTTGGCCAAGTTAAGGCATAGGGACTGGAGAGGTCAGAGTTTTCCCTGCAGTTGTGTGATAGATGGTTTTTTTGTGTGGGGTAAGTCAAATCCTTGTTTTGTGTCTGTTTCTCTGTAGGTACAGCATGTGTAGATGCAGCAATGGTGTTTTGGCAGCACTCAGTGGGCTGTTACAAAATGTGTTTTAATATTTTTGAAATGTGCGTGCAGTTACCTTTAAAGGTACAATATGGCTCCACTAAGTGTTGGGATTTGAAAAACCTTTCATAATGGGCAATGCTGCTCTTCCAAAAAAGTGCTGTCTCCCAGGAGTCTCTGCTTAGTGAGTCTGGAAACCACAGTGAAGACATGCTGCTTTAGAAGTTGTGTTTGAGATGGACCAATACAGGCTTCTCTCTGCATTTTCAACTCTTCTAACAACTTTGGTTTGCTGTGGAGAGTGTTAAAGATGCTGAATGCTTCAATGAAATAAGGGTGCTTTGTGAGCTATGTAACTTAATAATTTAAAAATTTCAGCCCTCTGTTCCCTATTGATGGCCAGCTGTCCTGAAACTGAGAAATGTCAGGGACCTAGACTTTTAAAGAGGAACTTAGATAATGAATGTCTGTTTTCTCCCTGGTATTCAGGAGAAAAAGGTTTTGCATATCGAAAAAAACCTGTGCTGTACTTCTAGAAGGATGTTGATAATATTCCTAAAATCAGTCTTCTGTTAATTTTCATGTCAAATGCAAGAAGACTTACCAGTGGCAGCAGTCTTGTTAATGCAAATCAGTACTGTGGACTAATACAAGTAAAAAAGGAACAGCCTTGGATTTGCTGTTATAATATTCCTTCTGTTTGACAAGTCTATGCTTTGTATTTCATGTGTATATTTCACATATACTTTCTGTTTTAAATGAGCGTTCAGAGTGTTCTCCTTGACTGCCCAAGAAATACAGCATTTAATTCTGTGTTTAAGTGATACATCTTTTTTTTTAAATAAAGTTTTAAATCTTTATTTCCTCATGTTTCTGTCAGGATAAATGAAAACTTTCTGTTTTAAGTATTGACAAAGTTCAAACACAATTCATGTGTGATCAGACTTCAGTGGGTAAGTTTTTAACATGTCCAAGGCTGTGTAAGGGGAAATTATTTGGAGCTGTTTATTTTTCTGGCAACAATAAGAATGACAAAATCTGTGCTGGACAAAACAACAAAACATATAATTTGGTGATAGTTAAAATAAAATAAAAATGGTGGGCAAATATGCTTGCAGAAATACAGCAGAAGAAAAAAATTGGGTTACACCTAAAATAAAATCTTACCTTTCTTTGGAAGATTGTTCTGAATTTAAGCAGGTGCAGAATTCTTTCAGCATTTTCATGGTGCTAGTACAGCTCCATGGAGCTCAACAGAACACATCATTTCTCTTGTTTAGTATCTCTGCTAAACAGTGTTTCCTTTATTTCAAACTATCACTTTGTGGCCTCAGCAGCAGCCTGGTGACTGCAATGGTGACACCTGTGTGTGTTTGAAATGGGACAGAGATGTTGGTCAAAGATTACAACAAATATATAGTGAAATTTATGACCATGCATTTTGCTAAGTCTTAATTAGCAGCACACTGACAGGTAAAGAGTACGGTCAAGCAAGGTGTTTCTCTGTTTTTTCAAAATTTTTCGATTTCTTCAGGTAGTAAAATCATCAGTGTGTATATGCTATGTATGCATTTGTCTTCCCATGTCTTCATGCATATAAATATATCTATAAATCTGTAGGAATGCAAATGTATGTGTGTGTAATGTTATGGCTGTGGCCATATAGCCATTTTTTTACCTTCTCTTTTTCCCACATTCCACACCTTTATTTAGGCATTACATTCTTTCCTCACGCCTTCTGTTTTTCTGGTCTGTTAAACTTTGGACTTTCCAGGATAGAATCTGCCTTTTACTGTGTATCTTCCGTCTATGAGTAGTGCCTGGTAGAGTGGGATGCAGTTGTGAGTTGGGCTTTCTAGCCTTTGGTCATTTTGTATCACAGCTAAAAGTGACTGAATTAATTTTGTTGGGCTGATAAAAAATAATTCTGTTGAAATGTTGGGCAATTGAACAGATATAACATAATCTTTTACATATGTAATGAAATTAACAGGCAGACAATGGCTCTTTTTATCTTTGATGGTGACTTTGTTGTTCTTGGAAAACAATATAATTAATTTTTTATCTATAAAATTAAAAGCCATCATATTAAAAGAATAATTATCTTTAAAGTTATTTCTATTTTTTGTTGATAAAAAACTAAGGTATTCTAAATTTAAGGTTACTATTTGGAAGTGTGTGATAACATACTGAAGTAAATTAAAGCTGCAATGTGAAAGGCAAATATTGTTACACAATCCTTTTTTTTTTTTTTGCAATCTGCTTTAATGAAGTCTCTGTGTGCAATAGATACTTGGAAGCAAGGGAGAAAGTCATTGATAGTGAAATTGTTTACTTGGCTTATAGAATCACCTTTCCAACTTTAGTTCATAAACTTCTGGTCAAAAAAAATTGCTTGAAAATGTTTTTCTTGGTAAAGGCTAAAATAATAAATTACAGTGCCTACTGGAATTATGTATATCTGTTATTTTTGTATGTTATGAGTAGCAGATTGGAACCATAACTGTTTCCATTTTAAAGTACAACTTTTCAGTGTGTAAATAGGTAAGTATTGTATATTTAAAATAACTTCAAAATTGTAAGAAAGACACCAAAAGATAGTATGTAACTATTTATCATTTAATTAAGAATTCTTAACTTCAAATGTTCATATTTGTGATTCCTGAAAAACATGCAGATTGTATGAACACTTGCAGGTACTTTTAAGAGTTGTGCAGGAAAAGAGGTTCTAGTTCAGGACAGTGTGAATGAAAAAAATGAACTTCAATTTAAAGCAGTTTTAAATTTGCACACTGCCTATTAACCACTCAGTTCATATTCTTGCATTGTAATTAGTTGATTTGTAATCCTGGAGACAATTTAGGATGAAGGAATTTGTTTGGATTTCTCTTTTTTCTCTAAGGATTTAACCTTTTATCTGTCTTTCCACAGGAGAGTTAAGATTTTGAGTGAGTTGAAGATGGCTTCAGTCTGTTAAAAAAAAGGCAATCTTAATTTCTAGGGTCCTGGTGTGTTGATTAACTACTTTAAAGTTTTTATAATACTAAAAGAAGGCAATTAATAAAATAAGGCAATTTATATTTGCTGTATTGATATGCATTTGGATGTCTTAAATTCACTGTGTTTTATGTCTTTCTTTTTGTGGTACCAAAATATTTAATCAGGCAAGGACGTATTTCTTAAAGTATTACAGGAGGTGAGTGACAATCCAGCAGATTTTAAAAGATCTCTGGTTCCCTGTGAATTTTCCTAGTGACCAACATTCAATAAAGAGGACATTTGATACCCTGAACTCATTACAAAAGGAGACCAGTGATCTCTGCCCACTTGTAACAACCTTTTCAGGTAAGAAATGTGTTACTGTTTTGCAATACTGTACATGTTCTAGTAAATTAAGGTGGTTAGTTCCTAATTCTATTGTTGTAAAATTTCTTATGTTTATATCATAATTTGTTGTGATGGCAGGACTGTGAGGAAGCATGCTGGATTGAACAACCCCGTGGCACACAGCATGGGATAATTACCAAACATTGCCTGGATCATCTACTCTGACGACAGCAGCTCCAGGCTGCCCTCAAAGGTACACAGTTGTATATCTACACATTCTGATTAAAGAGAATATTGGTCAAAATCTGGGCACCCCACTCTGTGAGTTAGACAAGAGTTGTAGGTTGTAGGTTCTAGGTTAAACTAATGTACATGGGAAAGACATTCTGTGGTCCTTATATTCTTATTCACATGTCTGCTGTTAAGAAGAAACTTCTGCTTCATTGTTTTTTGTTCTGTTTCTTGGGTTTTGCTTTTTCGTCTTTATAACAATTAAAAAATGTCTTGTTTCTGACAAATTCCCTAAGGAAATATGTTGAATCTAATGAATCAGATGTTGATTCTAATTAAGTCCATCTACTAAGGGTGGTTGAATCCTTGAGCTGTGATCCTTCAGGCAGTTTGAGTTCAACTGACTTGATCTTCTTGAGTAACAAAAATCCAGTTTTGAGAACTGCTGCCAAATGTGTATAAACTGACTTTATATGAAAGACATGGCATCTACAAGGGTTTTTGTAGCTGTATCATCAAAGCCCATGTGACATTTTCCCAGCCTCAGGGATGCCATCCTGTTCTTCCCCATGCCATGCATTTCTCCCTTCCCAGGTTTCTTCCTGCTTGCTCAAGGACACGGAAAGTATGCCAGAGCAATGCTGCTAACAACAACAACAAATCAATACACAACCAAATTGGATTAACCAAACTTTGCTTTTATTATCTCAGCCAGGGCAGGCCAGTAAACACCACTTTAAAAATCAAGTTTTTTACCTTCCCTCTCCTCAATAACTGTACGTAGGACCAGAAGACATCACACATGAAACTTTTATTTCTGAGAAACTTGTATTTCTAGAAATCTGTCATCCAATAGTTCTCCAAATCTGAAAATGTGTTGATTGCATGTGAATTACTTAAGCCCGCTTTTCTCTTCTTTGAATTCCTCTGATTTGCAGCATTTTCCCCTTGAAGCATCCCTTAAACTCTTTCCATACTGCTCTCCACTGCTCTCCTCCAGAATGTGTTTGTGTTAACTTTTAACATACCTTGACTACACTACTTAATTTTAGGGCATCTCTTTTCGTGTCAGCAAATAATTGGTACTAATTTCCTAAATTATCAGTAGAAGGCATGAAGTGGGAAAGTATCTAAATACTGATTTATCCTAATTATATTGAAAGACCTGCCTGCTAGTCAATGTGTATCTGCCAACTTGTCTGCTAGAATTCTTCATTCTGAGCCTTTTTAGCAAGTATATAGTCAATATAAACTTTTCTAATTTTTTTAGGTGTTTTCCCCTAAATTGGTGACAGATTTTATCTTCCTTCCAACTAGTAGAATCTTCAACAGGAAAGCTAAACTTACTAACTAATATCTGTTTATTTATGTACTTCCAAACAGCCTTTTCTCTTCTAGAAATTAACACACCAATCCTTTGTAGCCTCCCTGCAGCTTTTGTCTGCAATTTCCAAATTGATCTTTTACAGAGACTTTTTTCTTAATATTGTTACTGCAGTCAATATATTAGACTTCGTCTGCTTTTTAGTATGTGTAATATTAGAAATCTTTTTATTCTTGGCTTTATATCTCCTAAGTATTTTTCTCCTTGCTTTTAAATTCACTTTTCCAGCACTTCATCATGTGTATGTAGTTGTCCTTACAAATCTTAGCCAGATAAATCTGTTTTTTCTAAAAACTTACATATCCTCAAGTAAGAAAATATTCATATTTTATGGGTGTGGGATGGCAGAATTTAGATATTTGCACAGAGAAAAAACGTGCTGTCTTCCACACTATTAATTTTCCAAATGCTAGTTCTTACTGTTGTTGGTTTCAGTCTTTTTCAATCCTTCTCAAACAGCCTCTACCTTATCTTCTCATCTACACAATGAAGGCTTAGAAAGGAGAAATTTACTCGCAAGTGTGATCTGTGTAGCTCAGGAAGGATTTTTCCTGGCCTGTTACACCCTATGGAAACTCTGCTAGATATCTTTAAGACCATGAGGGCATTTTCTTGCTTCTTGACCCGTTCGATGTTTAAATAAGAAACCTGATTTTATTTCTCTGCTATCTCGGCAATTTTAACTCTGTGTATGTACTCATTTTATCTCAGTGTTTTTAGAGAAAGCGCAGAGGTTTTAGGAAGCTTCTAAGCAGTCAGGCTGGCTTGGACTCTGGGTCCATCACAGCTGGAGTTGATCTAAGTTTGGGCTGCCTTGTCCTCTCCTCTATTGGCTCTGGCTCTGTGTTTCCACCTTCTGCACTGTGCTGGCACTGGCTCTTGTCTGATCCTTCTGTGAACTGCTCCTTGGAGCAGATCTGGCTGAAAAGTTTCATTGTTTCGTTGTTCTTTTTTTTTTTTTTTCCATCACTTTTGTGGGGTTAGCTCACAGACGAGCAGCCTCCCTGGGCTGGCTCCTGCACACGTGCGTAGGTGTTAGTGCTGAGGCAAGGGAAAGAATAGGAATCCTTGCTTGGTAGACGAGGCTCTTACGAGCTGAATTCTTTGTAGATTTAGGGTGTCATCAGATCGCACCCGCAGACTGCAATTCCACCTTTTCTCTGGGCTGATCTCCAGCACCCATACCCTGCTGCTGTTCCCTCTGGGGCCAGCACTAATTTTTGTGTAGTTGCACTTTTCCAAATCACAGCAGACCCCCTCTCCCTGCCCACCAAAACCACAGCAGCTGCTTCAGCTGACAGAGCATGGAGCCATGTAATGTTACTACTGGCAGTGAGGTAGGAGCGAGAAAAGTAAATATTTTTTAAAAAAAGTAAAAAAATCAAAAAAGTACATGCCAGTCATTAAGCCATGTAAAGTAACCGTGGAATAGCAGCTTGTGAAGTATGTGTATATATATTTATTACATTTCACCAATGAACCAACCTGTTTAGCCTTGACATGAGTTTTAAGAAGACTGTTCTTGAATGGAAGATTGTTCTCACCCACCTCCTTCTCCCACTCACAACTCCCACTTTAAGTCTTTTGGTAGCCACCTGTAAGCCCCTGTCAATATAAAGTCCAGGTCTGGCATCTTTCATATTCCAGAAATCCATCATGTGTTTTTACACATATATACACGTAATTCCATTTGTATTTACAGAGAAAATCAATAAAGCAATTGGGTTATGAAAAAAAATTAACAACTTTAACAGATTTTCATTGGAAAATAATTTCATATGGTTCCCTGAAGTGTACCTAGATTCATAGGAGAGGACTAGGCTGATCCTAGTGGCCTGTGGTGTAAATGACGACTGTTCCTTTAGCCTTTTACACAGATGGTGATCTCCCCTGAGATACCCATTCTGGAGTAACACAAAGCAGGGAATGACAGAAGGTAAATAGTAAGACTAGTTGCAATTACTGTGCAAGTTAGAATTCATCTCACTTGCCTTAGTCTCTAAAATATTGGTATCTAGTCTAAATTAATTGTTTCTGGGTCTTTTTTAAGGTGGGAGAAAGCAAAAGACTTCTCCCGTGCCAGTTTCTCTTCTACTTCATGGGCAAACTGGGCAGTATTGAAATGTGCTGTGGTGATACCTCTTTGTATATATGTACTTGATTATAAAGGAATTCTGCACAATTAGCTTACACTAGACAGCTACTTTTAATTTCCTGAACTTTTATGAGCTATAAACTAAGATTGAGGCTCAATTATCATATGCACAAATTTTTATTCCCTTTAAGTGTGGAAAACCTTTATATGACTGTCAGCTTTTTTGTATTAGCTAACTGCAAATATTTCGTCAACTTATTAGTTACTATTTACACAGACAAAACTACATCCATTTTTAAGAAGTTCTGAATTTCTAAGAAGCGTAGTGATTTGAACCAGAAAGAATTTTTAAGCAAATATCAGAGAAAATACATCATCTTTGGGTTTTACATTTAAAAAAATCTAAAATAAAATAATGCTGGAAACTTTCCTATGTTTTGGCAATAGCTTGCTTATTGAACACAGAGCTATTTATTTAGTCCACTGAGTATGTTCATGAAACCTTAGTAAATTTTTGAAGTAAAATTTGCAAGTAGCATAAAAATCTAGCTGGCTAATAACAGGATATTCTCTGCATAAATGTGCTTAAAATAATAGTTAAAAAAAATAAATCCAGATTTTAAGGAGTAATATCTCTGCATCGAAAGGGCAAGAGTCTAAATCTAAATGTAAGTGTAAAAGCTGGAAAAGATTGAACATATGTTATTTCCCACCAGCACAATATTAAATGCAATTATTTTCTTTCTGCTAAAATCTTGAATGTATCTTGCAATACAACCTCAAAGAGTCCCCTGCTGCTGTTGATTATAGTGAATCCCACTTCCTGCCACCCAGTAAGTCTTTGCAATTTTCTCTTTTTCGCTACCCTGTGGAGATAAATAATGTATATTAATGTGGAAATATCAACAGTAAAATCTCTTAATATTCTCCACAATATAAAGCTTCTCTCTAAATCAAAGGATTTGTATCATTCATTAATTTTTTGAGCAAAAAGAAGCAAGTTCCCTATGTAAGAGCTTTGAAAAGTTTCAGTCTCACTCTTAGAAAACAAGTGTGCCAAATACTGTATAGGAGAGGGATGAGTTTTTTCAAATTGAATAAAGGATTTGGTATAGTGCACTACATTTAAACAACAGATTTTAGTGTTTTCCTTTCTCAGACTCATTAAATAGACCTTGACAAATCCCTGTTTCCCTTCCTTTGACCCAGAACCTTAGGAAGTGTGTCAGAGAATTTTGTGCTGTTTTTCAGGAATTGCTCCCTGTGCTGAACACGACTGTGGAGGATGTTCTATAAAAGGTTCCTCATGTGTGATAAAAGTGTGCATTCAAATCTAATACATTGCTAATTCCACACTCAGCTCTCCCCACTTTTGTACATTAAAAAACATAACATGACAAATTTCCTCTGCAACTCTAGATTGTAGAAAGGACAAGAAAAGCAAAGGCAAAAGTTTTGACCCCCTGACTACTCTTTACAATCCAGGCTAAGGTTTCAGTGCTTAAGTGGAAAATTGCCATACTAAAGAAATGATTGCTTGCTGACTATGTGAATTGGGAATCTGGGGTGTGCGAGACCATATTGATTCTAAAGTGCTCTCTTTTTGCCAAACATGTTTTTCCTTTTAATTTCAACTTCCAGGAACATGGGCTCCTTTGATGAACACTGTAAACATTTCCTAAGTTAATTAAAAAAAAAAAATCCCAAACCCTATAATGCTAACCTTTCTATTGCTTAAATGAGAGAGCTAATTGAAAGAAATGTTCAAACCAGAAAAGAAGAGAAATTTAAAAACAAAAGGAAAAAAATTTAAAAAGAAAAAAATTTAAAAAAAAAGGAAAGTAAGAACCTCCCCAGAAGAGAGCCCTTAGTCACCAACATTTCAGATGGCAGTCTGAGGAGTCTAACCACTCTATATAATTAAAATACCATCAAATTAAAATAACGGCAAAATACTGAGACAGAGGCAAATTGTGTCCCCTCCTCTGTGGTTGTGGCAGGCCAGCAGTCAAGGACCCAGCCAGGAGTGTAATTTCTGTGGGAAGGAGGGAGGGAGAAGGGAGGATACCTTTTGTATTTCTGGGCTGGGGAATGTGGTATCAGAAAAAGTGGGCAGTTGTGAGCTGTGTTTTATGAGCTGGTTTGGTACTCGGCTGTAGTGCAGCACCACTGCAGGCTGTTACTGATTCAGGGAGAAGCTGTTTCCATCTTTTGTCCCCTTCTGCCCTACCAACAACAGCTGCTAGGAAGGTATTTTCCCCATGGTGTTTTGTTGAAAGGTAGACAAAATATTTTCAATTATCCCTTGCTGTTGGATTTCTGTATAAATAATTTGTGTTATGGTAAAAATCCATCTAAGGCAGGAAGACTGTTTGCTGCTTTCAGCCCCAATTCTGTAAACATTTCTATGCATGTTTAGTTTTCACCATGTGAGCAGCATCCATTTGGGTGAAGTTAAGGATGGCTGTAGCTGCACGTTGGAAACTTGACCTACTTTGCATATCATTATGCATGGAGCACGATTTTAGTCCAAGAGAGTGTCCCGGAGATGGGAAGGCTGAGTTGCAGAAGAGTCCATCGAGGAAATGAAATCTGGCCAGCTAATACGAATTAAATATTTTTGTACTTCAGTGTAATAGATTCATTCACAACTGGAGAAGTAGTAGGAATAACATAAGCATTAACAAAAATTAGAATTTATTCAGTGGCTGAGGCAGAAACCAAAAGCAGCTTGGATGGTGGCAACACGCAGGTGATTTATGGGCGCCTTTTATGATTAGAACTGCAGATTTTGGAATTATTTTACACTTTGCAAAGAGAGTTTTGTTTGGTTTGAAAAAGTAGATATGCTAATATTTAAAAAATTTTTAATGTCAAGTCAGCTGTGCATTGTCCTACTTGCACCAGGACATTGTAATAGCAGTACTTAAAAATCCTTCTATCGAATGTGATGCAGGATTTTAAGTGGGAAGGCTGAAGCTCATTTCTAACTATGAGTATTTCTACACATTATCTATTCCATTAACTTAGTTCCTGATGCTGCAGGAGTTTAGATGCCCAGGATTATACAGAGTGAATAATTCTATCAGAGTAAATGGGTCTCCTACAAATGTGTGAAGTGAAATGTGTGTGTGAAACAAGCAGGGCTGAGGCTTTTAATGGGAATCTTGTTATGCATAAATATAATTTATTTATTTATGCATAAATATAATTGCTATGTGAGGAGTCTTTCATTAATTGAGTCTCCCAACAGGCTACCTCCATGTAGAGAAATAGGAAAGTCCAAAAAGGGTAGGCCCCAGGTTTTTAGAGACTTATGCCCACATTCGCATGCATCCGATAGATGCAGATATGGATCTGTCTAAATTGAGCTCGAGGCAGGCATTCTTAGCATTTTTTCTACTCAAGTGACTTGGTGTAAGTGACTTGTTCAGAAACACTCTGTAGGTTTGTAGCACAGCCAGGAATAGAACCCACATCTCCTGACTCACAGTTATAGACCAGACTTCTGCTCAAATTTGTGTGAAAACTTAATTTGCCGTTTCTCTGTGAGGAGAAATTTATTAATATTGCTGCTACCTTATGGTGTTTTGTAATTTCCTTGATATGATCCCATTCAATAAAGGTGTAAAGCTGAACGTGAGCTCTCTCTGAGTACATGCAGAGCATCTGGTTTATACAAATGGTTTCCCACCAAAAAGGAAAACTTGGAACTGTAGATTTTTAATGCACAGATCTTGTGCTGTTGCAGTGTTAAGAAGTCCTTGTTGTTATGAATGTGCATTATGAGTATATTGTACACAGTCCTGGTATGCAAATGTGTAGCATTCAGAGAAGTGAAATAATTCTGTGTTATTATTATCTTTGTAAATTGCATCCTAAGAGTTTGTTGAGGACTTTACGATGGCAGTTTTCTATAGTCACAGCTATACAGCACAAAGTGTTTCTTTCATTATTAACAATAACTGAGCCAATGAAAATGCTTTTAAATATACACCAGACAAGCAGTTATCCAGCTCTTCCTTCTTACCATCCACAAACCATCTTTTAGCATCTTATAAACGAGCATGTAAAATAGCTTTGTAAACATCTGCTTTTCATTGTTAATTGTCAGGGAAAACTAGAGATTTAAATGCTTCTTTTGTAGCATTCCTTAATCCTATCAGAAAGGAGAGCTCTAGATGCTTCTCCTTCCTCACTGCAGATAGTTTCCGTAGACTGGGGGTTTTCTTTTTTTTTCCTTTTAATTTTGTTTGGTTTTTTGTTTTTGGGTGTTTGTTTTTTTTTTTTTAATATTTATAGTTTTTATTTACTTACAAACAGCTTGTTTCATCTCATATTGAAAGGTCTTGCACATTCTAGTCTGTGTGGCAACTCAGTATATTTAAACAAAATATGCTATGGAATTATTCATTGCTGTATAAAATGTGTTGAAAATCTAAATTTTTTTTCTCATTATGATCTGCTCAGTATTTTCTTTCATATATAAACTACCAGGTCAGGTATTGTATCATACATATGCAATAAGAAGACAGGAGTATGTGTTCATACATTACAGAAAAATAATCAATAAAAAATTCACACTGCTAGAATACAATTATTATTTTTTTAGAAACACTGCCTTTATTTTGGTTAGCTTTTCTGTTCTAATAATCAAGTCATTAATGTCAGTTGAGTGTGTCTGGCAATGATTTACTTAAGGTAGCATTCATAACACACAGTAGCTGCATTATACAGGAAAAATAAATCTATTCATGTTACATTTCCTACCTTTAAAGCTTTTTTTTAAATCTTGTATTATGGTCCTGGTTTTGTAACATTTGACTTTTTGTTTCTGGCACACACAAAAGGAACATTGATGATTTAAAACTATTTCATGTTTTATATTTCTTGAAAAGGAATAAATATTTTTTTACATTTTTTTTCAAATCTGCTTCATTTGGGAAAAGATACTTTTTCACTTGGAGTTTGAATGTTTCCATAGCTTTTGTCTTTAATTTTGGTGTTTTGAAGTCTAAGTCTGCTTAACTAATTCCTCCAGTACAGTCATTATTTTAGAATAATTTAGATTTCTCCTTGTTTTGTTAATTAAATAATAATTGAAGGGTACCATTACCTATTAATGTTTTTATCCCTGCTATGCAATATTTACTTCTAGAACTTCCTAAAAGAACTGTTACATGGACCTCAGCATCACTGCATGTAAAATTAATTGAAATGACATATTGTTGCTGTTTCTATGACAACCCTATCATGATGCTGATGCTCTCAAAAATTTATAAACTACTATTTCAACTATGCTAATAGCACTGAGTAGAGTTGACATTTATTTACTTAATATCATTATTAGAATCAAGCTTTTAATACTTCATTTAAAAAACAAAAGGAAAAGGTGTATGTCAGTATTTTTGTTTGTCTGATGTTGGCTTTTTTGTGAAGGAATTCTGGTTTTCTATGAGAACGTTTTTAAAATCTAGCTCTGCTACGTAATGTTGATGAAGGGCTTATTCACTCAAAACAAAGAGAATGTATATCATCACTCACAAACTTTTAAACATCACATTCCAAAATAACTCTTACAGTGCACTCCACAGCAAAAACCAGTCTTGTTTTGTTAGTGGAATGTTTAAAGCCAGTTTATTCCTATTTCTATTGTCCTAGATGCTAAACCTCAAATGCTTGTGACATGAGAGTACTGATCCACTGGTATGACTTACATAAATAAAATCACAAGCTTAAGTGTCTTCAGGACCACGCACAGAGTTATAAACCCCCTAAAAATATTTACTTACATTACTGCCTTGTTTTATTGTAAATGTGAAATGTGAAAAGGCTTTGCCTGGTAATTTGATTTTTTTTTTCCATATTAAATACATACCTTTAGTATAATCATGTTATTCCATCAATCTGCAGGCTTTAGAAGTTAGCTGATTTTAACAGTTTGACAGGGAACTCTATTACTCAGGCAACACTCACATTGGAATCAATGAGTGTTTCACTTGAGTAAAAAATTTAGGACCAATGTAAGATGCCTTATTCAAGTTACTTCATAATTATATAGATTGCAGTGACTTAAAAAATAGTGAGTTTTCCTCTCCAAACATAGTCATTTTATTCAGTCTAACTTGCACTTATTAAAAAGGTGTGTTTTCTATTCAACATGCGTGATTCTCTTGTATAACACTTACTGATCATTGATCCAAATAGGAAATAAAACACCTTGATCTTTCAGTCGTTTGTCTTAGGAAGATTCCAAAACAGTCAAATCACATTTACTTCACTTCAGTCTTAAATCTGGTATTACCCTGGAAAAACGTTTCATATAATTGAATGTTCGAATATGTTGAGATCATGTCGCATTTCAGCTTTACCAGTATGAATGCTTTCAGCAGTTCCTGCCCAACGTTCCCGGTTTACTAAGCTATATTTAAACATGTTTTGAAAGATTTATACAGTGATTTGCTTCTTAGTCAACTTTGTTGCAAGAAGTTACTACTGCGTATTTGGGGAAGAAAATGTGAAGTGCCCAAAGAGGAGAGAAGGGAGAACATGGCCATATTGCCCTTGTGGGATATGCCATGATATTTACAAGCTCCAAATAAAATTGGACAGCTTGAAACAACTCTGTACCCCAAAATATCTTTGTAAACATTTTAACCTCTTGTCTTGGTATTTTCTAAACTGTTAATCCTTTCCAGCATCCTCATTTTGACTCTCTTAATAAGAAGCATGCACTTCACATGCACAGGACTTGAGCTTCTGGATGAAACCTGAGCATAAGCCTACAAGATTAGGCCACATTGCCACAAATCCAAAAGAACATCTTGAAACTGATGCAGTTTATAAGTGCACAGTGGTACAAATATAAAATACAAAATCATTGGCCTGTCTTGAGGATTCCTTTTATTTCTGTTTATGTGGCATGTATATGTGGCTGAGTGGTAATGCATTTATTTGCAGTGTGGGCCAGCCTTCAGGTCAAAGACAGCTTTGTTTATTTATTCTAACCTTCAGGGTTGCTTTTTGATATTTTTGTTTGGTTTTATTTAGGTCTTTTTGATTTGTTTGTTTGGATTTTTTTTACTCAGTATCGTGTTTGTAGCACAATAGTTCAGTCAGGAACTTTGAAAATTGTGCTTTTCTGGTGGGGTTAATTTTTATTTGAGGGGGATGACTGTATGAAACAAAAATGAACTGATGGAATAATTGCAGTGTTACAACAGAAAGCCTATATGTGCTCTGCTGAATTCCAGCCTGTGCTGTCAGAATGGGACATTGCCAGTGAGAAAATAAAAGCACTGTGGTATGCTGATAGGGGTTTGCAGTCATCAAGTTTTAGCAAGGGCTTTTCTGTCTGAAAATTTTCTGTCTGAAAACTGAGATTCTAGGGGAGATCCTCAGCAACTTTCACATTTACACCACTGACCTAGAGCTTACTCTGGGCTGGAATATAAAGTAGGGCTGCTGTAGGCTGTAAGGGGGTTCTGTAGCACGAGTCCCCTCCCAGCCCCTCAAATCTGCATGTGGGTGCAGCGTGCAGCTCAACCTGACAGAGATCTTCCTGTCCCCCCTCATTCATGAGACAAGCTCTGCCGTTGCCAGCTGAAGCTGGGAGAATTGGTACAATATGTGAGGCTACACAGGTGCATGCTCAAGGGAGAGATGCCTCAGTATGAGTGTGATGATTGCTCTAAACATTTCTTGTATGGCTTTGGGTTGCTTCTGAAAAAGTACATTTAAAATCTCTGTTAATCTTGAGCTGCTTTTTTGTATGTTAGTGGCATTTTGTGATCATCCTGTTGTACAGAGATGGGAGTTGAAAAATATTAAGACAACAAACAGGCAAATCCAGTTGTTAGGTGAAATTCCCAGATTACGAGGAGCAGATGCATTTCAGAGAAAATGTTTGCGCCTTCCACAATCACGCTACCGTTTTTATTCTTTTACTCCATGCATGAAAAGCATCAGGTATCCAATCTTAAGGTGATTCCTAATCACGGGTGAATGTAATTGCCATGTTTTGGAGCTTGTTATTAGTGTTCTCATGGTTCATGTGCAGAGTTTACTCCACCAATGCAACTAGTAGCTAGGAGTTAAGTGACTTCAACCTTGCCAGCACAGTCAGTGCTTTTCTGGGTGTCCTGTCAGGATGCCCTGACATGATGGATGCTTTCCAGTAGCTGGGATGCTTTCCACCAGCTGCTAAAAGCCTCCTGAGAGGAACCCCCTTCTGGGTTAAAGCTTTCCGTGAGAGGTGAGTGATGTGTTGTGCCCCTATATAAATGAATCTGTCTCCTGCAGTAGATCCATTCCCACAGCTTTCGTGTGCCTAAGAAACTCATCGTGCTGAGCCTTGTCCGCAACTTTTAGCAGTGTCCCTCCAGGTACTGCTCGTGGGTGGTGACAGCCTAGTCTTTCTTCTTTTCTTTTTTTCCCATTCCCTTTCCATTAATATAAATATAACCAAAACCCCAGGCTCAAACTTAAAATCAACTAAAAGACTTGAGAAGGAAAATCTTCCAGGAAAGCCCGGGCAGTGCAACTGGCCTGATTTTGGCCGGGGAAGGAGGCGGAAAGAGGATGGGTAGAGGAGCCAGCAGTGCTCCCTGGCACACGCTGCGAGGGGACACTGCCTTCCAGCAGGGGGGTCGGAGGGGATTTGCAGGGAGCGGTGCCGGCGGGAGGAGCGGGCCGGGATACGCTCTGCCCTACTCACCCCAATCTCCTGGCGGGCGCCCAGCGACGGCGAGACAGGCGAAGGAGGGAGAAAGTCTCGGGGCAGGGGGTTAAGGAAAACACTGGTGTGTGGTGCTTTCGCTTTGTATATTCCCGTCTCCCTCAATTCTCCTGAAATTCTCCTTAAATTCTCCCATCTTTCTCCGGCCCATAAGAGCGGACGGGAGGCAGCAGCGTGCGCTGTCGCGGAGCCCCGGGGGCTGCCCGCGGCGGAACCCCGACCCCCCGCCCGCCCTGCGCAGGGTCCCCGCGGCCGCGGCGCGTTCGCTGCCCCGGGAGCGCGGCGGGCGCTCGGTGCGCGGCCAGCGGCCGCCTCACGGTGGCGCGGTAAGCACATGGACCGGCCGGGCACCGGGAGCGCGCTCCGCGCTGCCTGCGCTGGAATAACAGTCCCGCTAATGGCTCGGATAAATCACACCGCTGCTACAGCGGAGCAGGGACGGGAGCTGAGCGATGCTCCGCGCCGGCGGAAGGTGTTTCAGCCTTCCCGGTCGGAGCAGAGCCCGGCGGCATCGGAGCGAGGGTCTGCGGCATCTGATGAGCGCGGTCCCACCTGGGGTTAGTTTCCCCTCCCCCTCACTCCTCCCCCAGTCCCCCAGGAGAAGTTTGCAAAGAATGTGATGGAGAGTGTAAAGCGGCAGACGCCGACGTTAAGCTCCGGCTCGGTTCGGGCACAAGCAGCAGAGCCGCAGCCCCGAGCCGCCGCCCTCGTTAGCACAGAAGCGCGCCCCTGGCACCCGGGGTACCCGTGGGGGGACAAACACAATGTAGAGTCATCTTACCTCCGAGCCGAGGGAGCAGCCTACGAGGCAGCGGCGGTAGCGGCGCCTCCTGCCTCCCGCCCCGGCCGGTCCGTCACCGCGCTCCGGCAGCGCCGCCGCGCCCGCCCCGCCGGGCTCCGCTCCCGCCGGGCTCCCCCCGCCCCCGGCGGCCAGTCCCCCGCCTCAGCCCCGCACACAGCCGCGAGTCAGGGGCAGCATTCCGAGGCAATCCTTGCCGCTGCAAATCCCCCGAGGCTTCGCTCCGCCAGAGCGTGGAACAAAATTGCCGGTTCCCCTGAGTTTTTGTCAGGCTGTGCTGGCGCTCGGGAGCAGGTAAGGCGGCTGCTGGCTGCCAGCGATCCCCGCTGCACTTGCAGCGAGCAGCAGGAGACGGTGGAAGTGGGAGTGTGGTCTGCTCTTCATTAGGGAGGGGGGAACGGACCCTGGAGGTGATGCAGTGAAACACTTCTACTCCCTTGCATTGTGTTTGTCTCACATCACGGGCGCTCTCCTTTTATAACATTCACTTCAAGCATTCTCAAACCCAACCGGAATGAGTTTTGATCCTCCCCTTTAGTTTACATTGGGCTTGTCAAAGGATTAAATAAATGAAACTTTATTTGACCGTAGAGTTTACAGACCCTGGGATCCCTGCGCGCTCTGGCCTTATTCTAATTCTATAGCGGTAATTACCCTTCGTTTCTTTAAGTGCAATAGATTTATTGCCTTAGAGACTATGCACAGTTTGATTGAATTATTCATTTTTTTTCTTTGGTGTAGACTGCATCTGGGGACTGATGTGACGTGTAGATTTTTTTTTCAGGAACAAAGGGAATGTGGAAATGAAAGAGAGAGGGAGAGAGAGGCTGGCAGATGTGATGAGATGCGGTGAAGGTGTATCCAGCTTGGCACTCCCACTCCTCTCTTCTCTTCTCATTGCAGCCCTGGGTGACTCTCAGGCTAACACAAACAGCTTTTCTTCCGCAGCCTGCCCTCTGTCACTGTAAGTACAACAGCCTTCTCTTATCAGCATGCAAATTCCAGCCACTCACTACCTTAGCCTGGTGTTTGCACTTTAGATTTACAGAGGGGACCTTTAAAATGAACTTTCCGAGACAGGAAGGGGTTTTCATGTCGAACTTGCTTTTATTTTCTTTGTAAAAGTTTATGTAGTTTTTCCAGTTCTCTCTTCCCCCCCCCCCTTTTTTTTTTTTTTTTTTTTTTCCTGAACGGCGGGGGCGTGGAGCGGGGAGATTGTTGCTGCGGCTTTTCCCTTCACTATCAAGATGATGCACAGTTTAAAATGAAATTAAAATCTCCTTGATCCTCTTTCTGCCAAGACAATACATTTTGTTGGCAGATGACGCTGTATGGAATTCAGAGTTTTTGTTTTCAGGCAAATCCTTAGCTTTGAGTGTTACAAAATGCAAACGTCCCCTAAATTTGGAGGAGTTCGCCAGAGGTTCTTGTTCTTGGGGAACTGGCATCAGCTGATGGGTTTGCTTTTGAAGAAACGTGCAGTAATATACTTCTATCTGGTCTAACAAAACTTTTTCCCAATCGGATGATTAGGCTTTAAGTTCTTTTCCTTTAGTTTTCTCTCAGATGCTGTTGATTATTTCGGAAAAGTTTCTCTGAACATCTTTAGCAAGCCTGTAACAAGCTTTCATTGTCGGACAGTGTCCGCAGAGGGAATTTATAATCATGCTTCTTAATTGTCCGGCATTAACTGGGGAGAGAGGGCAGTTTAGAAGTGGGTGAATGACTTTTAAAGTGAAATTTCTTGCCCTTTGAATCCGAAACTTCTGAGACTGTTCCGCCAACTGTCCAGGAGTTACAGGTTTGCTGCTCAGGTTAAAGATGCGGTACGTACAACTTAGCACACAGACAGGTTGCCTCGCTTGTTGAACACTGCTTTACAGTCACGCGTTTAGTGAGGCACACGGCGCAAAATGCCGTAACAGCTGTGCTCAGGTAAGTGCCCTGACGTGATGCGAGCGCCTGCGGTCCCTTCCCTGTGCAGGGACCCCCAGCAGGTCAGCATCCCTCCTCAACATCTGCCTGCGCTCTGCCTTTAGCCCTCGGGAAGCCAAAGCCAGGACAGTGATTCCAAACGCTGTTTCTAAACGTGGGGTAACACTCCAAGTGAAAGCGTTTTCTTGTTCCTCGGCACGTGTGTGGGGATCCGCACGGCGGGTGTTCACTTATGCAAACAAAGAGGGAAGCACAATTATCCCCGTGCAGCGCACGCACATTTGCATACAATGTCCAAGGAATCTTCTTTTCCTGCCGCCGAGAAGTTGCCGCTCCCCGGCACTGTGAGTTACATCTGTAACTTAATTGATCACACAGGGGAAGCAACAAGCTGGATGGAGAGCGTTCTTTGCGCTCCGCACGGGAGCGTGGCCGCATCCCTGCCGTGTCCTGTCCCAGCCCGGTGTCACTCCCTGCACTGGAATTTCGGGAGTGCAGCGGGATGCTCCCTTGGTTTGGAGCTAGGTGGGCGGCTGGATTTATCTGATGCCTTAATTATCTCTTGTCCCATTCCCGCTTCGTATTTAATAAGGAAGACGCTGCATTTGAGAAGTGCTTGGTTTTTTTTTCTTTTTCCCTTTCTGTTTCTTGGAAGAAAAAAACTTCCAGTAACAAATTACTGGAGTTGCAGACTGAGGCAGAATATTCGTCCTTGTATTCTGATTTACATCTCTTTTCTTACGTAGCTCATTTTTATTTGCTTTTTAATCTTTTGCGCGCCAAAGCTACACTAGTTGTGCAAAAAGTCAAGGTGTTTCCTTTACTTGCAGCAGGTTTAAATGTATTACAAGGAAAGCGTTAGTGGCCAATCACCGGAATTCTTACAATTAAAGATTGAAAAGCACGGAGCAATATCTCGAAATACAGCTATTTACTGCTGTTAATTCCATACACCGGGTGAGTGCAGCAAGGTGAATACTTTGAATTAGCCGAACGCAGGTGAATACAAACTCAGTATGTACAATCATACAATTTCCCTCTGCCTCTGATTTTCACTTTTTCAGTGTCTTTTATTAAAATTGAAATAATGCATGGAAATTAGCTACTATGCCCTCATCCAGCTAATTTGATGATAAAGCTTTACTAGATAATTATAAAGTTCTATTTCAAGGTGTTTGCTGCTTGCCGAATAGGACTTGGTTACTCCTTTTATTGCAGTGGAATTGCCAAAAATGTTGTATAAAACAGGTCCACTATTCCAAGAGGTTCTGACTTACAACTCCTTTTCCCTGAACTCGGCTCGAGAGGGGCGATAGCACCTCGGATAGCAAAGGCAGAGGATGCACCGTGCGTGACTCCAGCAGTGTGTCGAGTTTTTACAGCTTGTTAACAAAATGAAACAGAGCCAGGTCAGATCTGTCCCGTGCCATCGCGTTAATGCTCAATTTTCATCACGTCCTTCTGAAGCCAGGTTCACTCGCAGTGGGGCTGAGTGTGCTTCTGGGTCTAACCTAGCCTGTGAATTTCTACTTGAGAGAGAAGGAAAGCGAAATCAGGCTCTCTCCTCGTCTTTTTGGCCTCTATAAGTTATGAAGCTATTTTAAAATTAAAAAGTTTGTCTGTTACTAACTGTTCCAGGCGCCTTCTGGAAAATGGGGAGAAAGTGCCAAAAATACAGAGATGAATCAACAACTTCTCTCTCTCTCTCTCATTTTGTGGGCTTGAGGTTGCTTTCCGCACTCCCATCTTAACAACAGTTTAGCCTAGGTGTGAATAATATCAAAAGAGGGAGACGTTCGCTCTGCAGCGCTGTTTGCCCACCTGATCTGCGGGCCCCTGACAGTTTGAAAGACTCTTTTATGTTTACCTTTGGAATGCAAAAATACAGCAGGGAGACTTTCTTGGGTTTGCAGTACTCTGCCACTGGTTGATTTTCTCCTCGGCTCCTTATAGTGTTCCCTTCTTTCTCCCAGATCCCCATCCCCACCCCCCACCCCCACCCCCCCCCATCCCCAATTAGCACTTCCAAGAGAGCGTGAGTTCCTAAATTGGTATTCAAGCTGATATTCCAGTCCTTATCTGTTGCCTTTTGGTAGGCAGAGAGAGGGATATTTATATATTGCCGCTGCTAAAATTTCTCGTCGTCGCCACGAGAATCCCAACTTCAGCTCGAGTCCGTCCTAAATCAGTTTTTCCTCTCCAGCCATACCTGACTTTCCCTTTTCACTGCACTCACTTTTCACCTTTCTGCTGAATCTATCACTAAATAGTTTGTGGACTCTGAGTGCCTTCTCTCCCTTTCCTCTCCCCCGGGTCCCTGTAGCTGGACTTCCATCTCTAGTGTAATTTATACTTTTTATACTTTCCATTTCATCCCTCACTTTTAAATTTTTTTTTCCCTCCCGGCCGTGCTGCGGGATCGGGCTCTTCAGAGACCCATTTATCAGCTGTCAGTAAGCGCTTGCTGAGTGCTTCCCTCTCGTCGTCCCCGTCCCCGCTCCCTCCCCACGCCGCCAGCCCTTCCCTCCTCCTGCACATCGTCTCTCCCCAGCTTTTTTTTTTTTTTTTTTTTTTTTTTTTTTTTTTTTTAAATTTTCCTGAGGCATCCCGCGGCCCGGCGGGACTCTCCCGGCGCGTGTGTCCCCACGCAGCGCGGCGCGGTGCGGGGCGGAGGGAGGGAGGGCGGAGGGCGGGCCGGCCCCGTGTGACACGGCCACCCCCCAGCGCCGCCCCGGCCCCGCGAACCGGCTCCCCCGGGACCCCCCCGCTCCCCCTCCTCCTTTTCCGGCCCCCGCCCCGCCCTCGCACCCCCTCCCCGGTAACTTTCTAGTACCTTTCCTCACCACTCCGGGCAATCAGTGGTCATTAGCGGGAGCGGAGCGGTGTAGGGTTTCATGTGTCTAATGGCCCTGTGAGTGGTGATAGCTGCGCGGGGATGCGGCTGGCAGCCCGCGCCGATTTCACTTTCTGTTTTGTGCTCACTTTCTCCGCAGTTGTTGCTTTCCCCGCTCGCTCCCAGCCTCTCTCTCTCTCTCGCTCTCCCTCCCTTCCCCTCTCCCTCCTCTCTCTCCCTGTGTTGTCTCATCTTGCCTGTGCTGTCTGGGCGGGGGAGCCCTGCCTCCTTTTGCCTTCCTCAGATCAATGCCCTGGCCACTCACTTTCTGATGTTGCACGACGGGAAATGCTTTGAATACTTACGACATGGCCGCTCACATTGATTGCCAAGATTGACAGCAGTAACCATCGCCTTCACTTGTTTCAGGAGGAAAAAAAAAAATGAACCTGATTGTAACCAAATCTCCAGGCAACCCATCCGCAAACTTCTAACGATCGGGATCCTGCACATCCATGGCCCGGAGAAACACCAGCAGACTCTAGTTCATTTATTTTATTTTATTTTGCCGAATTACTACCCATTTATTCCTCTCCCCCTCCCTCCCCCCCCCCCTCACCTCCTTCTCTCTTTTTTTTTTTTTTTTTTTTTTTTTTTTTTAATGAAAATTACCGAAGCGCGTTGCAAAAAAAAAAAAAAAGAAGGCTCTCCCAGTGCTTTGTGCCACACTGGATCCCGAGGAGGTAACCAGGAAAACCAGCCCTATTGTGTTGTATACCTGTTGTTTGCTGTGGTGTGTAGTGCTGCGTGGCTTGGTGGCGGTGGCGGTGGTTTAATGGGTTTTCGCTGGATTTATGTCGCTTTGCAGGAGAGAATCCGGTTCCCCCTGCGCTGTCTTTAATGGGTTATTAGTTGCAATTGAGTGAAGCAGCAGCGTCCGGAGATAGATCTGTTGTTTAGCTTTTAACATTGCTGAATTCACCCCTTCCCCCCGCCTCCCCCTGCACGATTATTTACTTTTATATCACGAGGGTGTTGTGTTTCTTTTTTCTTCCTTTTTTGTTTTTTTTCCCCCCTTCTCTTTAGGGAAAAGTAGTTATAGTCTCGTCCCTGTGCGAGTTTCCGGGGCTGTTTGAATCCCGAGGTTTCCGAGACGTTGAGGGACCCCAGTACCTTGAAATCACAACACTTTCTCATCCTTCCCGAGTAGAGTTTATTTTAAAATGTAGTGACAGATCAGCGTTGTATTTTAAGATCACCCACGGCAGGCGAACACATGGTGCGGGAAGATATTGTACGTAAGGAACTAACACGAGAGGGAGAAAGAGAGGAAAAATAAAATCCGAAATAAATCTTTGCGAGCGGAGCGCTGGCTGTCATTGCTCCCAAGCGCTCGCGTGGGTTTCTCCTGGCGGATAACCCCGAGAGACGCGGGATGGAGAAAGGCGAAGGGAGTTTCGCGGTGCTTGTGGGCTCTGCGCTAAGTTTGAGGTGGGTGAGCGCTTTGAAGTTGCCCGGGGACGGCTGCGGGGAGCACACAAAGCTGCGGGAGCGGCGGCGGCCGTGCCGCGCTCGGCCACGGCGCGGCGCTGTCCCCGGGAGCCGCCGCCGCCGCCTTATCTCTCCCAGCAGAGCCTTCGGATAAAGTTATACCGAAAACTTTAAAATCGATATCGCGCCCTAATTCGTGATCCACGAGGAGGGGGAAAGAAGGCAGTCCATCATCAGAGGGCTCTGTTTACACCCGGGCAAGGGGAGATGCGTGCCGCTTTGTGGCAACAGTCGACTTGGGATTTCTTGCTGCCTTAGCTCTTTGCCGGAGGTCATGCAAATCGACCTTAAAAGAATGCATAAGCCATAAATTAAAATAAACCCTTAGCCAGAGGCTGATCCATAAGTAGACAATACCTAACCTGGACAAAACGGCTTCCTTTGCGAGCTGAAAAAAAGAATAGTGCCTAAACTAAATGCAAAGTAAGTTTTCAGGAAGTATTTCACTTACTATTATTACTGTTATTCTTCTTTTAAAATAAAATAGTGGCAGTTGCAACAAGCTAGCGCAGCTGTTTACAGGCGGTGCTGCAGGATACGAGTGAGGCAAGGTGTGTCTTGTGGAGAGCTTGTTCTTTTCCTGTGTTTCACTACCTTCGAAGCTGTTTATTTTTTTGGACTGGGGATAAGAAGCCTCTTTTACCGTACAAGCAATTTGATGTTTTATCTCGGATAACGCCGAAGAGTTTATGGCCAAATCTGGGTTGCCTGCAACTGTCACATGCGCGCACACAAGCTGTGTCTGTATATAATAGTCTCGGGGCTTGTTTTTTTTCCCGCAGTTTTTGACAATTGTTCCATTCATGATCCTGAAAGGAATCATCAGTGGGAGCTAATGAGTGTGCCTCTGCGGCTCGCCCCGCTCCGGGGAGGAGCGGGCACCGGCGCTGCCCGCTCGTGTAATGCATGCACGCGTGTACCGGCGGCAGGGTCGCGGCTGGGTGTGCATAGGGGACAGGGGGAGCACACAGGCGTGATGCGAACAGGTATTTCCACGCGTGCAGCCACAGGCGAGCCGCCGGAGCGTGTGCCCGGGCCAGCAGCCCCGGCGCGGCCCGAGCCGTGCGGCCAGGGCCCGGAGGTCACTCGCAGGCTCCCCTCCTGTCCAGCCGAGCGCTGCCTCCGCTTCCTGCGGGCCGCCTCGCCGTGGGGTTTGCTGCGGTTCTGTTGTTTGTGAAAGGACGGGAAGGAGTGAAAGTGGCACCGTGGAAGGACAATTAGTGTTGTGTCTGAGTGGCCGGGGTGGGGGGAAGGGGGGGCCGCAGAGAAAGGCAGCCCGGTGGGAGCCTGGGGACGGCAGATTAGGGCTGTCCTAGGGGTGTTTCCCAAAAACAGAGAGGTGAAACTTTCTGTGATAAAGTAATATATCTTCGCCTGCTGTTTGTAGATAAGGTATATGTTTATTAAGCACATTTAAATAGCCTTCGGCACACGAGCGGCACTTTGTTCCTACTGCTTTCTTTTACCCTCACTTTAACATTTTTTGCCATTCCCATCTTCAGTGCTGATCGTGAGGACAGGACAACAGTTCTATCCAGTCCTCGAACAGAGTTTGAAGTCCAAAAATTAACGAATTTCCCTTTCTGTATTCGTGTAATGGAGCAATTTTGAAACCTGTTTTGAGACTTCGACTTGACTTGACTTGTTTTATTGACGTGCTTGTGCCCACTCATTTAATTAAGCCATTATAATACCATAAAGTAAATAATAAGAATGAATGTGAGATATGTGCATGTAGCCTGCCATTATATACAAATATTTCCCTGGAAAAGACCCTTTAAAAAACTTTTTTTCAGCACCCCATGATTCTTTGGCAAGATCTTATTGCAGGTTTTTGTTTTGAGCCAGGATATTTCGTGGGTTTCTGTGCTCATGACGTTACATGCACACTACGCTTGGAATATAAACAGCAAGC
This sequence comes from Eopsaltria australis, assembly GCA_034509425.1. Classification (NCBI taxonomy): domain Eukaryota; kingdom Metazoa; phylum Chordata; class Aves; order Passeriformes; family Petroicidae; genus Eopsaltria; species Eopsaltria australis. The sequence goes on from JAVTVJ010000241.1 coordinate 1,680,316, forward strand.
GTACCTAGCAGCTCATTCTAGTAAAAACTAAGGAATAATTATTTATAGTGGGTACATTTAAAAGAAAATAATGAGGTCATTTGGAGTGTGCTGCAGTTTGAAGTAGCTCGACACCTGGCAGAAACTACATATGCGTTTTCTTCAGACTCTGCACTATCCATAACTTTTCCTTATAATACATTCTTGTGTTAAGTGAGAAAGGCTGTTTGTAAAACAATCCCCTGGCTGATTCCAGTGTTGGGTGAAGCTGATCCTGTAATGGCATTTTGTTTTGAACAGTTGCTGTAGTTGAAGTTCCCTCATAAGGTAAGGTGGCACTGGGTCTGAAAGAAGGTCCAAATGCCACATTTATAATTAGACTGCCAATTCAGCACATTGTATCTATTGCTATACAGGGATATACTGCTGTGTCTGGTCTCTCAATAGACTGTATTCAGAATTAGCCAATTCAACTGCTTAAACTTTGGAGTCAAATTTAGAATAGGCAATGAGAGAAGGAAAGAAAGAAAACAATAATGCTTTCTTTTTTTCTCTCAGCTAGCTATTAAAAGCCAAAGAATATACGGAAACCAACCCAGGCACTGCTCTTGGAAGCCCTGCGCCGAGCGCAGCCTGGCCAGCCTCGCCTGCAAAACCATTTTGAAGCGCGCTTCTCCGGGGGGAGGGGAAGGTGAGCCCTGGGCATCGCTCCCAGCGCCGCTCTCCAGGCCGCTTCCCGGGCCGCGCCGGCCGCCCGCAGCCGGGGGAGGGGGCGCGGGGCCGGGGCAGCCCAGCCTGGCCCTGCTCCGGACAGGGATCCCGGGCTACAGCGACCCCCGGGCCGGGCCAGCCCCGGAGCCCCCGGTCCGGGCGGGGCGGGAGCGGCGGCTCCGGGGACCCCTTGCCCCTTCCGGCCCGCCCGGCTCCGGTGTGCCCGCCCTGGCCCCGACTGGCGGCTCCCGGCCCCTTCCCTCCTGTCGCACTTCTCGTGTCGCTCGCCTCGCTTCCCCCGGCCTCCTCCCCGCGAACTTTAATTCATTCAGCGATGAGCGCGTAAGAGGCCCTTTGGTCGGCAGTCTCGCATCCTCTGCTAAACGCATTATTTTCTCCCTCCTCCCTGCGGCTCAGTGCTCAGTCTCGGTGCTGCTGGGAGGCTGAGCTGGGCTGCCTCAGCGCTCCCTCAGCGCTCCCTCGGTTTCCTTCTCTGCTAGATCGCAGGGTGCAAGCCAGTGCCATGTGTATAACACAGCATAAAGGGAGCGAGACAGATGGCTGTCTCTCCCTGCACGTTCCCGACTCTCCGCTCAACTTATGTAACTGCTGCGGTTTTTTCCTTTTTGCATTTACACACCGGGGAAAGCGACAAGAGAAACAAAGTGGAGCTCATCAGTTCCACTGGTAAGGCCACAAGTGCCTCACCAGTAGAAAATACTTGTGGAAAATAGTAGCTGATGTCCAAAGTTAGTTGCCTTCACTTGTCAGCTTGATTTTGTTCACAAGTGGGAACTGCCAGTGCTTGTTCCCTCGCCAGTGGTTTTTAATATGTGGCCAACAACTGTTCGTGGTCACTTCCCGCCGAACTTCTGCTCAACTGGGGAAAAAAAGCCTTTTTGGACATGTTTTTTGCATCTTTGATCGTATTTTTAGTCCAAAGTATCCACATATCCCTGCAGTTCTTGGAGGCCTTGAAAAATATCTTGTGGCAATAAAGGCCAGAGCTCTGCATGATGACAACAATAACAAATGCTTTTTTTTTTTATTCTCAGTTGGCATTACAAAGTTTCTTTATTCCTCTTTTATCTGCTAAACACTGTGGTCATCTTGGGAGATAACCACTTCAGGAAGCATATCCATTCATCTTTTACATTTGGGTTGATTTCCCCCTTGGAAGCATATAGATCACACTCCAAAGGCTTCAATTTATTTATTTATTTATTACTTCCCAGAACAAAAATTACTTCAGAAAGAGGTGCCAGGATGCACTTTCCTTTCTACCCCATATAATAGTCCCTATTTTCCAGTATCTCTTTAGAGATCAGCGGGCTGGTTTGGCAGACATGGCATGTGATGGCTAAAGTTTTCAGAAGTTACGTAAATAGGGATGTTTGTGTACATGTGAACTATGTCAACTGCAGTGATACAGCGACATACTTTTAAAACATTTCGGTTCATGCAGTAAATCACAGAGACAGAGCCTTGGGACATTTCTGCGTGGTGTCAGAACCCGGGAGAGAAGTGCTGCTGTGTGATGTGCTCGGTAGCTCACATGGAGCTTACTCGTCAAGTAGTAGCAAAACACACACACAGGTTTGTACTGTAGCAAGCTGGTTTCTGTTTGTCCCTTTCAGTGGCTTTTCGTGTAATTTTTATCTACACAATTGTCTGTTTTTCCTCAGGTAGAACAGCAAGAGTGGGAACTTTTAGGGGACTTGTTACCCAATGACAGAAACGGAATTTTCTTTTCTTTTATATGAGCCATTTGGAATTTTTTAGACACATGATTCACCCACAGTATGTATCTGTACATGTGTCATTGCAGGCCATTCCATCATATTATGAAAACAACAAAATGCCATAAAATCCTGTCGTTAGTAAGGTTGTGTACTGGACTGATGTGATGTCTGAATGAAATATGTGCCTATTCATTTAGATGTAGTTCTGCACAGAAGAGCGAGATCTGATATTTGCTGGAAAGCAGCCGATTTCTACAGTGATAAAACTGGATAATTATATGTTCCTAAAGCCTTTTCAGCACAGAAGTAGGTGTTCTTTTAAAACAGTATTCTGTGGCAGCAACAAATATTTGTGACATCATTGTAGGAGATTTTCTGCCAATTTTTAGTTTACTGTCTTTCTGAAAGTCTAGAGTTCTTTGGAACTCATGAAACTGCTACAGATACCCATCGTATATTCAAGTATTCAGTGAAGTTTTAAATAATTCTCTTTCAATTAGTACAACAGGAACCTGAAAAATGGATTTTCTCTTAAAGAAACAAGAATCGGTACACAGACATTTCTCTCCTCCTCTTGTATATTTTAAAACACTCATATCAGTTTTATGTTTACTATTTTGTCTTCTTAAATTAAGAAGAAATAAACCAGCATCCCAAGTCTGAAAATCATTGCTTGGAAATAAGTTCAATCAAATATTTCTTGAACCTTGTGAACTGGAAAAAGTAAGATAAAATTAGGTATATTGTTAAACTAGGTTAATCAGAATCATTCATTTATAGTGCAGAATGAATCAATCGATGTTTTTTTGAAGTCAGGCAAAACATTCCATCAAGTTAATGTGTTTAAGGGTATCATATCAGGGACAGACAGGTACTAGCAGTGATAAAAAACAGATAGCCTGCAACAAAATGATTTACAGATGGGTCATTATCATCTATAGAGAGCTTACACAGATCATATTCTTTAGAAAAAGAGACTGTAATTCTATAGAGCTAGGAGAATTACCTGAATAAGTCTGAATATTTAATGTTTTTTTGAGTGACTAGTGGAACTTGTCAAAGCAAAAATTTTTAGCCTTCTTACGGGCAGCATATTAATGTAAGATACAGGAAAGTACTGGGTTTGTATTTTAAGTGTTTTTATGTTTATGTTACCTGTTTGTTGAAGTAGAGCTTGGAAAATGTTTTGCTTCTTCTCGTGTGAACTTCTTAGTGCATACCTTTAAAATATGTTCAAGAATGTAGCATCTGAATTAAAAACAAAGGTGAAAAGTTTGACGTTAGTGATTTATTAGATTTCAGAACCTATTCCATACAACAAGTGGCTGAGTTGCATCTCTTCCATCGGTGGCAAGACGGGATGTCATTTAAATATTTTTTCTTTCTTCTTGAGCTAGACAGAAAGGTGTAGTCAATTGTGTCTCCAGTCACTGGTAGACTGACATAAGAAAATAGGAAACTCTAAAACCTCAGAGGTGCAGTATTGATTTGATTCCTAACTGCAAATCCTTCATATCATTGCTCCAAATATCTAACTTTACACCAATATTACCCATTCTTTTTATAGTGACACCATGCTTAGTAAAAAACTTCTAAGCACTGAGGTCAGGTGTTGAGATTGGATTCTAGTTTATTTTTTATGAATCAGATAAAGATTTCTGTGCATGAGACCGTATGTGAAGATGAGAGAACAAGAACATTTCCATATCAAAGGCAATATATCTGAGGCTGCATAGTAATTAAAATGCAGTGGTTTGGACTCTGTGCACTAGCACTTACGCAGAGCGTTGTTGGGACCTTGTGCAGCATGCAGGCGGTTGTCTCTCACATACTTCTAGAAATATACTTATAATTTTGTACAAACATTTATGCCAGTCCACACTTTTCTGTGGATAATTTGTATTTCATCCAAACCATTCAAAGTAGAAGTTATTTTTTGAGCAACCCCCTCATTATGGCTTTTGTGCATCAACTATTTTTATTCTGGTTGTTTGTATTTCCTCTTACCAGAATGATGGCTTGTTTATAGTCATATTTTTTTGTGTATTTCGCTAAGACCCCTTCCATATACCACTGAAATTTTACAACTTGCATAAAATATCTTGTATTAGAAACAAAAATGCTAATATCTCTTCAGATTTATTGAAAATGGTGTGATTTCTTACATACCATACTTTATGGCAAATTAAATGCATGTGCTGGAACATAATATTTTTAATGAAACAATATGTGTTTACTAATTCCAACTAACTTTTACACAGCATAAGGAGAATTTATATATTACTCCAAGGACCTGCCATTGTGGGAAAATTGACATAAAATACTGCAGGGTGCTCCCTATCTGGAAGCACTGTTCTGGAATAAATGTGACTTTAATTCCTGAGTGGATCACCCTGAGCTCTTTCCGGAAGGGCTGCTGTTAAATTGTTTACTTCATAAACTGTGTTGGTCAGTGTCCCAGTGTGGAGGAGGCAGAGAGTTTTGTGGGTTTCCTCATTACTCAGAGATGCTCATTCCACAGAGGCTCTGTCCATAAATGCTCCACAACTATTGAGGTGAAGCTTTGTGCTTAAACAGATGTTTGCACTGTGACTGTACTGCAGCAATCTTGCAGCCTTGCTTAGTTCTGTCCAGTTTCAGGTGATGATTGATGGATGTATCCATGGGCATTTTGAGCTGGAATCCCACCCTTGCAGAGACTGTTCTGCTGCTCCTCAAGTCTGTGAGATTGCTGTGGATGGGCTTGTTCCACCGAGGTCCTGACCATTTGTGGTTAGTGAAAATCCGCGGTATTTTTGCACAAGCAGGGGGGTTAACCTCAGGGTCATGGCCTAATTCCAGCTAAGATAGGATGGAGTTGCCCATCTACATTCTTATAGTTTTAAGTGGATCCTCACTTCCTTTCCTTAGTGCAACAGTTGTGCTAAGGACACTCACAGCATTTTACCTCAGGAGGACCAAACCCACCTGTTGAAGTAGTAAGTGGAACTAGATGGGTACTCAGATTTTGGGAGCTTTCTGGAGAAGAGCAGTCTGACTGGCTTATTGTTATTAGAATGAGCATTTTGAAGGATTTGATATATGTGGAATTTGAAGGTTGAGCTATTTCAGAGGAATATTTTGATATCATTTGGTATTTGACAGATTCTCAGCTGGTATAAGCCAGTGTAACTCTGTTTACTTAAGCAGGAGGGTGCCTTTTTACTCTAGCCACAATCACATTCCTCAGGCCAGGATGCAGTTCTTTCTGGGCTCAATGGAAAGAACTTTTTGTGACTGTGTGGGAAGGGGTCTTGCATGTCAAGGCCCTGTTTGCATTGGATTAACTGTAGAGAATAACTTGGTATCTATCAGGGTGGAATCAGGTTTGCCTACATGATGTTTCTTATGGCTTTAGGATGACTTTAACAGGAATTCATCTCATATAAACTACATGTTAGACCAACTGTCCCTCCGTATCTATCTTCCAGCAGGTCTTCTGGTGCAGTGTATTATACAGCATGTGGGGATTCTGGTTGCTGGCTTCCTGTAATTGTGGGGACCGTGGCTGCGTGTTTTTCTTTTTTTTGTTTTTCTTTCATTCGTACCTGATCCACTGAGGGCAGACTATCTTCTTGCAGGTCCTTTCATATTTTTCTTCTGCTAAGGGATTTATATAGGCCACTGCAGTGGGAATATACTTTATTCAACCTTTACTGCAAATATATGTAGATAGGGACACAAAAAAAATTTTCATGTGCATAAGTAGTTGTGCTTCAACATATATTCAGTAGTGATTTTGTTATGGTAGTCCCTACGAGTGAAATTTAGTATTCACCTCTGGTTTATATGCATACATTCTTACATTCTGCTGTCTGTATCTACTCTCATTGCTTAACCTAAAGGTGAAAGATGAATTCTAGGAAAACCCTTTCATGCTTTCTGATTGTCTTCTATAGGCCTTGGTTCCTATTATGCTACCTGTTCTTTCCACATGGAAATTACGGTGCCCGTGGTGTTTTCTTTGGAAGTAACAATGGAATCTTCATTTTTTTCAACCCAAGTTAGATATGATCAGCCTTTCACCTTGATTTCATGAGGTAGAAGGTAGTAGACTGGTGTTGGGATGGGACAATGGCTACACAGACTGTGAAGTGTCAGTTTAGAGAAGAGTAGTGAGATGGAAAAATGTGAAACACAGGAGACCAGGAAAGAAAGGTATTGTCACCTAATACTCTAGAAAAATGAGTAAGACAAAGCATATTCTCATTCTCATGTGTCTCTGTGCTTACCCTCAACACTCAGCCTGGACTTTAAGGAGCCAAGTCTGCTGCATATTCAAGCAGTTCACTGGACCCTTTTTCCCTGCTTCAAAGATCTTCCCTCAACCTTTGGTGAAAGCCAAAAGGCTTTTCTTTCCTTGTTGGTCTACACAGTCTTTTCTCCTGGTTGGTGTTTTTCTTCAGTCAGTGAAAATTCTCATTATTTTTAACTTCTCCACCTCCTCTAGACAAGAAGAGTTCCATCAGTATTGTTTGAGACTGTAACAAAAGTTCTGACTAGCACTGGCAGTGCAGCCACACCGGTGTGTATTTTACAGCCATGTGTTTTACAGGCTGCATGGGTGTGCCCACTAACAGTTGATTTGAAAACACCATTGCACAACACTCTGTGATGGAATGGGATCAAATTACAAACAAATTACAAAGTCATCACAATGGTGTAAAAGTGAAAGACTGAATTGTGAGTGTTGTATAGTCTTTTCAGGGAAAGAGAAAATGTGGATGGGAGAGTTAAAATGTACCTAAAGAGTAATTACTGAAGATTAGCTGAAGTTTCTAATTTAAAAAGTCTTCCCTGGGACAGGTTGAATTCAGTTTTTCACAATATGAGTGCAACATTACCAAACCCAAAAGGAACAGGAGGAAACTGTTTTGCTGAATCGTTTGTATGGGTGATTTCTATTTAAAAGTGCAAACATCAAGTTTTAAGCTGTTGCTGTTTCTACTTCTGATGAATCCCCCCCCCACTCCAGTCAAAGTGGCACAGAAATGCCTGGGATAACCAATAAACCAGTAGGGGTCAAATCTAACCCCAAACTGGTTTCGATTGCCGTGTTCCTGCTGTGGAAGACTTTTCTATTTCAGTAATTCAGCTTGGGATGATTAGATAAAGAAGGTGAAGGCTCGTTTCCCCTCACAGGGGTGGAACGTGGCTCCCACATGACACTTCCTGTCTTTCACATATTGTCCCTTGAGTATCAATGGCAACTGGATGCAAATCAGGGAGGCATCTGCTAGTTTGTTTTCAGCTGACCGGGCTAAACAGCGCATACGGAATTTACCGTCAGGAGGCTGTGACCTCACCACAGACAAGTGACATTCCCACAAGTAGGTAATGAAGCACCCCTATTGAGTGTAGCTAAAGTCCAAATCCTCAGCAAAGTTATTACATATTCAGTTTAAACAGCTCTTCCAAACTTTAAAGCTGCCCCTTGATTTTTTTTAAATACACTCACCATTGTAGCTGGAACGGCAGCTGTCGCTGGTCTCTGCTGATGCCACACTGTGCTGAATTGGGCCTTCTTGAGAGTGTGTGGGAGAAAAGAAGGGATGAAAAAACAAAGGGAGAGGAAGACGAGGGGAAGGGATATGAAAGGACAAAGATAGGAGGGAAGAGTGAGTGAATGCATAGTATAATTGAACTGGAAAATGACTGTAATGCTCGTATGGCTGTTGAACATGCATAGAGATTTTCTGCAGTCACACAGTATTCGGATATAGCTTGATATATGTAAATTTTATAAACTTCTCTATATAGGTGGTGTAATGCTGTCTTCTAAAGAAGATAACATGCAGTGGTTGAAGAAGTCCCTTTAGTGCTTACTCTGTTCAAGGCTGAACACTGTATTCCTTTTCAGTTGCTCATCAAGTTATTCACAGAAAATTCTTTGGGACATGAGTTATCTGTCCTTGCTATCTGAGAAAATATAGGTTTCTGGGGAACGTTTGAGTGGATCACTTTGGCCATTTCAGTCTTTTTTAGCAAGTGTACTTAAATATTATTTATATGATCAGCCTGTGAATGGTTAGCATGAATTGTAAACATTTTTGTGTTTTACTGATCATTCTGACAGCTGATTGATAGCAAATATTTTTGAAAAGATTAACAGATTCTAGATGATCAGTGTAAATTAGTAATCCCAATACACTTGCACACCCGTTCATGGTCTGAATACTGGATGTGAAATTTTATTTTATGTCCTTTTGATCTTGTTGGTGATGAAGTTTTGAGACTAGCTAAAAGCAAAGCAAAAATTAAATAGGTCCTTTAGAATCTGAAGTAGTTTCTGGGGATGGGAAGGGAGGGAGAATACTTGAATGAGAGGAAACAAGAGGGGCAAAAGGAAGAAAGGGGATAGGATGAGAAGCAGACAGACAGGAAAAAATCCTAGCATGTGTGGGGGCAACGCAGCATTAGTGGTTGCAGCCTTTCAAGGCATACCTAATTACTTTATTCTCCTTCTTCACTTAGGCTCTTCCACTTTCCAAGAACTGAGGATGAGATATCAAAATCAGCACTTTTGTCACTCACAATCAAATGGTATATTAATTGAGGTTAGAGGGGGAGTAATGATTGAACAGCTGTTGATAACTGGGATGTACAACCTCCAGAACTGTGAATATTGTGTTATGTAAAAGGGAAAAAGAGCTTTTCTATATTCTCAGCTTTCTGGAAAATAGTGCAGTTCTTGTACTTTTAGCAAGAAGTTTTTTTGGACTTGCTGTGGCAGACAGTTCTATTAGAAAAGCTGGACCATGGCCTGCAGCCTTCCAGCTGTGTGTGGTAGGCTGGGCTGGGCCCATGTTCCAATAGCTGAGATGCAGAGGTAGCAAACAGGGAGCCAGTCCAAAAACACAAGAAATGTGAAGCTTTATCATAAAAGACAGTGAGCCACTGAAACTTCCAGAGAAGGATCCCTATATCCTCTATGTTTCTTCTAAGAGTGCCCAGGGTTAGCATGATCATTCTTTACTGTGGCTTCATTGGAATTCTTAAGCACGTAAAAAAAATGCCACGGAGCATATTAGTGCTTTTTTTTGCTGAATGCTGTGGACCAGCAAATGGATCCCCACAGCAATGTTCCATCTTGTTAAAGCTGCTAGATCGTGGTAGCCGACTGTCTGATTATTTTAGGATCACTCTATGACTGGTTATGCATGTTCACTATTTCATTTCTATGCCACACTGTAATACAGTTGTCCAAATGAGACACAGCAGCCACTGCACAAAATAGCCTTCCACAATTTGTTTCAAATTTTGTTTCTGACATAAAGGTGCATGTGGTTCATTCTATTCCCTCTACGTTTCTCTGTGCAGGTACTCACTTGATTAATGTGCCAGGATCTTATGAAGCTTTTTTAAAATTCAGATTCTAATAAAATGACTTTTGTTTAAAAATATTTTGTATTTCAGAGCTGTTTTTTTTTTCAATGAATAGGGCCCTGAAATAAAAAAAAGGCACATTAAACAAACAACCCCTTTTGCATGCAGATAAAAGGCTGTTTAATATTAGCCATGATTTGTTTGATGTGCAAAATTAATTTATTTGCATTTTGCTCTTCTGCTATTTTGCTTGTCCGAAAGCATTCTCACTGTCACACTTGGGCCCCCCTCTCCTCACGGTGAATTCCAGAGCTGTGGTGAAGGCAATTGCTGGGTAAAGAGATCCTCATTTGCCAGAAGCCATTGGCAGCCACAAGGCTGCCTGTTCTCTGGTGTTGGAGCCCTAACGACTATGATCAGAAGTGTGAAGAGCAGTTTGCCTCTTCTCACCATTTTTAGATTAAAATAAATAGCAACGATGAATTGGAGAGCTGGCATTTATTCCCAATACTGATTCTTACAACAGAACTCAGCAGAGCATGTGTTTTCTCAGACAGAGGAGTTAGTTGATGGGTTTTGGTTCTTTGTCTAGACCTAGGGGAAAATATTTATTTATTTAATCCATCATGTATTTATTTATTTGGGGTCAAAAATCTGAACTTGCAATTTCTGTGTGGTCCACATCTTTAGAATGAAATTCAGAATTATTGACTAAGGTAGAAAATTCACATGCTTGAGCTCTTCCAGGTTCAGCTCCTAACACTCAAGGTTTCAAGTCCTCGAAGATACCAAGTGCTCTGGTCCTAGTTCAAAAGACTATATAAGCACATGGTGAGCTTTAAAGCCCAGGAATAATCTCAGTGGGAATGAGACTATGTATGTGCTTAAAATTCAGCATGTAGTTAAGTACTTCATTGGACTGGGGCCAACATGCTTAGCACTTTGGAGGGCTGAATCCTTATGCACTAGTGGTGGTTTATATATTTTTTTGGCTTATGAATTTCCTCACTGACCTGCTCCTTTGTTTAATGGTCAGCCCGCAACATGGTCAGGATTAAAAACTTCTGGGGCTTGTTTTGTCTGGAAGGCTATGGATAATCTCCAGAGGGAATGGCTCATTTTACATAATTACTGATGCTAAATAAATATGTTCTTTATAATCAACTTATGTTTAATGTGAAATTGCTAAGATTTTTGATCAGGAGACCAACATTTGACCCAGATTTTATTTCTTCCTTGTTTGAACTGTGTTGTTTATCTGCAGAAATTAATAATTCCTGTCTACAATTAGCATATAAAATCCTGAAAATAAATTATATTTGTTTATATTGACTTTTCTGTTTCCAAGGTCTCTCTGCTTCCTACCACCTTTTTATTTTTTTTTTTAAAAACTTGTTCCAAATGAGCATTCTTAAGACAATTATTAGCAGTGAGCTTTATCTGAGCTGAGATCTCTAGGCAGTACTGTCAGATATTTGGTCTTGACTCAAAATGTCTTGGCCATGTAAGGTAATGGTTCTAATTGCTTCCCTCCGCCTCCTCTCACCTGTTCTGTTCAGAAGCATAATCTTGGCACTACCTCAGTAGTGTTACAGACGCCAGGGAATCTTTTTCTGTTATTGTACGATTGCTGTCAGTTATATATGAATTTTAAGTAAATATTTGTCCATTATTCTCTGAATTCCTAACCAAGCATCACAAAGGGTCAACTGAACAAACTGGATTAAAAAAAAAGGAAGCTGAGGGAAAATCCTAGATGTCTCCAGCAAAGGTAATGGATGCCATTTCTCGTCAGCAGGAGCAAACCCGTATCTTTTCAAACTGCTGAGGGAAGAGGCTTTCATTGTCTCTGTAAGGGCTTTTGCTTGCTCCCATCAGGATGGAATAGGGGTACGGTTAAGTGCTCGCTTAAATATTGACTGTTTGTCTTTCTTTTTATGCTCTGTCTTTAAAATAGCTGAGGTAAAGTATTTATATAGCCTAGATTAGAGTGTAGACAGGCATGTTGTTGCACGTCTAGCTGGAGGGACAGAAGAAATCATACGTTTAGCTCCTCTTTCCTGCCTCTCAGCTGAGGTGCAGTAAATGACTGTGTGACTGCTTCAAACGCAATGTCACTGTGTGGTGGAGGGAGGTAGCTGAAACCACAGCTCTGACCATAGAGTGTCTGAGTGGAGGGACAGCCAGTTCTAGCAGGGAGTGCAGTTCTGGTTGCACTCACAGGTGGAGGAACAGCACACGCCTCTGCTGCAGCCCCGGGAGCAGTGGGCGCCAGCTCTCAGGGCGAGGGAGGAGAACTTGGCGTTATTGATTGTTTTGATGCTGCCACAGACTGTGATTACTGACATGTTACTTTACTCTCAGTACCCTTCTTTCCTCTTGTGCAATCTGCTGGGACTACAAGGTATAAAGAATGTCTCTAGCTCAGTGCTTGTGCTGTAGTTAGTGTGTTTAAGTGTGTTCTGGGAGCAAATGCTAAGAGTTGCAAATGTGTGAGCAGATACATTTAATGCTGCTGTATGGACATGTGCTCTGAATCCACCAGAAGAATCTGATTTCCAATTCAGTGTCAGTAAGGTACATGCTTAAACTACTATGACTTTTTTTTGCCAACTACCAGAGATTCAGTGATGGAGGAGGGTGAAGCATAGATACTTTTAAAAACATTTATCACCTTATGACTTTTAGAATCAGATAGCTCAAGAATGTTTTTAAGAAATTTAAATGGTAAAAGTGTTCCCAACTCTTCGAGTAGTGCCAAATGCATCAAAAACTTGTGCCACTGACATTTTTATCTCAATCTGAGTTCAATTTTCTGTTAGTGATGACTATTTTTTTAATATTTTTACTATTATTCTAAAGGTTTATTCAGCTTGACAGTTGTAGGATTAAGCTTTACAAACAAAAGGATAATATATCCTATGTTTACAAGTTAGCCAGAGGCCAGGTTTTATAAACTTTAAAAATACAGCTATTACTGGTTTATAAAATAGACCAGTCAGCTTTCCAAGAGAGAAAATAAATCCAGCAATGGAACTGATTTCCATGGGAGCTTGGTACTCTCATGTATAGTAACACATTTTGACCTAGAGCAATGTTACATGTGAATCTTAAAAATGTTTTGAAAGAGGTAAAAACACGGAGCACAAAGCAGACACATATGGGACTTGATTCTGTGAGTATCTCATCCCTCCTCTGGGACCCTTTAACTCTGTGGAAAGGGTCAGTGAAAAGAGACATTCGGTGCCATTCGGAACAGGGGGCATTCAAGATTTTGGAATCTGATCTTTCCAATGCTTTCTGACAATGGGTGCAATGGTTTTCATTAGTCAAAAATCTGATAGTAAGTTAATAGGTGGACCTGTGAGCACCTGTGTTAGGAACAGAAGAAAGTATCTTATGTTTTCTGCTGAAGAACAACTAGCAACAATTTTAGTCTTAAAATTTCAAGTCAAAACCTAAAGTGATTCAATGGTCATAGACAGCAGAATGATAAATTCTGGAAAAGAATTTGGAATACATAGGGCAGCACAAAGATCTTTATTTAAAAGCATGAAATTTAAAGAATTCCACAAACACAGGTTCCTGTTTTATCATTTACAGCATAGAAATAATTCATCTTCACGCCAGCTGTATTTACAGGAGATGGAGAGAACATCTATGGCTGCAGTGCTGGACATTTTTATTTAGTGTGGGATTTTTTGCTTGTTTGTTATTTAGTAATGTTACTCTGTGGGATTTGCCAGTGACTCTGGTGCCCAGGTCTTCTGCAGCACCGAGGAGGTGCTGCCCTGTTAGTTCTCAATCTTGTCACTTCTGGGGAACAGCAGTGAAACTGTTTGTTCCTGACAGCAGACAGCCCCACTGCAGGGCCCTGGTTTCATGTTACATTAAGTATTAGCACTGTTCTTTCAGGAGCTATTATGCTGTGACATCAAAGATTTTCTGACAGGGCAGTTGTAGGTTAGCACTGAAGTTGTCTACTGAAATTTTTAAGAATGGAATTAAATATATATGATCAGATTTAATATGAGAGATCGGAAACTGCATATAAAATGGAGTTAGTGGTTAAAGAAAGCTGCAAGAATAATTATTTGGTTTGGCTTTTTTGTCCTTTCTTGTCCAAGGCAATTTTTATTGCCTTTAATTTCTACAGTAGTTCCAAAAACACTGCCATATGTTAACATTTTTGTGCAACTGCTTATTTTCTGAAAAACGTTGTGTGAAACAGGAGGAAAAGGTCTTTTATAAAGTAAGTGTTCTGTATAGCCCCTGCAGTGCTTATATAAATTAACCCTTGAACAATAATTGTAATAGCCCAAATTATTTTTTTTACTGATTGCCTAATTACTTTAAAGGATCAAGATACACATTTTAAATAGTAAGAAAGCAGTTTAAATGGTGAGCAAATGCTCAATGGTGATCACTTAGACTTGCATCTTTTTGTAAGAGAGGAGCTGTAGCTGTGCATAGATTGCAATTTCAACTATTGCCCTTTGGAAATTCTGAATCCAGTTTCTGTGGGACTTACTGGGAAGATGATAGGAATTTGAAACTTACTGTCTGTGTAGCTGTTCAGGATAAAAAAAAAAAAAATCTTGAACATGCGCAACTTCAAATATTCCTGTAGATTCTTGTGTGGTGAAATCAGCGTTGCTACAACTATAAAATTACTATTATGCTCTGATGAGGCAAGTTCAGTGACAGGAAATATCAAAATTAATTTTGGAAACACATGCCTGCATATTTTTGATTACGTTACTAAGGCATTTGTTCCATTTAGTATCAAGCAAGTGAATCATCCATTAAAAATGAAAATGTGTACAATAGAGTGGTACTTTCCCAGTAAAAAAACCTCAAAAAATCACCACAACTAAGAAGTAGAACAATACTGTTTAGTCATAAGACATAAGGCACAAGACACCAGTGTAATTTTTGCTATATATTTAATACTTTCAGGCATGAGAAAAATTACATAAGGAATGTAACTCTTTCTTTGTAGTGGGATCTTTCTTTCTTTCTTTCTTTCTTTCTTTCTTTCTTTCTTTCTTTCTTTCTTATGAAGTCCTTGCTCAGGTGATTAGATTATTTTGGGAATGTTCTGTTCACTAAACGCTTGCAGGATGAATTCTGAAGTTTATCTTGCAGTAGAATATGCTGTTTGTGCTATGGTGATTGACCAAAACTGCCTGGATGGTAGCTTTGATCAGGCATAACGATTTTAGTTTATTTAGATAACATTGCTTGACTTCTCCTTTGGTTTTGCTGCATTGCAACACTCTTATCAGCAAATCAAAATCTCTATGGCTGAACAGTCAGAGCCAGATATTTCAGAGTGAAAACTCAGCCCTT
Source organism: Eopsaltria australis (assembly GCA_034509425.1). Taxonomy (NCBI): domain Eukaryota; kingdom Metazoa; phylum Chordata; class Aves; order Passeriformes; family Petroicidae; genus Eopsaltria; species Eopsaltria australis. Next base: position 1,695,465 of record JAVTVJ010000241.1, read on the forward strand.
TATATGGATGTGTGAAGCTCTGGGAATAGTGGCACTACCCTTACAAAATACTCACTGACAGGTGGCAACAGTGGAATACAAAATTATCCTTTAGCTCTATAATCTCAAATCACAACATTTAAAAAAATATGTATATAAAATGTGGATAGTAGAGCTGGGTCTTGCAGAGAATTTTTAAAGTGATTATAAAGGTACATGACAAAATCTGGTCAGCTACTGTGGCTAAAGTATTTGTTGAGTAGTTCTAATACTCTCCAAGACTGTGAGGTTGTAGGTAGGTTTCTCTATGATGTAAAGCTGTATTTTAAAACAAATTTTTAGTGAACAGTGTGTGCTGTCAGGAATCCGTCTGACTTTTACGATTTTGGATAGAGTATCCTTTCACTTAGGCTGCAATTGCAGAGCCTAAGGACTGTTACCCTGGCAAGCATCATTATGTGAATGTGTCTGCACTGTGTCTGCCCTGGCTACATTTTTCTTCTTACAGCTTTGTTATGTTTTTTTTTTTCCTTGACTGTTAGAGATGTTACTGTACTTCAGAATAGGAAACTGTTTAGGGAAGGCTTGTCAAAAATTCTCTCCTTATAGCAAGGTCTAGAGTCCTCTCAATTTCCTGCACAGAATGCCTGGAGTTTGTTGAACAGCTAATATTTCAATTTCTATTTAAATAAACAGCAGCAGAACTGACTTGATAAGTGTGCCACTAAATAGATCATGTTACCACTTAACTTAGAGCTAATGCTTAACAGTCTGTTTTGCTCCATTTTGGTGGCAATAGTCATGTAATTCCAGGCAGTTCTAGGAAAGAAACAAACAGTAGTATTACATTGTATTACAGCAGTAATTATATTTGGTTATCTGCAAGTGAAAATTTGAAAAAAATGTCTAGTGTGTGAATGGACATTAAGCAATTTTTTAATTATCTAGAGGAAACAAAAGATAATTCTGTTCTAAATATAAACGATGTTTTAAAATCTGTGGTTGTACAGAACCCATATAACAAACCCTAGGAAATCTGACCTTCTGATAGGTCAGTCTAGCAGTAGCTTTTTTTGTTATAGAATGAAAGAGAATTGCCGAGTCATTAAAAGTATAGGATGTACGCACACAGACAGTAAGACAGTATCCCTTGGCAGCTTCAGATAGATAGCTCTTGATTTCCCTGGCTTTTGTTAGACTCCAGACCACTTAAAACACTTCTGAGAAGCCGTCTTTGTCTCTTCTTGCATGTTTAAAATGCATAAATACAATCAGGGGAGTATCAGTAGAAGGTGATAAAGTTTCTCTCAGCCATTCAGTTTTTCTCTGGTAAATAGATAATGAATCAGGATGTTAAACCTGTATTATATTTTCAGGGGTCACTTGGACTTTGAGTGTAAACAGAATCAAATTCCTCGAGCCTGATTCTGTAGCTGCAAAGTGTTTGAATGTCTGTTGTGCAGGAGCTGGACTTGTGTGCTTGGACAGCTCAGAAGGTGGCTTTTGGAAGACAAACCAACTTCATGAGTTACAATTAAAATATCAATGGGGAGGTATTTTTTTCCTTCAAATGAAAGATGAATTTCCTTCTTTCTAATGTCACAATGGTCATTTAGATGCAACAGAAGTCTTAGGTTTTCATTCTTTTTGAGCATCTTACCTGTGTTCACAAAGTCAGGACTCACTTCCTTTCTCACAGTCCTATTTAAGAGCTGTTTGCCAAAAATAAAAAGTCGATGGAGAATGGCCCATTTTTGGAGATGCCTGCAGTGCTGGAGATATTATAGGCAGGTCCTGGAAGGAAGCTGTGAAAGTCTGTGTACACCATCCTTCATTACTGAGGCTGAACAGAATCTTTCTCTGTGTCGTGGTATGGGAGAAGCGGTGGCTGATTCAGGTCTTAGACTTTGAGTGGCTGCTGGGTAAACCTGAATAGTTCAGCCCTTATGGAATCATGATAGGTCAAAAGTTGCTATCTGATAATATATTATTTTTCATAACTGAACAGAGCTTTGCCCCTTCCAGCTGATTTAAAAGTCCAAAGAACTGGGAAAGCACTGCTTATAATATATGTTAGACAAGAAGGCACCACTATCACTTTTGGGCCAGCATGGCTTGCCTTGCTATCCATAAGAGCAAAAAGCAGAGACAGTAAAAACCTGGCTTATGTCACTTTGTTGGGAGAGAAACAAACTCTTTCACCCTCACTTGGTATCCAGTTCCAGGTTACTTGTTGTTTGCTGGCTTTGGTGAGAGAAGCCTGAGGGTTTCTGATGACAGGCATTTTCCTCCAGGTTTAGAAGAAGGTTAGTGCTTTTACAAGAGTGAGACTCAAAGGAAAGTAAATGTGGACCTTGGAGGAGCTTTACTTTTAATTTTGTATGTCTTTTCCTCACAGTTTTCTTTCAGTCTCTCTTTTTCTCTGAACAGCCTAAATAACCTACGTAACCATGATTAAGCTCTCTTGCATGTTAGAAAGTGAATGTATGCAAGAGGGAAGATGCACAATTGCAATCTGTCTTTTACATTTGTTTAGAGGTGATAAGGGGCGTTGGAACTTCCAAATAGACAAGATACCAGTACCCTGTGGTTAATTATTCTTCCACTCTTGAGAGAGAAATACTGTAGGCAAGTATGTTTATTCTCACTTTTCCAGTTGGGAAACTGAAGCAGGAAGGTTTCAAGATGGTTTGGGTCTTAGCCAGAATTTGAACTTGGAAGATATGGCTCATTTCCAGGCCTATGCTTAAATGGCAGACCACCTCTCCTTCTTATGCAATATTTTTTAATAAAGATAAGACTTTATGTACCCTTACATATGTGGTTAGAAATGGCTCTTTCATGCACCTGGAGCTGCCTTTTCTCCATGGCTTTTGATGGACAACAAGCTGGCTTGATCCATGCTCTAGTGAGGATGCAGAGTGTTCATGATGAATCTGTCATTTATTCCTGTATTCTTCCTGCCTGAAGGGGTCTGTTCCCTTATGCAGTGGACCATTCAACTTTTGGACCTCAGCACTCTGTTATAGTGAATTCAAGATTGCAGCAGGCTCTGGCAGGCCATGGAGTTCACTCATCTTGCTCTTAGTTAAGTAGCCATGAGCTCCCAGCCTGTGTATGACTGAACATCTGTATCTCTCCTGTTTGTGGCTGTGCAAGTGGGGCCTGAAATACAAACCCACTCTTTCAGAGCAAGAAGAAAGAAGCTGAGTGAAATCTCCAGCAACTTTCCTTCAATTAATCTCACCCTTGCATTCTTTCCCTGCGTGTGTTTCATCCCGTCTTTCTGTTTTACAACTCAGCAATATATTCTGTCTTGAAAACAACATTAAGTGTAGTTACATGCACACACACTGAGAGGAGAATATCCCCCCACAGTGTTTACAGCAACACCTCTAGGTGACGGCAGGCAGTAAGCTTTCTTTTTATAGAGCTCCAGACTACAGATCATTAGCTTGATATGGTAGCTCAGTGGTGCAAAGTCATTTGAATATTTATTACCCTTCTTAAGACTTTCGCTTTTCAAGTGGGAAATAAATGTGATAAGACCCCCTTTCTGTCCTCTTGCCTGACACGCTAAAGCACAAATATGTGAAATGGATTTTAATTGTATTTCCTTGAACTTCTGTATTAGAGACCAGGAACTTGGATGCTTTTGAGCAAAAACATGTGTTGAACAACTGCGAAGTTTGTTAGGTCTTTTTACAACCTTCCCTCAAAGTTAGATGGGAAGTTCAACTCCAAAAATGAGTTGAATTTTCAGAATTTAATATATAAATATTCATGTATAATATACAAAAAGGCAGCTTTATAAACATATATTTGAATGGGGCACTGTTTCTTAAGTGAAGTACAAATTTAAAGGCCCCTTAAAACTGGACTTTGCCAACAGTCATAGATTTTTGAGAAATGGTAACAAACCAAACATTGTATAAATGAAGGCTTGTGGGGGGAAAAAAGCCAAGCCTATTACAATATGATCAGCAAGACATGAAAGCCAGCAGCAGGCAACAGAAAGGCAGAGGCAGGCTCCTGAATATATTTTAAAGGTAGAATGTTGTCAGTGTGTTTTCATTTAGCTATTTTAAGATGTCTATGTTTCACTTGCTACAGTCACAAATTCTAACTGTGAATAATAGGAATCATTATATGGGTGTAAATGGTATATTGACTACATTTTTCAGCCTCAAACACACCTTCCTTGTTGGCAGTGGAAGGCAATGAATGAGGCATTTTATTAAAACTGGTGCTTGTGGTTCTAATCAAAGGTCACTGGTTAGCTCTCACTTTTCAGTCTCAGATTTGTCTAGATGTTTGATCAGGGGGCTGCAATGAAATTATTATGACAAAGACTTTGTACTAGGCGGTATCTGTCTGCTGAAACTTGAAAGTCTTTGCCACAGTGATGCTGACAGCATGTGAATGCTGAAAGAATGTGCAAGAAATGTTATGTCTTAAAGAAACCTTTACTGAGTATCATCTTCCCTTTGTGTTACGTTTGAAATCATTTCAGTTGCTATTAAGGTACGAATGAAAAGGTGTTTCATTGATTAAAGGTGGCGTGTCTTTTTTTAAAGTGTACTGTGTGCTTTAAGACAGTCTTCCCATTACTTACTCTGTTCAGTCCCTGCTGCACACAGCAAGTTCATTAACATGCAGATATGCAGTGATTGAAGTCGGTTTGCCTTTTACATTGGAGTTGTCTTGATATAATGAGTTTCTCTTTAATGTTCAAAAAACTGTTGTTACTTTCTAAAAGGGGTTTGTTTGTGAATTTCATTAAATTTAATTCTGTCTTCAAACAATTTCAGTATTGTTCATTTTTCCACAATTAACACGCTTGCTGATATTAAAAACCAATTTTTTTTTTTAAAGAGATGCATTTTAACTCTCAGGATATGTGTGGTGTGGGGTTGTCATTGATGTTGAATGAGACACCTCCTGTTTAACACATGGATTCAATATTTTAATTGGTGCCCGTGTGCAAAAAAAGTAGTAGAGGAAAGTAGGTTAGGGTTACTCCAACTGCTTTTTCTCTGGGACTGGGATAGACAGCATTCAGTCAAGGAGAGTGAAAAACCACTCACTGTGCCAACTTTATTTTCTTTGTTAGAATAGGCTGGACAAACAGAGAAGGAAACTTGTCTGTTGGATAACCTGTGTTTTGTAAAGAGAGCAGATTACAGGACATGAACTCAAAAAGGATGCTTGTAATTTTCTGCTCAGTATTTCTAATCTGAAAAGATTTGTTCACCTGGGAAGCTTAAGGTAGAATCTTCCTCCTGTGAGGTCAGCAGGCAGTGAACATCCAGTTGCTGAGATGTTGGGTCTGAGTCCTCAGTGTAATTTCACAGCTCCCCCAGTGCCAGGAATTCTTGGAAACTGCCTGGAAAAGAAAATGAGGCATAGCATTTAGGAAGTGTTTGGCTTGGTCTGAAAGAACAAATGAAGGTGATATCAAACTGAAGGTGGGGTGGGAAGCAAAATTATGCTGGAAATACTTTTGCTTTTCAACAAATACAAGTCCAACACTGTAAGATGCACTATTACTTCCCTGGAAATCTGTCATGAATTAGAAAACTTGTGATATTATGTATTTTAAGGAGGGGTTATGGTAGGGAACAGAAGCAAAGTCTTTAACTTGAACAAAAAGAGCAGAGAAATAGGGAGTAAGCTTACATCTTGCCATATTAACATCTTTCTAATAAACTGTACAATTTCTAAAGCTGTGGTCCTGAAACAGTTTTGTGTGAATGGTGTCCACTTATAAAGGTGGTGGCATTGACAATTAGCCTTGATATGAAGGTAGTATTACCATCTTAATTTTAATTTTCATGTCTCCATAAAGAAAGATTATTTACAGATATCCCAGGTTAATGTGGGGTCATTTAGTGGTTTTGAGAAGAATGCAGAGACACAGAAAGTGTCAAATGGAAGCTCCACTGCTCCCTTCAGTGCTACTAGTTCTGAAATTTTAGATTATTTTCTGGACATAGTTGGCAGAAAGTCTGGTACAGATTACAAATGATGGCATTTTGTATGCTCACAAAAATGAAAGTAGCTTGTATTTCCAATAAGAGGCCCTACGGCTTTGTTACTATTTGGACACTATAACAACACTATTGTTAAAGAAACATATTTTCCCCATTTATACTACCATAAAAAATGGAATTAGTAGAACACTCTACAGCTCATAATGCAAATATTTCTTCATTATTGTAATCTCTATGTATATTTTTAAAATCACCTTTAGTAAATCATTAAATGATCCACAGACTTCTTAGACTTTTACTGCTATCTCTGGGAAAACATTCCTTGCGTTGATGCTTTTATTATCAGAATCTGTTTAATCAGTATTGAATTAATTTCCTTTACCTAACTTTTTTCTCCAGTGATGAATCTTCAGTATTAATCAGAACATCCTGTGATGAAAATCTACATTTAAAACTTACTGAAACTGCCAAGTCTAACTTCTCTCGAAGTGTAATTCCTATACACCTCCTGAACTCTGTTCATGTATTGGATTTTCTTCTTGTATAAATATTCCATTAATTTAACCTGAGATAATTTTTTTCCTCTAGAGAAGCTTTGTTGTCTTCCAGATGAAAATGTTCTCTGTGTAGTATGCAGAGTTTATCTGACTTCAAGCTCTTTTATGCAGAGTAGAGAAAGGCCTCTTATTCATGTTGCTTTTATGATTCTGGGAACGTCGGTAACTGTATGGAAAGCCTTAGCTCCTCGTTTAGGCATTTGCACAAGGTGTCTGAAGTGGTGTGGTGTGAATGCTCCCTGATAAGATTTATCATTTTATATGATTTATCAGTTTCTTGGTAATGATAGAGTGTGAGAGTAGCTTTATCCTGCTGCCAATGAAGTTGATGTTAGTGAAAATTTCCAGGCAAATAATAGTAGCAAACTGGGCATCTTAGTCGTAGAAATTTAATTTCAATGGCGACATCTATTGAAAATGAAGAATTCAATCCTAATGATTGAATCTAACAAGTCCTACTTATAGTTACACTCTCTTAGGCACATGATGGGGTCAAAGTCAAACAAGACTTTTTTGGGGGCTCAACTGTAGTGTAGCTCCAGTTGTAAAGTCAGATAGTTAATTGAGCTTAGCCCCACTGATTTCTGGTTTTCTGTCTTTATTTTCTTCCCCCTTCCTCTTTTTCTTTCTTTTTTCTCTAGTTTAATCTCTTGAAAACAGTTAATGCATTGCTCAGATCAGTTTTATTTTGCCTTTCTAGGTTATCAACTTACTGTTTAAGTGTTCTTTTTTTAAGTAATAAAAATGTTTAAATACTTGCATATGAAAATTTTGTGGAAATAAACTAGAGACTCCAAGTAGACTGGTAGCAGCAAAGATACACAGTGCCTGCCTGAAATGACTTTAGAGTTTGTTAAAATCAAATGACATTCAGTACGGATACTATGAAGAGAAAAATCAAAATAGACACCTAATTATAATTACTTTTTTTCCTGTCATTATATCCGTACGTGCAGAACAACTGATTTGAAATCACAACAGCTCAATTCGGTAGGTACAAAGGTTTTTCCTTCCTTTTTTTCATCATCATCCACAGGATGTAATATAATTTCTTATACTGACCAAAGTCTGAAATTTCCTCAAGACGGTGGAAATGCTACCTGAATTAGTGGAATTAATTAATAGCACAACTGCTATCAAGGTTATAGACACTACATGTTAATCAAACAAGTAAAATTAAAAGGTTAAGCTGCTTGTTTACTCTCATAGATGGCTTTTCCAGCTGGACAAAGTTGTTGTGTTAGCATATACTTTCACTGCTTTTGAGGAAATGTATTGGAGACCTAAGAACAACACTTTAGTGAGAGGGAGGAGGATACATTTGTTAGACGGGCTTTGCAATTTTGGAGTGTGCAATGCATTGGCTTTCTTCCAGACTTTCATGACCTTTTGGAAATTTTAGTCTAAACTAAAGTTCCCAGTTCCCTTTGTTAGATGAAAAATAATGTTAATTTCTGAAGCTAACCATTCATGCCTGTAGCTTTCAGTGTGATGCGGGCAGACAAATAGGGGCAATACAAGAGCACTTCAACCTGTATCTTATATGCTACAGAAGGACTGAATGCAACAGGTGCCTGTCATCTGCTTTCATATATTTTTGGAGGGAGCTTGCCTTTCTCCCTCCGAAGGGGTACATATACATCAAAAATATCTGCAGGGCTGCATTCATGTTTGTCCAATCCTAAAGGAAGGAAGTGCTGGGTTTGTTGTTAGACAATAGCTGGATTCAAAGCTGAGCCAAAAAACCAATTAATCTCAGACCAGAAACTTACTAAATGCAGGGGTGTGTAAACTCCTGTAGGAAATTAGGAGAGGTTGGAATGGTGGCAGAAATGAAACTGCCATGATATGTGATATGTATTGATCAGGGAAGGTCTTAGAGGGGGAAAACAATCATATGCTGCAAATTCTAATTAGGGAAGTCTTACTGAAACTGTAGATCATTGAGGTCGAAAAACATCTGCAAGATCAAGCCCAGCCTTTGACAAAATTCATGATACCATGGACACTGGAATAATGTTTTCAGAGTAGGAATGTCTAAAGTTAGAGTTGTGATTCACTCCAACACTTCAAAGAGTAGGTGTGATAGACATCTGAAAGTTGCCTGCTGCTGGAATCAGAGATGTTTGCCAAAAGCCTCCAAAATCAGGCCAACGTTGACTTGGTGGCTACAGTTGAATTTAGGATTAGAAATCTTGCTTTAGGTGCTCCTGTTCCAACTGCTTTACCAGTTATATTTTAGAAATGGCTCCGAAGGTCATCAGTCTAACCATAGCAGAATCTTTAATTTGCTGTACACTCCTGCCAAAGCTGGTCACTCATGGATTCCCAGAGAAATGCTCCATGTGCACAGAAATTTGCAGGTGGGACAATCTCTAACTATAAACTGGTCCCCATTTTAACTATAATGTAGATAATGCTTTGATATGAGCCCTGATTAAGCTAAATGTTCAACTGTGTGTGCTGATAGCATGAAAGATGTAGGAATAACTGAATCGTAAATATTGTACATCTTTCAAAAGACTGTCCAGAAATTACTGACTTTTTGTAAATCATATAAATCATGTTATTGACATGGGAAATTTTCCTCCAGTATTTTTATCTTTTACAGTAAGGTTTTCTTACATAAAGTCAGCTACATAGCAACTTTTAGATTAGGTTCCTTTAGCTTCACAATTTCCTAGGATATGGGAGGTAGAAACTGTTTTTTTTACTTTATCAGTTTTGGTTTGAGATGATTTGTCAAAAAGTACTAATTTTATCTAAAATTCAGAGATACAATCAGAGGATTTTTTTTGTTTTATTTTGAATTATATTTCTTTTTGAAAACTGCTTTCAGTACACTGCACACAGAAGTGCAAGCAAAAAAATGAAATACAAATTTGGCTATCTAAACTGATTGGAATAATTACAATAACCCCTTGGAATTTTCAGCTTAAGCAGAAAGATAATAAAACAAATTCTGTTTGGACAGACTATACTTTCAAGATGTGGTTTTTTCATATCTAAATTATTTACCTGCCACTACTTTTAAAAGATAAAGATTTTGGCATAACCTGTAAACTGGAGAATACCACACAGCGTGTGTCTGTATCAGATAGAGAGTAACTGAGGCGACTTTTTTCCCCTGACCTAAAATGTTTGAGATGTTCTGCACCCTTGCCTCACCCGACATGGAAATATCCTTACTGATTTATGTTCTAGGATTTTTAATATTAGCACGTCAAGCTGCAAGGGGGGAGGAGGGAAGGCGTGAAATAGCGTGAAGTTGCGACTCCGTATTTTCGAGCCGTGAGAAAGATTTTTGACAACCTCTCGAGGGAGCACGTGACAGAATAGTTGGTCAGAAGTGGCAGCAGGTGTGGCTCTGAAAAGAAAGGCATTGTTCTCCAACTGGGAGGACTGGGGGGCTGCGGGGAGGGAGGCCCTGCGCTGCCGGAATGCCGCACGCTCCGCAGACACAACATGCCCCAGGATGAGCTTTGTACAGTTGGGTGACAGACTGATAAGCAGCTCGCTCTTTCGGAGCCAGACTCTAAAGTCATTCTCCCAGGGGTGTTTTGCATGTGCAGATATCCATACATTGTTCCATACATTTGTTGTTTCCAATAACACGTGTTGCTCTGTGATAACAAGTTGCTGCTTTCAGGCGCAGGCCGTCTCTTTGTGTCTGCAGTATCAGTGGGGAGGCACTGGGCTGTTAAAACTGATGCCTATATCCCATGTTATTTTGGGAAATAATGTTTTAGGCAAATACAAGCCTGTTGTTTTTTTGGGTTTTTTGGTGTTTTTTTGGTTTTTTTTTTGTTTGTTTGTTTTTTTTTTTGGTTGTTGTTGTTTTTTTGTTTTTTTGGTTACAATTCTATGTAATATCCCCTTACATTCATCATAAGGTGGGGATGCACAGCAGCAAAAGAAGGCATCGGAGTACAGTCAAGTTAGAAAAAAAGCAGGAAAGAAAAACCAGTGTACTGATTATTGTTCAGCCTAGAAATATTTAGGTATCATTTAGAAAGAAATAATTGTGAAATTTAAAAATGTATATATAAACATAAAACATGAAACATTTTCTCTGATACAGATGCTAAATATGCCTAACTGATGTTTTAAACGCAGGCCTTCTAGAATTTGTACTGCAATATATTTAAGATGGATGCTATCCATGTGAGATACGTAAGTGAGAAAAATAAAATATGCTTTCAGCAGGTGCAGCAATATGTTACATTGACTTTGAGCTGTAAACCTTTGCTGTCCATGCTAGTGCAGTGATGTGTTTTTGTACATCAATGTGTGTCACAAGCAGAATAGAGCTGGTCAATCCATTTGTCCTGAAGACTCTTGTGAAAGGATCTAATATGTTGTGACTTTTTACACCGCGCCTAAGTTATGACTCTGCTGTAACTTACCATCAGGATCTGAACAAAGTGCCTGACTGCTTCTAGGAACCGTGATTTGCTATTACACTAATGACAGGAATTACTAAAAATCTTTGCTGCCTTATTGACCACTTAGAGTACTTAATATTTCTAAACGAGCTCGTGCTTTGGAGGAGTTTTGTCCAGAAAAACATTTCAAAAAGCAGTTCAAAAGAACAGTGTGGAAATTTGCAAGTCAAACTATGATTTATAATATTATTTTTCTAAGTAGCAGCCGCAAAAATAATCATGCTGCTGGAGCCAACAACAGTATTTTGAAATGGTAGGGTCTAATGTATGAGGTTATTGCATATGAATGGAGAGATATGTTATTGCAATGATATATTTTATTACCTGCTTCTGTTTTTATTAAGGATAATGAAAACCTTCTGTTTGGCCCTGTGAACAAAAATAATGTGACCTTTCATGTGACCCACCTGTTGTGCTTTCACAATCGATAATAGTTACCTCATGTTAGGGTGATCTGGAAAATAGCAGTGTGCCAGCACCACAGAAAACAACATTTGTGTTTCTGTACTCTGAATTTGTATTTGCCTCAGAACTGAAATTAGATAAAATATAGGTTATCTAAAAAAATGCTTTAAAGGCAAAATATTATTGTGAGAATATTGTCCCTGTTGCTAGCAGATATATTTTCAAAGGCATTTAGCTGCTGAATTATAGCTGTAAATCTGCAGAATTGGCTTAAAATCTGTGATTTGTAGTAGTATTGAAGATAGTGGGAAAGTCCAATTAGCTCTTTTGAAAGTTAGGTGAGTACATAGTATATATATAGATGCAACTTTTCCCACTTTTTAATTTAAAAAATAAAACTTTTTTCCTGGTTTATGTAGTGTGTACTATTTATTTATTTTGAGTGGAAAGCCTTAAAAGGCTGATTTATTCTAGTCATTATTTTTCTCATTGTATTTGGGTCTTGATTCTGGATGCAAACATTTCACCTGAGTAGCGCAACGTTCTTTTTCTAGGCGTGCATGATAAATGTATCAGAATTTCATTGGGATGACTTCTGGGTTATGGGATAAGGATTTGCAGGATCAGGACCCTAATTTCAAAGAGGTTTTCACATGTGGGTTGTGGGTACGTGTGCTACTGCTGAATTTGTTCGACAGACTGGAAAGGCTCTTTCCCTTTGGAGCCCTTATGGTTTATCTGGTCAATGGCTTGCAAGCTAAGAAGGATTTACACATTGGATCAATGATCCATGAAATAAGGGGGATTTCCACAATGTCTGTCAGTGACAAGTTACAGTGTGGCCACACAGTATGCATTTTCAGAATTAATATGTATGTAGAAATATAGAACTGTATAAATGATTATTATGTGATACTGCCTAATGGTCAGGGAAGGCTATAAATAATGCATTATGTGTATTAGAGAGAACTTGGTGATTCCTCTGTTCCTTTTGTTTGGATTGAGAAACGTGTGTGTACATTCTGTGGCAATATTCTTGTGGCTGTACATACATCAAGAAAAATTAGACCCAGTGAACACAGGAGGCCTCTCAGTGCTACTCCTTCCCTCAAGTCAATGATTTTTTTTCTCTTATTCATTAAATGTCCCGGGTACTGAAGATCAGCAGTTGGCTGAAGTTACAAAAGGGGGTCAAATGTCTTTAAATGGAAGTGTCCTCTCAGCAGCACCTTTGTGGTGTGCCACGAGCCTGTCAGTTTGAGTCCCTCCTGATGGCAACTGCTAAGTTATGACATGGGGAGAGAGGTATCCTACTAAGTAGGCAGGGCTTGATCAAAAGCCCCTTTGAAGTCAATAGAAAGATTCCTATTGACTTAAACAGGCTTTGTAACAAGCCCTTGATTATGAGGGCACGTAATAAGCTTCTTATTGCCTAATTATGTACAATGGTAACTTTAGACCTGTGACCCTTATGGAGGTTGGACTCCTTATCTTCCAACATCTCCATATCTCAAAGTGACCCACAAGCAAGAGCAACACCTCAAGTCCTTTTCCTCAGTTCCTTCTCTTGACTTAAGAGTCTAAGCCTAAGCTGCAGCTCAGCTCTTCTGCTCTGAGTCTGCCAGCAGGCTCATATCTTGCATTCCCCATTATCCTACTGCAATGAAGACGACAGGGACTGCACTTTACATGAAACCTCAAATCTTATCCATAAACTTCAGAGTTCTTGGGACCAGCAACAGACTGAGCATGGCCATACAGACTCTGTGTGTGTTTGGATCTGTTCTGTCAGTGTGCCTGTTGCAACTCCAGTAGCAGGAACAGTTTGGGTTCAGTGAGACTTTTTCATTACAGAAGAAGCTAAAAGTGCAAATGGCGCAGTCTGGAGCTGCATTGGCTTTTGTAAAGAATCTCCATGGAAACATCCTCCAGGGAGGTGAAACGAGCCTCTCTTGGCCTTCTCCTTCTTCTTCAGTCCATTTGTTGACTGCTTGGTGTGTACAGGAAGCCTCCAGAAGGTACATTGCTACAGAAGGCAAATATCCTTAGGGAAGACAAATGATTCTTGCAGTAGACACTTGACAAACAGAGATTTACTACAGTTCACGTTGAGCAATGTGTAAAGGATCACTGAGTATTCCTAGGAAATAAAAGTGCTAGCAGGAGGATTATCAAGCTATATAGGTGGAAAAGATAGATTACAGGGTGTCTCACACAGCTTTTAAGTCACTTGGATTTCAGTATTCCTGGTTATTCTTTTGAGATTTCTCTTATAAAAATATTTGCTGTTGAGATAATCAAAGTCATGAACTGGCAAGCATGTTAATATACTACAAAAAGGCCCTCAAATATGTAGTAGGATGTCTTGCACCTGTGTTTCGGTAATGGTTAGTTTTGTGACTTCATATTAGAATTTTCCATGTCTGCTGGCATTACTGTTCTTAATCACACAGTTAAATAAGTATGAGTGTAGAGACAGCCTGGAAGAGAGGAATATATGAAACAATTCTTTCCACAAGTTTTTTTTTTGTATCTATGTTCCTTCTGTCTGTTTGAGGTTAGGTTTCAGGTTAGGGTCAGAATAAACAGAGAATGCCATATATTGTGTTTTTAACATCTTTATTTGCTTTTTGTCACTACTTATCAAAATCTGATTTAGATTCTGAATTGGATAAATTCTAAGCAATCTGTAGGACGTCCTATGTCTCAGTTTGTTAACAAACAAGCCATTTTCACTTTGGACTATGTCTTGTTACTTAAGGTCAAGACACCCAAAAAGACCTCATTTTTACATGGTGAATTAGCAGGGTTTTCTGACACTGGTATCTGGAAGATATCTTTGTACCACTGGTGGGATTCTTTTGAAAGCTGAAAAGACCTACATGTTTAATTTTTCTTTGATATGCTCAGTACAGTTTAAAGATAATTCAAGAGGAGAGTGCAGATTGGCATTTTTTATTTAGGACAGATAAGCAGGATTAGTTTTTATGCTTTGAAAAAATAATACTGTTATTTGGTTAAAAAAACACCAGTGGTTTTCATATACTAGAAATATTTCTGTCAGCCATTCATCTAACACGTGTTATTCTCTTCCCAGATCTTTTCCCTGTTGTGTCCTTATTGCAGCAATCATCAAAACCATTTGAAGAGTTTAATTTAGACTGAAATGATTCTCCATAGAATAAACAGAATATCTCACCTGTGAAGGATGATTACATTTTCTAAATTTGTTTAAAAAGGAAGGACCTTCATAATTCACAAGTGTTCTACTTGCAGTTTTTATGGTAGAGAAGTCTTGCATACTTTAAGTCTGAAAATAAGGCACTTCTGTGTTTGACTTCTATCAGCATTTTTATCTTTCATTTTATTGGCACTGAAAGAGTAAGGATCAGTGTTTTGATTTGAGACATCACCTGGTTTGATATTATTGGTCTTTTATTGTGAAAATATGTTTTTTTCCTGCTTATTTGAGTACTCGTGATGTGCTGTGTAAATTAAGGATGTCTTTCAAATTAGGTATTAAAAGACAGTTGTGGTACAGTTTTAGGTAACGCTAGCCGAAACTAGAGGTGCCTTGTGAAGGTACTAGCTTCTGATGCATCTTCCCCATATGTGGGTACCTCTCATCTGTTTGTACAGGGGTGAGGTGACTGACTTGGTGTCTAAGATTGGTTTGGTGAGCAGTTAGTTCAGGCACCTCACTGGCACAAGTCACAGACGAATGCGTTTTAGGATGGAAAGCCAAATTCTTCACCTGCACAGAATTCCGACTCTTCCCAGAGTCAGCGCTGGTACAGATTTGCTTTGCAAATAAGAGTAGGCTTGCCAGGAACCATACAGATGAATTTCCATGGCATTCCTGGCAAGAGCAGGACCAGAGGATGGACTGTGGTGTGCCTCAATGTCTCTTGCAGTCTGTACAGGAGCTCTATGGCTTTGTTACCAAAGCTGCAGGTCCCCAGCGATGGCCTCTCATCAGGGCTGTGGCCCTACCAGCCCTGCTACTCTGCCAGACCATCCCCAACGTGTAGCATACACAAACAGCTAATCCATTTATGCAGCAGCATCTGGCTACTCCAGATTTCCACTAGGAACAGGGTCTTTCAATAAGATTTCGATCTCTCCGATTTGTTAAGTACCCTTTGCTCTCTCCTCCATAATTAAACAGATATTTAGATACTGTATCCCATATATCTGCATCTGTGAAAAGATATATAGAGTAGGTTTTATCTCTGTCTGAATGTGTGAATTTCCATTCATTTTTTAGAGGATGAAAACTTTTGCTGTGGGCCTAAATCAGGCCAAATATGCTACTATGGGTTGTTATTTCTTAGGTTTATTACATAACCCAGGTTTTTTAGCTGTCAGCTATATGTTTAGTTTTTTTTCCTCTTTATAAGAGGTTACATTTTTCTCTCTTTAAAGCTATGTTAAAATTGCTGGAATTCATTTGATAGTGCTTAATTGTTCTTTATGCTATTACCTAGCTCACAAGTTCAAGGAATTTGTTCAATATATTTCCAGCAGCTCACAAGCTATGAAATGTCAACATTTTCAATGAAAAAGCAGCTGTGTGTACTTTTGTTCTAAGAGCTGAACTTGAGACTCTGTTGAACCAGTTTTTGGCACCATCTTTAGAAAAACCAGGGTCATCTCAAGATGGAGTCTTACCAAATTAGTAACTACTTTAAGAGCAGATTCATTTTAAGTATCCTTAAATAGCTGCTGCAGTTTGGTTAAGTTATGTATAACTTGATTTCAGCTTTCTATTCCTTGAAAGACTTGGATATCTTTTCCTTTTGCATGTTCAGGATTCCCCATGTCCCCGTTTCTCTACATTGTCTTCCACTGTTTCACAGGAACAGAGTTCTGTTCATCCTGTCATATTTGTTCTCTATTAGATGCAGTATCTGAAAGCCAAAGGGGAATTTTGAGTGCAGAAGTCTGGCCAAAAATGTATTGGTATGGCAGGATTTCCGTTAACAAAAAGGAGGGAGAAAAAATTTAAAAGGGAGAAATCCCCCTTTAAACACCTCACCCTCAGCCCCAAATTTATGGATTCGCTTAGGATTTTAAAAGTTGAAGAAAGGTCAACAGTTATGTTCTCATTTTTCTTGAATATCTCTCAATTCAGGAGTCTTCTGTGTGCATCTGGCTAACTGTGAATGTAAATATATGTGTATAAATGTGTTTTATAATTTGAAGTTATACTGTCTGTTAACTAAAATAACAGCCCCAAAAGCAGTTGGCCTGTCATAGATGATATAGCTCAGCTTTTATATCTGCTGTTCATCAAAAGAACCAATGAAAATTTCATTATAACTGACAGCCAAGTAGCTTGAAAAATAAAGACTGCTGCTGCCAGAGTATGAGCAACACAATAATTTGCTAAGACTAATATGCCTGGCTGTAACCTGATCATATATGGATCAATTGATGATATTTTAAATTAATTTGTCATGTGACTGACTTGCAGTTCTAAATTTCAGGAAAATATCACCACTGAGTTTGGTAAAAAATAGCATTGTTTGTTCTGTACAGACATTTTTCAGCCAGACAGTGATGAAAATCCTTGCTAGTGAGTACACAGGAAGTTGAGAAACACATATTAGAATAGGATAGATATAGTTTTTACTGGCAGACTTCTGCCTTTTTTATCTTTTTAGGGTTTAAAAAAGGTGTTATCTTATCCCACATATTTTTGTGATATAATTAATTATTAGACAAGGAGGAACTTAAAATGCTTGCAGAATTAAACAGCATGAAATAATTTTTGACCAGACCCTGAAAAAAAAGTTAAGGATTTATTTCCTTATCCTTCATTTTTTTTCCTCCTTGCCTGTTCCTTGCCATTAAATGGCAGGATTGTTTTAATTGTTTAAAGGAGAGGGGATTGTAGACACTGCTGGAGTGTCAGCTTCTCTACCTAAGCCTTGCTGGCTTACTGAGCTTTTCCAGTTCACTGGTGCAAGTGCAAGCATCGAGTGGTTCATGTACAGCTCTAATTCAAACTTACTTGGCAGTTATTTCTTGAATGGCCCAATTTTACATGTGATTAGTTTTTAATTCTTAAATCATGACATGAACTGTGTGCATTATATTGCTATAAAAGTTGTTAATACGTAGGAGATGATTAACCGGGAGTGCAAGCTCTGTTTTTCCTGGTACATCAGTGTGCAACCACTGTGGCTTCTGTGGGGACTCCTGGTTTGCAGCTGAAGGCAGAATTCATCCTGAAGCAAAAAAAAAAAAGAAAAAAAAGAAAGTGATGCAGATTTTTAGGATGTGACAAGAATAACATTACAAGATAGATAACTATAGCAAGGCATAACAAGAAAACTGTGTTTCTGTGAAAAGCAGACTGCAGTTATTTCTGGTCTGATCCTGGTTTCTGATTCACAGTTTTGAAGGCCAAAACATATAGAAGTGAATATATTTGTGCATGGGAAGGACTGGGGAAATCTCTACTGGTCTTGTTCCTATTTGGGTAGGCAAGATTAAGGCCAGATGAAATATCTTGCTGTGTTTGTATCCACCAGCTTCTCAGTTGCATTAGAACATAATTGTAGGAACAGCCATGCACTGGGCTCATGATGAGCTCATCTGCTTAGCAATAAATGTCCATTTTTTAAAGCTGGGAACTCAGGCTTGATCTGTTCAAGGAAATTAGGTCTACTACTACCTCATGTCTTTGCTTGTACAGAATTTGCATCAAAAATATGCCAGAATATGTCACTTTTATGAATGGTAAGCTGCTATTAGAATTATTTTATTAGAATAGGTAAAGATCTCTTGTGTATATATATATATATATTTATTTTTAAAGTGAGATGGAGATATTAGATTGTTTCTTTTTCAATGTAGACTCTATATCTAATTACTGTGTATCAAAGAAAATGAAGCTCCACTGTTTCTGAGAAGTAATAAAACTGAAGTGACACATTAGTGAACTGCTTTATTGGGTTTCGCCTTTTCTAGATTCTGTGAAATTTAAACCAAAATTCCACTGGCCTGAAAGCACTAACATCTTTCCCCTCCAGAACTTTTCTGATATTGTAGAAGTTGCTCAGGATTCTAAGGTGTAAGTTGAATGGTTTCTCTAATTGTTATGCATTTTGATTGGATTACCTTTTGGGGTTGGTGTTTTATCACCACATTGTGGCTGGTACACGTCACTGTGATGAAATAGCTGAAATAACTGGGACACCCCATAATGCTTTTGTAAGGTGGCAGTAATCTGATTACTCCTGCAAGTAAATACGTTTCATTTGTTGGTAGAGACTTTAGAAAGTCATGTTGGCGCTCAAAAAATAAGGGCCTATGACTTGATGGCAATTTACTACTTTTTATGATATTGTTGGATGTGATAAAATTAAAGGGGAGGGGAAAAGCTGCAGGAAATAAATAAGCTGTATTTGTTTTTTAAATCTCTGATGTTAGGAAATCTGCTCTGAGATCTGTATAAAAATAAGGATGTAATGTGCAGTTTGTTTTTGCCAAGAGGGAGATAAAGACTCTTTGGAGTGTCACCCAATGAGGATGACACTCTGTGTAGTCAAATGTTTATTTACTTGCTCATATATTACATTTTTGCCTGTCTGATGGCTTGTCTAATCAGGATGAATGTGATTGTGATGCCTCAGATTGCCTTGTACACCCATAGATCTGTTCACCAAATTGACTGTTTCTAATTTCTCACTTTTATTAGTTCCATGCCTTATACTCTTGTGCAGATATATTTTTGTGCGATTACATATTTTATACATCCTTTTATTTTACATTTTGCTATTATAATTTCATGAAACATGTTTCTTCAGAATATTTTGTTGAGGGACTATCCTCTCAATGTTACTTGCAATAATAGCATGTTTAATTTCGATCCAAATTTCTCATGTAACTTTCTTATTACTTTTTTTCGTAAATTTTTGTTCAATTCTCTGTGTGTACAATTTTCCAATCTTTTATTCTTTTACCATCTTTTATCTGTCATTTCTATTTTTTTAGCAGTCGAATTTATATGTATGAAAATTTTGATAGGTGCAAATCCATGCTTTGGTATGACCATTGGATTTGAAAACCTGTGTTTTCTGGTCTGTATATTTTTGTGGTTTCCATGCCATATGCAGTGCAACACTAAATTGTTTGCTCTGGAACTTGTTGTCATTTGGGATGTATTTTTATGCTGCAATATTTAAAAAAGATATTTATTTGTTGTTTTTTCAAATATTTTCACTACCTGGGGAGCAGTTGATCCATTTTTATGCCAACCAGGTTAATAATTTGTATGTTCAATAAACATACTTGAGAGAGGAGTTTATTTCCACCAGGGATAATATGTAAAGCAAATCCCTCAGTGCATATGTTCCAATAGGTTTGCATCATTTTGTGTCCTTGCTTATGAGATGCTTATAGGTGAGGGACATTAAATGTAGGCCTATCTTCAGAATTCCTAAAAGCAACTGAAATGTTTAGATTTGAGAATCACTTCACTTCTCTGGTTTTGTTTTATCATGGTATCGATGCTGTCTGGAGAAAGCTGAGAATAACATCATTATTGCATAGAAATTTTCAGCTTCTGATAAAAATTTTTTCTGAGAGAGATGACTAAAGCAAGGGAATTAAAGGCAATCTGCAAAAGACTCTTATACATGCTTTTGGAAGTATGTTCCATGTTCTCATCAGGTTTTCTTTTTTGTAGAAAATCTTGGAAACTAAGAGCCAAAAAAAAAGTCTACTGTCATTCAAGATTAGTTCCATATCCCCTACTTCTCCAGTTGTTTTTCAGACTTTTCTACAGTTAGAGCTGTGCTCATACTATTGCAGTGTGGGCAGATACTGAAAAAAAATGGGGTGGGGGAGTCTGTGGTGAAATATTCTTGATATTCTTATTCAGAGTATTATTGTGAAATTTCTTTGGTTCCTTTTGCTTCTAATAATTTGATTTCTGACAGATCATTAATTTGATTTCAGAGTCAGGCATCTTCAAAGAAAGTGATTTTCAGACTACGTTCACTTCACCTCTAATATGCTAGATAGTGCTTTGAATAATCAACATGTAGAGGTAATGCAGAGAAATGAGTTTGGTAAGAGGCATCTTGTATGTGAAGGTGAGGACATTAGCCAAAGGTGAAGACATTCCTTCTTTCTACCCTGGTAGAACGTCCTAGGATAGAAGTCAGATTCTGGTGTGTTGAAATTTCCTTTTGAGGCCGTGCTTTGGCAAGATGCTGCCTTGTTGCTTATAAAATGACTAAAGTGTCTACCAAATGCAAGTGCCAAGTCAAAATATGTTCTGTATTTTGGTAATTGTGCAGAAAGAGCACCAGATGGTTCTGATGATGAAGCGCTTTGGGTGGGATCATCAAGTTTTAATGGATAGCAAACTCCAAAAGCTTAATTATCAACCTCTCTAGCAGCATACTTTCTCTTGGAGTGGACAAGTTATTTTCAGGCACGGAAAAGAATATATTTCTTTGCATGTAGCTGAATAAAACCCACTTAGGTTCTCTGTAGGAGTATCTGAAGCTCAGAATACTTGGGCCTAATGGAGAGGGTGCCAAGTTACGTTTCCAAAGTGGAAAAGCTATGTTATGAATAATACTGTTTTTGTTCGACTAGCTTGATATTTTCCCAGCATGCCCAGTTTTCATGGTGTGCTGCTAATGTGCAACTCTCCTACAATATCAATATATCCTACATTTTGGGTTCAGGTGTATAACGGTGTAGTTTATTTTCCACATCTAGTCTGAAATGGCTCAAGAGTGGTCTGTTCTTCTAGAAAACTTTCCTATTGGAGGAATTTGGACAGGCCACATTTACAGCAAAGAAACGAAAAGCTTAAATAGCAGATCACAGAGCACACTTTTTAACTCCTGCAATGTTGCTTGATTTCATAAAGTGACTCTATTCAAGTTGGAAGTGTTGATTGATTTGTTTCTCTAGTGTTAAAATTTGGCTTTTAATTTTAATACCTTCCAGTCAAGACTGGTAACAGCATAGCAGTAACTTGTGTGCTGTAATCACAGAGGGCTTTGTATGTCTTCGAATGAAAAGTTCTGCGTGTGATTTTTTTTTTTTTTCTTTTTGCATTTGTATTTGCTTGCTAAATCCTAGTGATGGTAGTATTTGCTTCCAGTTTTTACACAGGACTACTGCTTCCCTTGCCTGAAACTCTGGTTGTTATTGTCACTGAAATAATGGAAAATTTCACCATTGACTCCTGTGATCACAGGGTCAGCTTGTTGAAATACATTTTGGATCAGGCATATTTGAGCTAATGAGGCCAAATACAGCCATCACTCACACCATGCAAGTACTTTGGCTTTTGTAGGATTGGACTGGATCTTTGAAATGCTGTGAAATTTCAATTCACTAAAATGTGAGAATCCTGCAACTGATGTTGCCACATAACAGCAAGTAAAACCAGAAGGGCCTAACTGGTTATGTTTTCAGACCATCTTATTTTGTCTGCAGGAGTCAGGTTTTGAAAATTGTTGGGACTTGCTACAGAGCACAGCTGCTTTGCCACGTAGGGAGAGATATCAAGAGTATCAGATATGATTGATGGGAGATTCTCTTGTTGGCATTGAGCCACTTTGGAATTTTTTTAATATAATTATCTCTTAAATTTTGTACATGCACTTAAGCAACTTGTGATGAGTTAATCTCAGAATTGGAGTCAACATGGTTACACAGAGGATTCATCTGACTTGTGAGAGTAATGTAATCTTTTTAAACTTAAAACTTTTATAATGTTTTTATAGTATTTTTAGTGAGTTTTGCAAAGCCTAGACTGGGATCCTTCTATTTCTGATCTCATTAAGTAGGACCTTATTCTCTGATTATCAAGGAGGTGACTTGTTATTTCACCTAGTATAGGGCACCAGTATTAGAAATGGCTTGAAAGTTCCACAAACTTTGTGTTGGCTCCCTGTGCAGAGGAAAATGTCATCCAACTCTAGCGTTTTCAAATATTTATTTTCTTGTAAGGTACTTTAAAATTTCTTTAGGGAGTGTTAAATAGGTGCAAAATATATTCTTGTGGTGATTAACAACAGTAATTTCTGACTTTGCAGTGAATTGCCAGACAATTATAATCCAGTCAAGTTCTAGAAATTTCTAAGAACTTTTTTACCTCTTTGGGATGACAGAAAAAAGGACAAAATATTCATTGTTCTGAGATAAAACAAGTACAGGAGGGTTTTAACCCTGTGTCCCCAAAATAGCCATGCTTCCCTGTGAATTCAGAGGAATCCCTGAGGTTTGCTGTATTTCTTTGAGGGTCTGTATTTACTCACACTGAATAGTGTGTCTGCTGATATTTTGAAAATTTTTGTCCTCTGAGAACTGAAGACTTTTCAGTCTCACTCTGTGTGACAATTTACCCAGCAATGAGAACAATGGGATCTTGGACATAACCGTGAACTGCAGCATCACCCTGACACCCTTAGCTGGAAAGAAAGTGGATTAAGTTGTTTGGAAGCAAGGAGTAGTTAACAATAAAATAACTGAAAGTGTAAATGTGACCATTGGAACTCTGACTAGCATTTTACAGTTTCTTAAATGAAGAAAAAGGAGAATAAGAAAGAGAAGAATAAGGATTAAAAATCAGAGAGACCTTCTAAGGACATGATCTTAGTTCTTGAAAGTGGGATTTCAATATCTTCTCTTTCCTTGATTTCCCAGAAATTTTTCTTGTAAGTTTACTTATACAGAAGTGGTTAACTTTGCACTGCATGCCAGAAAAAGAGGACAAGGTCACCTGGAAAAAGGGAAATTTCTAGCTCAAAGAAGTAAAGTGTGTGGAGTTAAGGTAAAATAGAGGAATTGGAAAATTTTGCAAGAATAATAAAGAATAAAAAAGAAGACAACCTACACACTTTATGGGTGCCAGGGAGTAGTTACAATTTGTGCTCTAATAATTTCTGATGGATGTGGCTGTAATGTTCATTCTGGTGTTTGTGAAAAAGAAAATGGATAAAACATCACCCGAAAAGTCAACAGCGGGACCTGCTTAGTTTACCACAAGACAGAAACAGGTTTGAAACACTTCCTATAGAACTTTCTTTTTAGGGAAATGTGAGTTATTCTCTGCATATTTTTCTTTTCTTCCTTCCTTTCTTTTGTTTAGTTAAAGCAGTGATAAGATCTTGTAATGAGACATGTCAGGCTGATGAGTTAATTTGGTGAAACTTTTAGGTTTGCCAACTTCTTGGGTGCGATTTTTTTTTCAAATTTTCATTTTTTTTAGTAAGATCAGTATTCCAGTTACATTTTTGAAATATCACATGCAAAGCACCTAGTAACCACCCCTCTAGCCATCAGCTTTTCATTGCTGCCTGTCAGTATCTTGCTGAGGGCAGGTGCAGATAGCCTGGGGCTCAGAGATGTCAAGCACTGCTGGTAAATGCCTGCAGATATGGTTTTATATGACTACCTAAAGAGGTTGTGACTATCTAAATAATTTTCACATGAGAAACTGAATCCTTCCCCCAAACTTGCCCTTAAATTTGTAGCTTGGGACATTCTGTCCTAAAGTGCAGGGTAACTCTGAGTTTGCTAATATGTGATTCCTATAGACAGTACAAAAAAATAGGCCATGAACAAAAAACGGATCTTTTTGGACTGATGGAAAGTTGTGATTTGCCATTTTAACATGTTTGACTATAATACCCAGGACAGTGATTAAAATAAATTGGAGTAAGGGGGTCATTGTATCTTTTTTTTGTTGGGCAGTGTTGACTGCAACAATTTCTGTCTGTGGTGAACATATTTCAGTTCTGGTTTCAAAATACCTTGCAGAGGTGAGTGTTGCGAAAAAAGAGGAAATCCAAATCTTTAGATGACAGGCAACAAGTATTTGTCAAAAATCTCAATTCAGATTTTGATAGACTTGTCATAAGTAAAAAATCCAAAGAAACTGGGGCTACACCTGGTAAAGTCTCCAAAGGATGAAATCTTATCAAACTGAAAGCTTTACCATTGAAGACAAATTTCTGTTTCAAGGTGTACTCTTTCTTTAATTAACACATTTTTTTCTTGCTTTTTTTAACTAATGAAGTAGTCATCCTTTAGGAGACACTGAAAAGATGCCAAAAGGTTTTTATTTTGAGGGCTTGATGAGATAATGTGGTCCATAATTTTTTTTGGTGTGATTAATTTGTCCCGCAGGTGAGAGTTACTTATCTTTAGGACTGATGATTGTAGATAATCACAAATATAAGGGTCCTTTGGGCAGAATACAAAGCTATATCCTTGGTGGGGCACTCTGTGCCACATACTTGGGAACAGCTTTCTCACAGAGGATGCACATGTAAGGTGGGATCCTAATTGAATGGATCCTGGAAGAAATTTAATTTGCTTATTTTCTAAACTGAAATGAAAATTAGAGCACCTGGACTTCCTTTTCTCTGATTATAGTGTCAGGATAAATGAATTTCAAAAATGGGAGCTGAGAGGGGAAGTTGGTATACGACTAACTAAAAAAAAGGATTTTAGCTATAATTATTATGTTTCAGGGTTTCAGGGAAAGAAAACTCCAAGATATGTAGTAAGGAGGTTTTGTCCCTCAGGGAATCCAGGGAAGTAGACCTGAAGGCAGACATTCTTAAGGCCTTCTAATTGATTTTTATGTCCTACTTAACTAGCTTTGAAAAATCTTAACTTCAGTTACATGGGACTCTCCAATACAGAACCCCAATATTTTTTCTGGATTAATAATAATTTCATTGGGAACAAATGGCACAGTTACATTGTAATATTACAAAATAGGTGTGTCAAAAAAAAATGTTAGTTTGTGTGCAGCTTAGCTCCTTTTCCCTTTTTCTTTTTCCCTTTTCCTATTCTTTTCTGTTTTCCTCCTTGTTTTTTTTTTTTTTTTTTTAAATTTAATCGAAACCAACAATCTCTTTATTTATTTATTTTTGTTGTTGTTGAAGTGCACTGCAGTTGTGGCAGGTTGAATCTCCAATTGTCAGAGAACCATCAAATCCACGTGTTCTATGGGATAATTATGCTGGAATTTTAAATATGGTGATGTGTTCCTATGCACTAGTAATATAGTTGATATCTCTAAAATACCAGCTAAACATTTCAGCTATCTTACAATTTTTATCTCTTGGAAATAGTGGTAAAATGGTAAAACTGGGCTTTCAGAATTACCGCTCCCCCTGCCCCCCCATATATATAGATATATATATCTTTGCTCAAGGGCTTTAGTTTCCTGTTACTATTCTCAGCCTTGTCTATGCATGTGTAGGTGTTACACTATAAAAAAAATTGTACCAAGGAGTTTGCATCTGGTAAATGTAGCACAAGTGCAGTTGAGTAGGTGTTTAAGTCAAAGTGCAGTGAAAGAAGATGGAGATGTATCCTAAACCCTTTCTGTGGCCTGAGTTCGACAGCATCAGGCACTGAGGGATGTTCAGAGACTCAAAGCCTCCCAAGTTATCTAAGTTTTAACTCTACATAATTCTTGAGGCTTTGTCTGGCATGGAAAATACAGTAATGGAATTTGTTTTTATTTTTCTTTTCACAAAGACCTTTTCTTTTTGCTCAGAAGAGGTCATCAGTTATATATAAAATATAAAAATATATATAGGCAATAGATATTTTAAAAATGGAGGATAAATAGGTAGTTGTAAATATAGACAGTTGATTTGAATCACAAATCAATGCAATTCCATTTTGTTGTGTAACTGAATTTCAGTTTAGCCCAATCCAGAGCTCATGAAGCTCATTAAAGAAACTTAACTGCATGGTAAATTACAGTTTGAGTAATATTTTATACTTTTTATACCGTTGTTTTCAGTCATATGACCAAGCTGAAAGAACATACCCTCTTTTAAACACAGTAAGCCAATTCTTCAGCAAAATTATTTTAAACATTGGTCTGCATAAGAAAGAGAAAGGAACCTGACACATTTTGTATTCAAAAGGTAAAGAGAGCCAAAACCTACTGAAAGTATTGTTAATTTTAGTACAATTTAGCAAGAAAAATTACATTCAAGTGGCAAGCTAACAGCTCCTGGTGTGTGTATTATTGGATAAAGATAGTATTATATAATGAAAAAACTGTTATTATTTTGTGTTAGAGTTGTATCCTAAGAACCCTCATGAGACTATATCAGAGTCATGCCAGGGGACCCTGCTAGTGCTGTAATTCCCTGTACACTGGGTAGGAAGAGATTAAAAAGCTGTCCTTCAACATGATGAGAGTATGGGTGAGACCCAGACAGAGAGATAGAGAAGAGAAAAAAAGTGGCCAAATATTAAAATGCAGGTCAACACCAATGCTACCCTTCTGTCTTTGCGTGGTTACAAAGGTAAGTCTCTGCAGAGTGACCCTGGGTGTCACTTCCAAGCCATGTCCTCTGCAGTCCCTGGCTTCTCCAGGTGCAGAGAATAACTCTGGAAGTGCAGTTTGGATCAGCTCTAAAGCTCTCTCTGTACTTGTTACATCCTTCTGACAGCACCGTCTACTGCAAGAGTTTCTTGTGTTTGGAATCCCGGCCATAGTTCTTGGGGTTTGTAGTGCTGTAACTTTTCATTCAGGGCTTAGTTTACCTTTTGGTCCCTTCAGCATATGGATCTGCACGTGTAAATGCTACAGAGACAGGCCTGTTGTGAAAACTGTCTCTGTTTTGTTTAATTCAATATTGATCAGGAACGCCCCAGCCTGTGGCTGTGAAAATGCCATGCAGCTCACCAGAAGTTCAGAGGTGTTTTTTGTGTCCCAGCACACTGTGCAAGTGGCAGTGGGCTGGTGCAGGAACTCCAGGGAAATTTGAGTCCCTTGATGTGGGAGCAGGGAGCCAGCAGCATTTACCACCTTTCCCCGAGCAACAGAGGAGGCTTTTGCTGTCTGCAGCCGATGAGTTATAACTGGAGTTCCTCCTCTCCCTTCAGCCTTCCGAGCAGTGTGGTGTATGTCTTGTGGTTCTTATCTGCTCGAAAGTATGCACACAGGGCTTATCAGATCTGGAATGCTAGCACCCTGCCTTTCATATGAAGGAATAAATGCATATTTAGATATTTCTT
The DNA here is from genome assembly GCA_034509425.1 of Eopsaltria australis. NCBI lineage: Eukaryota > Metazoa > Chordata > Aves > Passeriformes > Petroicidae > Eopsaltria > Eopsaltria australis. The sequence continues at coordinate 1,722,882 of JAVTVJ010000241.1, forward strand.
TCATCTGCGCAGTGAATTAGATGTTTTTGGTCTTTTCAAGTGTAATTTTAGTGGTAGATGTAATAATACATTTAAATTAGTTGTTGGAGAGATGCAATACTTTTTTTTCATTGGAATCCTTTTTAGACTTCAGCTGATGATACGCTATGAAGTGATACTACATATATTTTGTATTCTATGCTATGTCCTGTAATGATTGGATGCTTTATAGATCTTTAAGCAGACAGCAGAGAAACCTTACTGAGTTGCCTGCTGAAGACGTTTACACAACAACACAATTATTTGTTAGAGAAGAGATGATAAGGAGCTTTAATAGCTGGTTATATAATGTAACGCTGCCAGGTAATGTGCCACTACTGAGTGACACCCTTTTGGGAAAGACAGGGAACCACTGTCTGTGGAGTTTGGCAAAAGTGATGATGTTTATGGGGCTCCTTTTTTTAAGAGGTAGTTTACAGAGGCACCATCATTGTATGTGTGTGTTGACATGTTTTTTGTAGGCAGATGTGAGGTTGCTCTAAACTGGAAGCCATGTAGTTTACGTAAGTGCTAACCAGAGCTAAACTGGATTAGAGTGGGTTTGTGGCCAGTCATCTCCAAGTGTGGGCAGAGTGAGCTCATATCTCCCTGCAAAACTGTGGAGATGCAGCCTATTTTAGGTTCTTCTTTTGAGCCTCCTTTCTATAATAACGACATCACAGCTTCTGGGCTGTAGAATTGTAAAGCACCACTGCCACAGAGGGAAGAAATAGTAGCTCCTTTTTGTGTATCAGGAACTAAGGAGCACAAAGCAACTTCTGCTGAAGGTTGAGCAGAAAACCTGTGACAAAAGCAGTAACTGAGTACAGAGCTTCAGGGCTCTGTATGCGCTGTGATGTGGTTCTTACCTCACTGTGATGTAATGTGTGTTTTAAAATGACCACTTGTGGAACAGGTGGTGTGCTCTGACTCCTTCTTTGATGGATCACTGGACTGCAATCTCTGTTAGGGAGTACAAAAGTCCAAATGAAGATCACTGCAGAAGGACTATTCTAAAATGAAAAGTGATAGGGAAACAATGCTGTAGTTCCTTTGGTTTGGTTGGGTTTGTTTGCTTATTTGTTTGGGGATTTTGTTTTTGGTTTTTTTTTTTTGGCTATGCATAGAACCAAGAAGAGTAAAGATTTCAAGAAACAAGCCAGCAATGAAAGTGAAATACAATCCTTGAGTGTTTGTATAGAAATGAAACAAAGGGAATATAGCGAGAATTTACTCATAGCGGTTAATTACTGTGTTTGTCTTCCTGTTTCAAAATGATCACGTATGAAGAATTTCTGTGTGTAATGAAACACTTGTCATTGAACCATCTTGGACCTGTGCCCTTTACCTGAATAAAGGAAAATTTTTAGAAATCCAGTTCAAAGGTTCTCATTGCAATCAGCCTACTCCCTCTTTAATTTTTGTGATTGTGTCTAGACCCTTACATGTCATTAATGATGCTTTAATTATGAAATATTGCACATTTAAGGGTGTGAAATTGCTATGTGATTCAGGCCCTAAATGTGTAGTTTCATTTCTGTATTACTCCTTTTTCTCATTTCACATCATCCTATAATTCTGAAAATAGTTTTTTAACAGTTTTTAAATGATACGTATTTTAGTCCCAGCAGCCCACAATGACAGGCCACTTTCTCAAATGATATAACATGATGCCATGCTTTTTACTAAATAACTGCTTCCATTTTTTGCTTCCAGGCTTCTTTTGTGCTCACTGGTGATTGTGCTCAGAAAATACAGGCTACCTGTAGAGGCTCTATATTAGAAGAATCAGAATATTTTAATTAAGCATTTTTTAAAATTAGTAAATTTTTTTCTGAAGATTGAGACCTAGGGGAATTATTGAGAGCTGACTGGGTGAAAGGATGATCTGCTAAGTGATATTTGGCTTTTTATGGAATTTTTCTGGGCTCATAACGTATAGGGTAAATAAGGTCCTACTGTCATTTAGTGATGTCTGTAATCTGTTTTATGTTCAGTGTTCTCCTGGTGTCAATATATGCTTGCAGGACAGGCGAAAGCTTTGCTTTTTGAAAATTGGGTTATTTTGAAGGATTCTGTTAAATTGTTGGATGGCTGCGTATAATTTTTGTCAGGTCAATGAGAAGTAGTTATCTTTACTAGCTCTTTAGCAAAGGTACCTGAAATCAGAGCCTAAGTTGCTCTTGCAGCTTTATTTCCCCCCTTTCATAGTGGCATTGGGAGAGCAAGTCTTTGATAAGGATGGTAACAATCTTCAAAATATGCAGAAATTGTAGGTATTCAGAATGTTTTGAGAGCATTTCAACTGCAAAATGTCTAAGTGAAATTTCTGGTGGGATTTGTACCAATTGAAAAAACACTTTGTCCTTGTATATGTTTATGCAACAGCTGTTCACCTGTGTGGTCACCTCGAGTTCAACTCGAGACATCTAAAGTGAAAACATAAATGGTTTGACCCAATAGAATAATTATTTTACTAATGTTGTGATGTTAGTATTTGATGGATGGAAAGTTTTCTACATGTTTAAGAAAACAGGGTTTATTTTCAGTCTAAGAAAAAGTACTTGGACATTTAAAAATAATAAAAGTGATGGAGGCTATAGAATATAGGTGTAACAGAAGAAAAACTAGTTAACAACTACTCCATCTAATTAGGTCACGTGGTTTACTTTTGTGTGTCTGTGTTAGCTATGTTGTCTTTCTTTCAAGCAGAGCACTGTGCAAGGTAAAATGAGATCAGGCAGTAAGAAAAAGGTATTTTCTTCCATGCAAACTCTAGATACCTTGTACTTGAATTGTCACTGTTAATAACTGTTTCTGGATCATTAGACTGTTTTCAGCATTTTCCTTGCACTTTGCTTATGTTGGTAGACTGTGGGTATTACTGAACCCTCCCTTGACTACACTATTATATTAAATTTACTAAGAGAGAGTGGTTGAAGGAAAAGTCGTTTTTGTACAGTCTGCTAAATGCAGCAGACAGGTCAGCTCTGATGAATCCGTTTTGAACAGACCAGGCTCTTCAGGGTTGAGCTTCTCCACCCTGGCCAGCTCCATAAAGCCTGCAGCTGATTCCCAGTGCTGAGGTGTTATCTGAGCAACAAACCTTCATTTGCTAGGGATCAATGGGTACAGTTAGCCCTATTCTGCCTTCTCCCTCACTTGCACTGTTGCTGTAAGAATCAAGGCTTCACATGCATATTGTTATGCAGGATTTTTTACCAAACTGAACTTTATCCCTGGTAGATTACCAGAGTGCTAAAGCTAAGTTTAAAATTTTGTATGTTTAACCTTTCCCCCTAATTGCTTGCCCAGAATAAAGGTTTGGTGCTTTGTTCCTAAATTCTCAACATGAGGTGGTGTGCATTAAAGTGTATTTATACTTTCAGATTAATTAACTGTGACCTTATGAACCACTGTCCTTGTTTAATTGGTGGCTCCAAAGCACACTAATGGCATAAATCAGCTGATAATGAGATTCAGACTTGCTTTTAAAATATATAATAACAACACTGCATTGATAGAGCAAATGAGATTTGTTGACTCTCTGTTGGTATTACAGGAGAGAAGACACAATTAAATGTGTACTTTCAGGATGGGGGAGGGCTTGGTTGGAATGAATAATATGCACTCCTGGGTGGGTGTATGAAATAAGGAGGATACTCTGCATCAAGATAAGTTTGGTATTCTCTCCTTGTCTCTAGGCACTGTGCAGTACTGGCTGGTGCACTTTAGGATACAGAAATGTTGTGGGAAGGTGTTTCTCAAAGATTACTGGGGGCTAACAAAAATGACAATTTCATCTTTAAATATAGTTACATGTTTTTAAACTGAGCTTACACCTACTGTTTTATGAACTGTAAATTAATCAGATAGCTCCCAGAGAACAAAAAGGTTTTGACCTAAACTAGCTGCCCAGGCTCCATTACTATTTTCAGTTTAATGTTACCCATATCCATCCTCACATTTTGGAAAGAAAACAAGGACTGTGCAACAAAGTTTCTTTGTTTTCCTAAGAACTAAAAATGTGCTGTATGTAGACCAAACAATAAAAATAAACTACTGAACTACCTTCTAATGCATGGGGGTTCTGGAGAGAGGAAACCATGGATATTTAGAGGCATAAAGTGAGTCATTGTGCTAGTTAAAGAATTTTATAAGGCGAGCTCTGTGGGTTTGAGTTGCATCTGTTACCTTTCCAACTAGAACTGAGGGGTATGCAGGAAAAAGAATGTTGGATTTAATCATGCCTTATAGTGACTGCATTGTGCTTAGGCTAAGCTTCTAACTGGGATCTAGACCATAAGAGAACAAAATCGTTAGTCTTTCTTCTTTGCATAAATTTTTACCTTAGATGGGTTCCAATTAAATGACCTAAACAATAATTTTACACCAGGTAAGCTACAAAATGCTGTTAACAGACTACTTTAAAAAAAGTAATAAATGTTCTGTTACACTTGAGAACATAAAAAAAAGCAAAAACTCCAAGCCAGAAACCCCCTCACAGCTATTTTCCTTATTAAAAGATAACCATGCTTGCATTTATGACAGTTCTTAGAAGCCATAATGGACTGGGTTGCTATGGTGTGAGATGCAGAACAATGAAATAATTGTTTCTCTTGGTATTGGCTTCCTGGAAACAAATTCTGTGTAAATTACTCGGCTGAAAGCGTGACAACAGTCTTGTGTTCTGTTTTATTCAGTTCATGGTTAAAAATTATAACTATTTTATAATAATAAAAAAGTTACATTTATCAGTTCTGGACTGTCTTTTGTTTCAACTTTTCTTTTCCTCTTATATTTTCAGGTCAGTTTCATGAATTCAAAAGCAATTTACCAGTGATTTCTGGGAGCTGGGGCTGATTTTCTTGTGTATTTGTAAGTATTTATTATTTTCCCTGTTATTTGCATCTTTCTAATACTCTTTTGACATGGGGAGTGGAAGCAATTTTAAAATGTCACTGTTATATTGCAGTTTTAGTATGTTCATTTAGCAAGAATTTGACCTCACTACTTTTAAACTTTTGGTAGGTCTTTTTGCTACCAACTTATGCTTCTGGCCTTAGAGGAGCTACAAATAAAGAACTAACAGTAAATATTACTGTTAGTTCTAACTATTTTGGTTTTTGCAATAATAATAATGGTGGGAGAACAGCTTACAGTGACACATCAATGGTGGCACTTGCTAACAACACCATTGCATCACATTTTTGCAATGAAAATAATTTCTAGAGAAGAATTGGGGCTGTGACTCAAGACAGACAGGACTTTCAGAGGAAATGCTGCGTGGTGTTGTTGAGGAAGCACTAGGATAACCAGCATCTGCTAACTAGGAATACATTTTTATATCCCTTGGAGAAATCTGGCCTTTATGTTTCAGCAAAACCATGGTCATTGAGGCCACAGCTCAAGAACATGTTTCAGAGTATGTCCAAGTTCAAACACATCAAATGGGACTACACCTAAAGAGAAATGCTTGGAGAAATGGAAAGCAAGAGGAGAGGATCTGTGAGGAAGATAGTTTTTCATGCAACAAATAGAAAGCTTTCAGAATTGCTGTTTTGGATAGTCCTCAGCTTTAGTCAAGTATAATAAGGGAAATCTAATGGGCCTTAGACTTGGCATGATATAAATTATTGCAATACCTCTTGTATGATGTAGTATAAATGAAACCAATCTATGCGGCTTGTTCTCTTAAGTCACAAATATAGTTTATGAATAAATATTTGTTCAATCATTTGTGGAAAAAGATGTTCACAAAACTGCATTCATCAGGGAAAAATGTGGCTGGTTCTCCTCTCAATATGGAAATGTGTTCAATTTGTACTAACCCTTCCTCTTTACAAATGTTCATTTCACGTATGGTTTTGCTATTCTATTTGCACTTTCCTTCATTTACAGGTCAGCATTTTTTTAATGAACATTGTCAGTCAGAGATAAAAAAAATTATCAAATCAGATAAACAGTTTAAAACCAAGTACTACCATTGGAAAAGAGTTCTGGGAAGGCAATGTAACGTGATTACTGAATTGAGAGTGAGGAATGTATTATATTCTTTCTGTCTTTGCTACTGCATCTTTTTTAAGCTATCAATTTATTTTCTTCATTTTTCTCTTTTATAAATGAAAATAGTAATATATCAGTCTATACAAAGAGTAGTTCTTTATACCTCAATACAGAGCACACTTTCCAAGGAAAACAATGGAATAAATTCTATGGTAGTTTCATGGTGAACTTTTTGTGTATCAAGCTAATTAGGTGAGAAGTTGCAAATATTGTGTAGTTCACGTTCATGTAGTATTACAAACATAAAAATGGCTTTAGTAATTATATTGTGGACTGCTGGTCCGAGTCCTGCTCTTCTTGGCTGACATCAACTAAGAGCTGTGGTAAACAAAAGTGACATAAAAAAAGTACTTGGAAAACAATTCTTGTGTTTAGGTCAATCAAGTAAGTATTTGAACTTCCATGAGAGGTATGGAGTGTTTTGATCACATGACTGCACACTGGCTGTTGCAGGGAAAGCTGTTAGTAGAGCTGAGACATCTGATGTGGTTCAGCAGCCTGAGCAATGAAGCTGAGTCGATGGCTGCCTGAAATGATGAGCCACAACCTGGCCCCCTGAGAGGTGTCCTCTGCAACTCAGACCTCAATCACAGTGAGGAATATCTGGAGGAGCCAACACCATGCTGACTGTTCTTCTCTGCTAAAAGGACTTATTTTAGTGTTTAGCACTATACATCTAGAAACATATGCTAACCTTAAGTTCACATAAACTGAAAATAAAATAAAATGTAGGAGGTACAACTGGTGGATTCAGCCCTGTGTTTCCTCACATACTGAGAACAGCACTGAAGTACAACTTCTACAGTAATACAGGTTTAGATCTTAAATCATCTCTATTACACTTCTCCAAACTTAAAAATGTTCTGTATGAGTCAGGCAGATACAGACTTTTACTATGCAGTAACAGGACTATCTACAGTGTCATAAATGAGACTAATAAAATAGACTAATAGGACAGGTTGTGACCTGAGGTACTTTTCCATTTAAAAAATTTATTTCTGCAGATACTTATGCATGTGAGTCCATGGAAGCTCATGGACTGAGGATCAGGACCTGAGACTGAACAAATAGCCCCTAAGCAAAGGAAAAGATGGGAACTTTGGGGCTTGGCATGGAAGATAAAAACTTTGCATGTATAAGGAATTTTGAGAAGATTCAGTTCTAAGCAGTATTTTAAAATGCTAATGAGAAGTGTATACCTTTTTTATGCTATGCTATAATATTTGGGCATGTTTTTATAGCGTGTTTGTTTGATCTGTACTCCAAAGGGAAGGAGTGCAGATCAGTGCTAGGAAGATTGATATTTGTGCATATTTTTATATGGGAATACAGCAAGATCAGCTAAATGCTGCTATAGGTCTATACCAAAGCTATTTCAACCAGGGGCTATAATAACTTTTTCCTCAAATTTTTGAAAATTTTGTCATAGATGTATTCTGCTGTAACATGTAATTACTTGGATCATCCAGTTCAGGCAACGTTGGGATTTTTTTGTCATATTTGGCTAGTTTTGTTCAGGGGAAAACAGGATTGATGATTCATACAAAAGTAAATTTCATGGAAAATGTGACATTTGTGCTTTTGTTTTATGCCCACAGAGTAATTGTCCTAACTAAAGGTTACTTTTTTTTCAAGAATGTGGTTTTAACGTGGTTTAATTTATTTAATTGTTCTTCTCAAGTAGGTTTGTCCAGTAGTAAACTGCAATAGTTATTTAAAGATATAAATGGCAAAATAAATATCCTCTAATAACACAGCATTTAAACCCAGTTTTGCTTGTACATCAGCAATTAGATATATCTTGTTACTAGCAGTTCAGTTTCTGTGCAAACGTTTTATTGTGACTACAATGTGAAAACACACAGAGTGAGAAAAATAAAACCTATAATGAAGGGTATTAAAGCCCATGAAACTTCAGTGAAAAATCTGTTTTGAGAACATGGTGAAAAAATTGTAATTGTATATGGGAATAAAATCAAATTATTTAAAAATGAACAGCAGGATTTTTATTATAAGAAGGTTTGAGAACAGAACCAGAAACACTTAGGGAACACACACATGCACACACGTTATGACACAACAAAACTGATGTTGTGGGTAGGTAAATTTTATCTTTTCAAACACTTACTCTAACCAACATATCAACAGAAGCATGCTTTGCTTCAAACTCAATATTTAATATTTTTCCCCAATCTTATTTTTAAGGCAAAATTTGTACTTATTTTTTGTTTAATTTGGACTGTTTCTATTTACACCATGAAGCATCTGACTAAACAGATTTGTGCTTTGTATTTATACGAGCTTATTTAAGAGGAGAAAATTATTTAATTTGGAGTATTTGTATAAGAAAGTCAAAGAAAGCACAACTTATTTGGAGCAAATGAAGATGTATGTCTTTGGTAATATTACCTAATGGGTTTAATTGATAACATGTCATGTTCTACTGAATTACAGATAATATATTTGGGTAAATATATTGTCTATACACTCTAGAAAAGCAATGCACTGAACCCAAGTCTTTAAAAGTTGATCTCCATTTTTTTTCTTCATAAGACAGGATGGTTAATGAGCATTTTGTTCAAGGAGATATTTGCCAGCTTATCACATACCTCTTTCTATAAAGAGCTGAGTGTTTCAAAGTTCCTATTAAGAAAGCAAAGCGATGCCTAACTAGAATCTCTGTTTGCTGCAAGATCCATACCTTTTTCACATGTGTGTGCTGCAGGTATCAGAGGCCTTTATCCTCTGCTGCCTCCTTTCCTGCTGACATTGTGACACTCTAATGTGAAATAATCTGGTGGAACCATCATTTAACTAGACCCTCAGCAATTTGAAGCTCTGTTTTCCTGGGTTCGTTTTACAAATGGTGAATATAAAATTGATTTCTGGTGGAACCCTATTTTGCTGTTTTTATGTAAGGCTTGTAACAGACAAATTTTCTAATAAGAAACAGATTTTCAGTATATAACATGTGGTGTAAATAAATAAAAAGAAGACAACTGCCTGGAAGAGTTTTTTTGTCTGAGAATAATTTCCTAAATACACATATTTTAGATGTTCTTAAGAGGCAGTAAGTTGAGTAGAAAAAAAACAGAAGAAGGAAAAGCATTTCTTTACACATAGCTGAAACCTGGTTGCCAAACACATTTGCCAGTGAGGATCTGATAGCTACATAGTTGCATCCATCCAGAGCTTTATACCTTTGTACCTGAAGAGAGGAAGGTGTGGGAAAAAGGACTCAAGGAGAGGGAAGGGTGGCTGGGCCATCCCTCTGCTAAGAATGGGACAGAACTCAAATATCTAAAGTTCTGTTTGATTTTCAGGTTCTGAAGTTCTCTCTCCCCAGCCTGTGCTTCCAGCTGGGATGTCTGATGGACTCCCCTGTGTGATTTTATCTAAAGGTGTGTGGCTGTGGGAGGTCACCTGGGGACTTCTAGTTCTAATAGGAGGGAAGTCTGTTGCCTGATGCTGGCACAGAAACCTGCTCCTATCTGAGCTCCCATTTACCTTCTGAGTGCAGCAGACATTATTTTGGCTACTTCTCTATTGACAGGCTGTTTCTTGGTAATAAGTAAACAAATAAATAAATAAATAAATGGGTACAGAGAATGCTTGTATTGTGATAGCATTGTATTCATTTTAGATGTTTTTTCTTATACTAAACAAATGGTGCACTTAAACTACTTTTGGGATTTTGATATTTAGCGTAACACAGAAATCTTCAATTCTTCATGAAGAATGAAATGTGTGGCGCAAGAGAAAATACACAGAATAGCAGTTTTAATTCACATAAACCCAAAGGGCTTTAGGCTGTAAGACTCTTTAGCAGCTACTGGAATGAGGACACCAGTGTGGGCAAGAGCACCATCCAAAAGAGAGGGGCCACATGTGGTCTTTGCTTACTTTCTGCTGAAGTTGAACCATTTAGTGAAGCTGCTGCTAGAAATGCTTTTTCTTTCTCAAAGGGTTGTCATACTCTGCACACAAGCGAGGGCTTCCTCGCTCTGCTGCTGCTCCATATGTGTGCTGGATGAGATCCGTGCAATGCACTAGATCCATCTGCTGTCTAAAAACTCCTTTGCAAAAGTGCTAAGCAATGAAATGCAAATCCTCATCCAAACAATTCTCTGCACTGTTGAAGTGCATGCAATGCTTGGGAGAGCGGAATAGGAGGTATTTCTGTTAAGAAGCCCAATTAAGAATGTAGAAACAAAGTATTTTTACAAGTCCATGCCTGGACAGGTTTTCAGCAAGAGATTGGCATTTGCAGAGCCCAGATATTTCTAGAAGAAATGGTTGTTCATCACAAACCCAAAGCTTCAGGTAACTTAATAACTACAATGCAGTATCTCAGAAAAGCTCTAAAGAGAATTTTCTTTAAGTCAAGTTGTAAGTAATAAATTATATACAATATCTCTCATTTTACATAAATAACACAAAGAATTCTTTTTCTATGGAATGGATGAACAATACCAACAGTGGATGTCTGCATTAACTTTTCAGATCATGTTACTTAAAAGGGCGAGGGTTATAAAGTGTCCACAGACAGCTTCATTTTCTCTCTGTCTTCCTAATGCACATAAGCCAATGACTGTTTGATTCATTTATTGACATAAAACAGAATTGCTTAGAACTAACCATTCATTCATCATAATCACAGTTACAAGAGAGAGCAGGGTAAGAGGTTAACTGCTTGCTAGATGTATCAAGATCTTTGGTGTATACCAAAGCCTGACTCAATAGAAATCTGATAATGGTCTGCTGAAGGTAAAACATAAGTGTTAATAGCTAAATAAAAAAATTGATAAAGACTGCACTGTAAAACACTCACTTTTCCAAAGTTAATTAAAAAGAGCTGATCAAAGTGAAGCCCACATTAAAAATGCTACTTTAAGATATTAAAGATACGATAAAGTATGAAGGTCAGTTTTAAAAATAAGTGTGTTTAAAAAAATAATTTTCCATCAATTATTCTTTTTTCTTCTTGGCAATGCTTTCATTAGTAATTAAAATACAAATAATGTGAAAATGTTAATTTTTTAGTTTTAGTAGTTTGAGTTCAGGCACAGTGATGAGGAATTGATATTTTTGTGTGTCTGTATTAACAAGACATCAAAAAAATCAATTTGAAGTAAGTGGGAGCAGCTTCTGTTCTTAATACATGCATGTGATGGATTCAGTAGTGTGCATCATAAAATATTCAAAAGCTATACTTAATTGTGTAAATATAATCCTGGCTCTGAAACTTGGTCTCAAAGTTGCTCCCTGAAGGATCCAAAAAGCCCCAGGGAATAATTAATCCAATTCTCCAATGCTAAAATAAAGCAGGTTACATGAGTTTTATCACTCACTTCAGCCTCTCCCAATGAAACAGTTCACAAAGTGTAAAACTTCACTCAAAGTTCTTGTTTTCAGGAGCTGAGACACCTGGTCTTGCAGAAGATCTTAAGTCTTGTAGGGCAGCAGAGTGAAGAGGAATGAGTAGCTAGCAAAATGGCTGTGTACATGGAATTCCTACTTTAGTATATCTCCTCTACTCAAATACTTTATTGGTTTGGCATATAACACTTTTTAGAAAAGAGCTGGTCACTGATACAACACAACTGCAGTTAAATCTGCTGAACTGATCAGAGTAAAGCTCAGGAATCTGAAGCCAAGCATAGTAACGTGAAAGTGAACTAAAGGTTTCCCCCCTCAACTCTCATAATTAACCACCTAAAACTTGAGAGGTGCTTCTACAGCAGGCACAAGGGATCAGAAATGTGGTTAACTTCAGAGTGTATGGTATTAATTCTTGATTCTATTTCAGCAACACTTCTATGAACATCACATCAGGCAGCCCTTTGTCTTTCAGAGGCAAGTAAAAATGTTCCAGAATTTACCTGGTTTACCAAAAAATTCTGTGGCGTCCATTACTTCATTCTTACTTCTCCTGTATTTCTGAAATATATTTTAGACTAGAGCACCATACCTTAACAGAGCACACCCTATAACTTTATTTAAAATAGGACATTTTTTCGTTACTTTGTATGCCTTTAGGGTTTGTTTGTACTCTTGACATTGTTTCTTTGTTCCATCTTTAACAAATGATAATAGTTTGTGTAAAATCAAGCAGTGAAATTAAATAACTGAAATGATTCTTCGTAAGATGCAAATTCTCGTTTGTCAACACGAGGTTTCATGTCACTTTGCAGCTTCTCAATCCAATATTTTTAAACTGTTGTTAGAAAGTCTTAATTTTATGGCACACTTCCTCCTCCAAATCAGAATACTTATTTTAATATTTTAATATTAATTTCTGAAAAGCCATTTACCCTACAACCATATTGAATCTTCCCCATGCCCTATATCCACTAAAGAACAGATATTAGAACTCTATGATCCTATCCTGCTTAGCCAACTTTTTATCATTGCCAGGTTATTGGCCTTTTAGTTGGTTATACATTAAGGTAGGATCCTGCCCTAGAAAATAGTCCATGTATTTCCTTACTGTGTTCACTAAAGCCTGACAGTATATCTGTGTTGGTAAGAAGTGGGAATAAGTTTGAAAGGAATCTTTTGCCCAAAGATTTGCTTGATGCAAACTCTGGTATATTCACTCACCTCTGAAATACCAGATATTGGTTGCTGTACGCTGCAAGATTTTTCTGATCCATGATGGGACCCTAATACATTCTTAAATTTTTGGGTCTTGAAATGTGATAAAGAAACAAACAAGCTGCATTTCTGATCCTTGGCAGCCCCATTCCCAGATAATCCCATCTGGGAGGTGACTATTACCATCATCATGTCTTTGTATAATTTTTCTGTTAGTTACTTGGTTTTTGATCCCTTGTTATTAAAGATGTTTTTCTATGGATATAACTGTAACATTTAGAGGGATGCAGGGATGCATAACCACATACATTGAATTATCTTTTTTGCTGGATTCCTCAAAACAGTTACAAGACCTGCATGCTCTTACCCCAGATACCAGATTTATACATTAGATAACATATATTTGTCCTCCTTTCAGGTCAACTTGAATAATTATGTAATTATGGAAAAATAAAAATTTCTTTTCCTGTAATTTTTTAAACTGAATTTATACATTCTGATTGTCACAGTTTGCATTATGGTTTTGCTTCATAAAGTGCAATATTGAACAGTAAGTTATAACAATAAACAGTGTTGTGTCCTGATTTAAATGTTTAGGCAGGGTTCTTCTTGCCTAAAGATTTTTTTTAAAGACCTCATAGATTCTTGCACTTTATCTCAGAAACTTGCTAACCTAGGCTTTTATTTTTCATATTTTCCTCCTTTCTCTCTTTAGTTCTGATGTTTTTTTCCTGTGTGTGAATAAACTCCTTCGTTGCTCCAAAACAGCCATCCGTTTGAGTTGTCTGTTGTTCATGGTTTTTCCTCACCCACCCACCTGCCTTTAACCATTTGGTTACCACTTGAAATACTTCATCATCGAGATTCAAACTCATTGTCCCATGGCCATTGTTGCTTAGCAGAACACCCATGCTTGCTTTCTACACAAACACACACACAAATTAATAACTGAGTGGAACTCCTCCTCCTCTGTGCTCCAGAAGGAGCTGCTCCAAAAAGAAGCCATTTATAGTATCAATAAGCTGCTTCTCCAAACCATGTACAGATGTGTTATTCAACCAGTTAATATTGGGGTAGTTAAAATCACCCATTATTATTTTTCTGGCAGATTTTGCCACTTCATTAATATCTTTCAACATACTGAGTTGCTTGGCTGTTCCTTCTTTTACATGGCTTATATCATATCATGCCATCACAGCATATTCTGTAGTTTCGAGTTAATTGCCCAATTAACAGTGGTATTCATGAAGTGCTAGGAAAATTCCACAACTAATGATTTGGACAATTTCAAAATAGGTTGGTATTTCATAGTTTAAAATGTCAAACATGCCAATAGCTGCAAGCTTAAGACTGTGCAGGCTTAGAACCCAATAGCTTGACAATTCTGCTTCTCAAAAATCATAATCCAGCCCTCAGAATCATCTTTCCCAGACCCAAGTATTTCACTGTAGGGAAGTTCTGCACTAAATTAATTTCTTCCTAGACCAGTGAGGTGGAAGCATGAAATGGGGCCTCCTTGTCTTCTCTGTATTTTGGGAAAATATGGAGTAAATACCTTCTGGCAGCAGTGAATGCACCCTTACCCTCAACCTGGCCCCAGATGATGTTTATGGCAGCACTGGGGATGCTGCTGCAATAATGGCTGTTTATATGCTTACCAGACTCAGGAAAATGAAGAAGGAATGAAATGAAGAAGGAATGAAAATGGAAGGTTGTAGGATTTGCTAGGGCACTTTGTACTTTTCTTTCCCGTTGCCTGGATTAGGTAGGGATATGAACAATGCGTAGTTAGCTTTGATGGGTCATTGTTCCCAGATGCAACTGAGAGTTGCCAATAGACTCTCTAGGCAGTGATCTGATTTTTTTTGTTTTGTCTCACCAGCTGCCATGCAGAGATGCCAGGGGATACAGTGCCTCTCCTTTCTGCCTTTTCTCTGTACCTTCTGTGCCATTTATGAATTGTAGGACTGAGTCATGCAATGGAATTAGTGTACAGAGTCTGGGGAAGGGCTGGGGCTGTAAAATAATTTCATTATCACCACCAAAGAAAGACAGTATTCATTTCCAGTCTTGAAATTCAGGGTCAGAGACATGGGTGTGATAAAGGAGACAAGCCACTGCCTCAAAGCTAAAGGATCACAGGCTCAGGGAGCATTTCTAACATTTCACACAGAATCAGAATATCCTGAATTGGAAGGGACCCACAAGGATCATTGAGTCTCACTCCTGGCCCTGGACAGGGCAAATTACACCCACAAATATCACACCCTGTGCCTGAGGGCATTGTCCAAACACTTCTTGAGCTCTGTCAGGCTGGTGCTGTGACCACTGCCCTGGGGAGCTGTTCCAGTGCCCAACCACCCTCGGGGTGAGGAACCTTTTCCTGATCTCCAACCTAAACTTCCCCTGATACTATTAGAGCAGTTTGAATTTCCCTACTAATCCCATCTATTGATACTGTATTGGTGATCTAATGCAAACTGCTCAGAGGTAAATACATATGTGATTAAGGCCTTAATTCAGCAAGGTGCTTTAAGTACTTTGAGGTACTTCCTTGCAATAGACAGGACTTTGCCGCAGTTAAAATCCTGTGAATACTGAGGTCTTTGCTGTGATTGTACTGATTATGTAAGTATGGCTGCTGGATAGCTCTTTTTAAAAATCAAATTACTGAAATGCTGTGTTGTTTAGATCTTCCTTTTAGTCCTTCATGGAGTTGTGGCAGATTCTTTAGGATGTTATAATTTACATTTTATAACAAAAATATAGTGAATTGTCTTGTCTCATTTCTCTTGGCAACTCAGCAAACTATCATTAACATTTTTCATCAGTATTCTGTTTAGAGTTTTCTAAACTGAACAGTATAGTGGCAACAGCTCATTTTTAGATGCTGTTACAGTTCTTTCACATCTTTATAGTACTGTAGTAAAGCTGAATTTACTGGCTACCTTGAAAGCGGAGTAAGGCAGCATTAGAATCTACATTAAAGTGATTCAATACTCTTTAGAGAAAAGCCTTCTTAACATGAGATCAGATACAGTATGTGTTTTGGGGGTAGTTTTATAAGGATTGCCAATAAACTTGAACGCTACCAACAACAGCTGCTTTCTGAAATATTGCTCTGTCCAGCCCAATGAAATTTAGGGGATTTTTCTTTGCTTCGTAAGCATATGTGATCGGCATTAGCATTCAGAGGAGGTGCAACCTGCAAATGGAAGGGAGGCTATATCCTGGAGACCAATTTGGTGCTTTAACTAGGTAAAGATGGGAGGGATCAGCTTCCATGCACTTGTTTCTCCTTGAGAGTTAGTGCCAGTCTCCAGTCTCTGGGGTAAGTACCATGCTCTGATATGTTTTTCCTAAACATTCTTCTTGGTGGCCATTTAGATTCTTTCCAGATTGGGTGCAGAGAGAGGATATTTTCTTTCCTAAGTTTTCAAGAGCTAAGAAAATGCAAACTCTCCGAGGTCATTCAGTGTTCGTGTCCAGGCAGGTTGACCTGTGGTAATTGTTCCTGGTTTTATGGCTCTGAGCAGCTCCCTTCATCTTTGTTTCCTTTCTTAATCTTTGATAATTTTACGTTTTTTTTGGAAAGCCATAATCTTAGAAGGGATGGTAAATTATGGTGCCCAGAAGAGAGATTAGCTGTAACATTGCTGTACCACCACTTTCAGTTATTACAATTATAAATACAGTAGTAGTAGTAGTAGTAACAACTGCTACTACTTGTATTACCATTCAGTGGGGGCAATTTTAAACTACTGGCATATTAATAACTTCAAGCTACCCACACCCACCAGGAAATCTCTTACTGCTTTTAAATGGTACATGGTTCTTCATGTTCTAGTTGTTATAGAAATTATATGTGTTTCTTCCCTTTTTACTATTTTTCAATAAATATGCACCAAGGTTTACTTTCAGATTAAGCTTCAGTTGTAGAAATAACCCCTTCAGCCAATCATAATTTTAGAGAATTTTGCATCTATATAGCCAGGGAAAAAAATTGGGGTTTTTTTTTGTGTAAGATACGTTCCTACATTTCCCATGTAGCACAATAGAGCATTTAGTGGTCATCAGAGAATTGCTTTCACTACCTTGAATGCAGTAGTTTGATGTTATTTCTTTCAAAATGTGGCAGGTTTTTGATTTCTGTTTTAGGTCAGATTCAGTAAGTTAATTACATTGGAGCCTTAATAAATTTTGAGAATATGACCAATGAATGACATCATCTAACAGAAAAATATTACAGAAAAAGTTATCTTTTCAAAATGGTTGTCTCTGATTCAATGGAAGTTTTTGTTTTACGTCAAAGTACAAACTACAAAATTAAGTGAAAACTAAAATAAGTTCCTTCTGTTATTAATCAGTTGCACTAATTCTACAAACCGAAAAACAGCAGGGATGTAAAAAGTGATTGACCATTCATTGTTAATATAATCACAATATTACCATTAATGACTATGGTGACAAATGCAGCATTACAAACTGAACAGAATGAAAGAGAATTATTTTTGCAGTTAAAACTAGAATTGAGAATTAAGAGTTAACTTATTAAATTAAAATGGACTGGTGACAGAACATAGATTAAAGTAGTATAATGTGAGTTCTAAGATCTAGAAATATTTTTTGTTTTATCCAGCTGCAAACTAATACTTTATTTCACCAAAAATTGTATTTATAATAAATATATTAAACTTTGTCTTTATAATTTAATATTCATTGATAATGCTCAAAAATTTTGAGAATTGGTGTTTAACTTTCAGGTTAGGGGTTCCTAAATAATTGGCTAGAGCTATTAAAACAGGTATTTTTACCCTTCCAGTAATGCATATGAAAAGTCACCAAAATATGTTACAAATATGTAATTCTGTCCAGGGAAGGTATACTGATATTACTGAAGGGAACACCTTTAGCTCTTTGCACTGAATACTGGATTATTTAGCTGAGCCAAACTTACTTTCTAATTTCTCTGCCAAATTTGACCAAAGATCTCTTTGGTAGTGGTACAGAAGTCTGTTTGAAAAACCACTTTCTAAGCCTAACAAAGCTGACAGAAGTGTTGAATTCTGCTGTCCTAAAGTGTTCTTTCTCTCTTCAAAGATAAAGGATTAAAATTTTTGGTATTTTTGTGAGTGGAATGGAGAGTTTGTCTGGTGTCAGGGAAAGCGGCATATTTTGTGAGACTTTTTTCTTTTCTCACCAGAACAACCTCATGGAATAGCCCCTTATGGAGTGCTTAAGGCCGGTTTATTTGAAGCAACAGTTCTAAAAACAGGGACAAAAGGAAGAAAAGGATGATTCCTAATTACAGCTATTTCCTGGACCATTTCTCTGTTTTGCTGTCTAGATTCTAAAAAAACGTATGAGTTTACAAACTTTAAACTCTAAAGGTGATTCCCAGACACATCCTGTTCTTGGTTAAAGGTTCTGCTATATCACTGCTAGGACAAAAAAGTGAAGTGCCTCTCCACCAGCTGCAGAGAAAGAAGGTGATTTGAATGTTAATGAAGGACAGAAGTTTCATAGTAACAGAAAAACAGAGGCTCTATAGATAAGAGAATATTTTCCCAGGACGTCTCAGTCTGCAGTTGTTGTAACCGGAGGAAGTAATATTACTAAGGAAGTATTTAAATGTCTTTTACAGATATTAGATGATGAAGTGGAGTAGTCATTATATTCCTATCCAAGCTCCAGTGCATGAGAGGTCTATTGAAACACAGTCTTTTGAGAATATCCACTCAGTCCTGTTTCTAGACTCCCAGATTAGTTTGGGCATCCTGTAAATCTACAGCGTTCTAACACAAACGATTTCTTAGAGAAGTTACTAAAGTTTCTGTTTAACATGGCAATAAAGATCATAAGGTTCAATGTTTTTATAAATTTAAATGCCCACGCTCCCCTCCTGCCCTCCTGTCTTGGCTGGAAAAAAATCCCTGATCCAACAGCATTGAAATTCTTTCCTGATATTTGCACATGAAGTTTTTGAACATGTCTTGTACCTGAAAGTGCCCTTGAATTGTTCACAGCTCTGGATGCAAACATAAGAATTCCTTATTACTTCTGCTTTCTCTTTAGTTCTGGTCTTCCATTGTTTCAGCAGCCCCATGACATAATCCACTTTTTTAACTGATCCATTCACATAGGGGATCCTACAAACTCAAATTGGCACTTAGGGCCTTCCATGCCATTCCTGTAAAAACCCCTCTTTTAGCATTTGAGTCAATGTACTTATACTTTAAGGTATTCAAATAATAGAGTGGATTGGAAAAGACCATCATCTCGTTAAAACCTCTTGCCTTGGGCAGGGAAATCTTCCGCTATCCCAGGTTGCTCAGAGGCCCGTTCAGCCTGGCCCTGAACTCTTCCAGGATGGTGCATTCACAGCCTCTCTGGGCAACCTGTGCCAGTGTCTCACCGGCCTCAAAGTGGAATTTCTTCCTAACATCTAATCTACACCTCTCCTATTTCAGTTTAAAGCCATTCCCCTTTGTCCTATCACTACATGCCCCTGTAAAAAGTCCCTCGTTGGCTTTCTTGTAGCCCCCATTTAGATACCAGAAGGCTGCTCTAAGGTCTCTGCATAATGTTTGGTTGTTATTAAAAGCATTATTATTGGTGTCCTCAGCAGTTGTTGGGTTTTTTTTTAAAGCAGATTAACAGGAAAGCAGCAGTGAGTTCACAATAGCACCACTGAATTGCTCAGAGAATGGCTGTGAGCCTGTAGAGGTACTGCATTTGTCATTCTGATGGATGACTTTTCCTGCCCATGAAATAAGGGAAGTAATCCGTCCTCATTCTGTGTAGCTCTCTCTAAGCAGAGGCATATATTTGGTTGCCAAACTCTCCTTTCCATTCTTCAACTAATCCCAGGGAAAGATGGAAATATGTTGAAAAGCCCATGACACATGGTGGATGAGTAGCTCTCTGCTCCCAGAGCACTCATCTGTAGTGCTTGACAACCCCGTGCTTTTCCTTGCTCTTATTTAGTATTTTGATGGAATTGCTGTGGGATCCATTAAGATTAAGTTTCTGCCATACATAGGAGATGTGTGGCTTTCTGGAATAATAAAGGCCAATTCTGGCTCTCTGAATACCCAGTAGAGAGCAGAATGAAGATCAAACTGGCTTGGGCTAAAACTGAGAAACATGCAACAAGTGGTGTCCCTCCAAAATGTCTTTCTCTGTTGAATGTATCTCACATTGGCCTGAGAGATTTCAGAAAAAATATGAATAATACTCACTTTTCAGGAGAAAAAAAGGGAGCTCTATAGCCAAGTGTTATTTCAAAATGTTGATTTTTGAGGACAATGGAACAATGAGTTCTCTTTTGCCCTTAGATTCTGGTTTTTTGCTTTTTTTTCCATATCCCCACCCTGTAATTTCTTCTGTGTGAGATGACAGACTCTGAAAATCACTTATGTAATAGTCCATAAACCTATTTAACTTTCTTGTTAACTGTCTCTGAGTACCTACTGTTGTCATCATTGCTATGATATCTGAGTATCTTCCAATAGTTTTTATTTTTTTGAATAATGCTAACTCTAGATCATTTAAAAGGAGGGAAGTGATAGCTTTGCTCACTGTTCCCAGTCAGGATTGGAAACTCATATACAGAGTTTTGAGGGTCCTCTCTTGCACTGCTCAAAGATACAGAAATTATTAATTAGGTTGCTTTTTCTTTTTCTTTTTTTTTTTTTTTCAGTAGGATACATCTGTATCCAACAAACAGGATGGGCTTGGTATTTACAGTACAAGTCCAATAGAATTATTTTGATTTGCCTAATCTAAGTTTAGCTTTATACCCCTAAACTATATCAAAGTGACTTTTGTGAAGTCACCTTTTTCATTTATTCATTTCATAAAATTGGTAAAATGTCAGCAGTGTCATGGGATCAAACATGCAGATGCTCCTTCTTTTTCCTATTTTTACACTTGTACAGGGAGATGCTTAAGGTTAATTCCAGATGGATATTAGAGGCTAAGTGAGAAAGTAACATGAAGAGCTCTGGAAGCTTAGACATGTCATCCTGGTTCTTATCTTTAAATATAATGCAGTCTGTTGTCATGTGCTGGTAACGTCAAATATCATCTGAGCATTCTTTGGACTATTTGTCTCCACGTGCTACTGGCACATGCACATATTTCTGTCCATTTCTTAACCATCCATGCTGAACTTTTCCTGTGTTGACTTTGCTTCCTGAATGCAAACCAACTCTGCCACCAGGAGAAATTTGTTTCTGTTCCATGCATTAGTACAATCATGACTTAAAAGGTCACTCCTTAATTCTTTCCAGCTAAAGTTTCTTCTTTTCCTATATTACAGTGTGAGGGTGTCTCCTTGTGAGGCAATTAATTTCAAACTGCTTTACGCCTTTGATTTGTTCTATCAAGTGGTATTGGACACACAAAAGCCAGAAAGTTCCCTGGTACAGCCTTCAGCAATGCTTCTGTGCAATTACTGAGGTAGGGAAAAAAAAGGGGAAGGGTAATAATTCTCAATGCTTGTTTTCTTACAATAGAAGGTATGTGTGTAAATCAGATATGGACTATAAATCAGAGTTATTTTCATTAATTCTCTGGTTAATGTTTTGTTCATATTTACATCTTGGAAAGATGATTCTGGAGAACAGCTGAGTAGGAGGATTCTTCTCTGTAGTCAGCCCTGACTGATAGCTTTGAAGTGATCTCCTTTTCTGTCTGTGAGAACATATCATTCTACAGTAGTTGGGATCTGCTGGACAGGCTCTTGAAGAAACAGACAAGTTAGCAACATTTTCCACTGGCAAATCTCCAGGGAAAAATATTTCTTATAGTCCTTGTATATCTTTATACTTCATCTGCATACTTTAATTTTTTTGTCTCAATAATCTTCTTACAGAGTAGACGTAGCTGCAGAGTTAGAACTGGTCTCAGCTTTTGAGCACAGAATATATTATTCCAGAGCACTTCTAAAGTATCTGAAGACTTAATAACCACGGTATCAGTTTCAAAATGCCACTTTCACTGTGCATATCTAGGGAATGCTTCAGATACCTGCCTCAGACAACCTTGACAATAGGCCCTACCAGGACCTCTGTG
This sequence comes from Eopsaltria australis, assembly GCA_034509425.1. Classification (NCBI taxonomy): domain Eukaryota; kingdom Metazoa; phylum Chordata; class Aves; order Passeriformes; family Petroicidae; genus Eopsaltria; species Eopsaltria australis. The sequence goes on from JAVTVJ010000241.1 coordinate 1,744,641, forward strand.
TCCAGTAATTTCTGCCAGAAATCCCAGCAGATTTCTGTCAGAGTTTTGCTTTAGGTTTCACAAAAGTTTTAAGCCAGAATGGTAGTTCTAATAAGTTTTATAGAAAAATTCCTCTCAGTTCAATTCAGGAGTCTAAATCCTTCTGCAAGTTTATAATAGCAATGCTTGTAAATGTCCAAGTCACTTGTTTTAAAACTCGAGTGAGAATTCTCATTTGTTGTTTAATTTGATTTTTCTTCTTTAGAATCCTTTAAAACACATTACAAGAGCTTTTCTGATGAAAACAGGATGAACAAAGCTTTGCTAACTGACTAATTAAAAGTTTAATCAGCTAACTGTACTTTTTGTGTAGTATTTCTGAAGCCTAGAGCTTCAGTGGGGGTCAGATTGCTCCTTAAAAACCCATTTGTGCAATGATTCCATTTCCTTCTTTTAACTGTTTTGAGAACAGCTTCAGTGTGCTTTGGTGACAGGGAGAGGAGTGGAGCTGCCTCACCCTCTGAGCAAATAGCTGAATCCAGGAAATGTAGTCCTTGGTGGTAAGCTTATGGAAAGGGATCAAAAGTGTTCTATCGAGTAAAAAAGTTAGGGAAAGCTAATATATTCTTTCATTTTTGAGTTTTTTGAGAGTTATGTTTTCAATACTTGTTCCTTTGAACTCTGAGCTGGGTGGCAAGTTGCCACTTGTTTGTTTGTCCTGTCCTTTGGTGTGCTCTTAAAACCTTTGGGATATTAGCTTCTGAAAATGTTATGTGCTACTCTGTATTATTGCATCTAAACACCAAGTTTATTTCAGTAGAATACATTAAATGTATATGACAGAGTAGCACAAAAATACATGGAAAAAGTGAACTGGATAATGAAATTCATTGTGGTTAGATAATTTTCTAATAATTAAGAGCATGTGTTTGCTATCTGCTATCAAATATTGACCTACTGAGAGATATTTTTTTCACTGAGTATCAAGGATAGAAAAACACCCACAATCTACCTTGTGCCACTGCCATGGATTTGCCATTGACTTGCATTTATTGACTCCAGCAGAGCCATTTTATTTGACTGCAAACTTATTTTTTCACTTGAAGAAAATGAAACTTTTTATCATGAGTACTTCCAGCATGCCATGAAGAAAACTTATTTCAGCTCACACTTTGCTGTTTCTCGTGTGTTCTGCAGTATAGTGAGATTTTTATATCAGGAGTGTGTTCAGAGCGTGATGTAATTGACCCAGACTGGAACAGGAGGGCACAGAGGCCCCAGCACTTTAGAAGTTGAATGTAAAACTGAGCAATCCATTAACTTACAAGTAAAATATATTACATTTTAGTAATTTTATGCCTTTACAAGACTGCAACCTGCTGCATCACAAAACCAGAGTGTGGTTAATGAAATAAGCAGTGTCTTCTGAAGGAAAGCCAGAGAGTCTGGCAGACAGCACTAAAATGCACAGGTAGAAGTAGAGTTGGTTAGCAAATGGGAGGAACCTCTTCTAAAAATTGATCATCACATTGCTTACACAATAAAGATTATTATTTGCTTATTAATAAAGATATATATTTCAAATATATTACCCTAGTAGTTGTATATGAAAAGCTTAAACTCAATTAGAAAATAGAACAGGAAGACTGATTCTATGGCTGCAGGGCAGGCCTGACCCTAAATGACACAATCAGTATCCACCTTTAATAAATCAGATGAAGCTTTTAGTTCTAGAGCAGTAAATATGATCACTCTGCACAGAATGAGTAGGAGCTGGCAGTCATGCTGTTCTCAGAGATACACTGATGTGCATCAGTCCAGCTCAAGGTTGATCATTAACTTATGCTAAAGTGTTAGAGTGAATCAATAAGGATTCCAAGTATTCCAGGCATGTGCTCTGCTGTAGAACTCTAAATAAAGGCATTGTACTTCTGTTGGGACACATACTCAGAAAAAATGAGCATATGTTAGTGACCTGAGGTTAATATTTTTCATGAGCAATTTGGGCTGTGTGCACCTTTTTGGTTCTTGTTTCCCTTGATTTTTGTTGGACAGACCTTTGATATTTTGAAGTTACAATGTAAATTGAAAGGACAAGGCTAGGACAAGGAAATGGATTCTTATTAAAATTTTGAAAATAAGAACTGTATGATTTAAAAGCAGACAGCCACCTCAGGTGAGTCTGCAGGAGTCATTTGATGCAGTAGATGAGGAAAGTTTTACAAATTACATAAACATACAGACAGATCAGTAGTTTCAGCATCCTGAAAAAAAGCAAAGCACATCTGGATGAGTGATCGGATTTGCTTTTGCCCTGCAAAGCCATGAAGTCCAACTTGGCTTTCTGACGCAGACCAAGCTGGATGGATTAGGTATAGATGTTCTTAAAAGAGGAAAAATGGACACTTGGCAAACCTAGCAGATATTTTGACATGCTCTTGGAGCTGATAAGAATAATCATAAATTTAAATGTTACCTTGCCTTGCACAGTACCCAGACTTAATAAATGGCTTTGAATTTTTCATGAGTCACTGAGCACCCTGTTTTACTAATAAGAGCAAGGTTTTTGGTGGGGGAATTGGGAGGAACAGGACTATGAAAGATGCTGTAAGGTTACTGATGGAGTGTCATATAATTTTACAAGTTGCATAACTGCTTTTAACTACTAAATTCTCTCTGATTAAAATAACAATCGAGCTTGTAATTTTTCTGAACAGCTGCTGCTACAGGGGGTCATTACCTTGGAGAGCTTTGAAATAATCGTACTCCTAATACATGAGTTATGTAGTCTCATGTTTTACAGCAATGCACAAAGTTTAAAGTCTATAGTAGAATGTTATTTGAAAGCTGTCAAACCATGTTAAAAAAGACTGCATCGTCAAAGGCCCTTGTGGCCAGGATTCAACATGTAGCCTTGTCTTACTCATTATAAAATGCATGTTTATAAAGTTCCACAGAGCATCCAATTCCCAATTCACTTATATCAGCAAGACTTAACTTGCTCATTAATCTAAATTCTTTTGCAACTTTAATCTACATGTTTAATTAATCATAAAATGAGGCGGTAAGTAATTTCAGCAATGTGTGGCTTGTTATCAGATGCATTTAATCACTCTTCTGTGAGCTCATTTGGAAACACCTGAAGATGTCGAGAGCAGTTTGAATAAGCATAAATTATTCTTTGTCAGTGTACTTCACTCAACTAATAAGACATTAATTTAAAAGGCACTGTTCGTCATTTTTAGATCTTCACCAATATTTTTAGCTTAGCAGTATAAATCTAATTGTACATACTGTATGATTCCCAACATAGTGCCCAACATTGAAAAGGGTAAGAGTTATATTGAATTCATTTTTCTTATTTACATGTAATTATATCATGTAATCGTAATTTAAATGAGGATTAACCATAGGTATCAAATCTGTTAACTGTTCAAATGTTTTTGGAATAAGCTGCTAATTACTTGAAATGCTAAAGAATATTAGATGGTACAAAGAGTTATAGATTCTGCTTTTTCTTTACAGATAATAGCTCTTGTCATATTTGGAACACTTGTCACATAGTAACTTGCTGGAGCTATGTCTAAGAAGCTCAAATGTAGGTAGGATTAGCTTTTGAAAATACAGAAACAAAGACTGCAATATTGCTGGGGCCATTACATGAATAGCTGCTCTTTCATATGCTTACGCAGGATTACATTGAATGGAAAATAATATTCCCACTTTTCCTAGTCACTTAACTGTTATGTAGTTGGTGATGGCATACTAAAAAAAAAAAAAAAAAAAAAAAAAAGACATGACCTCAGAGCATGTATTTCAAAGGAGCTGAGTAAGTCATGCATCTCTTCATGTCAAGAAAATGGGAATAAAAATCACATTTTATTGAATGTCATCACCTGTCTCTCTCTGCTGTAAGAGAGGATGACATTCTATAAGAATAATTATTCCACTGGAAACAAATTTATTTGCTTGCCATGGAGCATCTCAGTTAATCTTGCATTTGAACAGTGGACTACTTTCAATAGTTGACTGGTATGTTCCAAGACGGATCAAAACAGGAAAGGGGAGGATATACCATTTTGCCATGAAGTACAAATCACTTCCCTGCACTTTTTTTCTGCTGTATTTAATGTCTGTGAATGAACTCTTGTTTTCTCTGACAGAGCAGTGCTCTAACAAGAATAATATTGCTGTAAGTGCCCTGCCATGTTAAAGTTGCCGCACCATTTATACTACAGCAATAAATTGTGGCAGTTGATCCTTTCCCCTGCTGTCTACGTGTTCCTTTCTACCACAATTTAGGTTTTATTTTTATTCAGCTGCCTTTTGCAGATGGAACTGTTTGTTTGTTTCTAGAGCACTAAGGGTTTGAGAACAGTAAACCTTTTGCAGCATCCTAGCAGTACCTATCACCAGGCTGGGCAGTTTAACAACATTTTATGAAACCACAAAAAACTGTACAGATTACATTCAGGGTCTGACTAAAACACATACAAGCAAGGAAATATGAGCTCCTTCTAGGCCTTGCTCCATGTAAAAGTTTATTCCAACTTATTTACTCCACAGACCATAATGAATCCTTCACACGTGTTACTTGGCCTGTTTTTGTCTGTAAAATGTCTTTTGAAACATCTGTGGTCCAGTTCTGAGATAAAAAAGGAAAGGTCTTAGTTCAGTAAACTGAAAAATAACCAGTTCAATTTTTCTGTAATTGCTCCTAAGTTAGAGAGTGTTATCAATGCCTAACTGTAAATATTTCAGTGTGTGTGGATGGAGGATTTTCAGTAATCCCTCTGCCTGTTGCTGTGTTTGAACCAGAATTTGAACCATTCTTACCTTTGTTCAGGTAGTTATTTTTTTTTCGTGGGTAGCCCAAGATGAAGACTCATACCCCTTTTTTTCTCCCCCTTATTTAATTTAAAATTTTTTTCTAGATCATGGACAACCAGAGCTAAAATGTGAGGATAAGAGATACTAGAACAAAAGGCATCATTACAATCATTGCTTTAATAGATAGCTAACATGCAACTTGTGATAACTCTAAGGAAAAAATCCATGTACTCCATTAGGCAGTAGGTGAATTTGTGAAGTTTTCCTGCTAATCACATTGGCCTTTGAAGGGTACCTTCTAATCACTTGTTTACATAGAAATTGCAGAGAGTTCATGCTAAATACATCCAATTTGCATAATATATTTTGGCCTTTTCTAATTGTTTGGATGTATCTGTTATCTGCTTCAAGTCAAAAATATTTATTGACTTTATGGGTTCAAATGGGATGTTGTAAATGGAAATTCTTCATAAAGATGTCACTTCTAAGTTTGCAAAAACCCATGTTTTTCTTCTGAAAGTGAGAATCCTGTCTTTAACAAGAAAAACTTGCATTAAATTCCAGGGTTAAAAACTTGAATGAACAGTCCTCCCTCAAAAAAGGAAAACAAAGCAAAGGAATAATTTTTGCCTCGTTAAATTTGTGCCTTCAAAGTTTGCATTTCCAAATGTTTCTATTTCTATGACTCTTAGATGTAAGATGTAAGACTCCTTGAAAATGTACAGCTTATATTACTCTGTCATGGCTTGAACAAAAAATCCCACCCCAAACTCCCAAAATCCTACATTTGTAAAGTGGCGTCATGGTGTTTTGCCATAAAACAAAACTAGAAATAATGAGACACCATAACAGTAGAGCTTATATTAGAGCACCTGATTAATTGTACTTAAATACAGGCAGAGAACAAAGTTCTCACAGAAAAAGATAAAATTGTTCAGCCCTGGTTACTTCATATCATTTTAGCTCATAGTACAAATTCAAGTAGCTACGTGGAATAATCTTGTCTGAAAGCCATATATGCCAGCAAAAAAAGTGAAATAGCAAATGTTTTCCCAGAAAGGGAGAAATCGTCAGTAGATGCCATAGAAATGAGCCTGAATCTGCAATGGTATGCTACAAGGCCACACCTACAGTGGACAAGGAATTGAAAAGCTAGCAATGGCTTGAAAAAACAAGTATATTTATTAGCTGAACATATTCTAAAAGGGAGGAAAAACAAAAGCTCTTCTCTCAAAACTTTATTTGCTCTGATAAACATGACTGTGAAATATTTCATTTTGAAAATGTCCAACTGGAGGGAAGTGCTAATCTACGATTTCTAGAAATGTACTTGCAGTTTTTAGCTACCTTTGAGTGGTTAGGCCTCATCATTGTTAGAAAGCAAAGAATCTGGCAGCCAAGCACAACCTCAGTTTTGAAAAGAATTTCAAAAGGTAAATCTCTTAGCTGAGGACTGTGAATCTTACTAATTTTCCTAGTTACGTGTGTTTGAGAGGCTGTTCCCTGTTTCACCAAAATGAATCTGACTCTTCTGCTTGTGTCAAAATATTAATTTGAATTAATGACCTTTTCCTGTTTCTAAAGAAAGTGCCCCACTGTGTGCTTCAGCTTCGTTCTTGGTGGGATATGAGAGTTCTGCCTGTTCTGTGAAAGAGAGATTTTGTGTTAATTCACTTGTATGTGAATTTATGAGATTTTAATGCTTGAAATTGGTCACTTGGGCCAAAATGCAAGTGCAGTAGTGGCAATGTACTACATCTTGTCCTGGTCTCTTATTTAGTGTGCATATATCTATTAATAAACAATTGTTGAAAATTCTCACGCTTCAAAATATCCACATAAATGAGTTATAATGTAAGGTGCAAGGAGAGTCCTGAGTTACTTGAGGCATTGAATTTGGCCAGTAGTTGCTCTTTTTGGCATAAAATTAATTCAGTGTAAGAATAATTTTTGCATCACAAAATGCAGCTTGTGAATATTGCATTCTGCAGGATGTCCCGAGAAGGGAAATACGGCAGATTATCAAAGGAAATTATAAACTTCCTGCAATTTCCTAGACTTTAAACAGGAGAATTCTTAGTACTATCACACCAGGCTTTAATAAATTTAGGTGATTGAAAAGCTCAAATATTGCACAGAGAAAGTAAAAAAAAAGATATTTTATTTAATTATTTTTAGATGCATAAAGAAATCTCCAGAGACATCTATTTAATGCTGAGGGAGTTCTGAAACAGGCAGTATCTTTCTAAGAAACATGTGACAGCCCTCGAGTTTGCTTCAGAGACTAAGTCTGACAAAAAGAAATCATTGAGTGTAGTAAACTTTTAAAATACTTATTATTTACCCTTGAGGACATCATTAGTCACCAGCAATGTGGCTACTTTGGAAAGAAAGAAATCTTGAAAAGCCCAGGAAAAGATATCTGTGAATTTTGGATCAGACTTTTTGGAGTAGTGCAGCACTCTAAAGTTGATTTACATCAACTAAATATATAAACTCTATACAAGATCCATTGCTTGATTCACTCAGGCTTGCATTTGGGAGAAATTTGACATGATAAATAAAAGCCTCCCATTGTACCAAAGAACATTTTGGTCCCATGAAACTTAAAAGATTGATAGAATTCTTTGTATTATAGATGTGATTAATTTCACACATGCCTATAAAATATAGAAACAAAATAATTTAGAAAAACCACAAACACTACAAGTCCCAAAATACAATGGGGAGGGGGATAATAAAAAATAATATAATAATAAAAGTAAAAAGAGGAGGGGGAAATCCATTTTTGGAAAAAATAACCTGCACTTGTATTACAAATTGAAGGTCAATTTTGTAATAATTGTAAGCCTTTCAGTGTAATTTCTTGTTTGAAAACAGACTCTTCCCTGAAGTAAAAGAAATCTTTTTACTTCTGGACCTACTTTTCCACTTAAAACTCAGTTTGGCAAACTTTTCAGCAAGCCCATGTCTAAAGCCTCTCAGAGAGAATGTGGGACTCATTTTGGAGCTTAACAAGCAGCCTGCTGAGTAGTGGGACCCGAATACCTCATACCAGTGAATGATCTATTAATTATTTAATTATACTGTAGTTATTAACAAACTTTTGATAATCAGCATGACCTGTCAAATGCAAAGCAGACTTTGGGAGGTCTCAAACCCACTAGTAAGGATGTAGGGTTTGTTTTTCATGGCATACAGGTATCTGTAGCCATGTAGGAACCCTGGCACAAAAAGGAATTTGCTGGCCCAGGCAAGGTCAGCACACTGGTGCTCTGACCAGCTAGATGAATACCTTGACAGTTTTCCCTGGTTATTTTTCTTAGGAGTTAAAAATTTATGGAAATTTTGATCTCTGCTTTGCTGATCTGCTCAATGTTGCTGATATTTTTACTGCTTGGACAACTGGTTACTGACCATTATGTTCTGTGAATAAAAGAGCCATGGAGAAGTAGGTGTTTTTTTTCTGAGCAGTCTTTGTTAAAATTGTCCTTTTATCTCCATGGTATCAAAAGGGCACTTTGTAGCAAATAAGGGAAGGCATCACCTTTAAAATAATCTTGACTTTTAATTAACCAAGTGTAACCATTGTGACTTTTATTCCTTTATTTCTGAGTTCTGAGGTAACCGAGAGTCTGTTTTCTATGACACAGGTTTTTTGTTGTGGTGCCTTAAAGAAACGTGCCAAATGATAATGTGCCTTATTTGAAGTGGAAATTGCATTCTGAGTTGTATCATACCCTTCGTTGCATCCTCATTTTGTAAGGAAGAGAGCCTGCTTGGCCTAAATCTTTCCCATACAGAAAATTTCAGACCCAAAAGGCTGAGAATGGTTGATAGAACTGCCTTTACATTAATTTATATAATGCTGAAAGAAAGCGAAGTCTATTTAAAAATAAGATTGTGAAGGTTCATTGGTACTGTGGTTATTAAACGAAATGTAAAACTGTATGAGATGAAAGAAAAATGGAGAACGTAAAGAAGACATGAGAACTTGTGGGAGGAACTTTTTTTTACTGAATAAGATTAAGACTCAGCAGTAATTCCTGGAATTTTTTCTTAAATACTGCTATATTTTAGTTATAAAATATATTCTCAAATAGTCACCTGGTGTAAGAAAGATGCTAAACACTGCTCTAAAATAAAAAACCCAACAAAATTGGTGTGGTCTATTTAAAATCAAAGCAAAGCCACAACAAAAAGCTCCTTCCCCTCCATTTCTCTAAACTTTCATGGAGTAGGAGTGCAACTTTGATCCTCAGGAGAGGTTCAAAAGACCTTGATGGGAGTAAGGAAGATGAATGTCTGAACTAGCATTTCTGTATGGGCACTGATTTAGAGCTGAGTGTAGGGGACGGGAAGCAGTAATCCTAGAAGCTTGATGGCAACACCCAAACCTGTAGGAGACTATATGTAGTTTGTTCTGCTGGTAGAATGTTTGAGGATAGTGTGCTGACTGAATAAGATATACATTAAATGCCTTTGGAAAACTGCTATTGGTTTCTCAAGAAAAAATTGGCAAACATTTGTGATCCGTACTGGAATGGGAAGTGTCATCTCCCAGTCCCTTAAGGCTGTTGCGACTCTGCTGAATTTCTCATCTGTCAAGAGAGGGAAGATGCACGAGGGAAGATCTGTGGAAGGGGCTCCAACCAGCAAAGAGAGAGGGAGGGTGGTAAGTGAGAGATTCCTCTTCAGCTTTGACAGTACCAGGCCTTCCCAATATCTCTGGCAGTTCAGCTATTTAATTTGGAGCCGTGCTCATACTTGCAGGAGCTGGAACATCTGGACACTTCCACAGCCAGTCAGCGAGTTAATTGTAAAGCATACTGAACCATTTCTTCACGTTGTTTTTCCTCCTCTGCTGTGGACCTCTAGCTAAAGAGGGAGCTAGCATTTGAGTTCAAATACTTAAATATCTGCCCTTTTGTCTCTGAAGGGTGTAGTTGGATTGAGATCGTACTTTAGATTTTAAGAGAGTCCTGTGAGTTGGCAGGAATTCTTGGTGCATAGCACGTTACTTTCCAAGATGGTTGAGATCCCCATCAATGCCTGCTTATCTTTAGGCTTCAAGTTCCTTAATTCTCTCCAGAGATGATTAGGCAAGCTCACTGTTGGTTCAGGAAAGAGCAATCTAGGTTTTTGGAAAACAGTAAGTATAAGGCTGCTCACTTCTGCTTGGATTTGAAACTGCACAGATATGTATTTGAGTCAAACCAAAATAGAGTTACTCGTGTTCAAATATGTTCCAAATAGAATAACTCATGTTCAAATATATACTTAATGTTTTTAATAGGGCCCTGAGAGATGATCTGATGAGTACTTAGCAATGGATTCACAACATTACCATTCCACATGAATCACCGAAAGGGTATCTGATTCACATAATATTTTCTACTCCCTCTTCTCCTTCAAGCCTGTTAGGTGGTATGTTTAGAAAGTAATTTCTTGATAAAAAGAAAAAGAAGAAGGTGATGTAGGTTAAATAACTATGACTACTTGATAATTGCTCCAGAGTTATTGATACCCTGTGGTCTGCTGAATATATTGAAAACGTGTCCAATGAAAACAAAAAGTGTAAATGTATACATGTGATTTTAATGTGTTAGGTCCTCTGGTTTCAGATTCTAATAAGGAAAACTTAAAAATTAATTCTTAATGATGGTAGCTTAAGCTGAAGGCAAGTGCAAAATCTATTTTTTAAATTTTAGTTATAATTGTCAGCATTTAAAAAATGAAATATTTTTAAAGATCTAATTATTCCTTACTCTTCTGAAAATACTTCATTTTAGTGTAGTGTGTTTAGGATAAATTGTGTTCCTATTATGATTGAAAAAATGGGCCTTATTTTCTGTATAGGATCATGAATTAGAAACGGATTGATCTAAATTCTGAAACAATTTGTGGCATTTGTCAAACTTATAGGAGGCGAAACATTATTTTGGAAAATCAGTTTCACCTGCTGCAAAGAACATTTCTTATATTTTCTTTAAAAAATTATACTTACTATAGTGTTTAAAATCACATATCCTGTTTCTAGTGTTTGAAAATATGTGTACAATGATATTGAAATTAAGCATGGGCTAAACTGGTTTAGCAGACTTGGAAGCAGGACTTTGCAATTAGCCCCATGTTGCCATTTATGTGTCATTGGGTGAGCTGTTTAACACATCTTGTCTTAGTTTCCATTTCAGTAAATGTGCATGAAGCATCCATTTTACTGTTAAAATACAGGAGGGAAGATCTGCAAAGTGGTTTCCCCAAAGGTGCCAGACAATACTGAAATGGGCATTAATGGATTTCTATTCTTCCTATTTTATTTGTATCCCTGTATGTAAAGCTCTCAACTAACAGTAGGGCTCCCTTGAACTGAAGGTTTTGCTGCTGCTAAGTTTACTTTCTAAATAGACAATGCGGGTAAAAGTTAGATGACTGAAAATTTTCATCCTTGTGCACTGATAGTAAATTTAGATCAAAATAATCCAGACTGATTGCTATGTTAAATCAGTCTCTGCAGTTATTACAAATGGTGGGCTTTTAAAGGTTTAGACGTGTGTCCTTCAGGACAAACTCATCAAAGGAGTTTTGAGTATCTGAATATGGGCCAGAGATTAATTGTGGTGTTTCCCTGAGTGCTTGCATGAAAGTCCAGTGGTGAAAGTCCACTTGAATGTTTGAAAAACTCCAGCTTTAAGAGGTTGATAACTTTTAAGACTATAGGGTCCACAGTAATTATTTAGTGTGACTTGCATAATGCAGGCATGGAACTGTCCCTGAAGTCCTCCAGCTCTGGCTAGAGGGATATATCTTTGTGGGATGTAGCCTGACTGGAAAAATTTACAGTGACAGCAGATGTACCAGAATCTTTTGTTAATTTGTTTCAGTGTTTAATTTATCTCACTTATTAAGTTGTGTGCCGTAATTCTAGTTTGAATTGGTTTAATCTAAGTTTACAGCCATGCTTGTCTGTATGGTTGAAAAATCCTCTGTTATCATGTTTTCTTTCCCCTGTGCATACTGCTAGTTTCTGATCTAAAGATTTTTTTTCCCTTCAACAAATTTGATGGAGTAAGCCACTTGGCTGCCTCACTGCAGAATGTGTTTTCCATTATTTTAATCTTTCTCATGATTCTGTATTAGTCTTTCATAATTGTAAGGGAATTCTGTGGAGAGGTAGTAGTACTTCTGCTGTCACCAAGTTGATTCTACTGAAAACTTCCCCTCTTTGCAAATGCTTCTCCTCCTATCAAACTGAGGCATTTCTCATGCAAGTGCTGCTGCTTTCTTTCATACTGTATATTGGCTAAGTTAGAAGTAAGAAAATTCAATAATATGAGTCAATCATTTGAGGTAAAAATATTTGATTCTCTTTTAAATATAATTATTTTTATTTTCTGTTCAAAGAAATGCAGGTTGCTCCATTATATCTGGCATTGCAAAGTTTATTCTTCCTCACAGTATCTGAGTTTTTATTCTTGCATTAAAATTGTATTTTATAATATTGAGCATTTTGAGTTTAAAATAGTTACAAAAGGTTGTGAAAGTAATATGCTTCACAAACTGAAAAGTTTTCTGCCAAGCAGAGAAAATTGTCAGAGAAACAACTAATTGATCTCTGCTCCTTTACAGCTGTGTAATGCTATGCATTACTAAAAGCTCCTGTTAAATTAATTAATGATTTCAATTATGAACTTTTCTCCAAAATGTTATGATTCGTATCAAGCTGATAATGCAGTGACCTGGGAGTGTGAAATCTGTGTTATGTAGAGAGTCGCCAGTTAATTGATTCACAAATTATTTAAAGTTTGTTACACCCAGGGGAGTGCTCAGATCCATGACAGCTATTTCTTAAAGTGTGCAAACTCTCTTTTCTTTTAAGATTGTGTTGAGCTAACAAGCATGATAAAATGGTTGCAAGCTGGATATTGGCAGTTTGTAGTGCACCAGTTAATGTATTCAAAGAATTTCTCTAGGGTTTTTTTTTCTGTATCACAGCAAATGCCTATATGAAAAATAAACTTTGCAGGTATCAACAAGAAAAGGTTAATGTCTCATATAGAAATTAACTTTAGCCTATCCTTTTTATACCAATTCCTTTTGTCATCTGTAATGTTTCTGTTAACTTTCTTTATCACCTGTTATCACATCTGTAATTTCTGATAATTGCAGAGTAACTAGTTTCCTGTTAAGGGAAATACTATGAGCGTTCCTGAAAAATCTTCTGAGGTTTAAATATAGATTATTTCATACTGTACCGTGATAGGCTTCAGTTTCATAGTACAGATGAGCAGGATTTACACCAATGTGTGTTCCAGAATTTAATGCTATCAAACCCTGTATTTCACCAACACTGTCATGTCTTTGTACGCACAGAAGCTTGAACAGAAATCTTCTTACTCGCTATAGATGCATAGAGACAGGAGGGGATGTTCAGTGTAATTCTGCCTGATTTTAACATCTTAGTTCATGAGTTTCACAACAATTAAAAATTGAAATGTACAAAGAATAATATAGAAGGAGGTATTAAAATAAGTTAAAGTACTATTAATATTTTATAAACCTTGATTAAATTTTTATAAATGTTATTAAAGTGCAGTTGGGTTGACTTCAGTGTTGTATAAAATGACCGCTTTCACAAATCCTTCTGTGAGTGCCAGATCTTTGCTGAAGGGACAAAAGGACTTTATAGGGCTCCCTGGGTCCGAGGAGAGACCCAGGAGCTTGAGGTGGGTTAGGAGAGGTATGTCTTGCTCTGGAATCCATGTGATTGGAATATTAACAAGCATCATTTTGCTCTGATTATTTTTTCTTTTGTACTATCAAAACATTTGGGCTCATGTGAAAGCAGAAAATTATTTTAGATTCTGGCAGTTAAATAGCAAAAAAAAAATCATGGTGGTAACTGGCTATTCCCATCATCTTTCTCACTCTTGGAATATTCTGCTAGCCCAGAGGTTTAGTTCTGTCAATTACCAGTCACTTTTCCCCTTTTTTCTCTTGTACCGTCTCTCCGTTACTAAGACCAAATAAAACAACTACAAAAGAAAGTGCATCTTGTGTTATGAAGTTGCACATTGCTGCAGGGCCATGAGAAGTTGCCTTGAAAGGGAGCAGCTTAGAACTAATATCTGTATTGTAGGAAAAAAAATACCATTTCAAATACTGAGTGACTGCTTCTGTTTCCTAAAATTAAGGAGCCTATAATCTCAGCACCATTAACAAGTGCTGTCATTCAGATACACAGTGTCTGGCTGATTTAAATAAAATGAAATGAAGATAGTTGTTTCTGGTCCCTTGGCTTCACTCATTGCCATAAACATATGCTCTGCGTCCCGCTTCTTTCCATCTTATTTATGACTTTAATTTGTTGTGTGGGCTGCGCTAGAAATTAAATTTAATACAATTCTCCAAGGGACCCTGTCATATAATAACATGGTAATTTCTGTGTATCCTTTTGAAAAATGAGGAAATTAATTCTTCCTGACATGTTCTAATTATTCCAGTGTGAACGGCAAATCCGTTTTTCCCAGCCCCTGAAGTGTTATAGGCAAATGGCTGCTGTTCAAAGCTGAGGTGCTAATGCTGACCAGCAGTGCGTTTAATTTGAAACATGAGCAGACACCTTTCAACACACCTTTGTAATATTGGAGTACTTTACAGAAATTAATTCACTACTTATTTGGCAGCTTAGCCTGGGGGTTATAGTTTTTATTCATCAATACTATAGTCGTGTTAGCACAATGTTTCCTACTTCCTCCAGTGCTCTGTGTCTGTGAAGTAAAATGCAGGCTGAGAAAGGACAAATGGTTCGTTTTAATGTTCATATTTTTAATGTGGGGATACGGGTACCACAGAAGTGACAATTCTGTGTTGTGGTGTATTTACAGTTTGGAGAGAGGTACTATAAGGCCTTCAGTGGTTAACACTTTCAACTGAAATTACAGGGAAGAAATTATTTTAACCAACTTCCTGTGAAAGAGTTCTTCCACTCAAATGCTGGCCTCTGCTGTGACAATCCAATGCCTGCTTCCATTTCTACCACATTGTTGAGTTCTAACTCAAACCAGAATGCATATGCTGTAAATTTAGGATTCCATAATGTACTTGGCATAGGTAGATTTTTGCCAAGGAGAAGGCAACAAATTATCAGTATAGGCGCTGAAACTCACACAAGTGATTCTGGGCATTTATGACTTTTGATATATTGCCTTTGGGAATTTCTATTTTAGTGTGTTCATTTTGTGCAGGACTGCCAAGTGAAGTCCTTCAAGAGTCCCAGATTTGTAATACACAGATGTTGTCTTTGTTAAGTGTTCTTTCAGAATTCAGATGCATGGAAGTATAAAAGAAATTTCAGCTATTCCAAGAAACAGAATTTGACAGAAGGCACCAAGAGGAAGAGTCTGGAATAGTTAAGACTTCATTTACAGCTTTTCAGCCATAGATGTAAAGAAGAAAGGATAGTTTTCAGACATGTTGTTGAAGAACGGGAATGAGGAATTGTCTTAAAAACTTTGCTGACTGCTTAGCTATGGAGAGAAATGTGGTGGAGATTTGGGGGGTTCAGTTAAGGCATTAAAGGGCATGAGGTCGATCAGGCCAAACCTGAAATCTGAGATTCTGACAAAAGAAGGGAATGGGTAGAATTAGTAGGTCTATGAGAGGTGAAAGGGAGCAGTGGTTGCCTGAAATGGGGTAGAGAGCTGTGAAGAAAGGGTATCAGCTAAGGCCAGAGAAGATCAGATCAGGTAGGTCATTACATGTTTAAGTGGAGCAGTTGTGGTAAATGAAAAAGACAGAAATGGCATTTGAGGGGATCTTAGAATATAGAACAGAGACCAAAGTTAGAGTTGTTGAGAAACCTTGTGAGTATAAAGAAGACTGAGCTAATTGGTTATTGAGTCAGAGGAATCATACAAGAACAAGAAAGGTTTATTTTATGCCAATGTCACCAAGTGTTAAAGTAAAAAATTAATTTTCTTTTTACACATGGGAATAGTTTTTGCTAACAAGACAAGGAGTCAGTGTTAGAGAAATTATTAGAATTACTGGACCACACCTCAGTATGAAATTCCTGATACAAAGTCCTTTCTGTAATATGCAATTAACTGAAAAATATGTTCTTCTCGTTCTGAGTAGTTATTTACATTGAAATATTTGAATACAGAATGAGAAGAAAGAAATTTTACTAACTACTTTCATAAAGAGAGGTTTTAAAACGTAGTTGAAATTTCCTTCTGATCAATTCATAAGAAGTTTGAATTTCTTGAGGAGATCCTGTAAGTGATACACTGTCATAAATGCTCCATGCATTCCTGCTCAACAGACTTCATTCAAGGAGGTTCAGAATGCAATCTAAATAGTTTGACTACTGGATCTAGTTTTAATTTGAAAAAGCATATTTTGGCATTAGGGTTGTCACTATAAAGGCTAAGTTCTCCCTGTGGAACTCTGCAGTGGAAGGAGAAATTACTTCCAAAAGGCTGGCAATCTTGTGAATAACTCCAGTGGTAAAATATGTAAGATGGTGGTCTGAATAACAAAATGCCAGGAGGGTATGGCCCCATCAAAAAAAAAAAAAAAAGAATGAGCACATAAATTTGGGTGTTGTTTCTGGTCACTCAGCACTCAATCAAGCCTGTGACCCACAGAATTTTTTTTTGTTACCGAAAAATTAGTAGGTAAAGATCAGAAAACATAAGGTAAAACAAATTACAGATACAGAAGCATCAAAGGAGTGTTGCTGACTCAGCAGAGCCAGTGTGTGAACAGTGGCCACAGGCACCAGGAGGGACAATGGCTGAGTTTTCAGGGTTGCTGCTGCTTTATCCTTTCTGCATGCCTGAAGGAGCTGGACATGAAGGTGCCTTCTTTTTCCAAGAGATCTCCTGGATGCTGGGAGACCTTGCAATGCCACCTAGATCTCTTCTTTCCACAGCCTGCCTGTGTGTAGCTGCTGCAAGCACGGCACTGGAAGCTGTGGCCAGCTGTCTGAGATTTCCTAACATCTGCTGCTGCCGGAAAGCCTAGTTCAGATTCCAGTCTATACAGCAGGATTAGCCACATTACTCACCATTTACTGTGCTCTCCTGTGTTATTCTCTGCATCTTCACCAAGGCTTCAAGGCTTTATACACTAAAGGTTTACTAGAGGCTAGAGAGGACGGTAAGAGGAATAATATAAATAAATTTATTTTTTCTCTGTCCAGTGCCATAGCAATGATATCCATCTCTTTGCAGGACTTCAGGATAAAAACTCTCACAATTTAGGAAGTATTTAGTGCATTGACTGCTCTGTGTTTGTATCCAGCACTCTGTTGTAAGGTTTTTCAGTCACATTTTTCTAATATTTCCCTGACGATGAAGTTCATACGATAATTCAGATTAAAAGGGATCTCTGGAGGTTTCTTGACCAGCCTTCTCACAGCAGGGTCAGATGTGAGGTCTGACAGGTTACTTAGGGCTTTATCAAAGTAGAGTCAGCACAAACTCCCTGGGCAGCCTGTCCCACTGCTCATCTCTCCTAAGGTATTCTTGTCTGCTTTGAAGAGGCACAAAGCTGGTTAGCTAGGTGGTAATGTGTGATAGGTCTTTTAAAAATGGCTGGCCTTAGTGACCAATGATATGCTGCTGTCCTTTCTGCCTTAGCTTTGTTTGTTTGATATCTATATGTAAAGTTGATGTAATTTCTCTCTAACTGAGATCTCTTTTCAGTGGGGAAGCCCCTCAGCTCAAATTCTGCAGTAACCATCTTAGCCCTACTTAAAGTGTATGCTGTTAAATGTAAAAAAGACAAGCTAAGTTCCTACAGTGAGCACCAGATATTTAGCAAGACGGCTTACCTTGTGAGCATGGTGCAGTTGAAAGCCCCTGAAAGATGGTTTTCTTCCTACTGCACTTCATGGTAAGGCTTTCAGCACTGGATTACACAGAAAAATAAGTGTTTGTGTTTGGCCTGGTCTCATGACATTCAGTTTTTGAGCCTTCTTCTCTTCCTATACTAAATATAAGGAATCAGTAAATGCTGATTTCATAATCTTTTAGGGTTTTGGTTCTTTTGTTTTCCCCACTCCTAGGATTGGACTGCAAAGGAAAGATTTAATTAGAATGGAACCTGTCATTCCAAAGGCCTCAGATTTGAACTCAGCTAGGTAAATAATAGCATGTATTTGTTACATTTTGACAATTAGATTCTCTGTGTTGTGTTAACTGACGGTCCAGATCCACAAAGGTGTCCACAGGAGCCATGGATACCAGCCCTGCCTGATGGCTTTTTGGCAGCTTCAGGGATTGTATGAGGCTTGGAAATGGAGCTTGATCCATGTGCCCACTCTGCCACTGGCTCCTCCTGGGTCAGGGTCAATGCAGACTGGTGGGGCAATGTGGAGAGGCCAGCGAGGCCAGTGGAGTGTCTGTTCTCTGCATAAATGGAGCCCTTTCAGTTTGGGAGGCTGTCAACCTGGCGTGAGCAATAAATTTACTTGTGGGCAGAAAACAGAAAAGAAAGCAAGACTACCACATCTGTGTTGAAAGGTCTCTTGTTCATCAGAAGAAGGAAGCAATGTAGGAAATAGAGGAGGCAAGGTCTGAATAATTGCTTTTTCTGGGCTAGAAATGCAGTAACTTCTCTAGCAGATGAATGAAGAGTTGTTTGTGGTTTTTTTCCCCCCTAATTATCTTGAGTTCATTGTAGATATTTTCTGTGGCAAACCTTTTTTCTGTTTATCCAAGAGACATCACTGGCTGAGTAATCAATAAGCCTTTTTCTCCTTCATCTATTCAACCATAAGACTGGGAGTATTGAGTGAAAGAAGAGGGGGTTACCATCACAAATATTTTAGAACAATTTACAGTCTTTCCTTACTAGGTAGTTGAGGGGAAAAATTCTTGATGATTTTCTGATATTCTCTTAATGATAAACACCTTTGATTATATAGATTTATAAAAATGTATGCTTTATAGAATTAAGGCACTCAAAACATTGGTACTGAAATATCAGAATAAAAACTGATATATTCAAAGACATTAAGTATGCACTCATCCCTTGCTTTTTTCCTCTGTTCCTTAATTATGTCCCTTCTTCTTTATTCTACTATGGTCTAGGTTCCTCCTTTTTATTTGATTTGTTTCATCTCTTAAATGGATACAAGGGATTTATAAAAAAAATAGGACAAGAAAAGTCCAATGCCACTTTGAATCCATGGGTCTTTTATTTCCTTAAAAAATAATTTTACAAATTGTAACAATGTTACAAATTCTAGATCTGCTCTTGTTCCTAAGTCCATCCTTACATTATATTGGCAGATATTGCAAGAAGAGAAACTAAAACATAGAAAACTTAAATAGAAAATTTTGGGGATTTTTTGAGAGACCATTGAGAGTTTTTTAAGCAGCTATCATTTTTCCTATCACTTCAGTCATTGCAGCTTTTTCTTCAAAGTATTATTTAAAGTAATACTGGCATTTTATTCTGTGAAAAACTATGCATGTTTTGCACATTTTCTGTATAAAAGTGTCTTACATACAAAGTTGAAAAAATCAGATGGAAGTAGAAACATTGCTTGTTACTTGGCAAGCTGCTTTTTCCTTTGCAGCAAGACACAGAAGTGGATGCACTGGCATTTATGATGTACTGCTCTTCCTAGCTTCTGTCTTGGTTCTGAGATCTTCAATTCCCCCATTTTCATGGCCCCAGTCTGACACTGCTTTTAACAGGCTTGTGCTACACTTGCTGCAGCTTTGCATTGCCCTGTCTGTGCCTCTGGATGCCCAAGTGCCCTTTTTCACCGTGTAAGTTTGATGTCCCCATCTCACCTGTCCCCAGATTTATACTGCTTTTGCATTATTTCACTTTGGTCACTGAGCCATGCTCTTCCCTGAGTCTGAATGAGCATGGCCTTTCCCTTAATTCTGTATCATAATACTGTTATTTTTCTGCCACTCTCACCTTACTGATGATTGAATATGCTGAAGATGTTTTCAAAACCTCTGAAACAGGACAAACAGAAAAAAACCCTCTCTGAAATGATGCAGTAGAAGTAAGAGCTGCAGAATACATTACTATTGGATCATATTCATATTTATTTGCTGAATGGATAGTGCAGAAGTGACTTCACATTTCGCATTGTTGATTTAAAAGCACACTTCTCTTGCAAATAACTGAATAGTCACATGGAATTCACTTAGTTACTGTGGCAAGAGGTATAAAATAGGCAGAATAGAAGTAAAAGTGTTAGGTGCGGGTTCATAATATTATGGCAAAACTCTATGCATATTAATCTTCCACACACCTTGTTCTTGTACAGTAACTCCTTCTGAAAGAACTTTATCTTGCTGAAATAATTTTATAGCATACTAAAATTATCCTAACAGAAATGATTCTCAGAACACATTGTCAGAACAGAATGCTTATAGTTATTAGTGTTTATTGATACGGATAAAAAAGAAGTTAATATAGAAACTGGTAGAATAGCATGAGGAATTCAGGGAAATTCAGCTTGGTCCTGACCCAAGCTAGGATTGGATAAGGCTGGAGCTAGGGAGCTGTCTTTATTGGCCTCTGCCTGGCTCGGTCTGCTCTTGAGGAACATGTCACAAAGGGAAAGGGAAAGTCAGGGAGAGAAAACTGTCCATGGCTTTTTTCCATAAGCTGCTTCAGCCTGAGTGCCATTTCTGCCTGTCAGCTGCAGTGTGGGAGAGACGTGGTGCTGATCCCACATGAGTTAGAGCCTGAGATCACATTTTAAATCAATAATCTACAGGAAATTGGATGCTCTTTAAAACCCAACTGAGACACAGATAGGAACATGACTGAACTGTGGCCATTTTACATTTGTGTGCACTTGAGCGTGCACACACACACACACATATGAGAATGTGCCGTGAATCAATTTGTGACCGCTTTGGAAATGTGTTAACAAGAACAGGGTCACAGTAAAACAATTTGCATTGTTGGTAACAACAAGGCCATGGTACAGCAAGTTGCTTAAACAGCCCAACAGTGAGATATGAGGATGGGTGTAGTGTACACCTGTAGTGAAACTGCTCGCACAGACGTGGGAACATGAATTAAACATCATGTACATAAAGAAGGAGTAGCTCTAGGGAGAGTAAAAGTGACACTGTTACAGGATTTGTTTAGCTATGGAAACATCTATATTGGAATTGGCAGAAATTGTGCAGAAATCTTCCAAACAAGTAACCTAGTCACAAGCAATAACCTAAGAGTAAGTAGGAGGACTGTAGAATAACATGATTGTTTAGTTAATGTAGTTTTTAGTATAAATAGAGTTTCAAGTCAGCATGACTTTAATGCTGACCCTCCCAGCACATGGAAAAAAAAATATTAACACTTGAAACTAACAGCATGTTAGCAGCTAATTCGTGCATTATTTCAGTATCATTCATAAATTACTTTTGAATCCTTTGACTTAAGAAAAAGAAAATCCCACAAATCCTACTTTTGGTCACAGCATAAGACCATAATTAACTCGGCATGTGCTTTTGAATTAAGAACACAGTGTTCTGAGCTTTCTTAAAAAGCTTTTAAAAATGTTGGGGGAATACTTCCATAGAGCCTTATTGACTGAGCAGAGTTTAAGATTTGTCACATAAGAAGTGATGTTAATTAAATATTGTTATTCCTTTCTGTCAATCAAGGAAGGTTAAGCTTTTTTTGTTACTTGAACAAAAAGGGAAGTGAAACAGGTGAAAATATATAAAACAGCTGTGAGGAAAACAGGAGGAATAACATAGTAGGAATTTAATTAGTCAGAATTTATGGGGGATGCAGGAGGTTTAGGTGCTAATTCCAAAGCATTGCATTTTTTGCAGTACTAATACCATTTGAACATTTTTGGATTTTTGGCTAGGTATCATTCACTTAATGAATGTAGAAAATAAATACAGTGGCAGAAGGCCAGTTTTTGACACATACATATGCTTTACTTAAAGTCATATTTGCAAACTAATGTTTAATATGGCTGTCACTGAAACCTTCTTTTCATTAAACCAAAATGTTGTTAAGCAGAGTCTCGTTCAATGATTCCTCAGTTCTTTCCGATGCTATCAGCATATTTTTCGGCCAAATGAGTTATTGTTTATATTAAAGTATTGCTGATAATTTCTTCCCAAACTGTGAATTTTAAAATCATTCACATTTATATCCTTTTATTTCTGTCAATGTGTCTAAGCCTATGGGTGTGTAAGGGGTGGAAGAGCATCTTCAGGACAAAGCTTTCTAGAACTTTCCTTTCTGGAAGAAAATGAAAATTGGAGTCTAATTACACAGCTTGAAATGCTGATAAGTAAAATCCATCAACAAACATCATATGTTCTTCTATGTAACTATGACCATTGACGGTTCTAAGCACAAAATTAAGGACCAGCTATGGACCTATATAATAATAGTTAAGTTATATTGTTACATCAATGTATTAATTAGGCTTGGACAGAGTATTATGGCTGTCAGTATTCAAACATTTGAAGGCATGGAAAGCACCCAGGAAGAAATGTGAAGCTTATTTTACAGTTTCTTTTTGTTTTCTTCTAAATGGGGGAGAAACTCATGCGTGAGCAGAACTAAATTGATGTGGGAAGTTCTGCCTCTAAATCTTTTATTTCAAGGCTCTTCATGTTTTCTTGTGGGTCTTTGGAAACAGTGTGGCCCATGATGACCCAGAATCATGAAAGGTTGCTTCAGGAATTTCAGTGCTTTTGAAATTGTGTAGGTACTATTTCCTGAAATGAATCTCTTCTTTGGAATACTGGGAAGTCTCTGGCAAAATGATGCCTGCAGTTAGTTTTTTAACTTCATCTTGGAAAACTGAGGAAATGAAGAACTAGAATTCTAGTTATTTAAAAAAAAAGTATAAAATCCCCCCAGTTTTAATGTTACATGTTTTAAAGCAGCTTAATTTGCTTTGGAAATGTTGTGTTTTAAATATCCAGTATTTTTTTTATTATTATTTAGGTATATTTTTTTCCTAATACAGTATTTAAATTTTCTTTACCTGAGCAATGTGAGTTGCTGTGAGCTGGAGGCCTCCAGAGGCCTCTGCCAGCCCACCTGATTCTGTGGGGCTTTACCTCCCTGACCAAACCTTGTAGGCTGAACTGCTGAGCATCAGTGAACAAATGTCTACAGGTTAATTAAAAGAGCCAGGCTTTTCAAGTGAAGAGCTCTGATGGACTGGGTAGAAAGGAACATATCAGTTTTCTTCATTTATTATAAACTTCACTTTCTGCATCTTGTACACACAGATAAAAATTACGAAGTAGTCTAGTTTTGTTATTTTATTAAAGAAAAATAACCAAAACATCACTTTCCTAGAGCACTTTAAAGGGCTCTGGGTTTTGGAACTAGGATTTCTGCATGTCCCCTTTGGGTTGGAAATATCACAGCGTTAAGTGCAGCATCTCTAGCACTTCAGAAAATCTGGGAGAGGAGAAAACTACTCAGACCTGACACTGTTTTGTTTCACAGTACAATACATTATCAATTAGCAATTAAATTAATCTATTTGCCCTGCATTAGTTATTAGTTTTGATACTGACTGGTAAGTAATGTATTACACGTCTTTGAAAAAGTCTGTTATACTTTGATCTGCAAATATTTTATTAACAGAGGCTATAAACCACAATGAGTGGCTCAGTTGTGGGTGGTTTTTTCATGCTTATTTTGATGATATAGCAGTATCTTGGGATGACATACTGTAGTGAGTGAGGATAAATATGTGTTGCCAAGGTCTAAACAGCAGCAATATGGAAGTAATTCAGCAGTCAGTTTCACTCAAAGTTAGAAATCTGTGCTGTATTAGAGGTATGCATAGAAGCTGTGTTAATTGCTAGCTTGTTTTCCATATGGTTCTGTTTTAATGGAGCACATTTGTTGCAGATGGTTGGAAAGTGGGTTGGATAGTGCCTAAACTGGCTATGACTAATTCATACAGTGATTATACTATACTTTAATGTTTAACAGTCCCCTTTGTAAACTTCTTTCATTCACAGTTCCCTTGCCATTGAAATGTGGTCCAAGATAGCTGAAAAGTATTCTTCTTTATTTAAACTTGGCCTTGGAGAAGAGCAAGAACATGGAGTGTGTAGTCATCTTTTCCCTGATTCAAATTCAAAACCACACCCCAAACTGGGTTCTTCAGATGGGTTATCTCCATTATTATTATGGTTTGGTGTGCGTATTTAGCTGAGGTAATGGTCTCTAAGAAGAGCCACTTGAGGAACTGAAGTGACCTTAACAAATGCTAAAACTGGCTTTGTTCACACCACAGTGCTTTTACCTCTTCACTGGTTTGTGAGTAGGTGTGGACATTTTGGATACCAACAGTCATTTCTTGTTTCAAAGTTTTAAAATTACTAACTTGGACTTGAGTACACTGAAAATTTGCAGTGTTGAGGTGAAACTGAAAGAACAACTGCAGCAATAGGACCATGGAATCATTAAGGATGATGTTGTAGATCAGCTTAATGATGACATGCATGACAGGAATCTTTCATATACTAACCTGGTGTTTTAATGGATCTTTTGTGAATATATGCTAAATCCAGAGAGGAAATTAAAATATAGATTACCCAACATTGTTGTAGTTTATTCTTAATTAGATCTCTTGTGACAAAGCTTGTACAACTGACTTTCCCTTTGCTGAGGACTTCAGTGAATGTCACAGTCAAACTCCAGTCGATGGTTCTATTTGAAGAAAAAAAGAGCTCTACGGTTCAGTGGGTTTCTCTGCCATTTTTACTGTTGTTTTCTCACATTGTCACTAAAATATTCTCTTTGTTATCTGAATGGGACATCTACTGACTGAGTTAATTCTCTTTACCTGATTGTGTGAAAAGTCTTGGTTAAATCTGTGAGGCCTTGGAGGCCCAGTAACCTGCTAAGTGCTATAGAGCCTGAAAGACATTATGTCCTTGGACTAACTTGTCTCTTCTACTTACAGCTGTATGTGATAGATAAAAACAAACTTACATATAAAAGACTGGGGTGAATGTAATTTTAATACACTTGTGGACATATTAATGAGTAGCTGTTTTTTCTTACCCGAAAGTATATAAAAATTCATACAAATAAGGTGTATTTTATAGTAGGACAGAGAAATAGAGCAGGCAAGCTTTAAAAGAAAGCCTTTTTCTCTGGCTCTATCACAAACCTGCTCAATCGGAATTGATAATTTGTTTGAAGTGGTTGGAAATCCACTTACTATGGCTAACAACATAGAATAATGCAGACAGTTTGGCAGTTAGCACTAGGATGTCTAAACCACAGCTTTGATGCAATAATACTATAACTTGAAGATTTACCTAATTTATAATTTTTCCCAAAGCCCTTGCCCGCTCTGCACCGCTGCCTGGCATGGTGATTTGTCTGCGCTATCCGGAGTTCAGTTTGAAACACGTTTGCATTTGATTGGTGTTTTTAGATTTTGATGGCTGCTAGTTCCTCTCCACAGAAGTAACCTTTTAAAATGTCAGTTTTAATGTACAAATTTTATGAGAATAAAAAGACTTTTAAAAATACTAATTTTAGACTTCTCGCTGCTGAGCTAGTAGTCAGCTGCTGTTGTCTCAGGCTGAGTCTTGGAAAATGAAGTCAGTACTCACTATAATAAAATGTGTACTCTGGACTTCATAGGGAGAAAAAAATCCCACTTTTCTTTTAAATAATTTTTCTGTAGCTGTTGCACAATGGCCAAAGTAATCTGTCCTTGTAATTGTTGATATTTACCCTCTTTCTCTCCATCCTTCTGTCTGTCTGTGTCTACCGTGTGCTGAATTTCCTGCAAGTGGGAATTGCTCTCCTCTTAGGTGATAGTCCTTCCTGAGAGGAAAAGCTTCAGGTGACAAAATTTCACCTTGTGATCTGTAACAGAAAAGCCTTACAAGTTAGGACGTCTGGTTTACCAAATATGTCATGTAAAATATGATTTAAAGCATTTTCCCTCCAAAGGGGACACAATATTTAATTGCCACTGAAAAATCTGATCATTTTCTGTAATCTTAATTGTTGCAGCTATTTTTGTAATTTGTGATATTGGCTAGGTTGCTGTGTCATATACTCGGTAAGAGAGGTGACACTGAAATTCAGAAGGAAGGGAAGCTTAAGCTTTTCCCCCTACTTCCAATGTCCCTTGCTCTAAATCAGAAAAGCAGCATTTGTTTTGGCTTCAGGGAGCTGAGTGTTCAAGCTCAGAGCTGGAGGTGTGGTGCTGCAGTGGTGGTCACCAGTGATGGGAAGGGAGAGTACAATGATTTAAAAAAACCCAACAAAAACAGCCCCATATAAAACTCCCTTGGGATTAAAGGCAAGTGCTTCATTCTTTCCCTTCTCAAAACTCCTGTAAAAATTGTGCACACAGATGAAAGAATTACAGAAGGGAATATGTTCAGATTTTAAATATCAACAAGGTACATTTGGTTGTGATGTTGCCTCATATGAAAGTAGTGAGATTTTCTATATCATCTTCCAGGTATGTGTCCTAAAATTGTATCTTTTTCATCATGATTCTTTTTAAAGAAGTTTCAGAGCTAAGCCTTTTCATTTGATTGCACTAAAATGTTGCCTGCAAGTGGAATAAAATTTTTTTTTTTTTACTAACTGGTTTAGAAAAACACATAAATGTAATAATATTTTTATAGATCTCACCCATTTAAACGCTATGCAGATCTTCCCCTCTGCAGGGCAGGCAACTGTGAGACTAAAATGTATGGTATAGCAGGAATCCACCATAAATTTGATAATCACACTTGTGAGTCCTTCATATTTCATACAAAAAATTGGGAAGAATAAAAATAGAAAAAAAGAGCACTGAATGGAGTTGTGAAATATCCAGGTGTAAAAGAAATAAGGAAAGATTACCTTGGTCTCCTGTACTTGCCTGTGCTAAAACTGTGATGCTGAATGCTGATCAGATGCTGTGGGTTGTAGTGGAATGTAGGGATATTATGAAATCAGGATTCCTTTCAGATGTACTCCGTTATTTTTGAAGTCCTATTAATTCCCCATGTGTTCTGGCTAATGAAATAAGGAAAGGACCCTTTTAATGGGGGCAAGATGAGACTTTACTGCTCAGCTTGTACATGTTATGCAGCTGGACTGATGGGCCACTGTTTAGAGAAACATGGGTGGGAGGCTATTTTAAAAGAAAATGAAAAAACATTTGTTTAACTGCATGGCAACACAAATATTTTACCAAGTGAAGGCTGACTGTGCATTTCATTATGACAAAAGGTGCAGGCTTGAAGGGAAAAAAATTAAGAAAAATGCTGTCTTTCTAGGATTTAAGATATTCACTGTATATGGGAGTATCTTAAACCTTGCTATAAATTTATGCTTTTAACTCTTTAAATTCTCACATCCCTTTTCTAATCTGAAGAAGTCTGTTGGAAGGAAGTGCTTGCCAATATTTCCCATCAAATACAGATGCTAGGAAGAAGTTCCTGCAGTTTTGTAGGGAGTTCCTGGGCTCACCCAAGCTGTTGCCATTCTCATTCTCCTCTCCTTATTTCTGCTCCCTCCTCTTTTGCTGAAACATCTGTTCCCCGAGGCTGCTCGCCTGCAGCCCTTGCTCTGTCCTGAGCCTTGTGGTGTCCTCTTTTAGGTAGCAGAGCAGAGAAATGCCTCTGTATTTCCCTCTCTTCTAAGTGATGGGCTTTGAAAAAAAGGCTGAAAACACAACCTAATGATTTTGCTTAAATGTAACTATACATGTAGGTATATATACCTACATATGCATGTATGCACACACAGGCATAGGTGTGCGTATATATATAAATCATAGAAATCCATTTGGGAGAATCATATTTTTCACAAATGTTGAAGAAACCAGGTAGTTGTACAGTTCATTCTCTGTGGTTACCAGCAAAACTTTTATGGATATGTTAAGTTAGCTTGGTGGAATGTGAAATTGATTACAGTAATTAGAAAATGTAGGTGGTTTGCATCACTTTGCTTACTGAACTACTTTAGTTTCCATGAGTATGATAGTTTCCAGCTGTGTTGCAATAGACATTTCATAAAGATTTAGATATACCCCAAAATATTAATATATATCAAAATGGACACTTTTTCAAAAATCTATTACCCTGAGCTCTTTGAGAGTGAGCTATAAATGAGTCTCTGTGCTGTGGTTTACAGTATTCTCTTTCTAATAAGTTATATTTTAATTTAAAGAAAAAACTGAGTGCTCAGGGACTGGACAGTGCATATCATTAAACTGCAAAAGGTGTAATTTTTGAGGGATGTTAATGTGTGTGAAACTTTGATATATGGGGCTTTGAGAAGTGCAGTGAAAGTGCCTGTTTGCAGCACCTTCCAGGTCTGAAATGCTGTGTGGCACAGCTTCAGAAAGATTTGTCAGCCTGAAAGCTGGTACAGCTGGAGAAGGATTTCAGTCTGAACCTAAGACAGATATGGACAGGATGTATCATGTAAACAAAGTGCACTCACTGTTCTGGAGTGATTAATTTGTCTGTTCTGATGCACTTTGTAATAAAACAATGCAGAGGTACGACTGGCTGATTGGGTATTGAAAGCTCCAGCATTAGAGAAAGAAAATTAAAGCCAAGCAAGCCCCCAGACTTATATGTTAATTTATTTGGTTTCATTTGGAAGTGATCCCTGATTCATACTTCTTAGAGGTTTGGATTCTCTCAGCCTTCCTTTTTAGCAGAAGATCTCAAAGCAGGTGCTTTATAAAGGTGTTGCATTCCCTGTTTTACACAGAGGTAAACCCAGGCATAAAGATGTAAATAGCATGCCAGGTACTGAGTCAAGCTAGGCCTTGCACTTTTGTGTGCTTTCTTCACTAGACAATACTGATTGGGAAATTTTGACTGGAGGGAAAATTGTAGGCCAAATGCTAAAAGTTGCCTGGTGAATCATTTTATGTGGAGATATCGAAGTTCACCACATGGTTATCTTGTGGGTGTAAGTCTGCCACTGTAATTGTATATGCATAGTGGTTTCTGTCTCTGAGCTATGCTGGCTTCAGCAGCAAACTGAAATCCCTTAACAGGTTCTTTATATATATACATACATACAATATGAAATAGTTTATCAAAATAAATTCTGACATTCATTATAAAATCAGTGATGAATTGCATAGATCAGTATTCTTTTGCAGAACACAGTTTAGAATACAATAGCCTTGTCATTTATTGAAATCAAGTGATAATAACCAAAAGGGTGGAGTTGATTGTGTGACTTCTTCCATAGTTTATCTAGTTTATCCTTAGGACTTAAAAAGTTAGCAGATGTAAAAATATGAAGGCTCCAATTGTGAAGAGTGTTTAACATGTTGGGTGAGAAGTTCAATGGTAATCCATAGGGGTAAAAAATACAATTCACAGGGTACCAAAACCAAACAGGAAATTTGTAAAGGATTTGAGCACAGTTTTCTACATTTTATCACAAATCATATGGGAATGGAGTTCTGGAATAAGATGGGATATCTAGGACTGCAAATGACTTAAATAGTAAAAAGAGTTTCTAGTGGTGAATGTGGCAATCTGAGTTGAATTCAAATATCTAAGTTGCTTGATCCTGTAGTTCTTAGGGCTGAAAGAGAGCTGGTTTGTATGGCCCAAATGCAGTGTTTTGGATACCCAAGGATCAGACAGTTCTGCTTTCTCTCAGCTGACAGACACACAAAGCTGTGCATAGTATAAGGACTGACCAGGTAGACCAGGATGCAGGGAACCTGTAGAGAAGGACACATGGCAAAAGCTGAGAGAGGTTGTGTGTAATGGGGCAAACCCAGAGAGCAGCTGCTGGTGCTCAGAGATAAGAACCATTCTTCTTTCATGGTAAGTGATGATAGAGAAAATTGTTCTTTTGTGCAAGCAGTTAATTTGGACAAGAGAATTTGGTTCCATTGTATGGCTTCTGTATAGGATTCATTATGCATCTATATTTCCATACTATACAGGTTCAATTATACAGATACAATTACTTATATATAACCACACAGTGATCTAGGGGGTTACTTGTGTAAAGGAACAAAGCAGGAACTCACTTCCCTTTTCTTCCTGTCTTTGGGTCAAATCTCTTTACATATTATGCATGAAATGTCAATGACTTGACAATGTTTTTTTTTCCCGGAAGTACATTTTTTTTCTGCTGTCCATCAGTAGAGAGTACATTGTGACTTTTGCTGAGCTGTATGAAAGTGATGCTGGAAAAATGAGGAAGTAGATTGTCTTTTCTCAGTGTTGGCCACCAGAATTCCCAGGGTCAACGTGACAGAGCACCACAGTCAGTCAGAGGTACAGTTTAATAGACCCAGTTGAACTTGTGATGTGTCCAAGGCCTATCAGTGCCTTGTTCTACACCAAAGCAGCAGCACTGTGCAGTGTTTGAGTGCTTTACCAGTGTATCTACTGTGCTATGCCTCTAGCTGCTGCTGTGACAGCCTGACTCTTGTCAGGCTCCTGCACTGAACTCTTAGATTACTGCTGTTCTTTTGCATGTTTTTCTACATAACACATGGATATTCAGCAAAAAAACACAGGACATGCAGTACCATATTCATGGAGGCACAGGCTGTACCTGGACAGCTCTCTAGCTTCTCAATGGGAAATGATGCAGATAATTTGCTGTCTAAGCAGCTCAGATCTTAAAGCATGAATTCATATTCTGTGTGGGATACTAATGCAGATTTTATTACTTGCTCACTAAAAGACCGTTGGCAAACTTAATATATTTTAAGGAACAAATAGAACTTTTGGGAAACAGTGTATTTGCATTGTGCATATCAATGCAGTAGCCATAACCAGATGCCTCTAAAACACACTGTTAGGATGAATTCTACAAAGGAAAATAATGAGAATTTCCTGAGTGTGAGTTGTAAAGGATAGAGCCACCTATCACTATGCACAGTCTGTTTTTCATTAGATGTTAGCTCTTCTTTTTTTTCTTTATAAATAAACTTAGCAGTGTGTTTTCTGTCTCACAGAGGTGGTTTTATTCAAGAAAAAATAACAACTATGAGGCAGCCAAAGAACACTAGTGGATGATACATGTGTCTGTGAAAACAGGTTCACGTATCTTAAGATGTGATTATCTTGGCTGAACAGAAGTTTAAACAAATAAATAAATGGCAGTACTGGCTGATGACAGTGATATCTCAAAGTTGTAGAAGACTACTGTGAAGTTCCAGCTATTTCTAACCAGATTTAATGTAGCTATGTAGCTAATTTTATTTACATTTTGTTTGCGACTTTTTAAGCTGCTCAGGAATTTGAGTGCTAGGTAAATTGAGTTTTCTATCTCTTCAAATAAGTGTAGCTTCCTTTTTTTATGTAGGTAATTTAAGTGGCTTTCATGTAATCATATTAATATTTTCAAAGACAAGTTGTCTTTGTTTTTCAGGATAGGGACTACATGGTAAGGGAGTAGAGTGGCAGCAATGTGGCAGAATTTGTGTGAAAAAGAGACAAGCAGTACAGAATGTTGACACACGAGTTTGAAATTATAATATGTAAAGGACCATGCATATGGTTTAATTTGCTGAACCTGGTCACTTTGTAATTTATCTGGAGAGGAATTGGATTGTGTTTTTCACTGAGTAGCAGTTTTGGGGACACTGGAATTTTGAATTCACACAGTACTGTTCCTCCAGTCTGATGAAATTATAAGTAAAATATAATGCAACAAAGGATTAAAAATGACTGAAAAGACACTTTGCAGTCATTTTTGTCCCTTGATGGTCAGTCAGAGATCACTTGAGAGAGGCAGGAGGTTTCTGGGAATGAGCAGACATCAAGGCCAGCATAGCTGTTCAACATCGTATCCAACTTCCTACTACTGTGACCCCTAAGGAACGCTGTCAACGCTGTGCTGGTATGTCTGGAAGGGCTTGGGCCGTGATCCTTGTGGCCAAGATGTCAAGTTACAGAGAAAGTCATTTTTCCCTCAACTGTTGGTAAAAAACAGGTTAAGTGGTCTTAATCTTGACTCCTAATGATTCTGGCCTTTTCAGGATGGTATTATTTGTGGTGCTGAACAGCTGCCTCTGCTGCTGCTGCTGTTTGGGCCCGGCGTTGGCAGTGGTGGCAAAGCTTTGCTTCTTTGTTGGTATCAGGTTGTGTTCCTCTGGGTGCTGAGTGACATTGTGGCTTGCCAGAGATGTGCCCTGTATGGCAGGAGGAGGATTGGGGTCTGTGTACGGTTTTGGTGGCACAGAGGACCAATATTTCTGCAGTTTAGAAAAAAGGAAATTACTTTAAGCTTCATTTTGTCACTGCAACGTGAGAGTTCTTTTCTTTTGAAATTTTGTGTGAAGTAGGTATGCTGCAAATCCAATATTCAAAAACTTAGAGTCTCAAGTACCATGAGGTTTAAGGAAATGTTTTCTATTTGTTTTGAGTCTTTGAAGACACATTACTAGATTTTCTCCTGTAGCATATTTTAAGAAAATATCATCATCTAACTTAATTTTGTGTGTTCAATGAACTTGTTGCAATGAATGATAAGCAGGGAAAGGGCAAAAATGTGCCTATATTTGGGGTATTTTCGTGCATTGTTGCCCTTTTGTGAACAAAGAACAGAAGCAGAATTTATCACAGCAAGTTGGGGCTGCCTCCTTTGAGATATACAGATGTGTGTCCGTAGTTTCTGCCCAAAAAGGGAAGAATTTTCCATGCAGTGCTTTTCTCTGTGCCCAGCCCAAGATCACCTGGCCCGTGGTGATCTCAAATGTTTTTCTCCTGCCTCGCAGTGTCTGAATGGGCACAGACTTCTTCCCAGTTAACATACAACAATCTCTTGTGCTGACTGCTGAACTCTGATCTTTGGCTGGATGCATGCTTGCTTCTTTCAGCACATGTGGTGCAGAGTAGATCTGGAGCTGGGTAATTCACAAGAGCTGGGTGTTATTGGTATTACTACTACTTGAATGAGCCTGTATTATTTTGCACAGCAGTGTGGTCACCTGGCAGCAGGTCATTAGCATTTTAGGTTTCTTTCCCTCACAACAATGCACAACATGCTAATTAGAGGGTTTTGAAAGCTAAGCAACCTGGTTTAAAATCAGACATTTTAATTTGCAGCTTTAATGGCTGTATTATAATAACTGGCTTGGCTCGGGGGAGAAGGGGACAGAAGCACTTCTCATGTTCCAGTAGAAAGGTCCAATATAACAGAGGCTGACAAAATTAAAAACCTCATAATTTGACCTTTGCCTGGGATAAAAGGCTGTTTCATAACAATTTCCTTTTGTTCTTTGTTTAAGCCATTACTCCAAAAGGAGCCTCCGATTAATCTAAGTAAATGCATCATTACAGTCCTAATCCATGTCCTTCTGTCAGTGTCTGTTTTAATTAAATAAGAAACACTAGCAGAAAGATATCACGCACAAAGCTGTGATTGGAGAAAGAGGACTGTTTGATCAGGGTGAGATTAAAAAAGGCTTTACTGTTTTGTCCTTTTGCTCTAGATGCCACAATGTAGGTTAAAGGAAGAAAACTTGCCTAATAGTTTAGCACATTGTACCCCATTACAATATCTAAATAACCAGATTTACCAATGAAAATGTCCCAGACACTCAATTAATTATACACAGAACATTCACAAACAGATGACATGGCAACTTGGTTTGACTAATTTGACACGTTAATATGTTTGGGACTATATATACAGTTGGCCAGAAATTGTATTGAAGTTGCAGATTTTTTATATTAAATAAAGCATTAATTAAAGCTATTTAGGTACTTTCTTTCTTTTTAGTACTTGTGGTTCACAAATTGTAAACACAATCTACTGTGAGCCCCTGATTTTTTAAAAAAATATTTTGTTTCTCACAAGATCAGAACAATTATTTTACAGCAGTGAAGGATTGAAGGATCCATTTAATAAATGTCATAACATCCAGCTAGTTAATATTGCTAAAGCAATGCATATGTAAGAGACTCTTCCTCAAGGTAGTGTTTCAAGATCCCTGTGGTGAGGGTTTTCTCCCATATCCAGGCCATTATTTGATGTAATGAAAAGAGAAAGTGTGCAACACAGAGATTGTTAATTAATTTAGCCTAACAAGATGAAGATAAATGAAGCAAAGCATGGATTGAATGAAGCAAGAGGTCTTATTTACAATTTAATACTACTATATATTAGGTATTTTTCAATTTACAAAAGAAAGGAGTTTAAAGAAAAGGAGTTCTGCAAATTCTTGCTAAAATAACTTTATATTTTATTAGCAGTTCCTAGAACTGCTGAAAATACTTTTTGGGTTAACCTTTAAGTTTTCCTCTCCTTTTTTCTACCTCCTTTTCACAATTCTTTTTCTTGATTTGATTTACAATATATTGATAGGAATGAGAAAAATTAAACCCTAAACTTTTTCCCATTGAAATCAATAGCAAATTACCAATGGAAACTGTTGCAAGCCCAAATGTTACAGTTTTTCATTATAATAGTCTAGAGTTATAGCTTTTTTTTGAGTAATTTGTGTGTAGAAATATGCATTAAGAGATGTAACTATAAAAATACAATAAGATGTGATTTTAGTTTGTGTTCCAAAGTGTAAATCTGTTGCTGCTTATGTGTTTTCAACTGTCCTATTGCAGTGCAAGCTAAGAGAGGAATCCAGGATAGTGTTAATTAACAGTGATTTTATGTAGCAAAAACTGATTTTTGATTTGGGTGAATATTTTTTCTCAAGACCATGTTTGTTTTAAACATTTTGTGAAAAGCTGTAGTTTCTAATTTCTTAACAATTAAAAAAATCCCAAGATTAAAAGTCACGTTGAAGGTTTTAGATGGCTCTTCTTCCCAGTCCCAAATTTAAATAAAGATTATCCAAAGCTAACAGTAAGCTACAATTTGCATCAGTTCAGTCATTGCATCTCAAGGTGTATGTTATTCAGTTGACAAAATTTATTTCAATGACAAAATTTAGGGTACAATTTTACAGATGTGAAGAAAAAAATATGGTCTATAATTTTTAAAATCTAACAAACTAATTAACAAAAAAAGTCCTGTATTGTGACTGATTAGAGATACCTTTATCAGTTTGTCCTAAACCCTGAATTGTCAATGATGACCAAATACGTTAGGATTTTTTTTTATTTAATAAAACCTCATTTTTACAGATGAATTGGGGCTGTCCACTATTTGACCTTCTGCCATGATTTCTGTCTGCAAAGGAAATGCCTTCCTTCCTTTTGCAGCAGTTAGACAGGACAGCGTTATCTACAAGCAGTGTCACTACGAGCAGTGGTCGCCACAAATAGCATTATTATGGTCCCTATGTTTTTATCTTGGGGGTCATGAACAAATCCATGCAACTGCTTCTAAAGATTTCAATAAATAGGACTTTTTATCCAGACAATTGGCTTTTATATTACTTTTAAACAAAACTACTAGTCCATCAAGAGTTTCAAAAGGAAAACAATTCTACAGAGTGCTGGTATGGCAGCACAGACCAATCATTATGGCACCCATTCTCCAGTCCTTTATTTTTCAAGTCCACAACAATAGGTTGTTGATTCAATGGACAAGACCAGAACAATTAAGTTCTCTGTTTAGCAGCAGTGCAGCATTTTAATGCCCTCCTCTAATAATGGTCTCATTATTGTTATTCTAAGACTGGGCCTCAGGAGGAGGAATATTTGCTGGAGGTACGTCATTATTTTGCAAATTTCGATTAGCTCATCATGTTGTCTGTACTGTGAAAATCGTAGCTAATTAGGGCAGTCAGTTAGACTACCAGCTTTTGAGCTTATGAGTTAAAAGGTAGCACACTTGATAGGCCAATGATGTGAAAAAGGTGGTAAAAAGAGGGATTAGAGCTGTTGCCTTAGTAACTCTAACTTCCATCTGTGCGGGAACAATGGACCTGTGTTTCTCCACCACCTTGGTGTAAAAATTGGTTTTGTTTTGAAAGGAAGGGGCTTTTTATGACAATCTGGAATTCAGCCTAACGGGGTGTAGTTTTAGTTGTTAGAAGAGACCATTGGAGGATAGGAAAGATGAAAGGTCATGGCGAGCTCCAAGGACATGAAAGGTCATTGTCTCTTGTAACAATAGTGGATTGTTTGGTCCCATTATTTCCAGCCAACTACTCAGTCAGGTGATAGAAAAGATACTACCAGTTTAGTCAGGTGGAACAGGAGAGAAAGATAATGCACCTACTAAAGAACAAAGGATAACTATAATTCCCCTTTATTAAACAAAGTTGCACTTATTTGTGGCCATCCTCTGAAAAGAGTTGTTTACTGACTTACTATTCCAGCCTGCTTTGTTCAGCACTGCCTCTGTAGGCCATCACATCTCTGGGAAGCAATCCAACGTGTTAGAAAATGTTGTTTAAGCTTTCTTCCCATGCTGAGGAGCCCCCAGGAGTACCACTGATGTGATACTTAACAATAAATTTAGTTGTTGTAGCTTTCTCACGTTATTGGCGTTCTTAAAAGGTTTTCCTTCAAACACAGAATAAAATTAGCTATAAATATGAAATAAATTTGCTTCAAAACTTTATGGCATTTTATCATAAATCCTACAGCACAAATTGCAGAAAGTTTACAGCAAACTCTATTAGGCACTACTGAATAGAGAGCAGAGACCTATAGTTGTGTAAAAATAGATTAGCTGTAGGACTACTCTTATGCAAAGGGAAATAGATAAAGTCTCATCAGTGCTGTGCAGAAGCTTTAGGAGACTCTGTGCCTTTGTTTTAAGGAAAAACCAGAACTACTGCCATATTATTTAATAAAACAGCTATAGCAGAGTTCATGAGAAAAGCATTTTTGTTAGTGAATAGAGCTGTCACCTCTTATATTTTTCCAAGAGCATCCGAAAACCCAATTCACTGTTTTTCAGGAATACTTTTCCCCCCCACTTTCTTATTTTTTCCCTATTTTTGTAGCCTTATGTCTTATCCACACAATGAGTTTATTTTTTTTTCCTCTTACCTCTGTTCACAATCAAAGCACCTCCCGAGGTCTATAATACCCCTAAAGACTTGTTTCTTTAGGTGAGCATTTCCAGAATGTTCCACATTCTTACATGAGATCTCTGAACCCTTTTACCAGGTTTTTTAATAATCTTTTTACTCATTTCACAGCAGAGCTGCAGAGCTGTATTGAATTTTTATGAAACTGATAACATATATGTAATTTACTATTATTACACCTGAAAAATAAAAATTACCTATAATTTTTAGGTATCCCGTCTTAAACTGTTCTGACCTCATTTGAACTCCCCTTTTTAGCTATTCTGGGCCTCTCTTATCTCATTTTTACTCCTGGCCACTCTTGCTCTTGCTTTCTGACAACACAGATGGGTGGCCTTGCACAAACTGATAACTGTGGCAATTTCTCAGCACACTATTCACTAATAAAAGATGTTATTTTCAGAATTAGGCAGGCATGTGTCATACTTACTGGCTGACTGAAGATGAGAGGTCGAGCTGTGGCTTCCTGGGAGCGTGCGGTCGAATGAGCCATTGGACTTTACAGCTCCCAGGTTGTTGATGCATTGTTTTACCAGCAGCTAGCTTTAGTAATTAGAGTCTTCCAGAGAGAGGAAGTCTTGCTTTAAGTATTTGTAAGCTTTTACTTTTTTAAGATAATCTATTCTTATTTTTTCTCTTTAGCTTGCTGTTTAATTCTGATTTAAGTGGTAGCGTTTGTTTTGTTATTTTTGTATTACAATGAGCCGAACAACGTAGATTGCTTAGTTCAAAATGGGAGCCCTGCAAAGGGTTAACCAGCAGAGAATTACAAATGAACTATCAGGAAAGTTGATTATTAATCCAGCAAGAGAGAAAATATCCTTCCAGTTAGCAAGAATTAGTACCTGAAGAGCTGATAATATTGTTCGGGCTGTCGGTGTGGAATGGCAAAACCAGGTAAGCTAATCATCTTCTCAAAGGAGCAAAATCTTTTCTTTCTGTTTTTCATTATAGGAGAGTCTAGTTTTTAAAGGAATCTTTGTTATTTTACTTAAAGTATCAGCATGTGGAACAGCATATGTTGATCCTCAGTTTCCTCAAATGAATGAAAGAAATTAAACTTGTGTTTAACTTTGGTAAGAAGAGACATTTCTAAGCCATATTTCTAAGCTACGCAATGTATGTAACTGTGAAATATCATAACAGTTCTTTCCTGGTTTGTGGTCGAGTGTGAGAACTGATTACAAAACCTGAAGAGTCCTTTGCAATTGCAAGCTAATATATTACGTAAGTCTTTCTTTAGTTGTGCTTGGACATACTGTGGAGGTTTACAGGAACTCTTATGTTACAGAACTCTTTCATTCAGAGTTATTATATTTCAGTTTTCACACTGTATGAGTGATTTATTTAAGTTTGTTTTGATATAGTGAGGACATTTCTGTTCATGAAAAAGCTGTGCTTTTTTTGTGGGGTTTCAAAAATCTATGATCTGGGGTTAGAAGGAAATAGATGTTTGGTAAACATACCACTGTGTTTATACAGAGAAATGCAAATGAAACCATTAGGTTAGTTGAATATAATCTGATAATTTTGGTAATTTTTTAAAAACTCAAAGCCCTACTGTGGGAAAACTTTCAAATTTGTGCCTCTGACACTAATAAATAGGTATGATAAACATTTATGTTTTTCAGTGTAGTCTTCACTATTTAGCTTATTATAGGAGTTGTGCAAAAGTTTTTAAATGATAGTCTAGTACTGTGGAAACCAGAAAGTCTGTATACAGCATTTGATAACTTTTCCTAAGTTGTGTGCTGTTACTTAAATTAGTGACACTTAAAAAAAATCCCAATTTGCTTGTAGAATGGAATTCAGTATACACATGATGTGACTACAGTGTCTGTCTTGGTGAAAAAGAGTTTACCATGTCCAGACTTCAGCCTGTTATGTACGAAATAGCCTGAAAGCCATATGAAAGGGATTGTGGTGATACAAGAAGGAAAATAAGGATAAAAACTGAAAGTACTCCAAATTTCAAGGCTGAGCCCCTCTAGCAATGTAGTTCTATGGGGTAACTTTTCACGCGCCATAGAAAAAGGAAGAAACCTTTTAATTTTGGGAATGGGATTAAGGTATGGCCTCAGGCAAAGTAGAAAGAGAAAGGAAGAGAAGGCAGTGGGGAAAGTGAAAGGGAGAAGTGGCGTTTGTGTGACAGCGTCATTGTTTCGCGTGTGACTTTGGCCTCCTCGAGCAGAGGGACAGCTGGTGGCCAAGTCCTCTGAAGGGCGTCGCACCACCTTAGAGCAAATTAAAGTCCTAGAATTTGCTGATGACAGAGCTATCAGGGCAACAAATGGTGGCATTCTGTGAGCTGTGCTAAATATTCAGATATACATAGAGGCAAATAACTTTTGGAGGCACATTTTAGCTGAGTATTTTAAGGAGAACGGGGGCAACGTAAATAAGCTGCATTTTCCCAGTTTGAACACCAGCGTCTAGGAAATATATAAAGAGCAAGAAACCCAATGATGAAAAAATTATCACACAGGAAATGATATACGTAGAAAAAACAAGATTGTAATTAGTGGAGGAAAGTAAGAAACTGATTAGAGAAATGAAATTTCCCAGATGTTTAAGGAAAAAATGAAAGTTAAATTAGATAAGCCCTTTTAACTAGTATTGGAGAGGAATGCTTGCTTCAGAATGGGAAAGCTAAACTTAAAATTAGAGAAGAGCTGGCAACTTGAGTTTAGCTCAACTGTTTTCCTGCACGAGTGACTCTTTGGTATGCTCTGCTTGGAACATCATCAGGAACAACTAGTGTAGTGCAGTTGGGGAAAAAGTAAAACAGAATGAAACTTGCTGTATGCTTATTTGGAATGATTAAGGTGATTATACTACTTATGTGTGCACTAACCCACAAATTAGACAAATTGGTTGGATTTTGAAGTCGTGCTTCAGGATTTATTGTATTTCATGTGTATATGTAGTTGACACTTGAGCTCCAGCTCTGTACTGGTTCAACTGGTTCATTTTAAAATTAATTGTAAGCATTAGCTTATTGACAGAATCCTAAATCATCCAACACTACCTGCGAATGAACAGAAACAGTCTTCATCCCCCACAGCTATAAACCAGTTTAAATTAGCTGTTATTTAATTATTATTATTTATATCAACTGGGATAAAAATAATATTCTTAAGAAAAGATAGAAACAAAAGACGTCAAGCAGAAACTGTAGGGGTTTTGTGCCCATTCCAGTGACTTGTTTCAACAACACAATAGTGTAACCTGTGAAAAATGTCCCCTACAAGTCAGTTTAGCTGGCACCATTGCTTTTGTGCCAGTTCCTGTTCTCTGTTGTGTATTAAATGCTCTCAGAAAAAAAAAAAAAAGGAGGAAAAAACCCAACCAGAAAAGTTAGACGTGTCTGGAATAGGTTGATAAGAACATCATCTGATTTACTGGAACTAGTTTGAACAGGGTGTTCATGTTCAGTAAAACTGTACTTTTTCAACACAGACTGCGTCGATCCCAACCTGTTTAAAAGCTTAATGTTGAGCAGAAATGAAGTTCCAGAGGTCTCTGAGTAACTAGACACACATCTGGAAACACAGCTGCACTCAGGGGAGGCTGCAGAAGCAGTTAGCCTGCAGCAAGCAAGCCATTCTTGTCACTACATGGTCAAGGCAGTAAGATGAGATGATGAGGGTGGAGCATAAATATCTGTATGTTGCTTGATTCTCAACTTTATAAAAACCTGTTAGTAGCCTGGAAGAAGCTTGTCTACAGAAACAGATGGCCAAAGCAAAGTTTGGGCCAGGTTATTTTTGTTCCTTGGACCACACCTTGTCTGTGGTGTCAGTACTGGAGAGAGAATGTGTTTCAGCTCATTAGGAGCTCAGTGAAGCTATAGGGATAGCACTGAAGAGTTTTATAAGGTTCAGTGTAAAGCTGCATCGTTCAAGGAAGCTCATGTCTTATTAGCTATGGCTAAGGTCAGTTATCCACACAGTGAAGGGGAAACTCTTTCATAAACAAGTAGATAAATATGGTGCAGGTGGTGCTTAGCCTTGCTTCAGGCTGTAATGTTACCAAAAGAGCTCATGAACAACTCCAGCTTTTACAGAATCCTTGTGGAGCATCAGCAGCATAGA
The DNA here is from genome assembly GCA_034509425.1 of Eopsaltria australis. Lineage (NCBI taxonomy): Eukaryota > Metazoa > Chordata > Aves > Passeriformes > Petroicidae > Eopsaltria > Eopsaltria australis. The sequence goes on from JAVTVJ010000241.1 coordinate 1,785,510, forward strand.
GTGGGCAGATATAAAATTACAAAATTCATGAAAAAAGGAAAATTCAGGGCAATCTCATGACTTTGCATATAGGTATCTGTTATGTCCACAAGACATTAAAGAGGGAATACAGAATCATTAGAACTGTCCTTCTGGAAGAAAATAAATTGTAAAATTCTAGAGCTGAAAAAACAAATTAAACTTACTTCATCTAAACATCAGGGTAAAATAGGCCTAGTGTCTTGTGGGTTTTGCTTTCTGCAAACTCTGTAGTGTTCCATGTGTTTCAAAAAAGATGGTTATATACATAGGTGTTTATTAGCACTTGATCCATGTCTGATAACAGAGAAAAATAATAAAAGACTTCATTTTGCTTTTGCATTTTTACTGTCTTATGGAAAATAATTATGTTTTAAACGGCTGTAAAAGAAGAGCTTGAAGAGTTAATTGAATCACACGCTTCTAAAGGAAAACGTTTTTTCTTTTCTTTTTTTTTCCTCATCTGAAGTAGGAGTTACATGTGTTCCTTATTACACCCAACATATTCCAGTAGTTTTTTAAAAAGACATACTCATGAAGCAGTGTATTCTCAAAGACACATTTTTTTCAGCCACTAAATCCTGGAGCAATCAAACACGTGTCATTTTTCACCTTCTGAATGCAGTTCTGTGGCTGTAGTGGATGATAGCATATAACATCCATAGAACTGTAAAACGTAATCCCCTGCCTGTCTTTACTACTCAAGTTTTGGGTGTATTTTATAGCTGTCAGAGGAAAATCTGCTGACATTTCTTTCAAAGATAGTACAAATCAGTGCTGGTGTAGTTATTAATTATTCTGCGGTCTTTAGACCAAATGTTTTAATGGTAGTAAAGAACACACAAAAACAACCACCCAAAACCCACAGCAAATTTGCTTTGACTGTAATCACCCAGGTTTGTGAGAGCCAAAGGACAGCAGTCTGAGTGTTTTCCCACAAATGGGTCTCTTTTACAGACCAGGCTGATGAGGTTGTGATGTGCAGGTGTTCAGTGGCAGAGGCGAACAGGGGTGTGCAGAACAAAGTGGAGATTTTTCAGGGCACTTTCTGCTTCACTAGGTCAAAAAACCAAACTCCGTGGGGCTGGGAGAAGGCTAAAGCTGGGCACTTCAGCAGCAGCTATCAAGCACTGCCTTTGAGCCTTTCTACCTTTGAACAGGAATGGATAAAGTAAAAAACATATAACAGTTTGTCTGCTGTCTAATAGTTTATGCTCGTGTTCAAGTTTCCTGGCATTTTGCAGTGGGAGAATCACATGTATAAACCTCAGTGAGAATTGCAGTAGCCAGATCCTAATTGTTTATGCCTTCCTTCCTTCCTTCCTTCCTTCCTTCCTTCCTTCCTTCCTTCCTTCCTTCCTTCCTTCCTTCCTTCCTTCCTTCCTTCCTTCCTTCCTTCCTTCCTTCCTTCCTTCCTTCCTTCCTTCCTTCCTTCTTCTTTCTTTCTTTCTTTCTTTCTTTCTTTCTTTCTTTCTTTCTTTCTTTCCTTTCCTTCTTCCTTCCTTCCTTCCTTCCTTCCTTCCTTCCTTCCTTCCTTCCTTCCTTCCTTCCTTCCTTCCTTCCTTCCTTCCTTCCTTCCTTCCTTCCTTCTTTTCTTTATAGCAAAGATTTCATCAGGACTGTGCTTGTTTATCTCCAATTTAAAAGAAATTGTTCTACCTCCCTACTAACTTGGATTTTAAAAAAGCCACATGCATAAGTATACATCCCAATTTTTGCATGAAAAATATGAACTAAATCACAAATATCCTTGTTCTTGCTTTACCAGGGTAGGCTTTTAGCATTTATTGAGGTAATATGTATGGTTTACTAGAGTTTATACTGAATCTTTCTTGTCTGCGATTTTTCAATAGACTGCTTTTCCTTTGAAAAAGTACTTTTAGGATGTTGTTGATTCATCTGTCTACTTTTCCCACCAGTTGTAGTCCGTTTAACACTATCACCACCTTAGAGAGCACAGTGCCGAGGGAAAACAAAGTAGCTGCTGGTGACCCTGTGACAACAGCCTGGTAAACCTGATTACCAACCTAGAGCGTTGTTTAATCTAGAGGCCAAATAAAACCCTGCAGGAGAGAAACATTGTTTTGTTCTAAATGCCTATTAGGAAGGGAGCTGCTGTGTTGTAAGAATAATAAGCCTCCCTGGCTTGTCGGGGTTCAGATCTAGGCATTCAGTGCACACTTGCCTAGACTTCCTATTGCAAAGAAAGAGCTAAGTTTTGGAATTGATGTCGGAGTCAACTAAAACAATAATCAGTAATAGCAGCTTTGTGTTTCAGGGAGGATCAGAGTCTGCTTTGAGCTGTGCTGATACAGTTCTAAAGATAGTATATGGACTTCATTAGGGTTATTCTCTTCTGCACCCTACAGCTGTGACATGGAATCCAGAGTTACTGGGTCCTCTGTCTCCTGCTATCTGCTTTTAGCTATTTGCTTTTGTTTTCTTTGCAAGTAAAGAAGGGAATGAATAAAAGTGACTATTTAATTTACTAGTATCACTAAAAATTTCTGCATTGTATGAGAAATGTCACTTTCCCATTTTCCTGAAACTGAAGTTTTCAGGGAATAAATTAGAAAGGAAGCTTGGTGCCAGCAAATAGATTTTTGAGCCCTTTTATAAATGTTTTTTGCCCTATTATACCATTCATTACCCTTTAAGGGTATAATCAACACGCTTTAGGTCACAGATGATCATAGAAGTTGTAGAAATTTTAATTCATCAGGAGTGATGTTCTGATTTCACTTCCTTAACTCCAGCAGTGAAGAAACAATTTTAGTATAAAAAAGGTGCCAATATGTTAAAATACCTCTTCAAAAATTGTTAGAGCTACACAAAATGGGTTGACTGATACCAACCAAATCTAGAGACTGAATCATACAATAGGCAATTGAAAGAAATAATATTTAAAAAATATATTGCTTTTTGAACCTGAATGTGCATTTTAGAGCCAGAGTAGGAAGAGATCTGTGCTTTAGAAAATTTCTGTAATTCTCAATTACTGTAGTTCTCACTACTAACAATCAGCTTAGTGAATTCCATCCATATTATGTATAGGTGTGTCAGTCTAAACAACCTATAATTGTATGCAGGTTAGAGAACTTTTACCTCCATATTTATGTGTCTGTATGTATAAGCATACACGCAAATACATGCACACATGGATACCAGTCCATTTCATCCATTATTTATATTAGTATTCTGCATGTGCAAATACATAGGTGAACATACACATACATACATCTGATGGTCATGTAAGTACATGTGCACAGTAATACCCTATGTGATTTTCATACTAATATTTGGCACAAAGTTTCACACTTCCTTAAAAATACTGTCTGTCTTTCATATAATTCTACTTTCAGAGATGACAATCTATAATTTAAAGGACTAATACACTATTAGCAAAAATTATTGAGAATTACTTGAAAAAATCAGGAGTAGATGAGAGTGCTTTTGATTCTTCCAGGCCATTGGTAGCAGATTTATTTGTGTAGTGCATAGGTCAGTTCTAGCATAGCAATGGGCCTGTGGCCATCCCTGTGTTCTACCTTGCACTTCTCTATTATTAAACAAATAGAGAATTGGAAATTGTACATGTTTAATTATTAGCTAAGATATTATTAAAATACCATTTAGAGATTACAGAGGTACTATAGATATTTTTGCCATTTTTTAATATTTTTTTTATATTTTTTATATTTTTTTTTTTTGTATTTTATATATTTTTAAAGAAAGATTTCAGGAGAAAAATATTTTAAAAAATACCTTCCTGGCAATATCTGTAGTAGTCCATGAAGGGCTGGTGTCTCCTAATCTGTGTAGTAGTCTGGAACATAATTCCTTTTCTCATTGTTTCTGTTACCGTCTTCTGTAGAATATCATCATCTTCTAATGTGGTATTATATTGTGAAAACTGAAAATTAACCTAATCAAAATAGATTTCAGATGCTTAATTGGATTTTTTGTGTTTGCTAGAAAATAGATTTTTTCAATAGCTTTTATCTGTAAATGTTTCTTACAAGACTAAGCAAGTATTAATTCTGTTTTTGAGTATTCATTCTACTTTGTTGATCAGACTTCTTTAATTATAAGAAGGGTTTGCCACTTTTCTGTCCAACAAAAGATGATAAAGTACACATATTTTACAGCTTGAACACATATGAAATGTTTTCTTACATCCTTGAAATCAGTGGACAAGTGATTAACCCCAAAAGTTGTACCAATATCTTTAATTACATTACCACTGATGGCTTTATTTTAATGATCATTTAGGGTTTTTTTTATCTACAGTTTAAGAAAGCACCAGTTCTTATTATATGTTGTTACAGAGTTTTTGTGGAATTGCTGGGATTAGTGTGTGATTGGTAGAGGTTTGCTATAGGCCTGAGAGTATCAATACTGAACTACTGAGCACTTGTACATTTGTGTTCAGTGGTGACCTGAGAATCATGGACTAGTAATGAGGGGGCAAAAAAAAGGGGCTTGTGTTCCATTGTGGTTTTCTACAGCTTTATTCCCACCTAAAAACTTTTTGTAAAACTGTTCCCTATACTCACAGTCATTTACTCTTCCTGCCAGGTGATTGTGGACTTTCAGGTAATATATTGCTGGCTTTACCATTTTAGCTTGCAGATAATATTTCTTCTCTTCCATGCTCTTTAATACCATTGTCATAGCTGAAGACCCAAGACTCTCTCTTGAGTCCATGGAGTGGTATTAATTTAATTTCATGAAACCCCATAAAGACCATTAAGCTTCATACAGGCACCTGCACTTTGCTTATAAATTAGACATCTGATTACAAGGTCAGGCATGTAATTTTCATAATTTAGAAATAATACTGGATCAAGACTTTTAATACATTGGTCCGTTGCCTTATGGCTTTGGATAGTGCCAATTTTTCTCTCTGCTCTGTAGCAAACACGACATAGTTACCCGACCTTTGTTATCCCATTGTTCTGGTTTATAGGTTGATAACCATTCTGTGAGCTATGAGGTGTGGACCTGCCCCTGCTGCATTCCCTGAACTGCTGCATTCCCTGAACTAAAAAGAAAAAGAAAAACAAGAAAGAAAGGAAAAAAACGCCCCCCCCCCCCCCCCCCATTAAATTGTAGGGTGATCTGGAGATAAAAGCAGAATCTCTTTTTTGCTTTTCAAATATTTGCTTGGCCTTCAAAAGGTATTTGCCTTTTGTGTTTACATTGGTTTTATTTTTTTGGCCTACATGCAGAAAGAGAATGATACATTAAAGAATAATGGACAATAGTGAGGAAAATGCTCTCAGTTTTCATATCTAGCCTGTATTTTCTACTTTAGGTTTATTTTTTTAATCTTGTCTACTTCTATTTAAATAGAAACTGCTGAGTATTGTAAAGGGTTGTAAATGTGAAAGTATCAGATGAAGTACAGTACAAGAAGATTATCTACAGGTTGGCAGGCAGTAATGAGATTTGGCACAGTGCCATTTTCCTCTATGAAGCTTTGGGACCTCAAGTTATTCCTGTGTGTGGCAGAACAATGTAAGGCTTCAAAAGCCAGAGTTCTGTCACTTGCAGGAGTTTTTCTGCTGTTCCTGAGAGAGGCAGGTGGGGTTTGTCTCTGTAAAGTTGTATAAATCTCCACCAAGACAAAAGGAAAGATGTTTTGGCTGAAAGTTGATGTCTGTGTGGTATCCTCAATTCTATCCCTCTGGATGGCATTGGAGCTTCCTTGGAATGTGCATTGTCCCTTGTGGATTTACTCTCATTGAAACAGCAGGATTCAAGCAAGTTTGTATAAAATTTTATTTAATTTAAAACCCCATATTCAAGGGAAGCACTACTTTGTGACAATTGCCTGTCCCAAGGTTATCTTTCCTGTTGCTCAAGTCATTTTACTCGCAACTACTGCATCATCAAAAGCTTGTGATTTTGTTAGAGTGGAGTCTTGAGATGCAGATATTTCCCAAATCTTCTTACTGTAATATTAAATATTTTTGATGCTACTAACTTAAAAACAAACATGACCCAATGATTCATTTGAAGCATCTTGATTAACGTGCTTTGAAAACACGGGCATTTGTAGTAGATAAAAATATATTTCACCACATGTATGTCATAAAGCTCTTAGTATGTTACAGTTTGTGAAAATTGCAGTCAGTTAATAATGTGTCAGCTCCCCACTGTGTGCTTCGTAGGATCCTGAATGGGTGTTACAAGATTTATTTGCTGGATTTTGCAGGTTTTCTGTAGCGTGTCAGATGCCTTGCTGATTGCTTGGTGAAGCCTAGAGCATGAGCTCCCTCCTGCAATGTTTACTTTAAGTCAATCTACATTTGCTTAAAAGTATGACAGGATTAAAATCAGATCACCTCCTTGGAACTTTCCTAAAAGCCTGGCTACTCTTTAGTGAGACTATTGTGTGTAATTTAGACGTACACTTATGTGGGAATCACAATTTACTTCATAGTTCTTAGAATTACAGAGAATGGATAGGTAATAAAATGTGTATTGTAGTGTTGTTAAAGTGATAATAATACTGCAAATAATTTATATACTACTCTTGGAATTTGAAGGGGGGATAGGGAGTTACTTCCTGTTTATTGACTTCATGGTTACAAGGGTTCTCTCTCCTTTCAAGGCTTTCATTCTTATGTATTTCCTTGACCTCCTCATGTCTTCTAATTCTTTCATTCACAGACAGAATTACTTGGCTTTGTTGATACAGTGTTGTTTTCCACCTAAAATCTTAGAAAGTGGAAATGCTCAGTTAAGCTTTGAGTTCTTTTTATTCATTGTCTTTCTGGTGATTTTTTTTTTTCTTGCTGGGATTACACTGGAGCATTTCTGTTTAAATGTTTCTATGCACGTCCTGCAGTGCAGGCAGTCTTGAGGTTTAGTTAAAAGGTCCAGAAATACCTGTTTTCAAAAAGTTTAAAATCCTGAAGACAATTGATAACTGGGATTAAAACTGTAGGAGTGTCAAGATGGCAGGCAATATGAGCAATGCATTGATGGTGTCTGTGGTGTTCTGCCATATAGAATGTTCTAGCAGGATAATATGGTTTAAACTGCATGGGTAAATTTCTGTGTGACTTCAGGAGCATCAAGCACCAACTTGTGTAGCAATTGGATTTAATAGGCAAAAAAATCAAAGAGGGTTTAGAAAAAGGGAAATTGTGAGAGTTGATTTAGGATTTGAGGCTCTTGTCTGATGCTAATAAAGGTTTCTGATGTCATTCTTTTTGTAGCTATAATGTACACTAGAGAAATAATTTGTATAATGTGTGCTTGCGTGTACTATCTTGAATGAGGTATATGTTTATAATTTCTGGCTTTCAGATTTAAATCTGTGAACACAGCAAGAGCTCAATGAGTTCTGATAATAATAGTCCTATAATGCAGAGATCCTGAGAACTTCCTTGCAAATGGAAGGAGTCATTCATCTCACAAAAGTGGTAGAGAAAGAAACTTGCCAGAGCTGCAAAGAATCACTTCTGCAAGGGTCACATAGAATAGATTAGACCATAATCAAAATATTTTTGGGATATCTTAGGGTTTTGAGAGAGGTAGTTAAAAAGGAGCTTTGAGAATGGGTGTTTTGAGATGTATATTTCAGATGTACCACTTTGTCCGTGTTTCTATCTCACGTGCCCTAAACCCAGGCATATTATGAATTATAGGCTTTAATTCCCTGTCTGGTTTCTACTCAGACCATATATCAGGAGAGTAAGGCTCTTTTCCAGGTAATTATTGGGGGAATTATAAACCTTGTTTTCTTTCTGTTTCTCTTTCCCATTTTGCATGTAATTATGTATGCAAAATAGGAAAGGTAGAAATTTCTAGAATTAATATGGAACAGAAATCTGTGTTTTAAACTTTGTTTTCTTTTTATTTGAAATGTCTCCAAATTTTCTTCATTTAAAATTTACCTTTCTTCCCCACCTTATAAAGACATATTTATTTTGTGTTGGTTTACTTGGATGTATTAGAGGACTGTGGGCAGAGTTTATGAAGGTATCTTATAGAGTCCTTGCATGCAGAATGAAATGGCCATTTTCTTTCTGTCCTGTACTTTCCCATTTTTTATATATTTGGTTGTAATTGTATTTCATTGTAGAAGATGTTTTCCACAAACAGGCTGGACTGGCACACTGCTGGGACACCTTGGGGGGGGACCTGTGGTTCTGCAGAGAGTGATATGAGCTGATAACATATTTCTGTCTTTCTAGCTCAAAACATTTAAAATACTAAGTTTGCATCTGGTCATTTCCATAAGGTTTCTGGCAAACCTAGAGGAGGCATTCCCAAAATCTTCTAGTATATTACCATGCTGGAATAATTCCTGTTCAACCTTTCAGTTGGTGTCAGGTGACAACTTTCTGGTAGATGCTGGGCAGACATTTAGTCCATCAGGCACCTTTATCTTTCTTTCTCTGGTTTAATCTTAACCTGGTCTCTGGGCTTGTTTTAAACTGCCTCCATCCCTCCTTTCCTTGCCCTGCCCCAAACCCAGTGCCTGGAAAGCCACCTGGGAGAGCCCTAGGCATGTCTTGACCCTGTTAATAACCCTTCAGAAGGAGGATGAGTGGGAAGCCCTCCACGGCCTCAGGTCCCCTTTAGAAAGATCTGGTGCCAAGGCTGTTAGGGCTGGTGGTGACTGCAGTGAGGTTTGGGGGAAGTGTGGACCCACTCCCATTGGTGATCCACGAGGTCTGCCTAGTAAAGCTGCACCTTAAAATATCTTGAGTGAAATCCTGATTCTGCTGAAGTCGCTGGGTACTTAGGCATTAATTTTATGTCAGCAAGGATTTCACCAGTATTTTTATTTTGCAGCTGTAGAGGGGGGGAAGCCTAAACCAAGATGAATGTGACTTCACGTTGTGAAATAGATTCTCTGCTAGTTTCATCCTTGCCTTCCTCCCATCTGAATAACTGTAAATGATGTTCTCTGTTAATAAGTGTGTACTTTGTCTAAATTGCATTTATTTTTCTTTTGACATATATACCATTTTACTATTAATCATCCCCTTCTGCTCTTTACTGTACAAAGACACTCTTGTGCTGATGGAACATATTTAATCTTTGGTATGTTGTATTTTATTTCTATTGTTGCTTTCCCATTTCTTTATGGAAAATCTTTCTTTATTGACTCTTAAATCATGGGTTAAGCCCTTATTGAAAACATGTTCTGTATGTACTTCTTGTGAGTGAAAGAAGTTCTTTTGAGGTTATAGGCTAGGCTTATACAAATACTTCACTATACAGTAAAAATTCAAAGGTCTCCTATATGTTATCTAAAGCTAGAAACATACCCATTTACTCAGCAGCACATCATAAAAGAGATGCATACTATGTTCATGTCTGTCAGTGCCTTAAGTCATCACTCTACAGCCTTTTTTAAATTCTCTTTTTATTGAAACCAAGAAACAAAACAAAGACAAAAAAAAAGCAAAACCAACATCAATTACATGTCAACATGACATCAAACAGCATAATATATAAGAAAAATAAATGTATGATCTGGTGACTCAATGATTTCTGTCCATATGGCATTTACAGAGAGGTGAAGAAAAGGCAAATAGCTGCACATCTGTATTGGGAAAAATGTTCAATATAAAATTGGCCATCGTGACAGCATCAGAAAGCTCTCAGCTGAGATTACTTGGAAATAAATAACACACAGAAGAGGAAGTGAGGTTCTAACAGTCTTGCTTTTATATATATTTAGAGTTTTATGCAATGAGCATTGTGCAGGTATAAATTTTTGTATAAAAAGATCACTTTAAGGATGGAGATATTCTGCTTGCTGATGCTAGGTCCAGGTTTATAGGTGGGTGTGTAGTACAGCTGCATGCAGAGTGATACAGAAGTGCAATGAAAAAAAAAATCTCTGAAAGTAAATGTGACTATCTGGTGAAACTATTAAAATGAATACCAACTCCAAGCCTATTTGTATATTTGCTGAAAGACATATGAAAAAGCCTCTTTGTATGAGTGCTAAACACATGAAAACCACTGAGAATCAGTTAAGCCCCTAAAATAATAATCTGGGAATTCCATTCATTATTATAGCAAAGGGCATCATAACTTTATGGTAAGTAGGGAAGGGTGGGAGAGAGGTGAGACTGTGGGGGTGGGAACTAGAGAAAGAAAACCCAGAAAGATTCAGAATCAAACACAGGCTCTGTTATTTGAATTTGTTGTTCGTTTTCAATGGAGTGATAACTGGAACAGCTCAGCCTGAACTGCCTGGCTCGATGCTCCCCGTTCTAAGGAACTTGGATGTGTTTCACAGTTTACATCTGGACAACAGGGCACAGGGAAAAAAGCCACAAGGATGGATCACATTCTCTTTGCACAGTTAGAGCTTGAATCACATATAGTAAATGTATGGAAAAGGAAAGATATGTACACGTAGACACACATGCATCTACACATACGTGTTCATGTGTGTATAAATCCAGATTCACATGAGATTTCTCCTCATTTTGCTGTTAGGCTCAGTTCACAGATCTGTATTCTGTCTCTCCAGAGCCACAAGAAGTTACCTTCTGGAGTTTACTTTTCTTTTTTTCTTACCCAAGTTGACTATTTATTCAGTGCTATCTGAGATCTGTTTTTGTTAATCTTATTACAAGTACAGCTGTAGGCCTCAAAGGAGGTGATAAGTGACCCATTGGACCTGGAAACGGTGCTTTCTGTGAGAGCAGGGAATACCCTTATCTTATCTTTTAGATCAGTGATAACTTCAGTGAGACCACTTGGTCAATATTGTACATCTCACTCTCTGGCCACATCTCCCCAAAGCAGTGACAAAATGCTTTGTGCCCAGTGCGTGCGATGGCTGCCATGGATGGCAGAGCAGAGCAGCATCTTAGCACAGAGCCCGTGGGGAGAAGCAGCTCCTGAGGGGAGAAGAGCAGTGCATGGAAACCTCGAAGGAAATTTAAGAAGGGACGGTGCAAGCGTGTGCGCACGTGTGCGTTGAAGGTTGGAGGCAGAGAGCTATGAGGGCTATGTGGAACATTTCCTGGAGCTTACTGCCCATAAACATGGCAGGATTGTCAGCCCTGCAGTGTCCATACCTTCCCTCTGGGCCCCTGCCAGCGCCCCTCTGCCCGACAGGAGCTGCATCGCAGCCCCAGGGTGGGAGCTCCTCTGCATCCTCCTGCTTGTGCTTCAGCTCTCCCCAGCTGAGGAAGGACTTTTCAGTGTCCCTGTTAACCACCCCTCAGATACTTGGATGTCAAAGTCCAGAGGACAAGGGGAACCCCATTTCTGCTGTTCCATTTTGTCCTTGTTGCTTCAGGCTTTGAAAGGCAGGGAGTGGAAACTAACATAATCTTTTATTTGTACACTCATTTGTTTTGGGTGAGCTAACAGTAAACCACAAACTGTCACATCCCACAATTTATTAAAATGGCACATATAGGATACAACTGTAAATAACAGCCAATTCCTTTGTTTCCCTGCTCTATTATGATTTCATCATAAAATAATTTTTATTTTTTGAAACTGGGCTCATCACATTCTCCTACACAGAAAATCCCTGCTGCCACCAAAACACTTTGGCATATTATGTGTCAAATCTTAAAACCTTTACAGGCAGCTGGTATCAGCTGGTATCTCCTCATTTGCTTCATCTGGACATAGGTTAGTCCCTCTCTGTAGTCAGCACAAGTGAAATGCAGCCTCTTCCGGAGCAGGTTGGCAGCACTGATACATAGATTTTGTTCCAAAGAAATGTATAGAAGCAGCATCACAACCTGTAAGGACCAACCCGTCCTGGAGGATAGACAGAACTTCAAACTTTAACATTTCCTTCCAAACTACTCCAAAACCTCTTTAGTGTGAAAGTGTCTCTCTTGGAAGCATAAAAGATTTAGTTCTTTTGCTCCAGGCAGGAATTTTTTAACCTAATACTTATATAAGTAAACTGTCCCCTCTAGTTCTCACATTAACTTATAATGCCACCCTGGCAAGCGTATTGGT